>JASMMZ010000001.1:9925829-10304897 GCA_038502455.1 Anisogramma anomala
GAATAAACGAATAAATGAATAAATGAATAAAGGAATAAATGAATAAATGAATAAATGAATAAATGAATAAAGGAATAAATGAATAAATGAATAAATGAATAAATGAATAAATGAATAAATTAATGAATGAATAAATGAATAAATGAATAAATGAAAAAATGAATAAATAAATAAATGAATAAATGAATAAATGAATAAATGAATAAATGAATGAATGAATAAATGAATAAATGGATAAATGAATAAATGAATGAACGAATAAACAAATAAATGAATAAAAGAATGAATGAATAAATGAATAAATGAATGAATGAATAAATGAATAAATGAATGAATGAATGAATGAATAAATGAATAAATGAATGAAAGAATAATTGAATAAATAGGGAAATAAAGTAAGAAAAAACTAATACACAAAAAGAAAAATAAAGAGATGAATGAAAAAAATGAAAAAAATTAAAGGATTAATGAATGAATGAATGAACGAATGGATGAATGAATGAATCAATGAATGAATTGATGAATCAACGAATGAATATAGAAAAAAAAAGAAAAAAAGAAAGAAAGAAAAGAAAGAGCGAAAAAATAAAATTAATAAATGAATACGTAAATGAAAACGAAAAAACAAAAATATATGAATACATATATGAATACAAAGATAAATAAATACAAAGATTAATGGAAAAAAATATGAATAAATTGATGGGTAAAGAAATAAATAAATAAACGCATCAAATATAGGAGTTCATAATAGAGATATTTTATTAAAACCTTAAAGAGAAAAAGAAATAAAACTCTAGTTGCATCATAATACAGGTTTAAGCCTATAAGTGTACTTTGGCACAAGTAACGAAGGATAGAATCGTTGTTTGTAAGGGATGTTCTCTGGATACATCGCTGCGCTAACGGTACGCCGGACCAACAACGATTTTCATGGCTTAAAAGATGTCACCGGAAAAGATTCAAGTGGTGGTAAAGCCGATTAGTGATGATGTGGTGGAATAAGATACTTATGAGGTGATAGTGTTGAGAGAAGCTGGATTTGGAAATTTTTATTGAAAGTAGATACTGTTAAGATTTACAGTATAGGCCCCTAACCTATTTTAATAAGGTGATCTGTGCACCCATACCAAGAAAGTTAATGTAAGATCGAATTTAGTATGTTCTCTATTATTTGATGATAAAAAATTGATGTGTTTAACATTCAATTGAATATGTTTATAGGTTCTTCATACTTTTAGTTCTTGCATATTACTGTATTTTAATTTTTCGTAACCAAATTATTATATCATTGCGTAAGGTGTATATTGTATTCGAAGTAACATTTCATTTCATTATTAGTTGTTCGAAAAATATGTATTTTAGTTAGGGAATTCATATCGTAATCTTTGGTGTACACTGTATAGATTTCTGGAAATAGTACGTGGAAACTTAAAGGTTGAATCTCTATCTATTGGTAAATATCGAGAAACGGTATGATTTCCGTGATTCATAAATTGCAGGGTGTCCCGTTTGACTTTTCTGTATTATTCAAAATTTTGGCAAATTTTATAAGGAGTTTGTAATTGATGTTGATAATTTTGACCGGTTTCTAAGTAAAATCGCGATAATTATCCTATTGTTTAATGTTTTTTTCTGTAGTTAATTCATATTTTGGGTTCTTACAGTCACATGTGTAAGGGTAGTTGTTTTTGATTTGATCTTATGTATAAAATCTTATGATAGGACCTATGGTAGGTTTCTGCGTGTAGGCGTACTTTTTTTTAAAATTGTAATGTGAATTTGGGTTTGATATAGTCGTGCTATATACGGACTTACTGTTTTGTCAGAATTTCAAATCTCTGTAATAAAGATTTAAACTATTTTCCTGAATTAAATACTAGATCGCGTTGACGTTAATTGCTTTTGTCATATTAAAAACAGTTATTATACGTATTCTAGCCCCAAACAATGTTTAACTCTCGCCGCTACGGACAAGGAATGAACTACCTAGTGAATAAATATGATCCTTATTGTAGGAGTATGAAGAGTTATCGTTAAAAGAATGAAAATTAAATTTATTTAGGTATTAGGGTAAGGTTACACTAAATGTAGGTGGATGCATTAGTAGTTGTTATTACTTATTTTTCTTTTTACTTATTCTTTTGAGATTTCGGGGTTTAAAGTTAAATATTTCAAAGGTATTTATCTAATTGTATCAGTTTGATGTAATTTATTACTAGTGAGTTTGTCGTTTTATTGAGGATGAAGATTTCATGTTTGCATACCTCTGTATTTAAATTAATTTCAACTCCCTTTTGAATTGGTTTTTATATGTGAATAGTTCAATCTCGAAAGGATTTGCATAAGTTTTAGAAAGTGCGAACGTTGCGACCAAAATCTTTCCTGACGTTCGAGTTGAAGATATACTAACTAACGAAGTTAGTTAAGTGTTTTGCTGTAAAGGTTTCTTTAATATCTTTATATTAAAGTTTTTTTTTATAGTATTTCACGAAAAAAGGTTAGAAGGCGTTCATTTTTTTATTCGTTTTCAGTCTTTAATCATTTTTAAGTTATAGATAATTAGTTGACGTTAGTTCAGGTGAGGTAAGAACTTAGTAATTTGCGTGTAGCGCGGAATTGCATGACTTCACTTTTAGTTAAGACTTAACGATTTTCCTTGTAGAATTAGCGTGTTGATGTGTTTATAACTATGCAATCTTAGTGTTTGTTGACGCATTTAATGGATGATTTTATGGTGTATGAGAAGATTGATCGGATTATATTAGGGGAAAAGATAAATGTAAGAGAGGAAATTGAAGGTTGCAGATCATTTGACACCAAAGTTGTTATTTGTTGAATTGTTTGTGATTTATTGGTTTGCGATTTGCGATTTGACCCAGTAGTAATAGTAGTAGTAGTAAGTTAGCTGTTTGCTAATTTTTGAGGTATTTGCAAGTTATTCATTACTTTTTGACGATTAGGTTTGATAATTTCGGCAGTTCATCTAAAGGTTTTCTAAGAATTATTTAATGAAGATATCTTGACATTGTTAGAGGTGATATAGTCGTCTCTTTCAAACTACCATGTGAACTGACATAATTTAATGATCTTTCCTCCTTATTACCATAATAATTGATTAATGCATAACTGTTAAGTAGTTTTGTTATTGACTTACTTATGTTTAACTTAATAAGAACTTATTAATAATGATAGATCTTCAGACGTTGAAATGTTGTCGATTGGAAGTAAGGTCGAAGTAATAGTAGTATGGCAAAGCGTAGGTAGTGGATTGTTTCTTCTAAGTTTGGCAGACCACTAGCCGGTTTTCAAACTACTTTGTATGGGCAATTTCTTGGCTTGTGCCTCACATTGAATTGGGAAATCTACTGCAGTTGAATTGCAGTCAGTGAAGTCAAATTCAACTGCAGTTTATTGTAACGCTGTCCTAACACTTTGTTTTATTCGACGATTATGGAAATAATTATGAGACCTTTGATTTTTCATATTTCGAAGACCTTCACTCCATTCCTTCTTCGTTTCAAAAATGAAAATATTTTCACCATTAACGTCAATATTTACATTCATGAAGTAGTAAAAGGAAATTCTAAAGTTTTTCGTTCACTTTGAGATAGAAATACTTATGGTTTAATTTTTTCATGATTCAAGTTAACATCGATAAACTTGATAAAGTCGGAAATACATTCATTACGCCAACGCTTTGTCCATCCAACCGTTACAATATTATATAATGTTCTGAAACCCGCATGTTATAAGAATATAAAATAATCCGTGCTAAAAGGTATCGAAAAGTTTTGCTATTATTTCCAAACTCATGTTCAAAAACCTTGAAGGTTTAAATTCACTTTAAAAGACGATGTAAATTAATACATATTTTATATCGTCAGATAATATCGTCTACCATATGAAAACTGTGGATCTTATCATATATCTTTATAGTTAGTAAGAAGATTCGATGCAAGTTGCACCCTTGCAGAGTCTATAGTAACGTGCCGCTCTGCAAGGTACATTCCTGCAAAGTGTATAATAGCGTGCCGCTTTTGAGAAGGGGCATTGGCAGAGTGTAAGGTAGAGTACCACTGCCCGAGTGAAAGCTTATAAGCTCTCACTTGAGGCGTGCATTATCTGAATGCCCCTATTCTTTTTTAACGTTTTACTTTAATATATTCTACTAATTTTATCATTACTCTTTTACTTTCACTTTGTATCCCGTACAATAAACCTTACCTATACTAATTAGTAATTAACTTGGTCGACTACAAACAGCTTGAGAAGAAATATATAGACCTAAGTTAAATACCTATAGCGGGATACTATAACGGTTTTAATTATCAGTATTCCACTACTAGTCTTTACAAGAAATATAAAGGAGTATAGAAGGACTGTAAAAGAAGAGTGACTTTAAAAAGAATCTTTTTAATAAGAAATCATTAACTCGGTTGGTACCTTTTAAATAATAAAAGTACTTTTATACAATTATTAATTAGGTTAGCGTTCTGAACATATTCAGAAACTTTTTAGAAAGCGTTCTATCATGTATCAGGCTTCGCAAGCTAAAACTACTAAGTTTCGAAACCCTAAATTAAGCCCTATCAAATTTAAATACATCATTTAAAGCGTATATAAACATCGGAAACGGTTAAAGCGAAATACCAAACCGTTTACGGATTTAGAAGGCGGCTAAGATATAATATCTGAATATACTACCAAACGTACACCATATGCCAGACACATCATTCGAAACGTTTAACAAATATTACACACTATCTTAACATTTACATATACACATCTCCCCACCTTTTTATCCCTACTACCTTAATCGCCTCCCCTCATTCACCCTATATCACACCTCTTATTTAAATTCATTATTTACGATGTTTGAGTTTAATAGTTACTTTACTAGTATAAAGCTTTTCAAACGTTAAACAGTTAGTTTAAGACGCCTAACTAGCTTCTGATTACGCTTAAATTTCATTTTATTTGTGACAACAAAAGTTAAATAACTTACTTTGAACATTTTGTCACACTTTATTTACTAGTCGTTCGTATAATATACGATTTAATTTACTAGTCTTTCGTATAATATATTCTTTTATTTACTCGTCGTTCGTATTATATACGCTTTTATTTAACCGTTCTATTATATTTATTTTTATTTGCTACTTTATTTGAAAAGTTCCTTTAATATTATATTTTAAGCGCACTCGAGTCTTAAGAATTATACAGAATCGACTTTTATACCGCTTTAGTATTTCGGGTATATACACAAACCAAATTTACAAACGCTTCAATACACTTCGTATTTTTATAATTATTGCTTTAATAGAAATCAGTTAAGATGAAGCCAGCGCGGATATATGGAACTTTTATTTAAATATAAGGCGATCAGAAGAAATCTTGTGTAAGAGATCAACCTGAAATTAAATGATAATGTGATCGATACACCGGTAAATGTTTTGGACCATTATGCAGTAAATACATATATTGCAACCGTGATTTTTCGCTATTGGGAGGACAAAATCTAAGGATTCAATAAATTGGATAATTTCTTTACATTGTTGTAAAACTAGAAGTAGAAATGTGGCATACGGTATGCAATTTCATTTTTAAAGTATTACGGGTATGGTTATCAAATGGAGGCATTAATATTTTAGGAGTTAGGATCGGCCGCTTTGCAAAAGCCTTGTTTGATGAGACCCGGTTTAGCGACTTACGAGATTGGAAGGATAAGGATGTATGCTAAACGAATTTTGTGAAGGGATATTATATAAAGGAATATAAAAAATAGGTTGTAAAGAAGATAAAGATGAAACAGTAACGTGAAGAAATTATACGCCCGTAGAGTGTAGGACGTTTCAATGAAGTTTCCGCGCCTGAAGAAATTTATATGGAGCTCAATAAAGAGGAAGAACGACCGCGGATGTTATTTTCCGAGCGGGTATAATATATACCCACCCCGATATGTATAATGGAAAAAAGATGAAGACTAAAATACTTTACAAATATGATCAACGCTCCTTTCGGACGGAATAGTAATAGTCTGAAAAACGAAAGCGATACTCACAAAGATAAGATAAGTAGCGAAAAACGAAAATAAGATCCTATCAGATTAATATCTACTAATTACAACCTTCACTGCGATCTTACCCTATACTATTTTCCCACTAATAAAAGTAACATTATAAAGCTTACCAACTTTGTTTAACTGTATGATAAGCCCGAGAATTATAATGGAGAATCATATAATATTCTAGATCATAAGATCCATGTAATATTAAATACTTAATAAAATAGATATTAAGCTGTTTTAATTCTGTATTATGTTACCTAATATACTAATTAGGTAATCTACAAAGTCATATATATACCGCTTTACGTAAATGGGTGCATTGAGGAAGTATTATAATCGATTAAACATGTATTTGAATACAAACATAAATTAAGAACTTTACGATATAGATTAGACGGATATCATTTGGAAATACGTGAGGAATTAGCGTAACAACGTTTATAAACCCCTAAAGTAAGTACCAATCGTCATATTAGCCAAGTTCTGGAAATTCCAGGCGGTTTTGGGACCAAAATACAAGGGAGAAACACTATATATCCAAGTAATTATAAAAGCGTACCACGAAAACCAATATTTAAACGTTGCGATATTGAAACCGGAAAAAGACTTAAAAGCTTTCGATACAAGTTTTAAAATATCATTAAAAACCTTTATAACCCGATAAGCGAGCCTTGGATTAGAGTTTAGAGCCTAAAGAATTAAAAAAAAAGGTTAGATTAACAAACAAGACCGTACTAAAACAATTTATCACATCTTAAACCGCAAATTTAAAGTATATCCGAAATAAGAAAATAGCCTTAAATACGGTTACCGAAACGAAATGTATTAGGGAAAAATCCCCCAAAACCGAGGGTAAAGTAGTTATTAGCGAGAAAAATCTTATAACCAAACGAAAAACTTACCATGTATATTACAATACTTACTAAAGGGTATATGAAGTTTTTTCAGTTCGTCAAAACGATATATTATATATACTACGGTCGGCTATTAGTCTATCAATTATTTCATATACAAGTAACTTCGGATTGAACGTTAATTTTAAGCCCTTTGGAGACCTAAGGACAGAATGAAAGCCGATTTCAAAGAATATATGATTAATTTCCGAGGCATAAAACATAAATTTAACGCCTAACTTTACGAATACGTTTTTATAGAATATAGCTAAGAGGAAAATAAGGCTTATTTAATAATTTAGAATAGAAAAACCGATCAACGAGTATTTATAGGATTGTAAAATGCTTTATTTTTATATATCATAGGTTTGAATTGTAAAGTCGAAGTGTTAAACGTTTATATAATATCGTAATTCACACTTTTCAATAGGTATAGTGACCGATTCCAAGGAATTATACTAAATACTGGCGCGATAGAAATCTTAACCACCGGAAAACGATAATTTGACGCTTTCGTGGAAAGATTTCCCAAGTTTCAGTTTCACCGAACAGTAAAATACCGGATAGTTCTATTCGGTAAAAGGAAGGCATCATTACTAGGTATAATCGTTGTGAATACACGATTCGTACCAGTTCAAGTTTAAGTAATAAACTTTGACACGTTATTTTTATTTTTATTTGATAATATGAAAAAACTAATAATTAAGGTTCGAAATAAAAATAACCTACTTATATGCGTTTCAGATAATATATTTGTAACACTTCCTTTCAAAATTGGATACTTCTAGTTTTTTCCTCAACTACGTATAATTAAAGCTGTTTTCTTGACGTAGTCGAAATTAAAGATATTTTACCGTCGATTTGGTACCCAACCGCAAGACGTCTTTTACAGCTGTTTTACGCAATGAGATATATTTATATAGGGAAAAAAGTATTCAAAACTATCGAATAGTTTTTCTACGAATACCAGTTATACCTGAAAACCTTATAGAGGTTGAAATTTCACCTTTGAAATGATGTAAACTTTTATTAAAAGGTTATTATGGGTATAAAATACAAAAATGACCAGTTGATACTATATGACATCAACGTAATAATGATATTTTAAGTCGCTAAATTTGTGTGAAGCGTTTTAGTTACGGATTATTGGGATGTTTTGGTAAAGTATTGGTCGAATGCCTATTCAAAGCCTTTCAATTAGCTTTCCGATGATAAAGGTATAGCTTTCGACTCGATCGAATCACTTACCAAGGTAAAAATCACTAGTAATAAATGTAAATAGATACTTGTAAAAGTATTATAGGGTATTGGAAAATGAGAAAGGCTGTAAGAATCGTTGAAAACAGCGTATACTATATTATCTAAGGAATTAAAAGGGGTTAGTTTCAAGGAATACATTTTAGAAATTGCGGTATATGCTATTAAAAACATCTTTAGCCCGTTTTGGTCAATCTCATTATTTTTAATTTTCGGTATGTACCCCAAAATTCATTTAAATTTTACTTTATTATCAATTACGGTGTAAAGGGAGAATATTGTAACGAAATCTACATCAATAATGCTTTTTTCGCGGATTAGAAATGATATTTCAAAGGTGTTAGCTATAAGAAACAGCCCATATAAGACTAGGGTTTTAAACCTATCATTATAGTCTAACGTTCTAGTTCAGAGAAAGAATAACAGATAGACAATCCTCTGGAAAATTAACGGGTTAAAAGGTCACGAAGTACTTATGGACTTGCTAAATAACCTAAGTTTATTTCATTGAACGATTGTATATGAGTATTAAAAGGGAAAAGTAAATAACGACGGCACTAAAACGTAATACAAGGAGTGTTATTAACTGAATTATTCCTTAAATGACTAATTCTGACGGCTCACAAAACCCATTTACCCCCTGAATACATCTTTATCATCTTTAACACCTTAAAAAACCGGTCCACTTATATTAAAAAAATTAATACCGTACTGACGTGGACGTCTACTTTCGTTTAAAGAATAAGGAACGACTTGAAGCCTTCATTAAGAACTCCTTCGTTACTTAGTAGGAAACGGCGGACCGTGAATTAAGTGTAAAGCTTCACCTAAGAGGTATTATTACCAATTTAAGTGCTCCCTTCAAGTAATTAATACAAAAGTAAATTACAGCTTTAATCGAATAAAGCGACTTTTATATTCCAAGGTTTAACTATGAAGATTACGAAGTTTGTAGAATCTTTATCATCCGTTGGGTTTATTAGGTAAAATATGAAAACAGTCAATGTTCTTGAGAAGTTGCCATATAGTTCTAGGATACGACAACGTTGTTAAAAAAGATATTATAACTCAATCGCCTACTTTACAACCAATGAACCATCGCTTGATTTTGGCGCTTACCATCTCTTTACGTACCTTTTTTAATCTTTATGTCGAATCTCGTAATATTAAATAAGCTTTTATATAATCAACAAAAGTATTTTAAAAGACGTACCTACGACTATATACTAATAAAGCTTTGAAAGTATTATTCATTTGAAACTATTTTACGTATCTTAAGCTGTTATACGGATTCGCTAAAGCTGATCTATACTGGTATATAACCTATTAAAGGCATTACCAAAAGAGACTCAGAATACCTAGCTCAACCTTCAACCTATACCTATAGGCTTTAACACCTTGTTCAAAAGAATTTACACTTACTGGTATATAAACGAATTATATACTAATTTTATATAATACGTCGTTTTTTGCCGCAGAAATTGGGAAACTTTTAAAGGCCGGCCTAAAAGCGAGACTCAAAGTGTAACTAGCGAAGGAATATATGATGAATATTCGCTAAATAATAATTATGCGTCGGAATGACATTTTGATCCTTGTATAAAATGAGTAATTGAATAAAATTACACTTTTTAACCTAACCAATATAAAACCAGCTAACTAATATCAATATTCACGTATATATAAAGCTTAGGTCGCCTTAATAGCATAGCCGGAAGAGGTATTTAAACTTTTGATCATTGTATAATATTAAACTAACCTTTTAAATAACGTATATAAAATGTTTAACAAACACTTTAGGTATCAAATAAGTAATTTAAAGTGCGGTTTACAATTAATACCATTAGATATACGTATATTAAAACTCTTTATTTTTATAACAGATTCCTCCCGAAAGATACTGGTAATAGCTCGTAAATAAGATTCATTTTGGTTTTTGGTAACTCAATACCAGCTTGAAACGGATTTACCCTTTATAAAATATTTTCTATTAAAATCTCACTTTATATAGACAGACTATTCAAAACTTTTGAGCCCTAGAAATGTAATGTATAATTAGAGAATTCGACTCTAGAATAACTATAGCGATAATGGTTCAGTTGATCATTTTATACCTTAGTTTGATACCCCGCTTTTTAATAGTATCTATTAACTTTTTTCCTTTGACAAATTACTTATTAAACTCACTATTACGAAGTAAATGCGCCTTACAATCGGTATCATATCTTTACGTAAATCCTACAAACATCGCGAGATTAAGGAAATAAGGTGATTTTATAGAAAGTTAAATCTAGCAAATATCATAACTAAGGGAGTTCCGAATATGGTATTAAAAGCGTTCGTATTAACAAGTACTTCATTCGGTAACTCACTGAAAATGTTTTACGAATTTATGCTAGTTATGTAATTTGTACCGATTTTAATTTTTTTTTCGCTTTTTGGATTTACTATTTGTCTCGGTTTTGGCGTTTTATCACTATTTGGATTCATAATTTGTATCATTTTGAATATATCATTACTTTTTATTCATATTTTTCAATCTTTTTTCTTTAAAATATATTTTTTGTGAACAATTTTAAAAAGAAATTCTATTACTATATAGCAAATTGTATTATAGCCATATAAATCAGTATAAATATGAAAATAAGCAACCAATTGTTACTCAAGGGGGAGAGAAATGGCGGCGCCGCATCGTTGTCGTTATCGTCGTTATCATCATTCTCATCGCTGCCCTCATCGTTACCATTGCTATGAGCGTTACCGCTATTACCAATATTGATGCCGTTATCGATGTCGCCGGGAAAAGGGCCCCGAGCCTTGGGCTATATAAATTTAGGAAATAGGCACGGAAGGTCTTTACCATTTCTATAACGACGCGTAATAACGTCATCGAATTCATCTATATAGTATATACGTAGACCCGCCACTTGGGCGAAAATAACGATTGCAGTTTCCTTGGGTTTTTAGTTAGCGCCTACTACAAATTAGTATCAGTTTGTTTTAGTTATTATAGAAGAATTTGATTTTAGGAACACCCTAAATAAGGTATTAAAATAGTGGGTAATAGTTAGGTGCAGTCAGGATTACGAATTGAAAAAGTAGATAAATTACTGTATGAATGACGGGGACGTAATACAGTTTCGGCTTACAGCTCTAAAACTACCGAAACGAGGGCGTATCTATTGCCAATCCGCTTGTAACGGTGGTAGCAGGCTGACCCACCCCCGTTTTAACGGTAATTGCTAAAAGACTTACCTGTGGCCGCGGAATCGATACACAGTACGTAGGGCGTATCCATCAGCGGCTTGGAGACGTGAACCCGAGTATGTTGCTCCAGCTCTTTACGTACCAGAGAGGCTTCGCAGCGTATCCTGGCGAGCTGTATCGCTAGGTAGCGGGCTAGATCAGCCATCTTAGCTTCGTTTACAAAAACATTAAAACGGTACAAATATAAGGGGAAATTAATAATACGGAACGTATTATAATTTGACTAGACTATTCTTTTAGGAGTGAAGGGTAGCCGCTACGGGTAAAGTGTTTTTACTCATATCAAGAAGGTAAGGTTAATAACTTTAGAAGTCTCCGGGTCTTTCACGTAAAGTGTGGGAGGAAAATAGAAAGGGAAGAAAAAAAGGAAAGGGGGTGAAGACCTTATCGACAGCAGCGGTGGCGGAGAGAAAACCGAAGAGAAAGGCGGGAATAGACGATATGTTACCTAAAAAGGAAGGGCTAGAGGTAGTGATGGCAGCGGTGCGGCGAACGGCAGCGATGATAGCCTCCTTCTGCTTGCGTTAACGCGCTAAATGGCGCCTAAAGGAGCGATTCTTACAAGTTATCTGTTTTTAGAAGCGGTTACAAAATGGCGTTCGTTAAGTAACTTACCTATGGAAGCGGTAGGAATAATTAAATAAAATAGTGGTTTAATTATATATACGCTAATTAGATAATTAGGGATCTACGTTGTAAAAGGGGATGCGTTGTTGAAAAAAAAAGTTTTGGCTGGACCGATAGCGATACATCTCTTTATATTATCCTCAAAATACATAATATCTACAATTACACCTATATAATTATACCCCTATAAGGATGAATACCTATATTGCTATAAACAACTATATAGTGACCAATTGCATAAATTAATTGGGGATTATATTATAACTACTATTAGTATTATTAATTTGAACCGTTACAATTTTGTATTGTAACTATTATCCCCACTAAAACCACTAATTTGGATTTTAATCGAATTATACTATAAACCCAACAGTCAATACTGCATTATGAATAGAGGCCGCATCAAAAATTAAACTGTTACTACTAAATCACGGATACGAGCCGCGCTGAAGAAAGAAAAGATTACTTGTGTGAAGATTATCATATATCTCTATAGTTAGTAAGCGGCCACGTTACAAGTAGCACCCTTACAAAGTGCATGGTAACGGGCCACTTTGCAAGGTACATTCCTACAAAGTGTATAATAACGTACCACTACCCAGGTGAAAGCTTATAAAATTCTACCTGAGGCGTGTACTATTTGGATACCTCTTCTCCCTTCCACCTATCTACTTCAGTATACACTAACAATCTTATAATTACTCTTCTACTGTTATCTTAACGTTAACGTACCTGATATAATGGACCTTACCGAAAAAAAAAACACTTTGAGAAAGTAAAGTTTGAAACGAATGTTCGGTTAATGGGGATTTAACGTAAGTTAATACCTGTTAATGCTTATAAGAAAATAAGAAAGGTTGAATATGCAAATACTTCACTTTATAAGGCGTAGAAAATCCTGAACTTGGATATCTGAAATGTTACAAACTAAATTATTCGTAGTAAAATAGGGAGAAAGGATCTAAATGATATTATTTTCTTTGAGGGGTGGATAAAGATCCTATCGGCTTTTATTATATTTATTGGTTCAATTCATCACAGATTTTCGAAAATACCAAGAAATGGTTATAATTTACGATAATGTCTTCAGTAAGTTGGTGGGAGAATTTTCGTGACTTTGAATTCATTATGCTTTTCAAGGATTTTATATACTCATAATAAACGTTTTATTGTTATCATCACAAAGTAAAGTTTTCATTGGATAACAAAACAAAAATAATGATATAATACATTGAAAATTGTGAATATGATAGCCCGAAAATAATCATGGATATCTATAACAGCCCTGTAGCTTTCAGTATCACGTAAATGAAATTATACAAAAAGACACCTATCGAAAAAAAACCCTCAAATAAAACGAATCACTTAATTCAACCTTCCCTTACTAGTTATTCAGAACCTAATGAAACGACGACGTCGTAAGTCACCCACCTAAAAAAAGAATTGAAAAGAAAATGATAAACAATATAATTTTACACAAACATATACAAAAAAAAACAAAAAAAAAACCGGTCAAGAACTGGCTATGAAGCTTCGCATGAAAGTAATGATTAAAATCACATGCAAAAGATTGAACGAAAACGACTAAATAGAAAAAAAGATACTAGATATTCAAAATATTATCTATTTAATATACCTGGAGGATTGGATTCTGACGACATAGTGCTTTTAAATTAAAAATAATATATGATGATAGAAATAAAATAAAGAAATAAGCCAACAAATAGATATTGTTCGTCTAAACGTATAACGATAACTATAAAAATGAAAACCTTACTTAATCTTAAACGATACAGCTCATCGACAAACTACTGGTAATTATTTCAATAATATATTAAACAAATAATACTAATAAAAAGTTTACCTTCAATGAACTAGTTGTTACAAAAACATAAAAATGATCTATAATCAACTAACAAATCCCAATCTTGGTAAAATTGACTTCAAAGCTTCGCTAAAAAAGAAACATTGAAAGGATATGTTAGACTACTATGAAAGCTAATGGATGAAACTATTGCTTAATTTCAAATGTATTCAACTTACTTTGAACAAAACAAATATTTTGATAGACGACCTGAACTTACTAATATTTTAAAACAATAATATTGGTATAATGAATATATTTATTGGAATAGCAGTCAAATGCCGTACATTCAAGTCAACTGTACTTGCAGTAAAGCTGATGGTATATACTGAAAATTGACTGTAGTTTGTGGGACTGCACTGCAAGTGCAGTAAAGTAGGTGCCCACTTCGAAGGAGGGCACAGGACAAAGCGTTTGGCCATACAAATTACTGCGCAGACCGGCTAGCGGTATGCCAAAAGTCGAACTTTCAACTGAAGACTTTACAACATCAATGTAGCACCAGTTATTTCTACTACAGTAATTCGAATCGACTACATTTCAACGATACAGGCCTAGCAACACTAATTAGTGCTTATTAGGTTAAAAATGGATAAGCTAGGTAGAAGAAAAAGCTTCTTTCAAGTTACGCTTTAAATTAAAAGGTTGCTAGAGTACAGGAAAGGTTTTTACGAAGAGCCTCTATAGTGCTGTATTAGTTTTCGCAGTAGTATATAGGGAAGGCTTTTGAATTGTATCAATTTTCGCGGAAATTTAGGAGCAGGCGTTGGTATCATCATTGAAAACACTAAGAAACTTTCATTGATATTTTTTAAAGGCGTTGATTTTGACCGCCCAAAAGTCTCAAAGATTACCTAGTCAGTAAGTTGGCAAACGGCTAGGTCAATACCATTTCAGTTACTACTACAGATAGCAAGCCTACCACCTATTACTTAACAACATTTCTTTTCTCCCCATACCTCTTAATATTTGTTACGATGGCTTTAAAGCGCACTGAAATTGATGCCGTCACCGATCCCACCAAAAAGAAAGCAATTATGACCCTCGGCGTTATGTTTGTCAAGTATTACAACGAGGACCTATAGTTTACCGAAGCCATTGAAGACTTAACTCTTAAGTACTTTACTATCACAATCGGGTATTGCATTTTCGATTTAGACTTTACCTGATATAATACGGGCCTTATAGCCCTTAACGATTTTTACGAATGATTTAACGAATAGACCTTAGATATCTGGAAGGTAACGAATGAATTAGCTAAAATTAGGCTGAAAAGTAAACTCGCTAATAAAGGGGTCAACCTTACTGTTAGGAAAGAGAAAGATAACACCCTTACTAACTTGTTATATAAATTCGTAATAGTTAAAGACCTTTAATAGGTCCGAGTAAAAGGCAAAGGTGTTGTTAGTAATGATAATTCGTAACACTTTTACAAACGTTTTCAAAAACCTGTACAAACCTAAAAAGGTTTTTTAAACCCTATCATATGAGATTATCAACGTACCAGTGTCATTAGCCGTAGAAAAATCATTAACCCACGCGCCGTAAGCCTTTAGGTTTACCAGTCAATTAAATAGGAACCTCGACGTACCTCTTAATACCAAGAAAAGTATTACCAAGCCCACGAAAACCGTCGAATTCCTTTCTCCCAGACCCTTTAACACGTTCAATTTTAACAGACAAATCAAAAAAATGAATGGCTTTATGCGCGAGCCTACGATAGATACGACTGTTGGATTTTTGACTTTAAACTCAATTAGAGGTAATTATTTTACTCATCAGCACCAACTCCAGTACCAGCCGAGAGACTCGAAGGGTCATTATGATCAGTATAACACCCCTTCCACTCTACGTGTTCCTATAATAGATATGGATTACGCAGAGATTACTATATTTATTAAGACTTGAGGAGGAATGGCAAAGTATAACGGTAAGCCGTATAAATTCCTCAGCGTTAAGTTGAAACCGTTTTTCAACGTTTGCCGCCAAATAAAAGTTAAACTACCAGGTTTTTACTCTTTATTTTCTAATATTCTCACCGGTTAAGCCCAGGATTACTACCTCCAGTACATAACGAATTACTCCTTCTTTTGCGAAATATACGGTAGCTTCCTAGGTCATTTTAAATACGATGTAAATCTCGCCTAGTACTCCATCGACTGGAATATTATTAAGTAGTTTTACATACTAAACTATAAAAAAGAGTCAAAAAGTAAAATAAACCTCCTTAACCAAATGTTTGACAGACCAATATTTTATTAATAAATAATGGGGAAATTGGGAACTAGCAAAGACACCTTACGCTAACAGGTTTGGCAAGTCATTACAAGCTACAAAAAGTTCGAATACGTCTTATAGTGTATTAATACCACCTGCGAATGTTTTTTTTAGCTAATTATGTTTTTCTTTGACAACTGTGACAGCTCGAGTTTCCGACTCGACTGGTATATACTCTTAAGCTCCTAAATTTGGCGATAACGAAAAAAAACCCTTCTATATATATTATATCGACCGCAAATACAAAGGGCCCGAGTAATACGGTTAACAGAAGGCCCAGACTTAAGAACATGATTAAGTTTTTTATGGAAAAAGATATTTCTTTTCTTCGAAGTCTTCAAGTCGCCTAAATTGTTTAATTCAAAAGCTAAAAGATATTGGATTTACGGTACACAAGGCTATTAGTCAATGCGCCACACGGTTGCCAAAGGTAAGTAAAATGAGGTAAAATATTGTATTCAATTCCTTTTTACTTTTAATTAGGACTTCTTTTAATAAGTTATAAATTTTAAAGGAAAAGAGGTTAAGGAGGATGAAAATGAGGCTGAGTCTATTAGTTGGCACGAAGATACTGGTATTGGAAATAGCTTGGAAATAACGTAACAACTCGTCGACCATGCCTTCTTATATAGTTTTACAGGTAAAGACCTCTATCGCCGATATAATAATAAAAAATCTGGCTTTACCCACCGCTTCACCATTTAAAATCGTTACGCGAAACAGGGTTTTTAGGGGATTATACCGGACACAGGGGTGGCAAGGTACTGAATAAAGAGTTATTTGCAATATATCACGGTATAAAGTGATACTAATACTATTACGAAACTTAACCACGCGTATACTAATAAATTCAAAGTTAGCTTTAGCCCTGTAAAGAGCTTTTTTTACTAGGATTCACGACGGTTAAGACTATTATTAACCCTATTTTTTCCCACATTTTGAAATATCCTACCCTCTTTCTACTTTACCTTAAAGAGATAAAGAACCTTGAAGTTAACGTTAACTTTTAAACTAACGAATTGATATAAGTTAAAGCCGGTAAGAAGTTTCCATTGAACCTTAAATAGGGGCACCATTGATTTTACCTTTAAGGGTTAGAAACAGTAGCGCTAAACCTGACGGAGGCAGAATTCTATCCATAACATTACAGGTTTAACTATTCGGCGATTAACAGGCTTCATAAGGTCTTGAGGGTAACTAGTTACAAAGATATATACCTATCTGCATTGAAGGAAATTAAAGGACTCTATCACTACTGTTAAAAATATTTTAACCCCTTCTGAAGCTTAAATTTACGTTAAAGGAAAATTCAAACTTTAATTTGAAAGTTTCCGTTAATGAATTTTACTTAAATGGTAAGTTAATACTATACGTTGTGGACTTCGTGACGGTATTTCATGGCGCTAAGTTTCTTAAGAATAATATGGCGAAGGAAATGTGGTAAACACTACGTAATTTATAAATTAATATATACCTTAGGACACCCAACGTATTATTCCACGATGCTGACACCAATTTCGATAGGATGAAGTGTTAAGTTAACGTTAAGTCAATAGAAATTTAATACAAATAGGCTATTGTTAGGGTTTATTAGTGTATTTATAAGATTGAAAGGGTACCTACCCTTTGGTGAAAGACTTACAATATCTTGATACTGGAAAACGGAAACTTTACAAACCAGAAAACATGGCTTTAGATAGTGGTAAAAGGCCTTAACGATACTATTGGCCCTAATGGACTTGTACCAACTTTACTGGTATCTAAAGCCTACCTATGTATGACAACTAAATTACTACCGTAGCCAAATACTCAAAAACATTCTATAACATATAATAAAACCCTAAAGAAACTAAAGAGTGAGTCAGCACATCGACAGGTAAACGATACCCTTAATACCAGGAACCGACTATTAACAATGAACGTGTTATCCCCTTTCCTTTAAAGAGAAGTTTTAACGTAACGCGAGTTAGGCAAATGTGATAAGCCGTATAAGATCTTGAGTATTATTAATTGAAACGCAATAGTTAAAAATACTAACGGTCTTATCGCTTTTCGAGTTATACAAGTTAAGATGTATAAACAACTCTTTAAGTCTAATAAAGATCTTAACATCGATAACCTCCGAGCCGCATGAATTGGCTAATATGACCCTTTGAAGTCAATTGTTAATAACTGAATAAAACGTTGACAGCGTTGAGAATCACCTAAGATAAGAATACATGCTAAAAAGGAGGACGGAAATAGAGACTATAGGCCTCACAAAATATATACAATAACATGTATATCTCAAAAAGAAAATTCTAACAGAAAAATTACCCTTTAGCTACATGTTAAAGGAATTATCAATACACATGGCAAGCTATTTGAGGAAAGCAACAAAAAATATTAACGGCCTTTGTTTACGAGGAGTTATTCGATTTTTGCCGTTAATATAATTTAAAGGCTAAGACGTTACTATATTTCAATTGAGGATAGTTTACGAGGTTGAGGGTAAGACTATGGACCGGCCGTACGAAAAGTTTGAGCTTATAACTTAAAGATACGGTAATAAAAGTAAGGACAAAATCTTTATTCAATCGCTTTTAATCAAAAAGATTAGTTAAAGTTTAATCGTTGTAATTGCTGCCAATTGAATTACTGGCGTAAAAAGTTAATTCACATTTCATAGCCGAAATATCACGTAAACATATATGTAATTCTCTACCAATTTACAGCGGATTGTACTATTAGAATTGCCGAAAAAGCTAAAGGATAAGTTTTCGACTAGCACGGTAATACGCTATTCCAAAGCTTTATGCGTACTAGCAGAGACAGATGTATACTGGTTTTTGACGTACCAAATGCATTTTAAAAATAATCTATATATAAAATCTATGAGTTACCCTGAATTCATCAATTACTAAAGGTAAATACTTTAACATCGTAGGTATACAGACTAACAATACTCTTTTCCTCGGAAATTCTGGGTTTATAGCGACGGAATAACGTATTATTGAGAAACTAGGCCTCTAAAAGTTTAAATTAATGAAAACGTTGGATAAAGGAATATAAATTGACTTTAATAGGTTGACAATCCGTATTTATAGTACTAAGGCTAAAAAAGGCACTTATATTAGTCTACGTTAAAAAGGGTAGGCCATAAGCCTAATGATTATCGACAAAACCGATGGGGAAAAGTTATAAAGATACCTAAAGCAAAGGGTCCATGTAGCTTATGTCACTATATTATGTCAACTGAAGGTATTATATAATCTTTTTATTACGAAAAAGGTATAGGATCCACAAAACGAAAACTTTAATAGTTTAAATAAAAGGATATCAGAGTAACTGAATCATGTAAAAAAAAGACATCAACGTACTTTTTATAGATCTGGCGAAAGCTAAGTTAATAATTTTTACGAACAGGTTATTTACCAACAATATCAACATTACATCATAAATCTGCTTCCTAATAATACTCGTTAACAAGGAAAGATTTAAACGGAAATTTACAAT
The DNA here is from genome assembly GCA_038502455.1 of Anisogramma anomala. Classification (NCBI taxonomy): domain Eukaryota; kingdom Fungi; phylum Ascomycota; class Sordariomycetes; order Diaporthales; family Gnomoniaceae; genus Anisogramma; species Anisogramma anomala. The sequence goes on from JASMMZ010000001.1 coordinate 9,945,580, forward strand.
CTCTGGAAACTTTATACACTAAATACCCATTAAGTACAAACGTGGAATCCAAAGCGTATTAACTTTAAAAGTCTATGGCATAATAACAGACTTGAACATCGGTATGGTAATTAACAAAATATTGAGGATTATTACTAAACAAATAGAACTGCCTTCAATACCTGTAATAATATATACTAACTTCTAGGGCCTTTACGAATAATTATTAAAACTGGATATAAATAACAAAAAACGTCTAATAATAGACTTAATAACGTTAAAGAAGGCATATAAAGCCTGGAAAATCGATAAATTCCTGTAAATTGACGGTAAAATAACCCTGTCAACGCCATAACCAAAGATACACCTAACAGATCCTTAAAAGTGTTTGTAGACAGTAATACACTAACTATACGAATCGAAGGCTACGTAAATCTCCCGGCATATAACAAGAAGGAATAGTGTTACCATAGCAAATTTAAAGATTGCTAGGTTAGTAATATTAATAACAACAATAACAAAGGCGACAATAGCAGTAGTTCAAACTACCGGTAAAAGGTATGTAATTGGTGGCGTACCTAATTTGCACAAGTCTATGGTGAAATACTTGGGTACGGGAGTTAAGGAATGGAAACCTCGGAAGGGTAGAGTAAAAGATCTACGAAGAGCCGTAATTAATATCGATTTTAGTATAGATCAATCGGAATTGACAGGGGTTTAGCTTGTAGATTGAGGAGGGATTTGAAAGGTTACCACCAATTGATAGTAAGCCATGCTAGCGTACATGCACAAAACAAAAAGCCGCCAGTGTTAGAATAGCAGTCAAATGCTATACAGCCAAGTCAACTTTACTTACAGTAAAGTTCATTATACGTACTGTAAATTGACTGTAGTTTGTAGTATTGCCCTGAAAGTGCAGTGTAGTAGGTATCTACTTAAAAGTGAGGTACAGGCCAAAGTGTTTGTCCATACAAATTACTGCGCAGACCGGCTAGCAATCTGATAAACCTAGAACTTACAACTCAAGATTTTACAACATCAATGTAGCACCAGTTACTTCGACTACAGTGATTCGAATCAAATACGTTGCAGCGACAAAAGCCTACCAACAATATGAACGAATATAATATTTTTGTTAGTAATATTAATTTTGTAGTAACAAAGTAACATGTCATTAAGGATTTGAAGGTAGAGAAAACAATCTTATCAAACCTTTGTTGAAGTGAAACCAATTGAAAATTAACGGATTGTTAATCAACTAAAAAAATAACAATAATAATGATACAAAATATCTAAAATGTTGTTAAACGACAAAAACAACTTAATTAAAATATACTAAATTGACATCGTTAAAACATTATAATACCTCGAATAACGCGTCTGGAATAACTATATAGCAAGATTACACCAGCTGAAAGCATCTAACACTCTGTTAATTACGCCATAAATATGAATTTAGACTATTCATAATTATGATCAATTGAATGAACAGTTAATATAATAAATTGAAATTGAAACCAAAACAATTAATATGATGAGTATCAATTCGGCAACCGCTAGATAAATAAATACCGCATATAAATGTCCTGTTAAAGTCAACTTCTTATTGAGAATATGACTAGTACTAATTATTAACAGATCTCTATTATGTGAAAAATGGGTTTTCAAAATAGGCTACTCAATCCATTGAATTTCTGGCAAATTTATAAACATTGACCGAAACATGCTACTTCGGAAGTTGAAAATATAATAAACGATTTTAATATAAGTATTTATTCATATATAACGTTAAAATAATTACCAGATAATTCTACATACTATTAACTCTAAACATTATTTATATAGATCCCGAATGTTATTCAGATATCGTTCCATATTCAGAATATTTAATACATACCACTTGATAATAAACCTCATCAATCTTCGTAAAGCTTCTGAAAATGATGCAATTAACGAATTCAGGTGAATAGATAATAAATATAACTAGATGAATTCTATAAGGAAAATCACAAAAGATTAAGATTTAAAATAACGTATATATATTGATACATTAACTATTTGAATTGTACAACATGTTGATAGGCTGTTGCATAACTGTAAGACACGTAACAATGGTTATAATTCTCAATAAAATGATATTGAAAAGCCTAAAAACAGCTAAGTAAATGATAATATTCATCAGAATAAATTGTCACATATATTGCTTGACTATATGAAAGTAGTATAAGTCATCATGAATGGAAACGCAATATAAATAGTATAGTAAAGCAACAGAAACCGCTATTAATACCAAACTATTATGTAATAAAACGTATTAACATTGCAAAAACAAAGATTTATAAACATGAATATAATGATTAATTGTAATAGCCTAAAAGTTCATGATAGTATTTTGAAGTGAATATGGCGTACGGATCAAATTCTGGCTTATATAAATTAAGGTGTTAGTTTGATAGTAGTTTGTACAACTGAAATCCTTTTAATTACCATCTGAGACATATAATACAACTATTACTTCGACTACGATTCGAATAGATATACATTTCAACGTCTTAAAACCTACCAACTATAATATTCTACATTAAATATCAACCCGTTAAATGTATATACGTTCGAGTGAATGAATATGTATATGAAGTTCAAATGATTGAGCTATTATATAGAATTTCTGCTCACACAATTTATTTGTTAAATACGTAAAATTAAAATTTCAATATATCAACGTTTGAAACAAATTAATTATATAGAATCTTTTGAACTTTTTCCTTCTTTTTTAAAAAAAAACGCAATGTTAAATCATTTTAAATGATGTGTTATATCTACAAAATGTGATTGTTCTTACTACTATTTCACTATACATTTTGAATTACCTGAATTTCATCAAATTCCTTGCAATATTTATATTTCGTTTGAATATATTATGAGTGGCAATAGCATTTTAGAAATCAGGAAAATACATGAATATATCAAATTATGTTGAACCGAGTAAAACCAATAAAACCAATCCTGAAATCATGAACTTAGGCATGTTTCTCAAAATATTAAAAAACCTATTGCTGTCATTATTAATGTAAGTATGAACTCAATGATTCGTGCATTGTATGTGAACTATCAATTACAATATTTTTGTTTTCATTCAATAAAATATTGAATGAATTGAAATAAACGTCATCGATGGCTGTGATCTTATCAATATTTGTTATTGATAGTTTATATAATGAAAAGCTTGTAATCATTCAAGAAAATATTTTTTATATATATATTAGTCCTGACTATAATACGTAAGAAACTTGATTCAATTATGATTCATGACGTTTCAAAGACAGCATTGAAAAAAGAAGATTAAAATATATCACGAGTTTATAAAATATATTTTTAACCAAAAAAAACCATTGAAATTAATTTCAAAATCATAATCAATATTCATTCTGACGTAGTAATATTATACAAATGTTGAAGTACAAATTCATATCATAATTAATGTTTGGTTTCATTTTCAAAACAAATCTTCAATGAATAAACTACAAATAATGCTTTTACAAATAATGCAAGAAAATGAAATAAACGTGAAAAATTATGAAAAGGATTCAAAATTTATATAGTCATTCCCCATTTCTTCGACAGGAAATATTTTATAAGTTTTAACAACTGAACGTATGAATATATATGTATGTATTTATAAAAACATTACTTTAAATATAATCATCAAACAACGAAATACTATATATACATTAAGGTATATACAAAGACAAATTGTATTGAAATAATGATACAGGAAATTACCTGAGTAGTATTCACCATGGATCCAACCCTCGTAGTAGTTTATGTTTCTACAGTGATTGGAGTAGCTGGGAAGCTGCATGGGAATATGCTCTCACATGTTACGTGACCAAGTTACAATATCTACCCCTGCTCCGCAGCAGCTCCTTAGTAGGGGTTTCTCTTTTCTCTTTATCAAGGTTTATAAATAAAATCCGAATACCTTAAGCGATAGCTCCGGCCTTAGTCACTTTACATATAAACCTTGATTCTTTTCTCAACAGTATCTTAACTCTTCGTTAGCGGTTATAACTTAGGGTTATGTTATGATTATTCGATTCTCTGAATTTAAACCCCTAAACCTTAAAGCAGTTCCTTGATGTACGCGTTAAGGAGTAGTTTTAAAACGCTTTAACGGCCTAATACGATTACTTTACGGTTTAATAAGAACGTTTTATTGACGCCTTACGTATAAAATTCTTCGAGCGGGATTAAATCATTCGGAAGTACGTTTTAAACTTAAAATAACGGAGTATCGACATATTGAACGCGTTAACAAATATAATTCGATAATTCGAAGTTACCGGTATATCTATGTCTTCGAGAAGATACCCTTCTTAGGAGGTTTTCCCTATATAAGTTACAAACAACCTAACTGTTATATCGCTCCTTACTGAAAAACGTATTAGCTTTTAAACGACGAAGATTAGAATCTCTTTAACTTGAACTACTATACTAACGCCATATTTTATAGGCGTTAACAACCTAAATGTGAATATTTTAACTAATTCGTTAAATATTTAGCGTTAAATTACGACTTTCAATATAAAAGATTACGATATTACTTAAATTGCGAAAATACCGGAAGTTTATTGATATTTTGAAAAAATAATTTTACGTTATTCCTTAACAATTCGAAGGTTTTACAAAGATTGTTATGGGAAGTTATTATGCTTGTGGCGACAACGGTGGTATTAACAACCATAACACCTTTATAACTGTATTTCGCCCTTATTATTACGATATTAATACGGTTAGAGCCGTTATCGTTCAATTGAGGAATATAAAGTAAAATTTCGCGAACGATTTGACCTTTTTTTAACATTTAAAAAGCTTTATTCGCGAAAGCTAACGGTATAATTTGGGAATCTGCTATTCAACATACTATTTTAGAGAAGGCTATTAATGATACATTAGTTAAGACGTTACTGCCCCTTGATATAGCCGTGTATTATAACTAGTACATCGTTCTTATTTAACTTATCAATAAGCTAATTTACAATTTTTGCATTTGTTACGGCGATATTAACGTTGTTACAGGAAGTGTTTTACGTAATAGGAAAAATAGAAACGACGTACCTGTTTGGGATAGTTAGAGTGACGTTATTTAATTGGCCTAAGTGCTTTCCGAGTAGTTTCTAAACGGCGCACCGTCTGGATTAACCGTTCAGAACTTTCCTGCCGTAAGGACATTAGGTTATATTTGCGACGCAATACAGATCGTCATTGTATCCGTACCTGCCTATTAAACCCGGCGTAACGCTTAAACGGCTTGAACGTTAAGGCTACTTTAAAAATCTACCTTATTTAAGTCAAAAATTTCTTAAATCTTTAGGAGGAAAAAAACGCAATTCTTATACACAGTCGCGTATAAGAGTTAATAAGATTTTAATTAGATTCAGTAACTTAGTTTCAACTTGTTAATAGCTTTCCGTTTATATTAAATTGACTTTATAATTATATGAATTTCATTTACGTTTTAATAAATATAGGTTATAAATATTACAAAGTTGTGAATAATTAGTTTACTAACCGTTTAAAGTTATCGCGTATCTCTATTCAACTGTAACGACTCGCCAAAGTTTCGTATTACGTACCTGGTTTTCCCCAACCACTTATTTCTTTTATAATTTTTTTAAATATAGACCTTAATGAATATAGCTACCGAATATAAGCTAATATCGTCTTATATTTATAATACGACGTTATTTGAAATAAACTATAAATAAAATATCGATAAATTACTTACGATGCTTCAAAATATATGTTACCTTTAGGATGAACGAGTACTTATTACATATAGGTACGGGGGTTTGTATTTATGTAAAAGATGTTTTAAGGGATCGGCGTCGTAACATTTTACATTATTTTACGGAAGTCCCGTAAAAGCCGAGCTGTTATTACGCGACTTGTTATTGTTTCCTTTAAAGATATTGATAAAGTAATTCTCTTAAAACCACTCGTTTTCACTGACGATAAAGCCCCCAACGCTTTTAAAGAGCTGGCCCATTGATTCGACAAAGTTCTCCCAATTAATTACCCCTTTACCGCTTTGAAGTAAATTACGAAATAATCTTTTGTATCGATTCCCAGGGTTAACCCTTAAAGGTTTTATAGGACCCGTTATATAGAATATCGTATAAAAAGCTTTTTATATCACGAAAAACGTTAATCATATTACTAGATTAAGGTTATATCCGAATGAACAGCTTTTCAATAGATACCCCAGTGCTTCTCGTTTAAAAACCTGGGGATGGTTTACATTTTAATATAAAATATCATCGATTTATCGTTATTACAAAGGTAAATCGTTACTTGTTTCTACGTCTAGAAAAACACTAACAAATATTTTCAAAATTAAGTGGTTTCTTAAATTAGACGTCAAAGCTGTATTTTACATGCTTCATAATGAAAAGAAAAACGAATTGAAAACCGCGTTCCGCATACACTTAGGATTTTTCGAATAATTTATTAACTTTTCCGGCGCTTTGAATACGTTAGTTACCTTTTAGCGGTAAATTAACAATTCGGTATGCCATTTTCGATATTTTTATTTCATTTGCCTCAACGAAATTTTCTTTTACTTAATCGATACTCTCGGTGATTATAACGTTAATGTTAAGTAAGTGTTAAACGCTTTGAAAGTTGCAGGACCTCATCTCCATATATCCAAATATAAATTCGGAGTTTGAACAACTAAATATCTAAAATTCGTAATCAAAGTTAATATTGGTGTCTATGTAAACCTGAAAAAATACGCGTTATTTGGAAATGATTCACTTTTATGTTAGTTTTAAATATACGAAATTTATTCAAATTTGGTAAATTTTACCGGTATTCTTTTTACAATTACGTTACGATTATTAAGCTGTTACTTCAGCTAATTCATAAAACCACTCCGTTTCGTTAAAATCCCGAGGAAAAAGCCGTTTTCAAGCGGCTTAAACTCAGCTTTTTTTTCCGAACCTGTATTCGCCTAATGTAACTCCGATTGTATTACTTTTTTAAAAGCCAATTGTTTTGGTTAAGCTTTAAGCTGCTACTTTTTTTTAACGAGACAATTACGGTAACCTACTTTTAATAACGTATTACTCTTACCGTTTGTCGCTCGCCAAATATAATTACGAAATTTACGATAATGAGCTACTTGAGATTATAAGTTGTTTAAAAGTATGGAACGCAGAGTTTTGGGTCATGGTACGCCAATTTACTATTTTAATTAACTATATAAACTTGGAATACTTTATAATTATTTGCTGAGTTTTGAAACAATTAATCTATTTGTTTCCATGTTTTTCCTAATTTAGTTTTCAGTTAGTTTATAAGAAATCGATAAGTTATATATGACATAATATGTTATTTTAATGAAATTAAGATATTTCGAAAGGTTTTTCTGATTTACGCCTTTTAATCCCAGGATTCCAATTATTATGCCCCAAACAGGCTGTTCTCGAATCGCTTCAGCGTATATATATCTTCCGGTTAACCGTTACCAGCGAATTCATCGTACAAAACCGCAAATTTTTTACTAAAATCAATCTGTAAAGTTGTTAAAACGCCGTTATTCCATACGATATTATTTTCCCCCGACGAATTCGCGTAATATATATAAACTAACGATATTTTGCTACGAATATTTGTACTGACAACAACCAAGCGTTAAAAGTTTCAATTTCGAAATATTTAGTAACCGACAATAAGGTTTTATGATTTTGTAACTACATTCGGGTACTTATTTACGAGCCTCTTATTACCACGCTAATTAAAGAGATCTACGATTTACTTTTTACTAGCTACCCAGGTTGCGGCATTATTATTATTATTGGTTTTGAGACGTATTTCAAATCTAATTTATACCGTGTAATTCTTCGCTTTTTCCGAAACTACGATATTTGTAAGCAAACAACTAATTGAAAATATTGTGGAAAGGAACTTTTCAAACACTTTCCAATTTATAAACGGATTTAAAACGAACTTATCATCAATTTTACAACTAATTTCTTGAAAAACGTACCGATAACCTATATTATCTTATAGTTATTATGAACCGTTTAAATAAAGTTGTTCCTTTCGAGGCTATAACTACCATAAACGTCGAAGCTTACATAAAACAGTTTTTAAACTATTATTAGCGATTTTACTAATTCCCTCATACGATCATTAGTGACCAAGGGTAGAATTAAACCAGTAAATTTTAAAAAACGTCTTTACGACTTAACGGATTTAAAGTAACGTTTAAGTATTGTTTTTTTACCCCGAAACCAACGATATAACCAAATATGCGAATTGAAAAATCCTAACGTATTGAAGTTTTTTATAGTTTATACCTAATTTGATTAAAGTCATTTATTATTTCATTATTAATTGATGTCAAAAACAAGGATGTCATTATTTATTGGTATTAACCTATTTTTCATAACCCATGTTCATTATATCGACCTTACATAACCGGTACAATATTTCATCGTTTTAGTTATAAATTGAGGTATATAGGCCGATAATTTCGTTCAATATATCGATAAAGCTAAAAATATACATAAACTAAGATAATATTTTCGTAATAATATAAAAAAGAAGCCGTTAATAAACGTTGTTCCTTGACGGAATATTTTCGAATCGATGACAACGTTTAGCTTCTTTTTAAAAATTATATGCTGGATAAGTTTTTCAAAATATTAAATGATCTTTACAACAAATACGGTATGACACGTGCAGTCGATTTCTATTTTATTAAATTGAATGTTTTGGAAGAAAAATACCCTCCGTTTTATGCAAATTAATTTATTCAAATCGCTTCGTATCCGCTTTAATGCTAATAAACTCGCGTCTTTTAATCGAAAAACATTAATGTTGTTGGCTACAACGGTGAAACAGAACCGAAACACTACGTTAAAAGCATTTTACGTGTTCGTAATAAACCCTATACCGGCTGCCCTCGGCTTAAAATCCTATCCAAATGGCAGGTATTATTTAAATGAATATATTATAGATACCCAACGTAAAAACCGTTTTTGAGATTTTTTAATACCGTGATATTCGACGCTTTTAAATTACGTCATAAATGAGCCGAATGAAATTACTGGTTCTTACGCTCAGCTTAAAAACGAGTTTAACATATTACACTTTACGTTACGAAGTGGAGCGATATAAAACCGGTTACTTGAGAGGTATTAAACATAAATGTAACGCGTTATTAACGAAAAATGAATTATAGTAAATTACTAGAATACATCCTTCTAGTTATTGTCCTCGTCTCTATCTAATGAATTTTGCCTATTTCAACTAAGTTGTCGAGTTTCGTATTAATACAGCTCAGTTTATCGTTAATATACCCGGATATTTCGATAAATCTTTTAGTCGCCTCTAGCTTTACTATTTATCCACTTGTTAAAAATGATTTTCACGCTCCCTTTTAATATGTGAACTCATTTAAAAATATACTCCTTGTTTAAGAGTTATATTCCCTATAGGCCGTTGAAATGAATAGGAGTGGCAAGTATAAAACCTGCTCAGCCTCCAGTATTTACCTTTTTCTACGTAACGCGCTGAACTTTTATTACCTTTTTTACGGCAACGACTTACGTTTGTATGCGTTCTTACCACTCGTTAGTACTTGGGAAGCAACTCGTAAGTACTTCGACTTACTCCAATTCTAAACGTCCAACGCCAAATAAACTTTAAACAGTTCCTTTATAACCTCGTTTATATTAAAACTTAGGTTCGAAGGCGTGTGCGAATAACCAGAATTACGGCTCTTAATACTAATAGAGTATAGACTATATTGAGCGCCGGTACTTATCTGCTTGTTAACGATTTTTTCGCGCCTATATGTGTCTCACTTACCTTTCGTTTTTTAATCAAATTTCTGAGGATCGTACGTCATATGGTAAACGTATTCGAAACACGTTTATTTTCAGGTCTTATTAGTATACATATCTATAATCCGTAGGGCCGGAAATTTACACGTTCGTTAATAAGGACTATATAGCTTTCGAACGAGCATACTTAAGTTTTTAATAGCTTTACTAACCTTTATAGCTCATAAGAAATTCAGTTCGAAAATAAAGAATACGGAAACGGATATAAAGATTTGTTCAATTAGGATTTGATATTAAGCCTTATTATAATGCTAATAATGGGTTATAAAAGGAGATTTTTTCAATTTGAAAAGGGAAGGGTTTACAGAACTATTTTTAAGATAAAAATGGCGTTAAATCGCCTTTTACATAATGCAAAATCATTCGGCCTAAAATATTTTATACGATTATATAATATATCAATCCGCTTCGGAGTGGTAGTTTCGCATTTGCCGCTCCGTAGCACCTTTGCTACATTGTATATAGTTGTGTAGGAAAAAAGGGGGAGTTTTAGGTTTTTTATAAAGATTCCGTTCGCTTTGAAACAACTATCTTATCTCCTTTATAACCTGACCAGTTTCTTGATTTAATAATTGAAGCATTTATTTCTTATAATAGGGGTTCTAGATTCGATTCCTAACGTAACCCTTTAGTACGGTAAACGTAGGCGTAGTTTTTACTGGGGAATCTTCTTTTTTTTTAGAAAAAGAAAAAAAAGGGGGGGAGGGGTAAAGGGTATGATGGAGGGTAATATTACAGGCTAATGTATGGCTGCTATTTACCAGGGATCCAACCTTGGTAATTGTTTACGTTTATATAGTGCTTTGGAGCAGCTCGGAAGCTACATGAGAATACATTCCCACACGTTACGTAACTGGGTTGCACCATCTTCCCCATATCTGCAGCAGCTCCCTAACAGGAGTTTCTCCTTTCTCTTCATCAAGGTTTATAAACAGAATCCGACCACCTTGAGCGACAGCTCCGGCCTCAGTCCCTTCACAAATAACCCCTAGATTATCGCCGCCTATCTAATCAATAACATGCGTATTTCATATCATTTTGGTGTATTTGTATAGTTATTATGATGTAACAATACGATGTTATTTTCAACCAACGTGAATGATAGCTATGTGATATGAAACTTATAATATTCTAATACATGTATACCGTAATAAAAGCATATTGAAATGGTTAAAATATTATAATACAAATACCTCTACATATTATGAAACATAGTTATATAATAACATGTTTTGATCTAACGAAATATTTATTCTTCATTGTTACCCATAAATCATACTAATTTCGCAAGATATATTTCTTTTCTCTTACACTTTTCGTCAAACTAAATACTCTATTCTTACGTGTATGTAGTTTCTTATACTTTGAAAAGAGGCTTGTTGTTCTTTATTTCAAAAGAATACATATCATAGGGTATAATAGTATACCGCTGTAGAATATCCTACGTGATATACTGCAAAGTTATGTGGTTATATACTGTAGTACACAGTCTATTAAACTATTTTTTCCCTATAAACTGGTAGATATTTTCTTTTATTTATTATGCTTCGTTCCATTCATTTGGACGAGGTATCGTTGTTTTTATATATATCGAGGATTAGTACAGACGAAGGAGTTTGTTCCTGAATAGAACATTATCAACTCGTATACATCTTAACAAATAACGCAATTAAGTTGTTGCTTGGGGTTTCGAGTATTTTCGTGGATACACACGTATACGTGGACCAAACCATAACAATCATTCCAATATAAACATTTTATTATAATTTTGCAACTTCGATTGTAGTAAAACGACAACAATTCTACTTTGAAGGAATTTTGTACGGTACAATACCACGAGATTTTCATGCATTCCAAAGCTATATTACTTACAGCATAACACACGCACAAATGATTAAAATGAAATAAATATACTTATAAAACGATCCCAAAAAGAAGGGCATTATTTCATCGAAAAATCAATTATATCTAAACAATTGCAATTGTAGTGGGGTGGCAAAGAAGTTCAATTTGTTTGTGGCTGTTAACTTTTGCTAGGCCCAAAGGTACAGGTGGCTCAAAAGTAGGGGTCATTCGGTATAACATGGCATCATTTGGTCCAGTCATGAAGAATAACCTGAGAACGTGGCATTGCCAGCTATGAGTCACGCAATGAAATGAAAATGCTGTGGCTATTATTTCATGGCTTTGGTCCTTGCCAGCAACTGCAAGTCTTTCCTGAATCCTAATTACCAAGACAGTCATCAAGAAATGCCGTGAGGAAATCCCGGGGGGTGATTCAGAGCTGGAAAGAGAGTAGCAGGACATAAACAAGGCCGACTATGTGCTTGCTCTTCTCTTTTTATACCCACTTCACACCTGGATTGATCAAGCTAGAGATTGCCGTTCCCTTGGCCACAACCCTTTCTTACTGCTTGGGGAAGCAAGCCCCTCAACTTCGAGATATCCAAGGCCCTTAGACTCGAGTTCAGCAAGGCCCAAATATGGCAAAGAGCTTCGCGCTGAGCCACGAGCGGCAAAAAGGGGGCTTTTATAATCTGCCAATGATTCGTCGCAGTCAATTGCTCAAAACCTGGGTAGCGTTCTCGACGCTGGCAATGTGATTGGTTGTCAAGAAAACGACCCCTGATCTGGAGCATGTCAATGTTCAAAAATTAGGTCCAGTACTTTACCTTAAAGCTTTGCCTTCGGGCTTGCAGAGTCATAACTGCATATTGTATCGAGAATCCGAGATGATTCTTGAGCGTATGTAGTGTACTGTAATTTGTCGTATATTCTCGAAATGTTTGGACATACCGATAGCCGTACATGAACATAATCCCAGATACAAGATTCGACCAAAATGAGAGCCATGCCATAGCTGGCTCACGGCCAGCTCTGGGGTGGAATGGAGTTGAGACTGACGAAGTAACAATGTTGTTTTCAGAAGCCAATTTCACTATCGGTAATGACGAAGTTTAACTAAATATATAACTAACTGGGCGTATCGTACCTGCCCCCACCATGTGACGACCTTTTTTTACCAGTACTCAAGACTACGAAGGGCACTTTTTCCTCCTCGTTTTAGATACCGAAGTCCAAACCATGGAGAAATCCTAATATCTTTACCCTCGGGTCCTGTTTACCAACCTATTCCACGTTACTTAAATCATTGAGGATCAAATATCCGACGATATCAAAACAAAATCACATGCGCTTTATTCATTTCGGTCTCCTTTAGGGACATACGACGGCATAAAGAAAAGCTAACCCTAGAATTTGAAACTTGGCCCAGCATTGAAACAACGGATCTTAGCAACAATATACGGTAAAAACTCGACCTCAGATAACAAAGTTAGAGAGAATTCGCAAATTTTCGGTAGTAGTGACTGTCCCGAACGCCCGATAATATGTTCAAAACTGTCACGGCAAAAGAAAGACTTTTATCATCTTCAATGCCAATGGTGCAAGCCTGGAGTAATGTTGTTGTTAAAGTTATTAATTTAACGTTATTCCAGACGAAGGCGTGAAAAGACATGTTCAAAATAGAAACATGAATAACATTCCGGGTATATATCTCGTCACGGTAATGTAAGTAATGTTGTCAAAAAAAAGTCCCTAATTTAACGTTATTCTAAACGAAAACCCCAAACAAAAAGGTGTCATAACAAAAGAAAGAAACTTTTGAAATTTTAAGGGCGAAACAAAGAAAAGACCGACGATAATATTATTGCTAAAGTTGCTAATCGAACATTATTTTAGTTGAATGGAAACGTAGACAGAACTTCGGTCAAAGTAATTTATAATAGTAATGTAAAAGTCAACTAATCTTGATGTTAATTCTAGGTACTTGAAGAACGTGGATTGTTGTCCTCGGTAAAGAGGTTTAATGACGGAAAAAAAGTAAACAAATTGAAAAAGAAGAAAATTTTCACATAGGGAATTAAGTTAATGAAAATAGCACTATTCTCCACACTCACCACTCTATTGAAGTGGAGTGAACAGTCACAAAGTAATGTTGATGTTGTTGACAAAAGCTAATTTCACTATCTGGAATGACGAAGTCTGATTAAATATATAGTTGGCTGGGCTTATCGTACCTGCCACTACTTCAAAAGCCGGCAATAGCTATGTTATAGGGGTTTTTCTCCATGACCGGCCACGTCATGAGAATTGTTCTCCACAGCTATAGCCGGCTACAGCTACGACATAAGGCTTTTCTTCATGGCTCGCTATAACTATACTATGAAGATTTTTTTGATAGTTGGTTATAAGCTAGCCATAAAAAAGAAAAAGCTTTTTATATAAATTCAAGGTTTATAGTCATCTATACGGTGACCGAGCTGAGTAATCGGATTTGCAAGCAAACCCGTTAGCGCTTGAACAATCTGATCAGTCACAAAAGTTGCTGTATAGACTAGTTTATAGCCAACTTATGGCCAACTATAGGCTAGGTCATAAAGATTTTTCTCTATTGGCTGCCACGCTATAACCACGCTATGAAGATTTTTGTTATAGCTGGCCATGGCCACGTTATGAGGATATTCTTTATGGCCCATGGCTATCGCATTGTGGCTCTAAACCTTGGATTCGACGGAGTCAGCTTGAAATACTTGACACATTCGTTACGAAATTTTCAATAATGTGGATACTTGTAATTAACTACAAATCCCAAGATTAAGACACATTATATAGAAAGATACAAAGAGTGATGTATCAATCGTTACAGACCAGCAAATACACGAACATCAATATAGAAAACAAGACAAAACGTAATCATTATCATACAAGCAGCTAAAAAAACCATAAAACTAAATTTTCAAAGTATAATTTTTACCTTAGCCATTTTCGGCTTGCATATTTCATCCTGTACTGTGTTTTGTTTTTGGCAATTATTCAAGTTAATAATTTCAGCGTATATATTTCAATTGGCTGTTCATTAACATATGTATTTAATAACGCTGCTATTGAGTTCTGCGACCATAATTTAACAGCCCGACTCGTGAAATGCCTTCGGTTTCAATGCAGTTTCCGACTCGTGTTACTTTACCTTATAATCTTTGTTTGACAAAAACATGAACAAGTCGCTAAAGCTGTTACCCACCGGTGGTGGAAACGGGGAGGTTTGCGATCCCACTACCCGTGGTACTTGCTGAAACCATACACGCTTCTTGAATGCTCCCAGGAAAGACAAAACGCTGCCTGTTTCCGGATGCCGGATGGGTCATATTTAGACACCATTGTTAAAATCGGACATGGAAGGGGCCACTTTACGATTTTTAGCACCCAATCTCAAGTTTGCTGGTCAAAATCGCTCGATATCAAAACTTTCACATCGCATTCGGTGCCCGTGTTGAAAATGAGCTAACCGACAACTCTGATCAGTTCTGTCAAGCTATTTGTAACTAGTATATCAGCCAAAGTAGTGTGGCTGTTGGAATGGCAGTCAATTGCAGTACAGTCAAGTCAACTGTATTGACTGTAAGTTGGTTGTACTGAATGCCAGTTGACTGTATTGACTGCAAGTCAATTTCAGTGGAGTGCCCAATTCAATGTGGGGCACGGGCCAAGAAGTTGCCTATACAAATTAGTGTGCGGACTAGCTAGCAGTCTGTCAAGCTTAGAAGTAACCACATCACCATTTTTAACGCAATACACCAGTTACTTCGACCAGAGATTCGAATCGACTACGTTGCAACAATAAAGGCCTACCAGCACTGATTAGTGTTTATTAGGTTAAGCGTAGATAATCTAAGTACAAGAAAAAGGTACTTTCCGGTTGTTATGTTTCATAGAAGCGTTAAGGTAGAGGAAAGATTCTTAGAAAGTGCCCCAGTTATTGCATTGCGGTTTACAGGTAGCAAAAAGGAGAGTTTCGAGGTGTGTAATGATTTACAGGTATTTAAAAGTGTCGACGGTATCGCCAGATAATCGATATTTGTTGATTGAACTCATTTCGAAACTCAAACGTTAAAATTAACCGCGAAAAGTCTCAAGTTCTTCAAGTATTTAAGTCTTTCGGTTGAGAAGCGAATGCTAAAATCATCAAGATACCAAAATGTACAAACGGTCAAGTCGTGATTGAAAAACGCCAAGTTAAAACACTAAGCGGCAAACAATCAAACCTATATTTTCTACACTTATACCTCTTACATCGACTCAATACTAAGATAAATCTTTTAATTAATACCTTCTTTTTACTTAACTAAAACATCAAGATAACGAAGAAAGATATCAAGGAAGTTACAAAAGGCCTCGGACCTATTTTAATCAAATATTATAACGACGAGTTGTAGTATGCGGAAATAGTTGAAAAATTAACATGATAACACCTGCTGGATTATATAGGATAATGTATCCTCGAATCCGACGTTAGCAAATTAAGTTATGGTACCCCTAATGCTTATCTTATTTTTCGTAAATACTTCCACAACTGGTCGCTAGTTACGTGGTTAAAAGTTATTAAGGCAGCAAAAGTGAGGTTAAGGATTGACTTTCACGGACGTGGTATATTATTTCCTTACGATAGAAATACCCTCGTTGAAGCTTTTTACGTTTAGGCCTTCATGAAAACAATCCTCAAGTAGCCAGTCGAATGCAAAGACAAAGGTTTCACTGGTAAAGATAGCCATTAACTCTTATATATAAGATTGTAAGGTTTTGCTTGAAATTATTACTCAATTAGTTCCTCAAAGCCTTATATTTAAGTACTTGAACGCGCTAGCAATTTGACTCACGAAGACGATGTAATTAATTTGGATATGACAAATCCTTAAATTTGTTCATTGGTTGAAAAACGTTAGAAATTCTATTAGAGAAATCTATTGAGACAGCAATTCATTACAGTACAGTCAATTTGAATGTATTGACTACAAGTCAATTGCAGAAGAGATCTCAATTCAATGTGGAGCACGGGGCAAGCAGTTACTCATACAAAGTAGGGTGCAGACCGGCAAGCGGTTTGCTAAACTTTGAAGTCAAGACCATTCACTATCCAACCTTTGCAATACCATTTGTTACTTCGACCACGATTCGAATCGACAAACGTAACAATGTCTAAAGATCCATCAACATCAATGAGTACTTGACGGTAAATAAAACACAGATAAGCTAGGTAAAACATAAAGTTTCTTTTCAGTTACGAATTGTGCAATTGCAAAGTAAAGGAAATATTTTTGCGAAGGACCGCTATAAACTGCGTTAGTTGTCTTGGCAATAAACAGGGAAAACTTTTATAATTCCGCTAGTCACTGAGACAACCTAAGAATGGCGAGGATATCGCCATTGACAACATTAAAATATCTTTATTAAACCTTAAAGAAAACGTTGAAATTAACCGCTACAAGTTTCAAAACCACTAGATAAACACGTTCAAATCGCTATATTAAGTGAATATCGCTAAATTTCTTAACAAAGCACCAAAACCGCCACGTTATAACAACAAATAAATTAATACTACGAAATTAACCTGTAAGTTGTAGTAAACAATAAAAACACTAATATTATATGAAATATCGCCAAGGTACGAAAAAACAAATCAATTATCGAGTGTAATAAATAACTACGTGATGCCATATTCAAATAGTGCAATTCCTATCGATACTAGAATGAACATCAATTTATAAGCTATAAACATCAAGTCGACAAAAGATCAAAAACGAATAAAGAAGAATAGAGCGTTCGGATCTTTTCAACCAAGTATTACAATAAAGACCTTTGGTATCACGATATTGACGAAACCTCTACAGAAAATCACATAACTAATATCGTTTTTTAAAATATTTTCCATTCAGATATCGGTAAATAATTTAGTCGCAACGCTTGAGCCTTCCAAAACTTCAATAGATTCTTCAATGACTAGACCATTAACTTTTGAAAAACAATATAAAATGGTGTTGAAAACAAATTGAAAGCAGAAATCAATAAACAAGGGATTTTCATGTGAAAAAAATTACAAAAGATTGAGTGAAAACTATATTCGAATTAGTACAAATAAAGGAGTACCTTTCAAATACTGAACCTTAAAACCCCTAAGGAAAAGGAAAATTCATAATTAGCAACAATCACCGCCTACGCATACGTTAGAAAGAACCACCCCCCAATCCAGAAATAAGTTAATCATTTCATCCCCAAATCGATGAATCTTGTCAATTTACTAAAAGATAAAAAATAGATTAATTTATCGGCTAATTGAATTCCTATCTACGGTAATGAGAAGTATATGTTTTAGGGAAGACGAATATGTAGATCAATTGCTACCAACGCGGATCGAAAAATTGACATCGGTATGATCGAACACTTAATTGAAAAAGATGCTTAAATCATCAAGACAATCATATAATTAATCAAAACAGCAAGAGTGTGCATGGTAAGACTAGACTGAACCCTTAACATTATTTCAAAGAAAGGCACGTCTATATATGTAAGCATAATACAAGTACTACTAGAAGATTTTAACCATTATATTAAGCCATTGACAATTACCCTGATCATCAAGACTTGAAAGATCTAAGATTTGAATTCATCTTAAGAATTTATATCAATAATTAGAACGACAATCGTAATCTACCTTCCCAACTGGTTCTAATAGTCAACATTAATTATATAATTTCCAAGGATTTTGCCAAGATTTGAAGTTACATAAATGAATATAACGGGAAACCTTATAACCTAATTAACAAGAAAATAATCCTATTATTTAGCATATTGAAATAAATAAAGGATTAACTTTTAGGTTTCCATTTATTGTTGAAGCTTTAGACGTTATAACGTTGTCGATTCGATTGGTCGAAGTAATAGTAGTATTGTGTGGTCAAGTGGTAAATGTACTGTTTTAGGTTTGGCAGACCGATAGCCGGTTTGCGTAGTAATTTGTATGGCCAATTGCTTGGCCCATGCCCTAGTGTGAAGTAGGCGTATACTGTACTTGACTTGTAGCTAGTACAGTAGGCCAACTAACAATACACTTGACATGTAATTAGTATAGTTTACTTTACTGTTAGTAAAGTTGAGCTATTACATTGAAATTACTACTATTTTAATACTGATAGCTTTATATTTTTGCACGCACACTCTAGTATGGTTAACAAATCTTCTCTGGTTACAACTAAATTATATCCTCGTTAATTAGCTAAACCTCTGTTAATTCTAGTTGACTCCCGCAGCTGAATTGACTTCATTTACACTCAAATTGACCTCATTTGACTTTAATTGCTCTACGGCTCCGAAGTCTGACTTTATCGTTTTATATAAAACGTTTTTTTCCCTATAGGCTTGTATAAACTTTTACTTTAACTGTGCCAATCAAAGAGGTCGTTATATTTAATTCCCTAGTAATTTTCCAGTCTGCCAACGTATCCCTATATATCGATACGTAACTTGGCTTTACTAGGTGGCCCATCAACGTAGCTCTCGATATGTATGGTGAGCCTATTATTATCTACAAACATTTTAAGTTCCTTATTTGGGGACGCCTTTGTTATAACGTTAGTAGGGTTGTTTTCTCCATTATTCTATTAGAACTACTTAATTTACTTGCTTTCATAGGCATCGTAGAGTAATATTCAGTCGATTATTAGGTGTTTTTCATTAGTGATTCCGAGTTTTTAAAGGCATTCAACTAAGTTTCTTCAATCGTTACAAGTTACTATCTGGATAAGATCAATCTTTAGTTGACTTATGATAACTTTAAGGGTTTCCCATAATGCTATACCTATATGAAAGCCAGTTATTATGCCGTAGACTGCTAAACACAGTACGCTTTGTGTGATACTTTTATATTTTACAAAAGTTTGATAGATTAAGCTGCTCATGATCCTCAATTAATCCTTTCGACCATCTTTATTAACGAGGGTTATTAAAAAGCCTATTTGTAATGATAAGTTTATATTGTTTATAAAAACGACATCTGTATAAATCATTAATTAATATTTTGATAGATTAATTGGGATTATATTCATGCCTCGGTCCAAGTTTCGCATTTGTTATTTGAGATTTTTATTTAACCTGTTGAAGTTTCATTTATTGGATATTATGACTGATCCATAATCGTTAGGTTATAGGAAGCTTTCAGTTAGCATAAGGTGGCGATATAACTGCCATAGGTACGTTATTCTAGGCATCATTCAGCTTTTATTACGTTAGTTTTGTCGATTGTAGTCAAATTTATTCTTTAGCACTTTTGGTGGAAACTAAAGCCAGTATTAACACTTAGTATACCAATTGACTTTCCGTTAGAATTAAGTTTGTTGCCTTCCGTTAATATTACAACTAGCTTATGATTCTCCAGAACTTGGAGTTCTTATTCACCTGCTGTTTTAATGTCATAAAGCCAGCTATTCTAATAAAAAGGGTATCGTTAGTTTGTATACATATAATATCAAAGTCTTTTTTATGTTACTAGTAGGAACAGCCTTTATATTAAAAACTTTATATTTAGTTTTCACCTAGAGTTCGATTCATAGGTTAAAAACCAATAGACGTTTGTTTAAATCAGTCCGTATAGAAGTTCAATACATCGTATTACAGTCCCTAGAAGGTAGGTGGCACGTGGTTCCTATGGAAATTTCAACAGGACGATCCGCTATAAGTCGGTTGTTAATTGTGCATATACTTACGTTATATCTCGGATATTGAATATAAAATTGCCTTTAGTTTTGTATAATACAATTGTTACCAAAGTAACCATTAAACGTTGACTGATCTTTTAAATCGTAAGAAATTATTTTAGGATCTAGTTTTTGCTTTTATTACCGTATTTTTAAGCGATTAGGCGTGGTATTTTCGTACGAATATTCTGTGGTTTTAACTTTAACCTCGTATATAATCCTCGACCTGAAAATTGTGATATTTAGGTCTTAAAGTTTAAAGTTAGTCTTAAGCATAAATTATTTAAATTCTTAAATCAAAAGGCTATTCATCTCGATCTTATCACTTTCTTTAAAATATTACCGGAGGTTTTAATAATACTTCATACGCTATCTTTAGCATTAAAGTACTTCTATTTCCTGCTTACCTAATTAGTATCGTAAATGCGACCTGTTATATATTTCTCTTCTTTAATATTCTTCTTCTTTATAGATCATCCACGCAGGCGGCGTTTTATCAGCTTATCGATAACGGGTGAAGAAGGATTGTATTGGCTTGGTCGCTTAGCTTAAAGGTTTTTATCGTCAATTACTCTGATATAATTCTTTACCTAGGTGGTACGAAACTTTACGTGGCCGTTATCAATTTTGATAACTTCTTTATAATTAACGATATTGAATTTTTCATATAGTTCCTCCAATTTACCTGGCTTCCGCCATATAAGGACTTTATTTTATAACGGTAAAACAAGTATGTCGATTATCATGAGGACATTTCTGATGTTAAAGGCGTTGTTTTTCAGTGGCGTGCCGATTCCTTCCGTAGTTTTTTCAATATTTTTCCGTAGGCTATAACTCGATTCTGGGTACTTAATAATGGGGGAGATTTACTTATCAGGCGTGGGTACGCTTTAAAGACCAGTAGTGTTAGTATTAAGTCGTTAGTATCTATAGTATTATTCAGGATCTTTACCGTTATTTAAAGGCGTGCCTTTTGGTTCGTAAAACCTTTAATCTCTAGCGTGAGGATACTATATATTCGTCTAAGTAATATGTATTCATTTTTAACCTTCTCAATTCTCCAATAAGCCTCTATAAGCATCTGTTCATATTAAATCCGTATTATTTTATTATCTTTTTGGAATTCTGCAGTTATAAAGTTGGTATTAAAATCATAAACAACAACATTAGATAGTTCCAAGTACATATTAATCCATAGTACCTTTAGTATTTCCCATATATTCTTTGCTAAAAGAGACTTGATTTTTTAGCTTTGTAAAAAGAGTTGGTGTAGTTAATAACGTAAAAATAAGCTTGTTATCCAGGTAAACTATATTAATTAGGACCTCGAAATTAAAATCTTCGACGTTTTTTAATGTAAACTTAAATTTTCGAGGGATTTGGATATACGTTTAGCAGTGGTAATAAAGCTTTTTAATAGCGTTTAAATCAAAGTATTCTACGTCTTCATACTTTACGGACTTCAGAACTTTATATAGCCTACTAATAACTAAATAATTAAAAAGCTGGTGAATTTAACGCATCTCTAACTTCGTTAGATTAAATACCGTTGCCTTGAGGCTTCAAAAATAAAATTATAGGTGTTCCCACTTAAAGGCAGGGAGAAACTTTTGGTCGTTTTTAACTAGCTTATCGGCGTTGATATTATCATTAACGCCGATGGTATTTATTTCGTTTAAGTAAAGAACGAAAAGTGTAGAGAACTTGAAAACATTGAATATAATTAGTTTAATGATAGTTTAAATTAATGTTATTTCTAGTGATAATAATCATTTGGCCGAGCGAAGTCAACTTTAGCCTTTTTAGTATTCTAAAGATAGATCTCGGTGTCCGTAATGATTTCTCTCCGTAATGCGACGTATTACGAATAGCCTTCAGTTAAATACATCGTTACCCATATAACAGGCATAATGATTTGACAAGTGAGGATTCTGTAACAATCGCAAAGGTTAAAAGTAAGTATATAGTCAGAAGTTTAGTCAAGGCAAAGGTAAGGGTTTTCACCGTTTAAAAGGTATACGAAGACATGGTCAGCTCGTTATTAGGCCGTACCAGGTGCCGTATTTTGATATGATTTACTTTATTTGAGGGCATTGTTGCCGTTAATACATTTTTTAACTTTCAAATATACGATATTATCCAAAAAAAAATTACCTGAAATCTGGAGGTAATTGAGTGTAATATATCACCTATTTGGTGTTACGTTTCGTAAGGAGGTAACTAGTTAACTTATAGTTGGGTTTACCATAAATTTAACATTTCTTGCTATTATTATGACGATAACTATTACTGTTAACAGGCTGGTTTAAATTTTGTCAATATTAGCGCCGTCGTCGTTACGCCCTTTAGTCTGGGGCCATTAAACCAGATATTAAATGTTGGGGACGCTTATATCCATACTTGCGGTCGAAGTAATTAACCACCACACAGTCTTCTTTATTAACTTTATGGAAGTCGCAAGTTTAGTGGTACATACTAAGTGAATTCGGTTTACTTGCTATTACCGTTGCAAACGAAAAGCGCAATTAGTTAAAAAATCCGTTACAAGTAGTGTTTAAACGTTATAAAGCGTATTTAAACCCACTAACGTCTATAATAGCTATCTATATTTACTCGCGAAATGTGGCTTCACCAGCGTACGCCATTCCTATAGGTTGATAACATATTTAAGCTTATTGAACATTGGGTAAAGTATATCTAGTAGTATTTCCTCCTTCATTTTCTTTGCTATCATTATAATTTACCTCGTAATAGCTCAATATGTATAGTATTTCATAAGGTAGATATCATACTCGAAGTGGTTTTTCATACCATCGTAAATTTTTCAGAAAGTCTTTATTCAGTTTAGAAAGTTAGATAGTAATCCCTGTCGTACTTTTTGAGGATTTCGGAGAATCATAAGTAAAAACTAGAAGGGGAAACCTCTATATACTTGAGAATATTCAAAAAGAGTATTATTTTCGTATCGAAAAGGTTATAGGGCTTTCCGTTATACTTTTTTATGTTATTCAAGATTTAAACAAAGTCCGTAAAAAGTGTTCAATTAATGTTAATTATTTCAACAGGTTTTGATGGAAGGTCGCGGTACTCGTTCCAGTCTTTATTAGATTTTCCTTATAATTTAAGCTTTGAAACCTCCCATCTATAGTATTAAGGTTAATTTCTCGTTGCCTGGCCCGAAAGGTTAAATATTATAGTATAACCTATAGTTTATTCGCGTGCATAAGTATATCAGCCATGAGAAGGTTTTTAACGGATTTAAAGATTAAGGTTGGAAGGTTAAGGGGTAATAGGGGCTTGAAGGTTTTCAAATATTTAAAGATCTTGTTTAATTCACCGGTAAAAGGTGTCAACATCAATACCTTTTGCCGCGTTGGAAACAGTTGCTTTATACGCTTTTCTGCTATTAAAAATAAATTTAGTGTTATCACATAAAGGGGTTAGGAAATCGAGTAGATTAAGAGGTTTCTTATCGTTAATATCGGTAAGGTCTCTTTCTATTTACGTGAACATAAAAGAGAAGAAGAGTAATCGTAAAGATTGGTATATATTGTAGTAGTAAGATAAAATAAAGGGAGACGGGGCATTCAGAGTGTACACGCGGCAGGTGAGAGGTTATAACCTCTCACACAAGAAGTTGTACTCTACAATACACTCTGATAATCTCTCTTTTAGGCAGTGACCCTTTACCGTACATTTTTCAAATACCACTTCTAGACAATGGCACACTATCATACACTTTGCTGAAATGCACCTTACAGAGCGATAAGTTACCGTACAATCTGCAAATGTGTATTTTACAACATAGCTGCCTACTAACTATAGAGATATATGGTAATATCTATATAAGAAATCTTTTCTTTCCCTATTATAGCCCGTATTCGTTATTTAGTAATAATAGTATATTTTGTAGCGTTAGCCGTATCTTCTATTTAGTAATAACAGTGTAGCTTATAATATAGTACGCATCCACGGTTTAGTCATAATAGTGGTTACAGTACATATTATAGAGGTTTGGATAAGTAGTTCCTGGCAGCGGTAGTCAGATTGTAGAGGTTTAAGTTGGTAGTTTCTGGTTATGGTAGTGATTATACCTAGAGCCTGGTTGGTTTAGACAATTAGTAACGGTATAGTTATTAATAGCCTTTATTATTAGTCCCCATAAGGGTATAATTACGTAGGTGATATAGGGGTATAGTAAGGTGGGGTAAATTAGGGTGTAACATATTTTAGAGTCAATATAAAAAGATATATCGTTATCGGTTTGGGTGAACCTTCTGTTTTTCCCCCTTAATGACACGCCCCTATTATTAACGTCAATCTTAATTAGTTAATCGATATACATAAACTTAACCTACTATCTCAATTATATACTTTAAACCATTCCTATAAATGGACCATTGAACCAACTTTAAATACTAACGTTTTACGTAAATAAATACCGCGTAAAAATTGGTTGCTAAAGCGCCATCTGATACGTTTACGTAAACGAGAAAAGGCGGCTTTTACCGTAACCCGTCGCGCCGCCACCGCCTCTAACGCCGCTACCGCCACCACCCCTAATCCCGCCTCTTTTAGCTCGATATTATTAATCCCTTCTTTTATTTTCGCCGCATCCCACGCCGCCGCCACCAACCAAACCGCTACCTCCTCCCCCCCCTTTTCCCCTTCTCCTCCTTTCCCTAATTCCTAAAGGGAAAAGCGGGGGGCTTTTAAAGTTATAAACCTTACCCTTTCTACACGGTTAAAAACATCATTACTCGTAAGGGTCCCCCCCCCCCCCCGGTTGCTATAAATGTTGCCTAGCAAAGTTATAATACGGTTTGTATCGTTAATTCTCCCTGAATATTACGTCGTATTAATTTCATTATAAACGATGTGATTAAAACCGACCTCCTCTGCTATTTAGAGCTACATATCGTCAAAGTGCATTATAAGGACTCTTTAATGCGTAAAGAGTAAGAACAATATATCTGGGTCCAAAGTCTTATGACGCTAATAGATACGTTTGATGCATCGTATATCTCGTCCGCAGCCGCAGGAAAATTTATTAGTAATTGCCATAAAAACGAGGATCTAGTGGTTTGTTACCACTGCTACGAGCGAACTAGCAACAGAATCGCCCTCATTTCGGTAATCCTAAAGCCGTAAGCCAAAGACTTACTATTGGCTCGACGTTTTTATGGTGAGTTAGCTTTAAATTTATAATTTGAATCGCGAACCTAATTTCTTTGCTTATGAAAATACATTGCCTAAGGCGTTAATAAAAGCAACCACTTTCGTAAACAACCAAAATAACCCGACGTTAATTAGTGATAGACGTTAACCGGCGGATTAAAGAACCGACAACCGCTATTTCCGCTTGTAAACGGGGTTTAGGTATATACTACGTAGGCGAATTCGACGACGTTATCGTGTATCGCAGAAAAAGGAGTAAAAATTCCCGCGCCTTTACCTAGGGGCTGTAATGATTACACTAAATACCCGTGAGTATATAGAAGGTGTCAGAGGGTTTATGTTATCAAGAAGGTAGCAGATGAGCTGAGCGAACAATATCGCAACCGTGCAAGTAATGATCAAAAGCCGCGAGATTATTCAGAATATACTGAGACTGAATACTTAGATTGACAACTAAAGAGCTATGAAGGAAATACTATCTAGGTGGTGCTGACCGTATCCTTATATCCTTAATCTTTCATACGCCTTCAGTGCTGGATCATGTTGGATCGAAATATGATCTCAATTATCCTTAGTGCGTAACCCTAACCCTAAGGTTGCTGACATAAGAGATATCCCTACCTGATGTGTTGGACATCAGGTTCTTAGTGGCTTAGCCCCATACTGGCCTGTATTCTGACCCTCCGATGTTCTTGGGTCATAACAGGGGCGTATGACTTAAAACGCAGGACTAACCCTTCGGTAACTCCAATAAAGGCGTCGATAACGGTAATAACGGTAACGTTAACACTAAAGTGGAGGGCGGTAAGGAGGATAGTAAAGAAGTGATAGCGTTCTTTCCCTCCCTATTAAACAATGATTCGCTACTTATTTCTACCTAGGACGATGCGTCCAGCTATAATATAGTTTGTTATATAATAATAAAATGATTATTCTAATAGAAAGTATCGCAAATAACAAATGAATATGAAAATATGACCAGTCAAGCCGTAAATCGTAAAATAATCGTTAATAATGTATTAAAAGTGTTACGAATAGTAAATGTCAATAAAGAAAATTCTATAAAAGCGGTGTAGATAAAATAGTAATACCTCGATGAAACGTAAAGAGCGGTGAAAATTGCTGACTCGAACAGCAAAGGAAAAAAATATAAAAAGCGATACAATCGTATAAAACAAAAATGAAACATCAAATATAAGCTATAAAGTGTTTAACTCAAATAAGGTCGTAATATCATTTGAATAACAACAATGAAAATAGTATTCGTTAATACGAATGCTTTTAATACCTCATTCGGAGAGCTTTTCGTTATTACATTTATAAAGTTGGACTTTCTATCGATTTATCTTATTTTCTTACTTTCGCGACGTTAATAAGATTCTCGCCAAGATATTATACGGATTGAAGGGCGCTTCTTATTCATAGTACCTAGTTTGATAATATATTCATAAAATGTTAAAAATCAGTATAAACTATTAGAAGAAGGGGTTTAAAAATTAAGTTTAAAGAGATTATGCGTACTATTATCGGCATAGTGATTTCGAAGTCGAACCCTCAAATTATACCCTTAATTTCCGAAGCCAAAACGCTTTGTATAATCCGCTTATACTTCGTCGAACTTTAATGAATAATATTATTATAAAGGGTAAATCCGTTTCCAACTGGCGTTTCGTTGTCAACAACAAAAACGAATTCGATTTACGGATTATAGTTGCTGGGATTAGCGAAAGAGCTAATTAATATACATATCAAGCGGAACAAAATATAAACTGCTGTTTAAATTGGATATTTTCCACGTAAGGTGCTTAGTAAACGTTTTATATACATCATCTAAAGGGTTGATCCAGTATTACGTAACGACCGAAAGATCAAATACCGCTTCCGGCTGTGTAATTGATATAATCTATGCGCTACGTATGCGCTAATACCTGTATTCGTTGGCCCGTTTTATGCTATTTTAGGTGATAAAAATAACTTTAATCAATCTCCCTTTTTATATAAGGTTTAGGATGCCGTTCCAGAAAGTGATTGTCGTGCTGTTTAAATCAATTATATGGTCCTAAGTCACGTCCATTGTAGGTTTCGTTCTTAGGCTGGCCTCCAAAAGCTTTCTCTCTTTTACTACGTTAAACGAAAAGTTACATAACGTTAACGTATTATCCGTTTATAAATATATAAGTGTAAAACCATCAAGATGTTTTATTAAGACTAGTAGACACGAGTCGAAGGTTGAGTTAGTTATTTCGAACCGTTTTTTATAATATCTTTAATAAGTGTTATATCAATCTATACCAACCTTAATGAATTCTTAATACGGTTTTATAATACGTAAAATTGTTTCGCATAAGTGGTGTTTCCAAAGCTTCGTAAGTATATAAGCATAAGTGCGGCTTTTACACCGCTTTTCCGACTATATATAAGCCTATGTAATATCGTAAAGCTTCATATAAAGGTTATATTACGAATATAAGGAGGCGAAAAACTTTAAAATTGAATGTAGCTTACCCTTTATAAAGTAAGCTATTATGTTATAATATCTCTTTTACTGATGTTATGGTATCGTTTAACAATAAGGCGGTGTTTTTATATGGTTTACCGGCTATATCTTTTAAGTTGTAAACCATGCGTATAGAAAAGATTTTATAGGTATTGTAAATCGCGGGTTCATACTTTTGAAAGCCAAAGACGCCCTTTTTAATTAAAATAGTGATTTACGTTCGAGTAAATTATTTGAACGGTATACTCAAAGTAATAATAATACGTTTTCAACGAAACTTTAAATTGAAGTTATAGTCTGCCGTTTCCTTTTACGTAATAAAGGAGTATGTAATAAAATTGTTAAAACATCTTGTATTTTAAAAACTTAGTAGGCGCTCTCAAAGACACGGTAATGGTATAGTTAGTATAGATAAGCTGTTTTCGTATAATAGTAAAGGTTTAGTCGTAATATTCTAGGGATATATAAGATCCGAGGACGGCTTAGATTTATTATTCTAAAAGTAATTTCTTCGGTACCATGACCTAAATTAAGGTTTTAGGCCGCTTTTCCTTAGCCTTTTCCTTTTGTATTCCTGTATGATTATTTGGCGAGAGAAACTTAAATTATTCAACAAATCCATAAATATATTCTAACTTTTCAACTCGTTCATCATTTAAAGTCCAGCTTATCTGTTCTTCGTTTTCTAATCTTGGACTTTAGACTATAGTAATAGGTCCAAAGCTGTATATTTTATTATATACCTTCATGGATAGTATATTTAGGTGGCAGTATATTACGATGTAAGGTACACTCCTATAGCATAAAACGATCAAGTGTCATGTTGCAGGCTGTACTCTTTCAGAGTATATGATAACGTAACACGCTGCAGATTATACTCATACGTGGAGCGGTTTAGAAGCAAGTATTCCAGAGTGGTACGCTTTGGGCGAGGGCTTATAAGCCCTTACCTATAATTTACACCTCTGTATACTTCTTCCATCTAGATCTTGACTTACTTTACTACAATACCAATCATATTTTGATTTCTCTTCTACTTGCCTTGTTTCACGTGAACGGATACTTAGACCCTACCGACAAAAACGCTAATCTTACGCGGGACGTTTCTTATAGCTCATTTTTTTGAAATATTATTTTAACACGTAAGGGACGTAATGTTACCACAGATTTTACTATAAAATTTGTTATTTATATCGTGGTTAAAGAAGATATTAAATTTGTATAAATCCCAACGTAAGAACCCAAAATGAAAAGTATTAAAATTTACACGTTCGGGCCGAATATATCATTTATAACGTTACCCGCCATATATAGGCTTGATTCCTTGAAACTAGTACATTTTAACTTTTTAAATAATACTATATATATATTTTTTCAAACGGTTTGTATTACCGTTTACACCTTCCAATACCTCACGGTACTTTTACCGCTTTTAATTTACACTTACTACCTGACATCTTGATTTTAATACGTCATTTAGTTGAGTCGAAGGCCGTACCTGCGTCGTAGGTAATCTAATCCGAAGGTTATAAGCAATTGTTTAACCAGTAATTTACTAAAGTATCATAATAATCCGTAACGAAAGTTTTTCTCGTAAATTGCGCGACTTAAAACGATATTATTGCGTTGATAACGTATAACATTAACTGGCCATTAAGGAATATTATATTGATAAATACCTCATAGTTGAGTTTTATATCGTTTTGAAGACGGAATTTAAATCATCGTAACGTTTACGAATATACCTGGTACTTGTTATAAAACTTTTTAATATACTTAATCATTTATTCTCCTATATTTGTATAGCTTATAATATATAGTAACTGTAAAAGGCGTTTCGAAATTAAATATCCGAATCAGCGGTATAATATTTGTAGTTTCATTATATTAGGTATAGGTCTTTAACTATATGTATTTTGGGGGAAAACTATAATTATTTAAGCTTAAGCTGAAACGGTACAAATACGTTATCTAAATCGAGAATAAGTTAATTAATCTTAACACGATAATAGAAATAACTTTTTCAAGTTTATTACTTAAATTTTAACCGGTCTGAATCGCGTATTTATAACGACCGTATGAAGTAATGATGCTTTATCTTTACCCAATATGACTTTCCAATATTATTCCATTCGGTAGAATTAGATGTTAAGAAATTTCGCCGCAACCGCGTCCAATTATCTCTCTCCGGCGGTTAAGATTTCGGCCGCGTCGGTATTAGGTATAATACCCTAAAATCGGTTTCCTTGCCTATTTAAAGTGTAAACTGCGATACCATATTTATGTTTAGTACTTCATTTTCGTAATTCAGGCCTATGTTGTATAGGAAAAAGGTATCCAATAGGCTTATCAAAATTCGCTAGGCGATGTCGTTATTTTAATCTATTAGGAAAATATCATTACTTATAAAGTCGTTTTCTCCGGGAGTATATTTATAGGGATAAACGTTAAACTTATTATTTACACCTTAATAATCAGTTACGTACACTATAAAATCAGCTTTTATTTGGCTTTTAAGTAGGTAATTGGCAGAAATCTAACGTTTGGTCCGAATCTATTCGTATACTAAGTGGTTAATAAGCTTATAACCGACCTTATAGCAGATAATACAAAGTTTTTAAAAACCTGTAAAGCTTTGTATACTTTTTCATATATACTATTATAGACGTAGTGAGTTTTTCCCCTAGTTATATATTCGTTTTCGATAATAATTATTTTACCTTCGATTTTCAGAGCTTTTATTCTAATGTATATTTTCTGGCAACCTTATTTGAAACATTCATTTTATCTTAGGTACACTTTCAACCTGTGGTTCAAAACGTGATAAATAAATTCGATGAGGTCCGTTTTAGTAATCTAACTTTCAACTTTGATTTTCTCGGTTACAAATACTAATCTAAGGATTGTTTATTGGCGTAAAATGGTTTTAAGTAATGTTTTAAAGCTTATATAAAAAGCTTTTAAGCCCTTCTCTAGTTGGAATAACTTAAGGTCGAAGTTTGGGTTTTTATGGCATACTTTTATATTTTTTTTTGGATAAATAGTATATTACTTTTTCATTCCGGTTTAAAACCCGCCTAAAATTTTCGGAACTTCGCTAATAATGTGGTAAACAATTTTTGTAGGCTTTGATTAGCGTTTTTATGCTAACGTTTTACAGATTTCGGAGTAATGTAAATTTAGTCCTTTTCGTAAAGTTTGTAATTAATTTCTGTATCAAAGTGCGATTTGAAGCGGTTATAACACTCCGTAAATATATTTTCCTACTTAAAATAGTATATTTACTATTTCTTTAGTTCACTTAAGTATTACACCGCATAATATAGCGTCAAACCATAAAGACTTAATATTTAGTCCTTTATATAAAGGGGCTGGGGTTGGAGCTATCGCTCAAGGTGGTCGGATTTTGTCCATAAATCTCAATGAAGAGAGAAAGGAGAAGTCCCTGCTAGGGATCTACTATAGAGCTAAGATGTTGTAACCCCCAGTCACGTGACGTATGAAAGCGTGTTCCCATGCGGCTTCCTCCCTGCTTTAGAGAATCGTAAGAGCATGTAAAACTGCCAGGGTTGGATCCCTGGTAATGCTAGCCAGGCACTAGCCTGTAACATTACCCCCAAAGACACCCCCTCTCCCCTCTCCCCCTTTTTATTTAGTTTTATTATGGGTGGTGTGGCAAGTACAATAAAAGTTAAACGTTCTTTTCAGAACGTCGTAGTGTTGTGTGGAAGGTGTTAGACCAGAATTTGACGTAGAAGGTACTCTAGCTCCCCCCTATAAATAGTCCTTACACTTTAGTTTAATAAAAAATATTTTTTTTCATTTTCCTTTTACCCTTAATCTTTAACCTTTCATATAGTATTAGGTATTGTAGTCCTATTTTCCATTAGTATTTGCCCCTTAACCTGTAGTGTATTGTTGGCCTAATTACGATAAGTTTCCTTTTACACCCGTCTTATCGTCCTATACGATTAATCCTCAACTTGTTACTAATGTCGATAAGGCTATTACAGATGTAGGTTGCTTGCTTTGAAGCTTATTGGTCTTTGCTAACGAGTATGAAGTGTCCTATCATACGACCTATTAATATATATCCTAATGGAACCCGGGAGTAACCGTTTTTCGAGTAAGTTTTTTTTTATAGGATGATGTAAACACAAGGAAATTTAGTTAGGAGACCAAGGGTAAGTAATACAGATAGTCGTAAGGGAGCTTCTAATAACCGATTAGATATTGATTCTCGGTGCCGTTTTTTCTCCGTCGGAGCTACAGGCCATAGCTTAAGTTATTCCTGTACGCCTTTAAATCTGAATTCTGATTTAAACGAAGCTATTAAAGAGTTGTCCGAGGCGTAATTAGCTTTTGATTCTTAAAACCGGGGTAAGTCTAAGTTTCTATAAGCCGCTTTATACGTGTTAACGAGCAGCTAGAAAGCGTATAGATTTATGTGGTCGTTGTGAAAAAAGCTATAAGGGTATATCGTGCTATGTAGCTGAAAGTGGATCCTTGGGGCGGGGCGGGTTTTATTCCCGCTACCCCTGTAAGCTTTGGAGGCCTGCGGGTTATGTAGCTCATGAAAAAAGAACGTAGTGTTTAAGTAAGTTTTTCGTAATAAGGTAAAACGTGGAAAACGCAGCTAACGCATGGTTAGGGAGCGTTATTAAAAGCGATATAAAAACTTGTTAAGGTTTCGGAGTGTATTATTGTCAAGTTAGGTCGTACAGACGTAAAATGAAGTAATTTAGGCGAGATGGATAAAAAGCTATTAGATAAAGAATCAAACTAGGAGTTTAAGTATATATTCGAGTAGGCTTAGTCGTTTGGTTTCCCGTTTTTGTCAATACTAATACGTTTACTTATTACCAGTTCATTAGCGGTTTATATACTGTTATTCTTTTTGTAATGTAGAGAATAAATATTAAACTCTTTTATGAGCTATGCGTAAGGGCCCGTCGTTATATTTAGCTAATCTATAATGCAATTCGAAAGTATTAAGTGCTATGGTACTAAAAAAGTTTAAAAGCGGTTTTTTTGTTAAATATATATAAATTACCCACTAAACTAAAACTTGCCGTTTCAGTGGGTTATAAAGTCGATTACGTTCGATGTAGGGTTGGTTCCGGGCCTGGAATTCACTTTCGACGTAGTATTTCGGTTTCGTTTCGCCGTCATCGCCGATAACATTTACGGTTTACGGTTGAGAGTCTCGAGTTTGTTAGTTTGAAAGCGGATTTTAAGCGGCTCCTACGAATTGATTTATATAAAATCGGTGATATTTCCCGCCCGGTATATTAAGTTTTAAAATATCAAATTCGGTTATACGCGTTATTCGGTATTAATAGTAAAGTTAACTTAACCATTTGGAAAATTGTTTAATTTATAGTTTTTCAAGAAAAGCTAAACGTCGTCATCGGTACGAAAACTTTTTAAAGGGAAACTTTATTTATTAGAGACTTCTCTTATATTTTATTACGTAGCCGTTATTACGGATTATACGAATTTATTGATTTCGCGGATACGTTAAATTAATTTATCGGCTTTTATATGTAATATTGTAACTGGGACGAAAAAGAGTTATAACAGTTATATAAAATCGACGAGGTAATCGTGGATTATAAAAGCCTAGTTAAAAATTATTGGTATTCGTATCTTTAATATTAAGCTTTAATTAACAATTAGGTAAAAAATGGTTTCAATCGAATTAAATGTAAATGACGAAGAAACGCGAATAAATTAAAAATTCTTAATTTACGCGTTTTGTTAAACCGTTGGTTTCGGGGTAAAAAGCATGGTTTAAGCGTTAATCCACCCTAATTAGGTTGTAAAGTCGTTTTAAAAACCTATCGGTTCAATTTGAATCATAGTCGTTAACAAGCATATAGAGAAACTTATAAAATCTCTAATAACAGTTTAAAAACCACTCTGTATAAGCTTTGATGTTTAAAGTGGTTATAACCTAGAAAGTAACGGCTTTACTTAGGCTATCCGTAATAATTATTAGGTAACATGGGTCGTTAATACGTTTTTAGGGTAAGTCAACTATAAAGTTGATAAAAAACTCGTTTTAACGCCGTTCCAAAACCGAAAGGGGTTTAAAAAGTCTTTTTCGACGGTTTCTCTAATATTTTATACGCTTATAAACGTCGTAGTTACGGTAAAAATAGAGGATCGTACGATATAAGCCGGGTTAAAAGTATGCTTTAGGAAAAAAAGTAATAATAACGTTGCGACTCGGGTAGATGGTAAAAAGTAAATTATAGGTAACTTAAATTAATGTGGGAGTAAGCGAATTGTAAATAGGTACCTAAATGCGGTCGCGAAACTGTAAAACCTTATCGTTATTTACTAAGTGTTTCGAAATCGAAACCTTTAACGCACGATCGTCGTTGGGACGGATATCCGTTGGGAAATATCGGTCGCTTATACGTACCGCGTGTATTAGTTGGAGATAAGTAATATCGCGTGTAATCGCGGCGTTTCAATAGCTTTAACGGTTGACATTAATAAAGGATTTACGGCCTTACAAAATATATTTGCCGGCGAAGGTAAACCTGGAGATATATATACGTAGGAGCGGCTCGTAAACGGTTTATTTGGGACGTAATAATCGCAGTGTTCGACTTGAAAAACGTAACTGGAAAAGGCGTTTAGGCATATCTTAGTTTTGTCGTAATAATGTATCGGGTTCCAAATAATTTTCTGTTTTATTGAAAATTAACTAGAAACGGAATTACGAAAAGAGTTTAAATTAATAAACTTATCATTTAAAGAGATACAGAGTGGGTATAAAAGACTATAAGTTTTGTGATTTATCAAAATCGTTAACGGGCGTGTCGTGCTCCAAATCTTCGCATTCCATACTTTTAAATAACTTATAATTCCATGTAGGTTCTTGTCGTAGATTTTGTAATTATATTCGGCGTGAGATAAGCGACGAAATCAATACTTTATTAGGCGTTTGTTACCGTCTTTGTCGAGTTTAAAAAGATAGCATTTTAGGGCTTAATTAAAATAATCGGCTTTTAAAAATGTGTCGCGATTAAAATTCCACTAAGCGAAATTAATTTTGGAAAAAACGTTAAGCTTAAGCCGTTCCAAAAAAAGCCTTTTCCTTGAGCCCCTAAAGAAATAAGGAACCCTAACAGGTAAATTGAAGTAATAATTTAATAATCGTCAACCAGTCGAAGATGAAATGCTGGTAAAAGTTCGCGAATCCAAGAAACCCTCGTATTTTTAAAATTGATATGGAAACCCCATATTTTCGGATAATACGTACGTAGACATTAAGTTCAATAACAAATTTTAGGTATTTGGTCCTTTAAACGCCACGTTCGTATTTAAAAAAATTTAGGTTGAGTTTTGCGACATTTAAAGGATTGAAGATTCATTTCATTTTAATTATATAATTATAGAAAATGCCATTAAAATAAACTGGAAACATTGGTAAGGTAAAATAAGTAAAGAATATCGAGAAACAGGCGGAACGAATTATGGATATATCGTTAAAAGGCAACGGGAGTGTGAAACAGATCGAAAAATGTGATAAGTTATTCGAAAAGCCTGAAACGTAAACGAAATAAAATTTCAATTTGTTATCCTATTTAATACGTATTTATGAAAAGCGACTTAAAAATTTTACTTAGTAAATTATTGAATTTGTAAAATATTTGTAAGCGTACTTGCAATAAAAGAAGAGGTAACGATACATTTTCATGATGATATTAAACTGGCGATAATCGATATAAAACTTAATCCTTTCCGGATTTTTAACTCAAAGTACGGGGGAATTTATTAAGTTGTTATTCGTTGAAATATAGCTTTAGTTAAATAATTCAGTTTACTTTTTAAGTAATATAAAAAGCTTTTTATAAGATATACTGAATAAAAAGCCCTATAGGATTTTTAAGGGTTAACTTTAGTAATCGGTATAAAAGACGACTTCGTAATTTATTTCGGAACGGTAAGGGGATATATCATTGTTACGGGCTTTATAGAATAAAGTGGCGAATTACTTAAAGTCAGTTGAAAGTTTGTCGTAAACAGATACGAGCGGTTTCGAGG
The DNA here is from genome assembly GCA_038502455.1 of Anisogramma anomala. Taxonomy (NCBI): domain Eukaryota; kingdom Fungi; phylum Ascomycota; class Sordariomycetes; order Diaporthales; family Gnomoniaceae; genus Anisogramma; species Anisogramma anomala. Next base: position 9,981,798 of record JASMMZ010000001.1, read on the forward strand.
TAAGTATTTTGGCAATATTTTCGATGGTGACGTCGGCAAATCGTGTAGTAACGGCTCGGTCTTTACGGGCCTTTCGAAAAATAACGTGAAATACGGCGGCGTCGACCCCTTTCAGCGTTTTCTAAATGAGCGTAAATCTCCACTTTTAAACGCGATAGTTACCAACTTAAACTAAAAGTAATATATACATCGAAACGTCGTAAGTAATTTATTAGTATTTTATTTGAGGTTTATTTAAAATATCGTGATATTATGGAAAGGGGACGATGTAGGCCTATATCCGGTAATGGTATTTATCGAAATCGATATTTAAAAAGGGTATAAACAAAAAAAGTCGTAGGGGAAAACCAGGTACGTAATTCGTAACTTCACCGCATCGTCGTAAGTGGATAAGAAAGCACGGTAACTTTAAACTATTGGTAAGCTATTTATTCGTAACGTTATGATATTTATAATTTATATTAATTAAAAAGTAAATAAAAAGAATAAAATCGTCAAGAAAATCTATACCAAATGGTGAGTTATTTAAAAGATAGGACGGAGTTACCGAATCGAATTAAATTTATTAATTATTATACGCTACTTTGTACAGGAGTTACGCTTTTTTCTCTTCAATGTTGATAGAATTTTTGGCTAAAATAAGATGTATTTCTATATCGGCTTTAACGTTAAAGCCGTTTAGGCATTACGACGTATCCTAAGAATAGGTACGGATACGGTAACTATCCGCGTTGTAAAGTAAGTATAACCCGAGGTTTTTACGGGGGGGAAGTTTCGAATAGTTAATTTAGGCAACGCGCTGCTTATAAACGGCTCGAAAGACGTTTACGCTAATTATAATGATATCATTTTAATTATTCCGAATGGGCGCGTCGCCACTATTAATTTTATTATATAAAATTCGTCTAATAGCAATAATACTAATACTATTATAAAGCATGCGATAATTATAAAGGCGTCCATCAAGAAATTAGGCGCGAATTTCTATTCGTTATAATTCGCGGATATATCCAGGGGGAATAACTTGTTAACAAGTGTATTATTAAAAACTTCTTTTAAGATAGAGAACTTATCGGCGGATCTCCAGGCCATATAGCCAACTTTCGCGAACAAGGCCTTTTAAACAGTTTTAAAAAACGTAAAATGGGTTACAAATTCCGAATTTTATATTTGTAAGCCGAGTGATAATTATTTTATCCATATTAAAGTCGTAGTAATAGACGCGAAGCATGGTTATAAAGTCGTTATAATGGTTAATACCGCTGTCATCTCCGTAAATAAAGTAAATTTTCATAACAATTTTCGCAGGGCTTTTGAAGCATTAAAAAATTGTGAAAGTAATGTTTTTTAATATCGATAAATTTTCGGTTTCGGTGTGATTTATGTATCATCGTAAATTTTTATATAGTAAAACGTAACTTAATACTGGAAACCTTAAACGGCTAATTTAAATGTTTACATTTAGATTAGTAACGCCCATTAAAAGAGGCACCGGTATCGTAATCAAAATTGAAGGAATCCAAGTCTTCGTTGTTTGAAAAAATAACTCGGTTTTCGGTAAAAGGTGATATAACAGCAACGTCGTTCGTAATATACGTAAGAGAAACCTTTTAAAGGGGAAGTTATCCCGAAAAAGTAGGTGTATTAATCGCTTTAAATTATCGGATTATATTTGTTAACGCGTTCAATACGTCGGTATTCCGTTATTTTCAGTATAAAACGTATCTTAGATCTACTTATTTCTGTTCGATAAGTTTCGTAAATAAGGCGTCGGTAAAACGTTCCTTTTAAGCTGTAAGATAATTATATAAAGTCGCTAAACCGTTTTAAAGTTACTCCTTAACGCGCGCATAGAGGAATTAATTTAAGATCTTGAGGTTTAAATTCGGTAGGTCGGAAAATGATAATATAGCCTTTGGCAGTAGATGTTAATAAGCAACTAAAATACCATTGAAAAAATCGAGGTTTATATTTAAAAAAGTTAAGGCCGGAGCTGTCGTTCAAGATCGTCGGATTCTATTTATAAACCTCGATAAATAGACAAAGGAGAAGTCCCTACTAGGGAGCTGCTATAGAGTTAAGATGATATAATCTCTGGTTAAGTAACGTGTGGAAGCGTGTCTCCATACGGCTTCCTCCCTGTTTCAGAGCATCGTAAGAGCGTATAGAACTGCCAGGGTTGAATCTCTGGTAATACTAGACAGGCACTCGCCTGTAACATTTTATACGTATTTATCATTATTCGCATCTTCTTATTGAGAAAGTCATATAATTCGCCATTTTCATTTTAATTTTTATACCATAATTTAACGAAGTTAGTAAATTTCATCGGATAAGTTTTATTACTTAGAAAGCGGTATGGTAAAAGTTTATGGTAAGGGTCGTCATTTATAGGTATTAATATGTAAGGTTCGTATTGTCGTTTTACGCTGTTTATCATGTTATTGGACGAGTCTTTTTTATTATCGGAACCGATTTGATTTTGATAAAGCGGGTTATTTACTATATCCAGAGAGTGATTATGTCTTTATAACTGTTTGAAAATACGTTTTGTTAAAGGTCTATTTTTCGACACGAATCGTAAATGATTTTTATTACCCTCCCTTCTTTTCTGTTAGGTCCTATAACTCTGTTTACACTTTACTACGTACATTTAACTTTACTAAAAGCCTTACTCCCTGTATTTACGGAGGTTTTTCACGTTTCTTATCCGTTATTTAAAACCCCTTGTTTTGGGGCTTTTCTTACCATTGTCTTTTTATGAATTATACGTTTATTACTTTATAGTTCGGTACATTTTGGCATTTAAATAAGCCGGATAATTACCCACAATTCTTCCGAGATACGGCTTTTTTTGCCACCAGTCGTATTAATACCATTACTTCGTAATTATCTACGCAGAATTCTCATAATTGTATTATCTACTATACGCTATATTTTTAACGTCCAATTTACAAAAATCCTTAATAAAATTTTGAGTCAAATTCCATCGTTTCGTATCCCCGTTACAATAATGAAAATTATACTTATATCATATTTATTTGCCGTAAAAGGGTTTAAACTCTTTATGAAACCATCGATCTTACCATTCTATAAGGTAAGATCTAAATATTTAAAAATGATCTCACGAAAATATGTATTTTTGAAAAAATAGTCTATATATTAGTTAGATTCATCAAAGGTCATTGGTGTTAAAAGTATAATTGTAAAAATTTAAAAAGTATTAGAGCGAACAAAAGGCTGAATTATACGTATATCGGAAATGTTGAAGGGGTGTAAAAGTGGATTTAACATATGGATAGATTTAGGTACATTTTGAATATAGCATCGAAAGAGGTTTGGTTTTAATCTAAGTATATAATATGAAAAATAGCAGCAAATGAAATGTAGGAAAACGTGTAAAAAAAAACGTTTAAGTGTTTATTACCGCTAACGAAATTCAAAATTTAATATAAATAAAGCGTAACTACAAGTTAGGCGTTTTAAATGGGGTAATTTATACTTTATAAGCGTTACATAAGCTGAGAAGCTAGTAAATTTAAACATCGGAAATAATAAACTTAAATCAAAGGTGTAATTTTAGGTGAACAAGAGAAAACGAATGGGAATAAACGAACGGGGTAAAATCAGGACGGGAAAATGAATATTTAAAGTAGACGGTGTATAAATCTCAACTCGCGTTTAGTTCGCGGTTCGAATATCGTATTATAACCGCTTTTGTTATTTGTGAGCGGTTTGGTTTTTATATATTGGCCGCGTTTAGGGTTCGTAAGCGGTTTATTTGCTTTATTTTAGCCGCTTTCGTAGTTCTTAAACGGTTTGAATATTATGTCTTAGCTGTTTCCGAAGTGTATCAAAGGGTACAAACTGCTATATTTAGATCAAATTGGTCCCAACAAAAGGTTTCAAAACTTGGTAGTTTTCACTTACGTAGCTAATTACGTAATATAGTACTCTTTAAAAAGTGCTTAGGTACGTTCAAAACGCCAAAGCGAGTTAACAAATAACGCAACAGAGCTTTTAGTAAATAGGGCACTAACTAGGTTAATAATATCGTACTAAAGTTATTCTTTTAAGTTACTTCGAATTGTATAGTCTTGTTACGCTTCAGGTTTTAAAGGCGCTCCAGCGTAATTCCACACTCCAGTATAATTCCTATGGAACGTAATATTAAAGTATAATCAATTAGAACCGTTATAGTATTCCGCTATGAGTATTTAACTTAAGTTTTTCTCTTCTTTCCTAACCTGTTTATAGTCGAACGAGTTCGCTACTAATAATTATTGGTAAGGTCGTTACCTATTAACGTAATCGTTAAAAAACAGAACAGTAATCGTAAGGATTAGTATATATTATAGTAGTAAGATAAAGTAAAAGGAAAATAGGAATTCGGAAATTGTACGCTACAGATAAATGATTATAACCTCTCACTCAATCAATGGCACTCTACTATGCATTCTGCTAATCTTTCTTCTGTGCAGTGGTAGTCTACCATATACTCTGGAAATGCCACTTCTAAGAAGTAGCACACTATCATGCACTTTGTAGGAATGTACCTTACAAAGTAGTAAGTTACCGTACACTCTGCAAAGGTGCACTTTGCAGTGTCGCCACTTATTAACTATAGAGATATATGGCAATATCCATAGTTAACGTAAAGAAAGGCTTGAATCAACTAAAGGTAAAAGGGAGGTCCACTGGAATATGTATAGGGACGTTAAAAGTCTTCAACGCCTTTCCCTTTTCCTTAAGGGTTTTGAGGATTAGGATCTGAAAAATGGTATTCTCTTTAAGCTAGTTTATAGAATGTTTCAGCCAATCTTATAGGGTTTTTTTTTGGATGTAAATACTACGGCGAGTAACTTGTTTCTTTAACTTAACCTTTACCGTACACTGGATTATCTTTTATATATCAAAAGTTCAGCAATCAAAAAACTTACCTAAATATTAAAAAGAGTGGAAGTTACAGCCGAAATCGTTATGGAGGTCCACGTTGAGGTTATACTGGCTGATGAAATTGGTTAAATAAGCTTTAATCGAAGTTTTGTAAATATTTGTAATCCAAAGTTATTTATCGTAGTAGTTAGCGAAAATAGTTCCGAGAGTTTTAACCGCCTTTATGTATTTTTAACTCGGTGTTATCTAGAATTTTTGGCTTTTGTAGGGTTTAGTAAGCGATGGGCTTGTAGATTTAGGGTGTGGGGACTTAGTATTTAACGCGAAGTCGCGTATGAATTTCATAACTTGGCGTTAGGTCGCGCGGCGTAGCTTTGTTAACGCGACTTAACGGTTCATAGTATTTTCGTTCAAAGTAGTGTTCAAATCTATTGAGTTAAAGTTTAAAAATAAAAATAAAAGTAAATTAAAAGCAAAAGTTTGGCGTAATTTGGAACATTGAAAGGTTTTTTTTATTGTTGGTAAAGGCCGAAGGTTAAAAGTTATAGGCCATGGAACTTAGTTATTTTTGTAATAGTAGCACCCAAAATATTGTTTATTTAGCCGTTTGTCAACTTGCCAAACTTTGAGACTTTTGACAGTCAATCTTGATGTTTTTTTTTAAAAAAAATAGTAAATATTTCTTGGTGTTTTCGATAGCGATACCGTTGTTACCTTTAATATGCCGTAAAACCCGACGTAACTTAAAGGTTTTCTTTACTTACTACTGTAAAAACCGAAGCAATAGTAAAGGACCTTCGTAAGAATCTTTCTTTTCACTTGGTCTTTTACAAAGAGTCACCGTAAAGTAGTTTTTTCTTCTACTCAGATTATTTGTGCTTAAGTTTATGAGAACCAATCAGTATTAGTAGGGCTTTAGACGTTATATTATTGTCCATTCGATTAGTCGAAGTCATAGCAATATTACGTGTTGAAGTGGTGTATGTATTGTTTTAGGTTTGACAGACCGCTAGCCGGTCTGCGTAGTAATTTGTATAACCAATTGTTTGGCCCGTACCCTAGTGTGAAGTAGGTGCATGCTGTACTTAACTTGCAGCCAATATATTAGGCTCACCAACAATATACTCAACTTGCAGTCAGTATAGTTAACTTTACTGTAAGTTTAGCCGACCTACTGCACTGCAATTACTACTATTCCAACACTACTTTCTACTCCCAGGAATTTGCATGGGGTACGACAAAAACCATTTCATAACCTTCTTAACTAAAACACGTATCTTTCACAAGATTTATAACGGAATGAAGAGTTACTTCGAACACGAAGTCTACTTTATATAATACGAAATGGATTGGACTTTAATACGGTGAACGAGTTTAATAGCTAAGAAAAAAGAGGACAAAGTGCCCATAGTAATCCTTCATTAGATGCTTGATAAATTGATATTTTAATAGGAACTAATAGGGGTAATGAACTTTGGAAAAGCCGTATTACATGAATTTTTCTACTAATTTTCATTAATGCTAACGAGTTTCAATTCGTCTTATAACACTTAATTAATAAGTTTAAACTTTTTTTAACTGCTTACGATCCTGGTTTACGATCTTAATAGTAGATATACCAAACTCAATTGGTATATTTCCTTCAATTGATAGGTTTTACAAGTTAGACTAAAACAACTTCTTAATTACATATTAAGTCAATAGTAAGGGCAACCAGTCGAAGTATCCAAAGTCTGGTCGAAATATATTAGATAATAGATTGTATTATGAATTCATCCGCGAGTAAGAACCTAGCGCTGAGAACAAGTATAGAAATCATTGTCGTAATAGTAATAATTTTCTTATTCGCATTAAGTCTAGTCTTTAAATTGGTCGCTAGCCCACTATCAAGCATTCTAACCAGCCTGTGATATGATACAAAAAATACCCTACTTCTTTAAAAAAAAAATATTAAACGGCATCAAATATTGAGAAGATAAAGACGCGTTATTTTATAAAAAGAAAGTGCTACAGTAAATCGCGTAACATAAAATCATTACTTTTAAGACAACCTAAACAATAACTAATTATTTCTTCCTGTATCACTTGACAGGTACAATCCCTTGCTATTATCATGACCAACGAATCACTAACCATTCGTATTAATTGAATTTTCGCAATCGTTACAAAAAGCGTATGTTTCAAGAAATTATTCTAAATACAAGGGCAATCAAATACTGAACAGGAGGATATTCTCAATACATCTCCCTATGACAAGAAAGTATTATTACAACACAAATCAACCACAAACACTCTGGGGGGGAAATTATGTCTTTTGAACACGTAAAAAATTATAGTTATTATGATTAAGAATTATAGAAACATTTGTTGATTCCATTACTTTTCATATTTGAAAAACCTCTACAGTTTTGCTATTGTGTTTAGAAAATATGAAAACCCTTCATGTAAACGTTAATTTTAACTTTAATAAATTGGTTAGGGAGGAACTAATGTTTTTCGTTGCGTTCAAAGGGTAATACTTGTTGTTTAACTTCGGAGAACTTGAGAAAACAATGAAAACCTTAACGAAGTTGGAAATATATGAATTACATATATGTCTTAATAATCCGGCTATTGATAAGCTTCAAAACAAAACTCTTGAAATTAATGGGATATCAAAATATGGAATATTAAGTACGAAAAACTATAGAAAGGTTGCGTTATTATTATGCAATTTGCGTTTAAATACCCAAAGGTTTAGATTTACTATGAATAATAATAGATATTTTCACTGTGAAATAATGGTCAACGTCTTGTACTCAGATAATAAACCTGTTATATATATTGTAAATTCGGCCACCTGCTTCCCTAATACTAAGTTCCGAGCATTAATATCGGCGAAAGATACCTGTTAAGCGTTCATGATATAGTGGATTGTCATGCACCTAGGATTTCCTTATATTATCATCTATAATGATAATATTTTCATTACAGTCATCGACTTTTCAATAAATATTAAAATAGTAGGGCTTCAATATAAATGAGTTTTTATTGAAGCTTGCTCAAGTATCTGGAAAATTAAAATAACATATACATTATCCGGAAGGGCGTATAAAATCCTTATTTTGAATATCGGCAGCTTTATAAACCAGGAAACGCGTTTTAAAATGACGGTGAAGAGCTTAAACAATAATTTTAGCCTTGGTAGCCAGGTGTGCAAATCGCTGGTTTTAAGTATATATTTTCATTTAACGAGTTAATAGCCGCCATCAGGCCTCATTAAAGAGCGGGAAACGGCGTGAAGCAATATCTTAAGAGACCTTTGGAGGTAATCCACAAATCTATATGCTAAAGATAACCTCAATATCAGAAACGGATTATTAACGATTCACGTATTAACTTCGACATTGTAAAACAAATTTCTCGTTCAAAATGAATTAGATAAATGTGACGGATAATTCAAGACCTTAAGTAACGTAAAACTGGAAGAAGCTGTTCAACTTATAAACTGTCTTACAATGTTGTATAACTCTATTTGAATTGTAAATCGGGGCGATGACCGATAAAAATAATTGCTTCGAACAAATTAGTTCACGCAATCTACCTTCCATAGTTAATAATAAGCTAATGAAACGACGGCAGCGCAGTTTACTATCTAAGATGAGTAATTATAAACATGACTATAATACATAGAAACTTAGTAGATGATATAAAACTGTCTGAATTAGTAGAAAATATAAAGAAAATTAATACCTAGTAGTTAATCTACATAAAAGGGGAATTATCAAGAACACAAGTAAATTACTAAAAAAAAGCTATAAGGCTAAGCTCAATGTAATTTGAATACTGAAAAGTATGTAATTGATATATAATTTTGACTTTGACTTTAAGGCCTTTGATATTTCAAGCTGAAAATTGAAAATTATCCAAACATTGAAGGGAAGGAACAAGGCAACGCCGAATGAAAAATTAATATTAATATCTTAAGGATACAGAAATATATTTGAAAACGGTATCCTGAATTATTCACTTACTATTTGGAAGATTAATTTATGATTGGTCGTCGTTTGGAAAGCAATTCCAGTGGCAGTAATCGATAAGAAGTTTACCTTTAATGGTCGGAATATTATTTAAACATGTATGTCATCGGCAATTAATTCATAAAAAAATTCTCATTAAAGTCATTTTGAAAATTTGTTAGAAAGTGTTTACCAGACACAGTTATGTAATGCATTGAACCATTATATGAATTGTTTAAATTATGTATTTATTGGTTTTGAATTAATTAGTGGTATTTCAATTGTCAATATTTAAAAAGTTTCTAGTTTACAATTCATCTTTGCTAATTTCGTGAATCAATGAATATTCAACCTAGTTAGTATACAAACTAGCGATATAATTTTTGTCGTAATTGCTGACTTTGTCATCGTATAAAAATTGGGATTGAAAACTTATCGTTTTGGAATTGTGAGTCGATTAAAACTTTAATTCAATGTAAATACCCCAACTTTAACGAATCGTCAATCCGTATATATAGTATTAACGATGTTGATATTTAATACCTTAGCTTTCGCCGAAGGAGTTAAAGAATTTATTTGGTTAATATCGATAGGGTTAATATCATCAAAGACTAACGATATTTGAAGTAATTCGTTTGTAACAATTACGTCGCTAGTTTATATCAATCGAAAGTATTTTACGACTTATTAATTGCGGTATCAACTTAAACCAAATTTATAAGGATTACAATCTTTTAAACAAGTTTTTATGATGGTAGATGAACAATTTTAATCACGGAACTCACATAATTCCCATCGACTAATCAAAAGTCAAGGTGATGATCTTCATAGATGGCTCCTTCATGAATAATACTAACCTATTATTATACATTTGATTCCTTATAATAATCATCAAATAAGATGAATTGTTAAATCAATAGTTCACCATCATCACGAACCTGATGTACTTCATTTTCATGAACATTAAATGATTTACACATAACGTATTTCTTTCCGCGGGTTATAAAAAAAAACCGCTGTCAATATAGGTATCGTTATATGGAAACTCCTTAACATTTTTACCACATAGTTAAACATACCACCAATGTAGGTTATTGTTTACGTTGGTTAAGAAAACCTATTAGACTACTTTAAAATATGAAATTATTCACGAAAAAGGATCGAATAATTAATGTGATAGCCTTTTCTGAAGCTTACAAAAGCAGTGAGATTTTAGTGTTCCGATAGACCAAAAGCAAGGATAACTGAGATAATTCTATGACTAAGGGTATACCAAACAAAGCCTTTGAGTACTTTTTAAATAATAATGGTCTGATTATAAGTATCGAGTAATACGTAACAAAGCTACCTAGAAAGATTAAGGTATATGAAAATAGATAGAGAGAAAAGCAAAGATACCATGCAAAATTGGAAGACTACTCGGTTATCGATGCTGATTTCTTTAACTAGCACGATTAAGTTTGTGTATTCGGAGGTATAAGAGCGTAAAATCAATGAAATACTTGTATCTGAAATTGCAAGTGGTAGGAAGAGAACCTGTCATATAAATGGTAGAGTAAAAAACAAGGTAGAACCCTTCGAATACCAGTGAATTAAGGTCAAAGAAGTATTAACACCAAAAAAGAAAAAGCCGCCAGTATTCAACAACAGTCAATTGAAATAAATTCAAATTATCTGTACTGACTGCAAGTTAATGTTCATAGGGTGCCCAATTCAATATAGGGTATGTGGTAAGCAGTTGTCTCTGGAAAGTAGTGTGCAGACTAGCTAGCGCTCTTCTAAACTTAAAAGTAAGTACCATCCACCACCAGAACTTTGCAATACTACTTGTAACTTCAACCACGATTTGAATCGAAAAACGTGTCCAAGTCTCAAAACCTATCAACAAAATCACAAATATAATTGAAAACCTCATTAAAAATCCCTTTACTACTAGAAAAAAATTATTAAGCTTATTGAAATATTGGGAAAATTCTTTAGTACTCCCAGTACGTTCAATTTAAATAGGTTGGCTAATAATAACAAACCTAAAAATAGGAAAGGAATAGCTTTTCGTGCGAATTTACGGTAGGTATAACCACTGGTTTTTACATCCTAAACTCCTCTAGAAGAATTTATACTGATTACTAACACTTTTAATTCAGAGATGTAAAGGAACTGTATAACTAATACAATACTTTTCCCCCTCGACATATAGTAATAATAGATCCAAATTAGATAGTAACGACGATATTGGTAAAGAGTTGGAGCAGTAAGAAAATTATAATAGTAAATTGTATAACCTTTTGAATATCAAGTGCGACTATTCTTTATCATTTGCCGTTAGATGCAGAGTAAGTTGCTGGGTTTCTACTTGTTATTACTCAACATGCTTACCAGACAAGCTAAAAACTATTGACTTTGGTATCTAACGAATTATTTATCGTTTTACGAGATTTACGATGATTTCAAATGTTACTTCAAGTACTATACTAACTTCCTCTGATACTACCAACACTAAAACATCATTAAGTTATTATATTTATTGAAAATGAAAGACAGTAGTAAACGAAGATAAATAATTTTAAATAAATACTAATAGGATAATGATTTACCAGAAATCAATAGTAAATATTGAAGCTAGAGATAACACATTACTCTAGCAAGTACGCAAGGCTATTACAGAACACGAGAAGTTTAAATACATGTTATAATGCCCCAACGCTACCTGTAATAGCCTTTTGAGCTAATTTTATTTTTTTCCAGTTATAATAGTACCGGTGTCAAATTTAGTCAATATATTCCTCTAAGGCTATAACTTATTTATTCATAATGGCTATAATAATCGTGTATTTATTTACTACATCGATTATAAATTTGGTGAACTTAAATAATTCGGCTAATTAAATGAATTGAATTGAAAGCCTAGGAAGCTGAAATGATAACGAGTATAAAAATGATACTTTAACTGAAGATAAGTTTACTATCCTTAGCATAATAACATTAAAAGGTAATAAATATATAGAAAATGAAGTTTTTGGTTAATACGTTATACCATTGGCGATTGCTAAGGAAGTTAGAAAATATGTGACGGTTAATACCACTCCACGATAACTGGGAATATATAAGATATATTACCAATTTTATATTTACGGAAGTTGAAGATAAAGAATAAACCCCATAATTATTAGTATGTAGCAGGGTACTACGCTTAACCCTCAAGTACCGCTGTAATATGCTAACCACATTTTCAGGTATCGATTTATAGTTGAACACCTCTAGCAGTATTATCAAGATAATAATCATGGACCAATACATTAATTCACCATTTGCAACTGTTACATGGACCAAATCTTTAAAGATATTATACCCGATACTGTAGTAGCGCGGTATTCAGTTGAATGATTTCATACTTGTTGAAGTTAATACGTAAGAAGATATTGAGTAGGTTTGTAAATTCAAATATTCTAGAATCTATATGGAGGTCTTGATATATCATCAATTGTATCCTCAATGAGATCTCGGTCAAGGTCGAGACTCTATACTGATCAATATTAGTTTATATAAGTAATTACTAGTTTCTTTATACTAGTAAGTACTAGCCTAGGCAGAATCTCCATGCTGATACTCCATGCTAGTCTGTACTTGTACTTGCACTAGTAATTATCAGTTCCCCTTGAATATACTTTCATCTCCGGTGAATTCCTCATGCTTGGTGTTGAGACGTATCAAGTACTTGAAGTTGTACCAAGTACTGACTGACCTTATTATTGAGTAACTATACCTGTTGTATTTTCCAAATCTCTTAAAAAGTACTTTCTGCTCAGGAAGAAGGGGAAAAAAGAAGTAAAAGTTAAAAAAAAGGGTAGATTGTAAGGTGAAAGAGAAGTAGTGTGGAGAAAAGAAAAAGTTGGTAAATGTTAAAAGCAAGAAGACACGTCGATCTGTGTAGTCCAATTTGAACAAATGATCTTCACAGTACTTTGTCAATATCCTATACTTTGCAACAAAACCACTCCACCATTTCATGCCTGTAATACTACAAGGAAACTCGGAGCACAAAGGTTTATAAACCATTAATCTGAACTTAAGTAAACTTAACCAAGCTAAGCTTTTGTATTATAAAATCTTGCTTTTTCTACAGCAAAGGCTTTATCAACCCATCGGCTAGGTATTTATCCGTAGAAAACCACTTAATTTGTATTATACCACGTTACATTTTATCCCTCACAAAGTTTTTGTCAAGGGGGATACATTACGTACGTTGATAATACTGATGGTTACTAGATAATTTAATGGCTTCCCTATTATCATAATCTATTGTAAAGATGATAGAGATACGTATCTTTATAAATAAGTTCCTCATCCTTGGTTCATTTGAAGTAAACCTTATTACGGCCACGTTTTTAAAATTCACAAAAGAGAGAAATACTTTGATTGTTCCCTAAAATACCAAGCTAATCGTATTTTTAACGATTTGAACTGTTTGTTTATAAGTGGACTTCTCAGTAACCCTATAACCCTTTTAATATGACTCGTACCAACCGTCAATTTAACGTTTATGGGAATTTTTGTAATAGTTTTAGCTAAATCTCATGGCGATTCAATATGGATATGCTTATAAGTTTTCACCATCCACTTATAGCCTATAGTTTTGGTATCGTCTAAAATATATAGAGGTGAAATTGAAAAGTTTGATGGTTTTACATGAAGTATTGTTATAAAAACATGAAATTAATGACACAAGGAGGACGATATTCAGTTTAGATTGGTGTATTATATACTCACAATCGAAAAAAACTAATATGCATTTTTGATCTGTAATATATCAGGCTAATCATCAAGGGGTAAAATTAGAGTATAAATAAATAATTTGAAAAAATTGGCGATATATGATGGACTTCTACATATTTTTGTACCTTGAAGTCCAAAACCTTTTAGGTATAGGGATTTTGTGCTCAAATAATCGTATACATATCCCTATTCCTTAAGAAATGCACCTCTAGGAAATGGTTTGCTTCTCTGAGGTTCTTATACGTAAAATACTTACCGATATCAATTTTAAAGGTCGTTATAACCTTTGAATCAAGGAATATGATTAGGAAATCATTGATTTACATGCAGATAGTAAGTTAATAGCGATAATATGTATATAAATCGTTATTAAAGCTTAAATTTTTAAACTTCACCCTATTAAATACTATCTTGAACCTCTTTAACCATAATTTTAAAACCTTTCTCAAGCCATACAATAATACCAAAATCTAAAAGACTTGATTTACTATGGGATCAAAACCCGTACTATTCTCCTTAGGACATTCCAAAAACAAAGTTTCTAATAATATCTAAAATCTCTATCAACACCAATTCTATAAATTCCCCATTCAAAAAATCCAAATCGATGTCCATTTAATCGATATTATATCTATAATAAGAAACTAACATAATGAGAATCCTCTACTTACAAGACTTTGTTGTAACAACAAAAGTTTTATTATAATTAACACTATACCTTTATTTGAATCCTCGCATAAAAATCCTGACCTTATATCTTTCTATCTGACCTTTTAAATCAGTTTTAAATTTGATAAATTCTATTAAGGTCAGTGCATAACGGTTACTATCCATATCAATATCCTTAAAAGCCATAAAGAACAAAAAGCTCCATATATTACACTGAAAGGCCCTCTTATAGTACTCAGCTTCCGAGCCCTCCACGGCTTCCTTCATAATCAGTTATTTATCCTATTTTATGACTGAAAGTACAAATTAGACCACGTTATCATCGTTAACAACAACATCTACTAGTAAACTTACCAGCAGGCTACTTTCGTTTTACATTGTTACTTGGTGTATAATCCTTCCTAGATTGGAATTTGGAACAGCCGTAACACTATGAAAAGGGGTACCAACCTCGATAATATCTTCATAATCTCTTACAACCAGTTCTCGACGTCCTGGAATGAGTTTTCTGAAAACCGTCTCACTAAAAGTGCTAACGATCTTCCTAATCCATTTCTATGCACGGTCTAGCAAATAAACCTTCAAAATAAGCAAAAGCTTTATAACATCAACAAACTCCCACAAAAAAATATTCCCCTTTCTCTTATAAAACCAATCTTTTAACCTCTCACTCGTCTTAAAAGGGGTATATACACGATATTGGTAAAGCCGGAAGTAAAGTAATACTTGATGTTAAGTTAGTAATTTCATAATACTATCACTTCTTTGTAAAAACACTAATAAAGCGGAATATAGTGGATTTTTCTCCTATTATTAACCGTCAAGTTAACAATATGAACAAAACCTTGTAACAGGTAAAATTGGGAATAATATAACACTGTTACAACAATTATACAAATCCGTATTATTTCACAAAAAAAAATTATTAAAACGCTCGTAAATACTATTGTCTTCAAGATATATAGTAAAAAGACTTGAAGTTAAATATGTAATTAGTGAATATTTTCCTATCTAAATAATAAACAAGTTCGTTACCTTCGACAAGGATGAAAAAGTTTATAATTCACCAAGAAAATCGAATAATTTCGTTCAACATATAACCAACGGTTTCTAATAACTCACCAAAGGATATAATAACTATATCACAACCCTTAAATTTATATTTAACCTTGGTAGATATCAGGATACGACGTTTAAATCTTATGACAACGGTTGTTTTTGAAAAAGAATCAAAGGTCCAGATAAACCCTGCTTTTTCTTGAGTTCTGTATGAAAAGTTCGATCGCCATCGAATACTCTGAGAAAGCTTATAAAAAATACAAAAAAAGTTAAAAGATTCATATTCCTAATCCTTTTTAAAGTCATCCAACAACTAAAGTAATTCCTCTACTAACTTTAAGCTAATATAACCAAACTTTATATACTGAAGGGAAATATCGGAGGATTTAATAGAAATTTTGACGTGACAATGAAACTATTGCGTAACTTATATAATAGTGTAGTTGCTAGTGATAATAATGACTGTTTCCTCAGTTGTTAAGTTAACCAAAAATAATTTTCCAACACTGATGCCCAGGCTGTTAAGCTTTAAAAAACTAATCAAGTTTATGATAAAATTAGTGTAATGAAAACAGTTGTGAGAGGTTAAGATATTATAACTATAACCTTAATAAGATGAAATTAATACCTATACTGTCATTTATCCTACAGAATTGACTATACTTCCCCCTATTCGTAATCTGACATAATTTTCGCTCCATATGTTAAGATAAAATAAACAATTTTATTGATATTACTATATAACCTCATAGATAGTATACATAGGTCTAGTGGCACTGCACTGTATTGCAGGGTGCACCCCTGCAGAGTGTACGATAACGTATCACGCTGTAAGCTGCACTCTTGCAAGATGCAAAGTGCATCATGCATGGATCGGTCTGGAATGTCAATACCAGACAGAATGGCAATGCCTGGAGCGGTCTAGAGTGGTACGCTCTGGGTGAGGACTTATAAGCTCTCACCCGTGGCGTACACCTCTGGATGCTTCTTTTTTACATCTATTATCTTTTACTACAGCTATACCAATTTATGATATCACACCGGTTTTGGTATATTACTTCTTTTGTTACATAAATTTAATAGTCACTTGTGAACGATCATTTTGTGGAGAGCCATAACATTACTGTTCAGCGTACTGCACTATAGCCGGGCATACCGGCCCAGCCTAGGGGCATCTATCTACTACTAGAGGGAGAGGGCGACGCCGTCGCGTCCCCACCGTCCTCCCGGTCGCTCTCCCCCTCTGTGCTAGCGCCACTATCATCACCGCTATCGACGTTATCAACGCCAACGAATATGTGGCCCTACACCTTACTGGTTAAATCTTTGTGTAGAAAAGGATCACCCTTTTCATAGCGACGTGTAATAACATAGTTAAACTTACCTTCGTAATATATACGTAAGCCCTATTTTTAGGCAGCGAAGGCGGTTATCATTTCCTTAAACCTTTGGTTAACGTTTATTACTAATGAGCATCGGCTTATTTTGGTTATTTACGACTGTAATTGGTTTTCGAAATCACCTTGCATGGTTTATTTTTATGAAATGACATTTTAAGTTTTAAATAAAATTAATAAAAAGTCGGCGAACGTATATTACGGTTTCTGTTTACGGCCTTAAAACTATTAAAACGGGGGTGTACGAGTTTTTAATCCCTTTATAGCCATAGTAACGGGCCGAACGACCCCGTTTTTATAATAGTCGTCAACGAATTCACCCGCGGCCGCGGACGCGATATACGACACGTAAGGTGTATTTATTAACAGCCCTAAATTATATATCTGGGTACGTCGTTTTAACGCTTTAAGCATTAAAAAGGCTTTATGGCATACCTTAACGATTTAAAACTCGAGGCGAAGAAGTAAATCCGCTTCGTATTCCTTGTTTAAAAAGAATGAAACGTATATAAACGAACGGATTTATAATATACGAATTTTAACGTAATTACGTTAAGTTAAGTTTATGGTATAAAGGGGGTTTTACGGATAATATAGTCATTACCCGCAAGGAGAGGGTAAGGTTTATAACTTTAAAAGCTCCTCGCTTTTCCCTTTAAAAGCTGGGAAAGAGGGAGGAAAAAGAGGGAAAAGGAGGGGGGTCGTAACGGTGGTGGCGAAAAGGGGCGAGGCGGCGGCAACGATAAAGCTKGGGGGGGKGGCGGGGGTAGTAAAGGGGAATGAAGCGGCGGCGGCGGGGCTGGGCGGCGTAGTGACGGCGGGCGGAGTTGCTCCAATTAACGAGATTATGCCCGATAAGAGCGAACTAGTGGTGGCGGCAGCGACGGCAGCGACGGCGGCGATGCGCCGACGCTCTGTCGCTAAATGGCGCCTCACTATCCTATTTTTACGCCGTATCTGTTTAAAGGATAGGTTAGTATATAATTGTTGGCCAAGTAACCTACCCATTGAAACGGTTTATTTAATTAAAAAGAATAAAGGTTAAATTGGAGCAGGGACTTGTATCGGCTTAGACTACACGCCTTCAAAAAAGAAAGAAAAGAAGTTTTACCTAAACCGATAGCGATACATCTTTTTATATTGATCTAACACGTAATTACACAATGACCTTTACGTAACTGCCCTTACGTAATCACCCCTACGTAATTACCGCTGTTAAAACCCACAAAATGCGTTATTAATAACTATATTGCCTCTATTAAGCTATACTAACCCAGACTGAATTATAATTACTATTACAGTTAAACCTTATTAATCCTAACCGAATTATAATTGCTATCGCGGCTAAATCTTATTAATTCTAACCGAACTTACTAATTCGAACTTTTACAATCATATTATCATTACGGGAACTGCTAACTTGATCCTTTTGCAATTAATACTATAACAATTCTATTATTATAAACCTACTCATTTGGACTTTCATAAGCACAGCTATACTGTTACTACTATTCTATAAATATGGAGTATATTAAAAAGAAAAAAAAGATTACCTATGTAAATATTACTATATATCTTTGTAGATAGTATATATAGGCTTAGTAATAGTATACTATATTATAAGGTGCACTCTTACAAAATATACGATTACGTTTCATGGTGCAGGCTGCATTCTTGCAAGATATAAAGTGCATTATTCATAGATTGGTCTGAAATAGCTATACCAAACCGAACGGCAATACATGGATCAGTCTGGAATATCTATACCAGACTGAACGGCAATGCGTGGAGTGGTTTGGAGTGATACGCTCTGGGCGAGGGCTTATAAGCCCTCACTCGTGGCGTGCACCTCTGGATTCTTCTTTGCATCTATCATCTTTTACTAAAACTATATCAATCTAACGATTACTCTTCTGATTACCTTATTTCACGTGAAAGACAAGGGTTTATACCTTACCAACAATTTCTAATCGTGAAAAATATGGCAATGAAAACCAGAATGAGCTCTTACAAAGTCTCTGAACTAATGTTCATTAATTGCAAAATAATGTAGCGGTATGGAAAAAGAGTGAAATCAACAAAATTTAACGTTAAGTTTTAATAGCTTAACGTTGAAAGTGAGGCCCACACGATGATATTGCCCGTTTTTAGTACGGCCTTGAATTGATTATTTCGGCGGATTAACTTGAGAAATAGGTCCTTTAACTTAAAAAGTAGAGACTTTAACGGAAAGAGTAAAACCTTTAACATCGAATGTGAATGTTTGAACGTGAAAAGTGGATACCTTAAAACGTGAACACTCTGGTAAGATACAACCTGTAATTTTCCGAATTCAGGTTTTAAAATATTTTGTATTGGGTTTTATGCCATAAACTGGTAAAATTGAATATTTGATGTAAGTGGTAACATCATAAACTTATAATGTTACAAATAGCAAGATTGAACTTTACCGTTGACAAGTAAAATAACGTCCGCTTTCTCTTCCTATTAACTAAATAAATTATTTAAATAGGAAGGTCGTACGTTTAGGAAAATTATCTAATAAACCTATTCTAGTTAAACTTTATATAAACCGGTAATTCAATTCTGGACAAACTGATTGATATGTTGGTTTCGGTTAATAAACTTGTTATTCGACCTTTTTTGAAGAATGAAATTTACAATTTCTTTTCCTCCTTAAAAACGGTTTTCGTTTGGAAAGTCCGACTATAATTCACGTAATATTTAGGAAACAACTTTATTTAATTAGCTTCGTATACAGACTATCCCAATTGTAAACTCGAGATTGGTATAAATCAGGAACTAAAAGAAATACTCAATATTATGAACCTCATAACCCTGATAAATAAAACTACATTTGGTTTTTTTAAATGCTGATACAAAAAGAGTAAACGCGAAATAATGAAATGGACGTAAGAAAAGAAACTTAACAAAAGGTTCTGAATGATAAATCATTCTAATACTTGATTATATGCTGATCAATTTTGAAAACGCCTTACATGAGTCCTGAATGCCAACGATAACGGCTGAAATTCCAATATAATGAAAAAAGTAATTATCCTATGAACCCTGACTTGTATACACATAATATGGGGAGCTTTTGCAAACTTTAAATCGATAAATACGAATAAATAAATATAATATATTTCCATAAGAGCTATATTCACTTTGATACTAAAATACGTTTTATAATATCAAAATAATCATCATTAACGAAATATTACTTCAATTATATTATCCATATTTTTGGTTTATGAAAATAAATTTTCGAGTTCTTTCAATACATGTAACTTAGGCTTTAAACGAAGCCTCCTTTCTTCAAAGTTTTAAGGTATGATTTTAATATTTTTCCCCTCCTTACTCATCGGTGTAATACCTGTCTATTTAAGTGGTTCCAGATTCATTAGCCTCTTAAAACCTTTTTCAAAATTGATTCATCAGTTTATCATATAAATCAATAACTAAACTAAGATATTTCTGGTTCGGGTAGTCTAAAGTATTAAATTCTTTAGCGCTAGCCTCTGATATTTCATCAACAAGATCATTGGAATTAAGGGCTTGAATTTATTGCTCAGTTTTGACCATACGTATATCAAAAACTGTTTTTGGCCCTTTCCTCAACAAATACTCAGGGTCCAAAATCCTTTTGGCAATGTAAGAATCATAATAACGCAGGAAACGAAGGGATGAGGGTTCTATAGAAGCAGAACTTATAATTCCAAAGAGATTGGAGAAACTGAAGGAAATATCAGTCCTTTAATAAAAGTGACTATTATTACAAGTACTTCCATCAGATAGTCCTGAGGATATACACAAACCACCGCATTCTGAAAATATTAAAAGAGCATTCTCAAAATTATCAAAAGATCCAGAAAAATTGAACATTTTTCAACTTTACTGGTAAAAAGAATATTATATTTCATTTAATTTCATGGAAAAATAAGACGCAATCACTCTCATAATATGTTAAAGTTACTTTAAATGAAGTTATTGGAGAATCTCATATATCTCAATATGCTATAATCTACATGCAGTACCTAATATACAATCAAGTGAATCCTCATAAAAATCTCGACCAAGGTGGAAATTCCGTACTGTTTAATACTGATTTATGCTAGTGAGTACTAATTCCTCTGTGATAGTAAATACTAGCCCAGAGATAATTTTAGTGCGAAGCCTCTGTACTAGGCAACACTAGTAATTGCAGTAGAGAATACTAATTCCCTTTAAATATACCCCAATCTCCAGTAAATTCACTATTCTTAGTGTAAAAACGCGTTAAGTAATTGAAGTTGTATCAAGTACTGAATGAATCGGTTACTAAGTGACTGTACCTATTGTTTTTTCAACAATAGCATTTTACACTGTGGAATGATACTAACGTTGTTACAGAACTTAACTATATAGACCTCATTAAGTCTAAAGATAGATTCAGCTTTAACAAGGAACTTTTATCACTTAGGTCGACAATTATAATCAAAGTTGTTAGACTTACTGTTTTCTACATCTTTCAATATATTTATTAAGCGTAACTTTATATATTATTTCAAACAAATAGATATCTATAAATTCATTTTTAATCCTCGTTTTTAGGCCGGGAACTACCATCCATTCGCTACAAATATTTAAATAAATATCAACTCCCAAATTCTCGTATATTCCGCGTTACTATTGTCGGTGAATTGTTTTACCCCAAAGTTACAAAGGTTCCACGAATAAAGATTTTTCAAATTACTAGGACGTTGTTTTCACTCTGAAGAGCATATAATCCCACCTAATTCGTATAGTATATACAGGTAATCGTAGTTCTCATATCGAAATTGATTTTCAAGATAATCAAATACTTCTGGTATTCATTTTAGAATACATAGTAAATGATAATAACGTTTAATGTTTTCGTAATCGTATTGAAATATTTGTTAATGAACCACTTCTTCACGTGTTGACTAATGCCATATACAACTAGCTTAATACTGACTATTTAAATCGTAATATCGTTATCGCCGTATTTTCAAAAACTCATTATTAACTCGAGGTATACCGTATGTTCCGGCGTTTTTAGCATATTTTCGATATTTACAAGCGGATATCTTATTGTCGATACTGTTGGAAGGCAATTTTTAAATCCTTACTAATTCTCTATCGAATTTAAATCGAGTTATTCGTTGACTTTATAATCGATCTCCCCTAAAAACGGTCGAGTAATACATTTTATTTCATAATTATTACAGATTACTCAAATGAAGCTATCAATTTGAAGTCTCAAACGATAATGGATGTCAAAGTCTACGCGGAACACTTTGTAAACTATTATTATTAGTATTATGGTTTTTCTTTTAGTGTTCTTCTTAATAACCGTAATTGTAATTCAATAACTTTCAAAAATTCTTTTTCGAATTAGCTCAATTGAAACAACTTTAAAATATTATCTGTCAACTCGAAATGAAAAAAACCGTCATTAAACTTGTCATCTACAAACTACTGATTTACCTAACCTTTACTATCATTTACATTAAACGTTATTAAAGTCGCTTACTATATCGTTACAATTTAGTTTAAATTGAGAAATGAATTACGAATTTTGATATTTCCCATGATTTATCATGCATAATTATTAATTGAACCTTATTAAAGAAAGAAAAATCTTGAGTCAACTAAATTACGGAGTCATTTATGAAACTAGTATTTTATTCACTGTATTAGTAACAAACTATAATTTCAAGAGGTTTCGATAACAGCTACACGACAAAATATAAAGTAAGTCTTTGATAAATACTGTTTTGTTTCTTAACAGCTTTAATAAAAGAATAAAGTTTAACATTGGGTGAAAAAATAGGAAACGAACTAATTGTCGAAATTAGTAAGGTGAGTATTTAAAACGTATCTATAAATTCGCGGCGTTAACTTTTATATCGTGAAATTCAATATTTTGGGCGTAAATAATATCTCTTTCCATATTGATTAGCTTATTAAAACAATTATCAACCCGCTTTCGTTTCAGAAAGTTCTTAATTACCAACCATCAACCATATTCATCATTCATAATAATAGTAAAGTTGAACCTGAACATTTTTTCGAGTATTTTGAAATCCTAAACGAAGCTCTCATTTAGTCATTTTCGAGGTAGTAATCACCTAGAACGATAAATGCTAGTTTAATAGGTACATTAAATAATAAAAACCAGTAAATCATGCGGAAACTAAAAATTTACCATTACCCTTGACCTTTTGAAATCCCTATATGATTTATTAACGGAGTATGACGGCGCTATTCAGCTAATTAGAAGACGAACGAAAGTTGTTTCAACATTTCCCTTCTGGTTTTAATATTTAATATAAAGCGACTGGGAAGTTGTTTCTTAGCTACTCTTTATAATTTAAGTAATATCAATTCGTTAAACGGTATCAAGCCTCTTAGAAGCGTTTTACAAACCTTTAAAATAACATCGTCGACCGCCTGTTTAGGGTTACGGAAAACGGTTATATTGTTAATAATAGGAATCAGTCAAATGATTAGAATATACTACATTAAACTAGCTCATTAACGACTCCATAGGAAAGACTTTCTCTGTCTCTATATTTTTTGAGGATTATAAACAATATCCAACCTCCTTAAGTAACAGCCTTAGCTAAGCCGTTTTACAAGGATCAGGTGGGAGATTGTTATAACCTTTAAGTTTGACAGACCGCTAGCCGGTCTACATAGTAATTTGTATAGGTAATAGTTTGGCACGTGCCACAAATTAAATTAGGCACTGTACTACAATTGATTTGAAACCCGTACAGTTAACTTTCACTGCACTACACTTGACCGTTATTTCCAAAAACCGCGTTATATAACGTCTATTTATTTTAACCTACCGCCTGAATAATATCTCTTTTATAAACAAGTATAAAAGACAAGAGATAATCATTATAACAATTTAATTTAATTCCGCTTGAAAGATTTTTTACGACGAAAAAGTCCGAAAACCCTATGTGACCAACTTTAAAACTCAAGCTAAACGTAAGAATAAGCCCGCCAGCTCTACCCCTTTTCTTAGTTTTTCTGTACGTCATTTTCTCTGATTTTACATCGTAACTCTTAAATTTCCTCGTAAACTCCTAACCATCTACATAAATGGTAAATGAATCATTTTCTTATATTGTTAATATCATATTAACATTTACTTCAAAGTAACCCTGTCACAATATCCTAGGATATATATATTGGTATATAATGATAATCAAAATGGCGAAATACAAAACTAAAAGAAGTGATATTTATTGAACCTAAATAATAATAAGAACCAGGTTAAATTCTCATTAAAATCACCTTTTTTAGTTTTTGAAAATCGACGGTATATACCAAAAGTTTTATTAAACCAAATATATAATATAATGATTATAAAGAAAAGCCAGAAAAACTATTATAAAGAAGATTATTCGAATTTTCATTTTCTATATACTAATTTATATATTCTTACCAAAATTGATTTTGAAATTGTCGGTAAGGTCTGCTTATTCATATGAACATAAATGAAAAATAAGATTCATATTGTAGTAAAGATATATCATCGGTCAGAACGAGGCATTCAGCGAGTGCACGCTGCGGATGGGAGGTTATAAACCTCGCATCCGGGCAGTGGCCCTTTTGCCATGCACTCTAAAATACCCCTTCCAAACCGCGCCACGTACGATGCACTTTGCACCTTAAAAAAGTGCAACCTGCAGCGTGATACGTTATCGTATACCCTGTAGGAATATACCTTGTAATATACTGTATTGCCACTTGGCATATATACTAGCTGTAGGGGTATATACTAATATTTACACAGTCAATATTTTCTTTTTTCCTTTTATGATCCGTACCTATGGCTTGATAGCGATAATATAGTTGTAACGAGTCCGTATATATAGTCTTGTAGTAATAGTGTAATTGCGGTATAAATTGTAAAAGTCTAATTAAATAGCTTTTATAATTATAGTTTGGTTACGGTACTAACTGTAAAAGTTTAAATTAGTAACTCCTGTAATAATAGTATAGTTTCTCCACCAAATATAGGGGTTCAAATTAGTAATTTTTAGCCGCGGTAACGATTTTCATAAGGGCTTAGTTCGTATAGTTAATCGGTAATGATATGGTCATTAATGGCGTCTTTTGTTATTTCCCATAAGGGTGTGATTTTATAGGCGTTATATGGGTGATTACGTAGGGGTAATTACTCCGTTACTTATTTTAAATTAGTATAAAAAATATATGGTTATCGGACCAGGTAAAACTTCATTTTTCCCCTTTCAAAGGCGCGTACCTAAAGCTGATACAAGTCTTTATTTCAACTTAACTTAACCTTGTTCTTTGATTCATTAATTCAAACCATTCCGATAGGTAGGTTATTCAACTAATACCCATATATTAATCTTTCCTTTAAATAAATATCGCGTAAAAGTTGGTTTATAAGGCGCTGTTTAACGCGTAAGTGCCGCCGCGCTGCCGCCGCCGCTACCGGCACTAATATCACTACCACCACTAATAACTCGCCCTTATCGGGTATTATTTCTTTCATAACCGCCTTCCCCCCGTCCCCGTTATACTCCGCCATCGTCGCCTCCCTCCCAGCCTTGTTATCTCCCGCTGTCGCCGTCGTCGAAGCCACTACCCCCCATTTTCTTCTTTCTCTCTCTACCTTCCCCCCCAGCTCGTAAAGGGAGGAGCCGGGGGTTTTTAAGGTTATAAACCTTACCCTTTCCCTGTAGGTAAAAACACACTTAATTGTAGGGACCCCCCGATACCATAAACACAACTTGGCAAAACTTCGCAATGGTTTGTATTTCCTAATTTCACTTATTTATATACCTTTAATATTCCTTTAAATGAGTAGCATAAGGCGGACCAGTTTAACCGCCTCGAGCTTCATATTGTTAGAATACGCGACAAGATATTTTTAACGTATAAAGTATTAAAGCGGCGTATCTAGGTCCATAATCCTGGGCCGCTAATAAATACACTTTTTGTACCGTATATCGTATCCGCAGCCGCAGGTAAATCCATCAGCGATTGCCACGAAAATGGGGGTCGTTCGGCCAGTTAATACCGTTACGAACGGTTTAATAGTAAATACTCCCCCATTTCGTTGGTCTTAGGGCTATAGGTCGGGGCTGTGTCATATATGGGCCGGCTTTATGGTAAGTTTCAACCAATTTTTCAAATTTCATTTTTTGAAAAAATGTAATATTCAAGGGGTTAGCAAAAGTAACCGCGTTCGTGAATAACCAAAATAAATCGATACTAATTAATAGTAGGCGTTAACCAGCGGATTGAGGAGTTGGCGGCCTCTATTACTATCTAAAAACTAAATTGACGTATATATTACGTAAACGAATTCCATGACACTATCTCGCGTCGCTATAAGGAGGATAAAGACCCCCTCAAGCCTTAGCCCAAGGGTATGCAACCTAAGGCGCGGGGCCACATCCTTGCTGGCATCGATAGAATCGATGGCAGTAATAGCGGTAATGCTAACGTGAAGGGGGAGGGTGACGGGGAGGATAATAGGGACGTGACGGCTTCGCTTTTTTTCGTTTCTTTTAATAGGAAATAGGTAACCCTTATAGCCGGGCCGGCGCGCCTAACACTAATACAATACGTTAAATAATAATGTTATTACATTATACAAAAACCATCTTAGTACAAATAATGTATGAAACTTAAAGTATACAAAATATAAAATAATGAAATGTCAAAAGCGATGCGATATCGTAAATTCAAATCAAAAAGAGAAAATAGTGAAATACTTGAAAGGGACGAATTACGTAAAATGAAAAGTAATATTAAATAGGAAGCTACGCGAAATGGTAGATTTAAGTAGAGGCAAACTCTTAAGGTTGGCGTAGGTGTAAGTCGCGAATCGTAATACAATTCGGGAAGCGGCGTAAAAAGTTGGTTTCGGACCGCTTATAATCGGTAAAAGGGTTATAACGGTTTGAATAATCGTATAACAATTGTAACAACTTTAATAAACTATATTCTTATCAAGATAAACGTTTTTAGTGCTTATTTTAGAGTAGTTTGAGTTATTACGTCCATTACGTTACATTTTCCATTGATTTACCTCGTTTCCTCAATTTCTAAGCGTTTATATAACTCGCGTAAAGCTATAATATCGATCATTCAACGTTTTTCGTTCGTAATACAAAGTTCAATAGAATATTTATAAAACGAAAAGGAGTTAATACATATAACGAAAAGGATAAAGCGTATATTAAAGTTGGAAATAATTATTCGGGCCGTTATCGCTATAGTCAATCCTAAATCTAAGCCTCCAACTATGCCATAGATTTTCGAGGCCAAAATTTTTCTCGTAACCCGTTTACACTTGATAAATCTTTTGAAAAAAATAAAAAATTCTACGTAATATAAAGCCGTTTCATACCGGTGTTTCGTGGCCGATGATCAGAAAGAAACTAATTTACGAATTGCAATCGTTCTTATTAGCGAAAAAGTCGTTAGCAAAAATAAATATATTTATAATACGTATATTAAACAGTATAAATTATAAACCGCGTTTTCAATTGGAAATTTACAATATATAGCGTTTGTTGGACGTTTTACATATATCGTTTAAAGGGATAATTTCATATTATGTGACTGCCGAAAAGTTATATACCGTTTCCGATTATATTATTAATGTAACCTTAACGCCACATACTCGATAGTATTTTCATTTTTTAGCCAGTTTTAAATTATTAATAACGATAAATGTAACTTTATCCAACTGCCTTTCTTATGTAAAACCCAAAACGCCGTTCCGGAAAGTAATAATAACGTCGTTGAATTTAATTATATTGTTCTCCGTTAGTTACGTCTCAGGATTTACCTTTAAATCGGCTTTAAAAGGTCTTTTCTTCTTGAACACAAAAGAAAAAACGTTATACAACGTTAATATATTATCTATTCATCTACCTAATCATATAATTCCTTTAAAACGGTCCATTAAAACTAATAAATACAGGTTGAAAGTTAAGTTAATTTTACCAAGCCATTTTTAATAATACATTTAATAGGTATTATATTGATAAATATCAGCTTTAAATAAGTAGTAAAGCGGTTTAATAATACGTAAAATAGATTTACGTAATTTTTTTTTTCAAGATTTATAGGTATATTAGTGTCAATATGTTGTTTAAACCGTTTTTCAAACTAGTCATGTATTTGCGTAATATTACGAAGTTTAGAATACACACTATCAGGTATAATAATAAAAGTTACAAATATAGAAATCAAACGGTGGTAAGCCCGTTGTAAAATAAACGATTAGGTTATAATATCCTCTTTGCCGTTAACATTGTAATTTTTTACAATTAGGCGGGTTCTTTCGTAAAGGTTTCCGGTTTTATTCTTAACTTCGTAAACTAAGCGAGTGGATACCATTCTATAGGCGTCGTAGATCGTTAAATCGAACCGTTTAAAGCTAAATACGCCTTGATAGATTAAAGTAAAGATTTCTGTTTAGGTAGATTTTTTGAATGGAGTATTTAAGGTAACAATAATACCGTCGTAACGGGGATTTGATCTAAGTTTACGGTTTACCATTTCCTTTCAAGTAATAAAAAAGCCGACGGTAAAGGTCTTGTGGTATGTTTAGTTTTCGAGTTAAAAGGGCGGCTTCGGCAACGAGGTATTGGTAGGGTTAGTATAAACGGGCCGCTTTCGTTTCGTAAGTGCGGGCCGAAAGTGTAATTCGGGGTATGGGTTAAAATTTGGAGCTGTTTGTATTTTTCGTTTTAAGGGGTATATCGTCGGTGGTTTTAATCGAATTATGGTTTGAAGTCGTTCCTTTTTATATTTTTTTTTATATTTTCGTACTATTAGTTAATCAAATGAATTCGTACCCTTTGGTAAATTAACGAGCATATTATTGTCTTTATACCTGCTGATATTTTAATGGATAGTTTATTTGTTCTTAGCTTTTTAATCTAGGACCTTGTTATAACCCAAGGATCAACTGCAGGTCATAGAACAGGCCAGCGGTCCGCTGCGCTATCAGAAGCCTGATGTCCAACACATCAAGCCAGGGATCTCTCTTATGTAAGCACCCAGTGTTAGGGTTTTGACCGACAGGACCGCCCGCGGTCCAGTCGACAACATTGGGACTGAAGGAAGCGACATCGACTTCAACGGTCCCGTACTGATGATGGTATGAAGGCCAAAGGATTTAAGAACACGGCCATCACCGCAAAGATAGTATTTCCTTCATAACTCTTCAGTTTTCAATCTAAGTATTCAGTCTACACATCTGAATAGCCTCACGGCTTTTGATTATTACTTGCATAGTTGCAATATTGTTCACTCAGCACCTCTGCTACCTTCTTGATAACATAAACCCTCTGACACCTTTTATATACTCACGGGTATTTAGTGAGGTCATTACAGACCTTAAATTGTAATAATAGGTTTAAAACAATAGTTTTACGTAAGCTGTTCCTTATAACTAGCGCTTTGAAAACGTCGTTATAAACCTGTAAGGAACGATACACTATTATAGCTTTCGATATAACTTTGGCCCTTTACACCGTAGTTAAAGATGAAATAAAGTTTATATAAATCCTTGGATAACACTAAAAATAAAGAGTATAAGAATAAACATATTTGGATCGAAAGTATTATTAACGGTGTTAACCACTATTTGTAGGATTAATGCCTTAAAATTGGTACCCTTTAGATTTTGAAATAATACTGTATATTCCCTTTTAAACGGTTTATATTATTAGTTATATTTTTGAATACGTTAAAATACTTTTACTTGAATTTGCTTATATTTGTTACTGGTTGTTTTAACTCTAGTACGCTATGTAGTAAAGTCGAAAGTCGTATTAGCATCGTTTATAGTCCAATCCGAAGGCCTTAAGTAAAAGTATTACTAATAGTTAACCAAGGCATCGTAATAATTTATAACGAAAGCGTTTTTTATAAACTTAGCGGTTTGAAATAATATTACTTCATCGATAACTTAAAGTACCAGTTACTGTTTAAATACATAATATTAATAATTACCTCGTAGTTACAGTTCCGGTTATTTTAAAGGTTGATCTTGAACTGTCGTAGGACTTATAAATATATCCAATACCTATGGTAAAACTTTTTAATAGCTCTAAGTTCATCATTTTTTATATCCGTATAATTTATGGTATAGAGTAATCGTAAAAGGCGTTTTGTATCCGGGTATCAGAATAGGCGATATAATATTGGTAATTTCGGTTACGTTCAGTAAATAGCTTTAATTATACGTATTTCGGGGGGAAAGTATAAGTGGCCGCACTTAAGCTAAAACGGTACAGATATGGTATCCGAGGTATGAATAAGTTGGTTGGTTGTATTCCGAACCTTAACTTCTAGATTATTTATATTATTTAATAAAAGTAGGAATAGTGTTTTAAAGTATATTACGTGAAATTTAATCGGTTCGAATCGTGTATTTATAACAACCGTTCTTAATAACGACGTTTTACATTTACTAAATGTGATCTTTCGGTGTTTTTCTTATTCAGTTTAACTGAAATTTCGGAAACTTCATAACGATTGTATTGGATTATCGTTTTCTCGCCGTTAAAATTTTGGCTATACCAATATTTGGTATAATTCCTTGAAATCGATTGCCGTATTTATTTTAAAACGTAAATTATAACACTACATATACGTTCAATATTCGATTTACATAATCCAAACCTATAATATATAAACAAAATGCGTCTTATAGGTCTGTAAAAATGCATCACGCGGTTTTGTTATCTTAGGTTGTTAAATGAATATTATTACCTTTAAATTCATTTTTTTTTCGAAAGGTTTATTCGTAAAGGTAAGCGTTAAGTTTATTATTTACGTCTTCTTACTCGGTTTGGTATGTAATAAATTTGGCTTTTATCCCATAACTAAATATAAAATCAGTCTTAAACTATCTTTTAATCTAAATTTACTTTTAGGTTGAGTAATTTATAAATTAATAACCGATCTTTCCGTATACAATATAGCGTTTTCACAGACCCTGGAGGCTTCATATACCTTTTCATAAGTATTAATATAGCTATGGTACGTTTCGTCCCTAGTCGTAGGATCATCCTCGATAATAGCTATTTTGCTCTTTATTTTTAGGGATTCATTTTTAAAATCTCTTTTTTTGGTAGCCGTATTTGGGGTGTTTATTTTGCTTTAGGTATACTTCAAACCTTCCATTCAAAACGTGGTAAATGGTTTCGACGAGGTTAATTTTGGTAATTTAGCTCTAGCCTATCGGTTTGTTGGTTATTTATATTGATCCAAGGCTCACCTGACAACGTATTAAGGTTTTAAACGATATTTCAAAACTTGTATAAAAAGCCTTTAAGTTTTTTTCCGGTTTAAATAATATGAAGTTAAAGTTTAGGTTTTCGCGGTATATTTTTATTACTATTTAGATGAATAATTTAAAACCTTTATATATCGATCTAAAGGTTTTTTTAACGCTTTTGAGACTTAGTTAATCAGGCAATAAGTACGGTTAATAGGTTTTTTTTAGTATTTTCTTGTTAATGTTTTAATACTTTTCAAGTCGTATTAGTTTAGTTCTTATCGTGGATTACTTAATTAATTTCTGTATCGAAGTGTAATTTTTGGAGTTTATAAAATTTTATAAATGTATTCAATTTCGTAAAGTAATATATATACTGTTTTCTAACTTTTCTAAATAATATATAGTGTAAAAAATGTAAATTTGAAACGGTTAAATATTTATTTTTGAATACATGATAAATATAATACATAACTTTTTATGAAATATATCGTATAGTTTACACTTATAATTTTCGTTTTTATCCTTACGTTTAGCGTATTTGGTAAATCTTTTAAAGTCGCTTGTATTAGCAGGAAAACGATACGGTAGAAGATCGCGGTAAGGATTGTAATTAGTAGGCATTAATTTTGAAGGTACTTATTGATTTATTACGTTGTTTATTATTTCTTCAAACGTGGCGTTTTATTTTATTCGGTCCTTTTTTTTGGTTGCTAACCTGGTTATTAGAAGTATCTGAAGTATGGTTTTGTTGTGGTTTTTATTTAAAGTTATGTTTATAGGAGGGTTTTCATTTAACCTTTGTTATAGATGATCATTACGATGCTTCCTCCTTTTCCATCGATTCCTTTAGCTTCGTCTCCACTTCTTAACGAGCGTTTAGCCTTACTAAACGCCCTTTTTACATTTACGGAGGCTTTTTACGTTTCTGGTCCGTTATTTTAAGTAGGTCTTTTGGCGTTCTTTCAGTTAGTGTCCTTTTACATATTTCACTTTTTTTCCTCTATCATTTATCCATTTTGATATTTGTATTAGCTAGGCCATTTCTAATAGGGATTTTGTAATACTTCTATTGGTTTTACCGGTTATATTAATACATTTCATTTGTAATCATTTTTGTAGCAGTTTTTGAAATCGTATTATTGATTATACGGTATATATTTGGCGTTCAAACCGCAAAATCCTTTTTAAAATCGTAGAATAAGTCGCTTCCTGTAATTTCTACATTATAGTAGTTGAATATTATGTTAATAATATACTCTCTGCCGTCTAGAGGTTTAAAACTTCTATTAGTACTTCGATTTTATTATCTCATAGGTTAAGGCCCAAATGTTTCAAAATATTGTTGCGAAACAACGTATATGTAAAAAGGTACTTCATGTATTCGTTAGCATTTAAGAAATCCGATATTAGTAGGGCTATCATGTGTTTAGGTGGGGGTCATTCCTACATACACCAGCAATCTTAAAACGATGTGAATTATTGGTTTCGCGCTGTAAATAGGACTCGGGTACGTTCGGAGTTTCATAAAAAGCATATAAATACGGAAATACGAAGGAAATAAGGTATTCAACGCTTACCAATGCATATAAAGTTTAAATAATACGTAAATATAGCATAACCACAACGTAGTTGGGCGTTGTAAATTAGTTTTTATTAGCGTTGAATAACGTTATACCTGCCAAGCAGCTAGTAAAATAAAAACGTTGTAAGTATTAAACTTAAAATATACGGTATAAAGTGAAAGTAAAAAGGTTGGCAGGGTAAAAGTAAAAAAAAAGAGAAAGGAAATGTAGGTATAGAGAGGTGTATTGTATAATCCGGAACGTAGGTTTTGGTTCGTATTGAGTGGGCGATTCGGATTATCATATTTTGGCCGCTTTTTGTAGTTGCGAGCAGTATGTGTATTATATTCGTAACCGCTTTTAAATTTAGCAAACGGCGTGGATTTTATATTCGTGGCCGCTTTTGAATTTTGTAAGAGGTTTGAATACTGTGTTTAGATGAGGTAGGTCGTAACAACAGGTTTCGAAACTTAATGCTTTTAATTTAAGTGGCCCAATACTTAATAAAATGCTTTTCAAGAAGTACCCGGGTACGTTTCAATCGTTAAAACTAGTAAACGATTAACGTAATAGGGCTTTTAGTAGACAGTATACTAACTGATTAATAATATCGTAATAAAGTGGTCTTTTTTAAAGTTACTCTAGATTTTACAGTTTTGTTATGCTTCGGGTTTTAACGGCGTTCCCGCGTAATTTCGAACTCCCGTATAGATTTTATAAGGAGGAATAGAAAAGTACAAACAATTGAAACCGTTACAGTATCTCTTTATCTGTATTTAACTTCGTTTTGTCCCTTTTTTCTTTGGCTTTCTATAATCGACCTAGTCGGCTACTGATTAGTATTGGTAAAGTCTGTTTATTTACGTAAATTTAAATGAAGAGCAACATTAATATTATAGTAAAGATAAATCATCGGTAAAAAAGAGTCATTTAGAAAGTGCACGCCACGGATGGGAGGTTATACACCTCTCATCCAAGCAGTGGCCCTTTTGCCATGTACTCTAAAATACCCCCTCTAGATCGCGCCACACATGATACACTTTGCACCTTGCAAGAGTGCAGCCTGCAGCGTGACACGTTATCGTGTATCCTCGCAGGAATGTACCTTGCAAAATAGTGCATTGCCACTTGGCATATATACTAGCTGTAGGGGTATATTGTAATATGTACAGTAACACCACCTAAAAATTAGTGTTTAAAAATAGTCTCAAGTATTTGATTAAGTTCTTTATTTATTTTACTTTTACCACTATTGAATTTTAGCATTTTGAACTGAAATTTATATATATATATATATAAAGTTTTGAATTATTTTGACCAAAGTTTCCCTAATTATTGTAACATATTTTCAACTTTCAACTTTGGTGTTTTATTTTATGCAATACATCTATCTGAATTTTTTATATATCGTAGTTACAATTTAAAAGTTCTTTTCAACAATTCAATAATTATATTGTCATAATTTTCTTTTTGGGGTTACCTTTTAAGATATTCTTACGTTCAATTAAATTTCTTTTTAAAATCATTAATTACTCGATTTAAATTTTGATTGTAACCTTTCAATTCATTGTTAATATTTTTTTTTACCTCTAAATAAACCCAAATTTTGAAGCTTCAGTTTATTTACGTAAAAAAACACAATATGTGTTGGGAATTAATTTTATCAATCAAAATCAATATATTCGTTTTATAACTTATACGATAACCCAAAATAACTCAATTTTGTATTACTCCTATTCTCAAGGCTTATTCAGTTATTCTCATCTTCTTTATTAGTATTCATTAGCCTGCATAAAATTATTTCTTCAACATTTTTATAATAATAATATTTGATAATTAATTGAAATCCTATCTAATTTATTCCTAGATTTTATCTCACTTTCAATTATTTCTCCAGTGGTTATGAATTTTTATCATTCTCCATGCCTTGTTGCATTTACAATTACTTTATGATAGATTCGGTTATGGTTTTCTATTCTATAGGAAAAAAACACTGAATAATTTAAAACAAAGATGATAAAGATGATTGTATGATCTATATTCCTTCATAAATTTTGAGGCAATGTTTTAGTTACTCTAACAGAACTGTTATATGATTTTATGGATTATGAAACACCTCGAATCTACCTTAATGATACTTCAATATATCATCATGAAAATCCTTATATATATTGATTATTATAATTGAAACCTTGCATTAGTCAATAATACTAGTCTTGTTGGGTAAAACTAGTCGTAATCCTTATTTCTATACACTATTACTTCAAAATATCACTTCCTAGTTTTCTAATAGAAATTCTTATATAAAGAATATTCTTTATGTTCTTCGCATCAAGTTGTATCTATTGACTGTATAGAGACTGTATTTAGTATAATTCAATACCCTACCTAAAATGTATTATATTTAGATTGATAACGAAGAAAAATATAAAGGCAAAATGAAACTGTGAACCGTAAAGTGAATGATACGTAATTTAAAGTGGTTAAATAGAGTAAATATAGAAATAAAAAGTTTAAAGTAGTTTAAACATTCGATTTAAATCGACAAACTTCAATATTAATCTTGTTGGAACAATATTGACGGCTATTTTTGGCAGGTCAATTGCAGTGCAGTCAGTCAACTTTACTATAAGTAAAGTTGACTATACTGACTATAAGTCAGTTGATTGTGGAGTACCCGATTCGGTCTAAGGTACGGGCCAAGCAATTAGCCATATAAATTACAATACAGACCGGCTATCGGTCTGCCAAACCTAGAACAATACATCTACCATCTGACCACGCAATACTACTGTTACTTCGACTAATCGAATCGACAAAGTTGCAACATCTAAAGCCCTACCAACAGTCATTAGTGCTTATTAGCTTAAGCACAGATTGGCTAGGTAGAAGAAAAGGCTACTTTACGGTTACGCTATACGGCTATAACGGCAGCTAGGCTAGAGGAAAGACTTTTACGAACAGCGTAAGCAGTTCATCAAGTCAACTTTCGGAACGGTGCAAACAGTTTAGAAAGGGTTTGAGCAACACTATGGAGAGGGCCGAAGCTTCTGCCAAGCCGCTTATGAATGGTATAAACAGTCTACAATTCAACTTTCTTAGTGGTGTAAACAGCTAAGAAAGGACGTCATTAATGTCACTAACTTAAGTTGTTTAGTACTAGGTGGTATCCCTCAGGAAAGGTATCGCAACGCCACCATCATCAATACTAAGACCTCTTAATTGAGTCAGTCAGTATGATTACTCGGCAAACCTCTTCATTACTCGAGCTAGGCCGAACAATAATATCAAACGACGATCCTCTTCATCGCGAAAACCCTCCTCGAAATAAAGAACTTTAAGTTCCTTAAGACAAAGACCTTCAAGTCCTTTGAAACAAAGACCTTCAAATCCCTCAAGCCGAAAACCTTCAAGAAGTTCCTTGAGCCGAAGACCTTCAAGATTCTTAATACCAGTACCCTTCCGATTTTTAAGGGGAAAAAAACCCTCGAAACTAAACCGAAGACCTTCAAAACCTTTAAAAGTCTCAAGCGCTACAGGCGCAAAAGGCTCCACATGCCTAGAAACCCCAGTAAGGCTAGCAGTTCTGGAAAGCCCAACAAAGCTGGCAAGCCTGGCAAGCCCAGCAAAGCCAGCAGGCCTGGAAAGACCAGTAAGGCTGGCAGGCTTAGCAAGGCCAGTAGGCTTGGCAAGCCCAACAGAGCTAATGGGCCTGGCAAGCCTAGCAGGGCCAGCAGGCCTGGCAAGACCAGTAGGTGCAACAGGCTCAGAAAGCCTGTCAAGGTCGAGATATACACTTTAAGAGCGTTGGTTGATTGAAAAGCTTTATGAAAAGACCACTTGACAAGGCCAAGTCACGTGCTAGCGCACGGGGGTACCCAGGCAAACTAAAAGACTGCCAGGGAATTAAGGTCAGCGAGATTGACTGGTATGGTTACTTAGAGGCCTGTATAAGTCTATGGCGGAAGACTTGTTTACGGGAGTTAAGAAACGAAGGATTTAGTACCATGAGGCAAAAGGATGTAATTGGAGTCAGTTTCAGTGCAAATTCACTGGAATTAACAGGTGGCCTGGCTAATTGACGATGAGGCAATTTAGTAGCAACAGGAAAAGATGGATCGACTACACTGATGTGCGTAGGCACAAAATAAAAAGCCGTCAGTGTTGAAACAATATTGACTGCTATTTTTAACAGGTTAATTACAGTAAAGTTAGTCAACTTTACTGTAAGTAAAGTTAACTATACTAACTGTAAGTCAGTTGATTGTAGAGTGCCCGATTTGGTCTAGAGCATGAGCCAAGCAATTAGCCATACAAATTACCGTGCAGACCAGCTAGCGGTCTGCCAAACCTAGAACAATACATCCACCATCTGACCACGCAATACTACTGTTACTTCGACCAATCGAATCGACAACGTTGTAATCTCTAAGGTCATACCAACAAATTTTGTTTTAAAATTTCCTAAGTTTCCAGCAATAGCTATCTAATTATACTATATATAAAATATAATGAAATAATTCAAAACATTGTAATATAGAAGCTATCAATTTCAAACTAAATTTAAACTAACCAATCCCTGCCTTTCTATAATTAATTCGTACTTTGCCTTCAATGGTAGATTTGTCAAGTAATCGGCTAATATTTTCTTCATAAAAACTTACTTAATCTGAATTGTATATGATTTTTCTCCGTCCCTAATAAAGTTCATCTTTAATGTATTATAGTTTATACGTGTGTGGTATTTAAATGATTTAACAACCTGATAATACTCTTATTACTATAACAGATTGTAATAGTGATAGGAATACAAAGTTCTATTCATAGGCTCCGTATGAATAGAGAATTTTAAAAAGCTATTATGACAACAATTGATTTAGAATTTATATAAAATAGGCATATTGTCAAAACAATAGTTAATTACTGTATGGTCAATTTAATTATATCAATTGCAAGTTAACTAAATCATTCAAATATTGAACTGTATTAACAGCAACTCTAATATAATAGCTACCTGATTTAGGCACGAGTATATACCAAACAATTCACCATACACATTATTATATATTATCTTCGATATCATATTAACTTCCTTAATATTATTATACGAACAGCTCTTTTAAGGAAGGTAAATAACCTACACCATAAACTCTAACAGTATCTACTTCCGATATTTTCTTTTCAAATTCAGTTGTTTTTAACACTATCGTTTTATATGCATATATTCCTTCACAAAATTACTAATCAGCTTTACCATCACTTAAATCTTTTCCGTTAATCCCTTTTTGGCTATATAGATCGTCATTAGCCCGGCGTACCGTACGCGCAACTGTGAATCCAAAAAAAACAACCTTTATAATCAACGATTCCATTCCTCGTTACTTATAACAACGTCACTCTTCAGTCATATAATCCGGAACCATCAAAAATCTGATTTCTTTCAAGTTGAAAGGCTTTAAAGTCCTTTAATAAATACTTTCATTTAACGGCTCCATTTTTCATTCATCTTTCTATTTATTTATTTATTCATTTATTGATTTATATTGAAACAATTACAACCTACCGGGGACCGCCTGGTTAACGAGACTTTTGCCTTGAAATACACTTTGGATAATTAACTATCTGCAAAGAACTTTTTTTCATTACATCACCCGCTTAATGACATACTATATTTCACGTTTTAGTATATTTTGTTTGGTTTAGAACCAGGAGTAAACACGTGATTCGGATTGTAATTTTTTCAATGAGTGGTATATTATATCTCTCTTCTCCCGCGGGATTTAAACTGAAATATAAGTAATTTACAGGTTCTTCACTTTTTTGGACCGTTATAAAATCCTCGATACGAGTAACCTTTGAATGGGGACTAAGACGGCCGCATAGTACAACCCGGCTAAGGCTACAGCTTTCACTACCTTACTGGTCTTTAACCTATAATGTTCCTTAAAGACTTAATTAAAAAGTGATTTTAAGGTCTAATGTCTCGTTAAAGGTTTAATTTGATAATGTATTATATGGGAAAAGTCTATATTTTCTTATATTTCAAGTAAAATAGGTTGAAAACTAATATTCAATGCTCCTGATAATGGGTCGTCACATTTTATAAAAACAAGAATTTCACCAATAAGAATTTAATCTACATTCGTTTCAATAAAAGGGTGTTCCATGAAGCGGGAACGTACATAGTTAATATAAGGTCCCTTCAACAGGCATTCAACAACGATATATAACGTAAGGTTTTGAA
Source organism: Anisogramma anomala (assembly GCA_038502455.1). Taxonomy (NCBI): domain Eukaryota; kingdom Fungi; phylum Ascomycota; class Sordariomycetes; order Diaporthales; family Gnomoniaceae; genus Anisogramma; species Anisogramma anomala. The sequence continues at coordinate 10,020,701 of JASMMZ010000001.1, forward strand.
ATTGACCACATATATAAAAAATACATTTTAAGTTTGTATACTTATATGATAAAGAATAACGTGGTTTATTGAATAGGTTGAATGATATTAGCTAAAAATAAGAAATTGAATAGGGTGATAATTGTATAAGGTAAAGATATTAAATTACTAACGTTCTTGCCGCCATATGTAATTTAAGTTTAACGAGGACCACACTATACAATATATTTAATGGGTATTACCCGGGGATAATTAAATATAAAAATTGAAAAATTAAATATATTAACCGGTCAACAATCTGTCAAACTTGAAAGTAATACATGATCACCTTGAACGTCATATATCAGTTACATTAACCAGATATTCTAATTAACTAAGTAATGACTTTGAAGATGTATTAATATAAATTAAAACTTATCAAATGATTCTTCAATATTCTTTATAAAAGAATGAAATACTTTCTAGTTGTTACGCTTTATTGAGGTAATGGTAAGGAAAAATTTACAACATCTATTTATACGTCATACATTTATTTAGGACAACAAGTAGGAAACGTTTATGGATTATGAATTTATTCCCAACAATCCTTTATTAAAATCAATATCGATATTGATAAAAATATCCAAAAACTTTATTAAATTAGTTTTGAAAGAGAACAACGTTAAGATTAACTGTAAAAACTCTTCAAATCTTGAAGTTACCAAAGTGTTCAAATAGCTAAATTTCTGGTATAATTATTGATATTACTACCATGAATTGCGAATCGTAAACCGCTAAATCATACGGCCTCTTTAACTTCAAATAACAACTTTAACGACAAAAACCCTATAACTTACAACTTATCCTGTTATATTAATACTTCCCCCTACTATTATACCATGTACTATGTCAATATTTCTTTTATTCGTTGAAATAGCAATTTCAAGCGCCAAGATCAATATTGTTACTAATCTTATTAATAAATAAAGAAATGAATAGCACAGAACTTATATTTATTAGGAACTTTAACAACGATTTTTAGATAACAAAAGTCGACGAAAACGTTATTCTTAACCACCTAACTAATGATATTAGTGTTGGTAGGTCCTTAGACGTTGAAACGTTTTCGATTCGAATTGTGGTATAGGTAACAGTATTATTGTGAGGTCAGATGGTGGATGTATTGTTCTAGGTTTTGGCAGACCGCTAGCGGATCTACACAGTAATTTTTATTGCTAATCGTTTGGCCCATTCCCCAGTCTAAATCGGGTACTCCACAATCAACAGACTTGCAATCAGTATAGATTACTTTACTATAAGTAATGTTAACTAAATACATTGAAATTGACCTGCTAAAACTAGCAGTTAATATTATTTCAATACTAACGGCCTTTTATTTTTGTTCCTACTCACGTTAGTGTAGTGAACCAATTTTTTACGGTTACTACTAAATTTTCATTTCGTTAACTAGCCAGAACGTTGTTAATTCCAGTATATTTCGCGCCTAAATTAAACTTAATTACCTCCCTTTACCCCATGGTTCTAAGTCCTTCGTTTCTTAATTCCCTTACACAAGTCTTTCGCCACAAACTTATACAGACCTCTAACTCAATCTTACCAGTCAATCTCGGTAGCCTCGATTCCTTGGAAGCCTTTCAGTTTGCTAAGGTACCCCTATTCACTAACACGTAACTTGGTTTTATCAGATGACCCTTTTCTATAACTTTTTAATCAACCAACGCCTTTGAAATATATATCTCGACCTTAACGGGTGTTCCGAGTATGCTAGCCCTGTTAAGCCTGTTAGACCTGTTAGCCCTATTGGTCTTACCAGGCCTGCCAGCCCTTCTGAGCTTGTCAGGCTTGTTGACCCTACTAGTCTTGCCAGGATTGCCGGCCCTATTAGGCTTGCTATGTCTGTTATGCCTATTAGTCTTACCAGTCCTATTACGCTTACTGGTCTTGTTAGGTTTGCCGGCCCTACTTAGCTTGCTAGGTCTATGGCGCCTGTTTCTTAGCCTTTTGCACTTGTTAAGCCTATAGCACCTAAGCATATTAAAGGTTTTGAAGGTTTTCGGCTTTCTTTTGAAGAGAGTTTTCTTTTTAAAGATCGAAAAGATTCTTATTTTAAGGAACTTAAAGGTTTTCAGCTTAAGGGGCTTAAAGGGTTTCCAGGTCGAGGTCGTCGAATAGGTTTTCGTTTTCGTTTTCCGAAGGGTTTTCGTCTTCGTTTTCCCCAAGGGTTTCGTCTTCGTCTTTAAAAGATTAAAAATCATTTTTATTAGCTTTGAATTCTACCAAGTTGGGAAATAAACTCTTTACTGTTTAATTTTTACCTTAATCTTTAACTTAGTCCTTTTTAAAAAATTAAGGTTTATTTTGGTAGACCTTAGACGTTATAACGTTGTTGATTCGATTGGTATTCGAAGTAACAGTAGTATTGTATGGTCAGATGGTAGATATCTTTTTTTAGGTTTGGCAGACTGCTAACCGGTCTGAATTGTAGTTTGTATGGCCAATTGCTTAGTCCGTGCCCTAAAGTAAAGTTCAGTGTACTTTACTCGACTTATACCCAATGCGGTAAGTTTCCACAAAGCAATACACTTGCAGTACAGTCAATTTTACTGGAAGTAAAGTTGATTCACTGTATTATATGTAATATTATTCTAAAACTGGAAGCTTTTTAATTTATGCGCACGTACGCTAGTGTGGATGACCAATCTTTTCCGGTTCTACTTAAATTGCTTCCTCGTTAACTGGCCAGACCCCTGTCAATTCCAGTTGACCCCTATACTGAATTTCATCTAATTGCATATAAATTGACCCTATTTGGCCTCAATTACTCCGTTACCCCTAGATCTAAATTAATTAACTCTTACAAAAAGTTCTTGCACTACAGATCTTTGTAAGCTTTAACTTCAACTGTGCTACCTAAATAGATTACTATTATCAATCCCCTAGCAGTGTTACAATTTTCTAGCATATCCCTGTCCATCTTTATATGGTTTTCCGAGCGGTCTTTCCACGTATACTTCGATACGTATAGTTAGTATATCGCTATCAACCAACCTTTCTAGGGATTTGTTTTGAGATGCTTTCGTTATAGCGTTAGTAGGGTTGTCTTTGTCATTGATTTATCGGAACTCCTCGATTTACCTCCCTTCGTAGGCTTTACGGAGTACCATTATGTTGATTATCAGGAGCTTTCCACTAGTGGTTCCGAGCTTTGAAAGATATTCGAAAAGGCTTTTTAAGTTGGTATAGATTATCACCGGGATTAGGGGAATTCGTATCTGCTTAGTGATGTAATTAAGTGTTTTTTTTTACAGTGTCATACCTATATCGAAGCCCGCTATTATACTATAAACTTCTGATGCCAATACGCTTTGTATAATTCTTTTACACTTGATGAAGGTCTAGTAGATTAGGTGGCCAATGATGTTAAATTGATCTTTCCGCCTATCTTCGTTGACAAGGTTTATTAAAGAGCCAATCTATAAAGACTAGACGGTGTTGTTTATAAAAAAAAACGTCTATAAAAATTATTAGCTTGGTTTTTAAAAGGTCGATTGGCACCATATTGATTTTACGGTCTAGGTTTCGTATCTGTTACTTTAATCTTTTATTTAGCCGATTAAAGTCTTTATCTGTTAGTGTTTGTATTTGTGCCGCAATGGATAAATCGTAGAAGGCCTTCGGTTAGCATAGGGTGACAATATAGATATTTCGTATACATTATTCCAAGTATTGTTAAACTTTGGCCTCGTTAGTCTTGTAAATTATGGTAAGGATAGCGCTCTAATCCTTTTAGCGAAAGTTTAGGCCGTCGTTAATATCAAGTTTGCGATTTAACGATTTATTAAAGTTAAGTTTTTTTTTTTCCGTTAACGTCATTGATGGTTTGTAATTTTAGAATTTGAAGTCTTCTATCGTTTGTTATTTTAATACCATAAAACCAGCCGTTCCAAAGAAAAGGATATTGTTAATTTGTATGCTAACTATTCCGAAGTCCTTCTTTTACGTCATTAGTAAACACGGATCGTATATTAACGATTTTATCGTTAAACGGGATTTGAATTACGACTAGAAGGTTGAAAACTGGTAAATATCTGTTTAAGCTAACCTATGTAGTGGTTCAATATACCGTAATATTGTTTCTAAAGGGTAGATGGTACGTAGCTTTTACGGAAATTTTAGTAGTATAATCTTTTGTAAATCCGTTGCTAATTATATATAAACTCACATTATGTTACAACCATTAAGTGTAAATTTTCTTTTAATTTTAGTTATTTAACTTGTTGTTTGAGTAATTACTTAGCGCTAATTAATCTTTTCAGTTGTTGGCGATTACGTGAGGATATAGGTTTTATCTTTATCGTCGTATCCCTAAACAATTAGTTGTAACTTTTTATACGGCCGCCCTGTTGTCTTGCCTTCAACCTTGTGGATAATCTTCGACTTAAAGAACGTGACGTTTGTGTTTTAAAAGTTAAAGTTGATTTTAGGAATAAATTATACAATACTTCGAATTAGTAAACCGTCGATTTTGACCCTATTATTTTCTTCAAAGGGTTTACAGGAAATTGTAATAATCATTTATACTTTAAGCTTTACTACCAAGTTTTCGTTACCCTTTTCTTTCCTATTTACCTATGCAGTATTATAAATACGGCCCAGTGTGTATTTCTTCTTTTTAATATTTCCCTTTTTTTAGGGGTCGCTTATATTAGCGGCATTTTATCAGTTTATTAATAACGGGTGAAGGAGGTTCGTGTTGACTCGGTCGTTTTACTTGGAAGGATTAAGGGTTTTTATTTTTGGTACCTTTAATATAAGGTTTGACTTAAGTAGTTTAGAAGGATATAGGGCCGTTAGTAGTTTAAATAATTACTTTAAAGTTTATGATATTTAATATTTTGTATGGATTTTTCTATTTGGCTTCCTTCCGTTATACGAGATATTCATTCTGTAATGGCAAAGCAAGAACTTCGATCGTTCAGGGACCATTTCTTGTGTTGAGGGCATTATTAATTTGGCGGCGTGCCGATTCCCTTCGTAGTTTTCTACAAACTTTTCTATAGCCCGTAATATATTTTGAAGTATTTGCTGAGAGCAGAGATGTACTCGTTAGGCGTCGGTATGCTTTAAATATTAGAAACGTTGGCATTAAGCCGTTAGGGTCCACAGTGTTATTAAGACCTTTTACTGCTATTTATAAGCGTGCCTCCGGATCCGTAAAGTTTTCAATCTTTAATGTAGGGATATTATACATTTTGTGAAGTAAGGCATACGTTCTCTTAACCTTTCTAATACTTTAGTAGGCTTTTACAGGTACCTATTTGCACTATATGTTTATTATTTTAGCATTTTCTTTGGAATTCTATCACTATTAAGTTGGTATTAGTATCGTGGATAACGACGTTAAGTGGATTTAGGTACGTGTTAATTTACAATATTCTTAACGTTGCTTACGTATCCTTTGCTAAACAAGGATTTTCAAGATTTAACCCCATAAAAAATGTTACGGAGTAAATAATGTAAAAACCAGGTTTGTTATACAAGTAAAGTACGTTAATAAAGATTTTTTAATTAAAGTCATTGTTATCTTTTAATGTAAACTTAAATTTCCGGGGGGTTAGATATGCGTTTAAAAGTGGTAACATAGCTTTTTAATAGTTTGCAAGGTAAGGTTTTCCATATCGATATGCTTTACAGATTTTAGGACTTTATATAGCCTGTTAATAGTTGGATGGTTAAAGAGACGGTGTAATTAACGTATTTCCGAATTCGTTAGGTTTAATACCATTGTTTTCGGATTTTAAAGATAAAACTATAGATGCTCCACTTTAAGGCGGGTGGAAACCTTTGATCATTTTTAGCTAATTCATTTACATTAACATCAACGTTGACGTTGAAAGTTTTTACATCCTTTAAATAGAGTAGAAAAGGGGTAAGGGACTTTAGGATGTAAAATTTAATCGTTTAAATAATAATTTAAACTACAGTTGTTTTAAGTAACAATAACTGTTTATCTGGGCGAAAATTAATTTTAGCTTTATTAGTATCGTAACGGTTGATTTTAGTGATTGTAGTGCTTTCCTTTCGTAGTGTTATACATCACGAATAGCTTTTTGTTAAGTACCTTACCGTTTCAGTGTTTCGTAAAATACTTTGAAACGTGTGATTTGCGTAACGATAGAGAATGTTAAAGGTATATAAGGGATTAGCGTTATAGTGAGGGTAAAGGTAAGGGTTTTTACAATCTAAATAATATAGGAAAGTATATGTAATGATCACACTAAATACCCGTGAGTAAATAGAAGGTTTCAGGGGGTTTATGTTAACAGTAAGATAGCAGAGGTAACAAAGGTGCAATATCAGAAGATGTTTGTCCGTGCTGTAGAATGATTATTATCCGTTAGGCTATTCAGGTGTGTAGACTGAATACTTAGATTGACAACTGAAGAGCTATGAAGGAAATACTCTTCATGTGGTGCTGACCGTGTCCTTATATCCTAAAGCCTTCATATCATCTTCAGTACTGAAGCTCACCGGTGCTCACTGAGGCTCACCGATGCTCACTGAGGCTTACCGTTGCTCACTGAGGCTCAGTGAGCACTTGTGATCCAGATAGCCCTAACCCTGGAGGGTTGCCTAGTCTGGTGCTTATAAAGAGATATCCCCCGCCTGATGTGTTGAACTTCAGACTCTCGATAGCTCAGCTGCATGCTGGCTTGTTTCCTGACCCGCCAACGTGCTTGGGTCATAACAGTATAGTCGGCTAGTTATGAGGCCGCCGTACTAAAATTAGTACCTTCGTGTTACTTGATTTGTTTAGGAGCGTTGGTGACGTTAATTAATATATCACTCTTAGCATTTACCGTTTAATTTAAATAATTTTGTTTAGAAGTAATAGGGTACTGAACGTAGTATGGTATTTTCCAGTTATTACGTTTAGCAGAGGGGTGCTGATTTAACTAACAATTAGTTTTAATATATATTTAATATATTTTGTTACTATTACAACGATAGTGTTTACAGTTAATAGGTTCGCCCAAATCTTGTTTACGTCAACATGGGTGTTGATTTTAATCTTAGGCCGAAGTTAACAGGCATAACCTTAGTCGTTATAGGCGCCTGTATTTGCGGTTAACGTAAATAATTTCCGTATTGTTTTCTTCATTTACGTTAAGGAAGTTACTGGTCTAAGAATACATGCTGAGCGAGTTTGATATGCTTATTATTACGGTGTCTACCGAGGAACGAAATTGGTTAAAAATCCTTTCGTAGGTGGCATTTAAGAGTTGTAAAGCGTATTCGAATTCTCTAATACCCATAACTACTGTCCGTACCTACTCGCGAAGTGTAGCTTCGTCAATATAGGCTTTCTGTATTACTTTTTAGTACATCATTAACTTGTCGAGAATTTAGTTAAAAAATCCATTAGTAATTCCTCTTCTTTCTTCTTTGTTATTATTATAAACCACCTTATAGTAGCCTAGTCTTTATAGTATTTCGCGAGGTGGATATCGTATTTGAAGTGGCCTTTTATGCTATTGTAAATCTCGCGAAAGGTGGTGGAGCTCGTTAGGAAGGTTAAATAGTAGTCTTTGGCGTAACCTATAAGGAATTTTAGGAACAGTAAGTTAAAACCAGAGACTAGGACCTCCATCTACTTATAGATATTTAGGAAGGGCATTATTTTGGTGTCGAGGGGGTTGTAAGGTTTTCCGTCATAATTTTTTTCATTATCCCAGATTTTAGCGAAATCCGTTATAAGTTTATAGTCAATGTTAATTATATTAACAGGTTTTGACGGAAAATCGCGATATTTATCATGGCTTTAAATTGTATTTACTGACGGTTTAAGATTTAGTACTTTCGAAATACAGTGTTAAGGGTAATTGCTAGTCACCTAACGCGAAGGGTAAAGCCTTATAGTAAAACCTATAGTAGGTTCTCGCGCATAGGTGTATTTAAAGGGAGAATGTTTTTAATGGTCTTGTCAATTGGATTTCTAAGAGGCAATGGATGTTTAAAGGTTTTGGGAAGCCTGATGATATTGTTTAATTAATTGATGTAATGCCTTAATATTAATACCTTTGGCTGCGTTGGTCGCCCTGATTTTACGTGTTTTACCACCGCTAAGAGCGTGTTCCGCGTTGTTATGTGGAGGTATTAAACTATCGAGCAGATTAATAGGTTTCTTATCGCTAGCATATAAAAAGGTTTAACTTAGGAGGTGGTAAGTTAAAATTTCTTTGGATTGTATATAAGGGTAGTGAGGTTTTTTAATACCTTTTCTTTTAAACCGTGAGTTATAAGGGCATTCGTCAAGCTGTGCCAAGTCAAACTGGGCTTAGGCTAACGTCATATCGCCTTATACTTAAAGAAAATCCCTCGTTCCTTTAGTTAGGATTTAAGTCTTGACTTAACCCTGTTTTAAATGATTTTTTACATATCAATTATCCAGTCGTTAAAAAACTCGTGGTATTTGTTAAAAGTGCGATTAGAGTCGTGACTATTATTGTATTTAACGATAAACAATTAGAAGAAGTTGGTAAGGTGTTTTTCGGTTGATTTTTCGCTAATATTTAGAGTCTAGAGGTCGTCGTCGTAAAACTTGGTAAAAGCGTAACCGAAGGTCTTAATTTCTTCTTTTCGATTAAGATCAGTTATTGCTTTAAAGTGGGCGTTAGAGGTTGATATCTTGACAGACGTATAGGGCGAGGAACTTGGTGATCTTGGTTGTACATGTTTAGTCTTGATGTTTTGGCCTAAAGTCGTGTGGGAACTTGGTGACTTAGCGACTTAGTGAATTGGCGTGAGGTTGCGTGACGTGGCTTTTTTGGAGAGACTTAGTGTTTTTCTTAAAGTAGAAAATTTGACGATTAAAGTGGCGTAAGGAGGGAAAAGAGTAAAGTATGGGTAAAAGTTTGGTATAGAGGGTAAGGTCGGAGGTTGTTAGTAGTGGTAAAGGTCGAAATTTGTTTGTTGTGGTTATTTGGTGTAGAGACTTAGTCGTTTTTGCAGTACTAGCACCCGTAGTAGTATTGACTTAGCCGTTTGCCAAATTTCCGAACTTTGAGACTTTTAATAGTTAATATCAGCGTTTTTAAGAAGGATCGATAAAGATTTTTTAGTGTTTTTAAATAGCGATACCGTCGTCTACTTATAGATTACCTTTAAGGACTGAAGCAACCTAAGAAGTCTTTTCTATTTTCCTGCCATTGAAAACTGACGTAGGAATAATAGAGGCTCTTTACAAGAATCTTTCCTCTACCTTAGTAGCCATAGCTATAGAGCGTAACAACTGGAAAGTAGCTTCATCTTTTACTTAGCTTATCTGTGATTAACCTAGCAGGCAAGCACTGATTAGTGTTAGTAGGCCTTAAACTTTGCAACGTTGTCGATTCGATTGGTCCTTATAGTAACAGTATTATTGCGTGGTTAGATGGTGGATGTCTTGTTCTAGGTTTGGCAAACCGCTAGCTGGTCTGCACTGTAGTTTGTATAGCCAATTGCTTGGCTCGTGCCTTAGAGTGAAGTGTATCATACTTCACTCAACGTACACCCAATGCGGTAAGTCTCCACAAAGTAATACACTTGCAGTACAGTCAACTTTACTGTAAGTAAAGTTGACCTACTGCACTGCATGTAATATTATTCCAACAGTTTATAAATTTACAATTTAGTCGTTGAAAAGGACGCGGAAATCCATAAAGGCGTTATCGAGGTTGTTAATATTATGGTATTGCAAAATATAATAGCCGGTAAAGTTGATAAAGTTTTCCGCTAATATTTTATCGATATTTAACATTTTAAGGATTTCGTCGTAAAACTTCGTAAAAACGATTTCGAATACCTCAATTGCTTTTTTTTTTAACAAGGTTGGTAATCGATTTAAAATAGAATTTTAACGTAGTCATTCCAACGTATTTACTTGGTTATGAGAAACTTAGTGATTTTTAGGCGTAAAAACTTGGTGTTTTAACTTAAAGTTGTGTAGTAAAATAACGATTTAATGACTTGGCAATTTGGTAACTTAAAGTAAGGTCGCGCGACGTAGCTTTCGTAACGCAAGTTAGTATTTTCATTCAAAACAGCGAACTTAACGATTCAAGTGGCGTAAAGAGTAAAAAAAAGTTAAGTAAAGAAAAAATTCGATATAAATGATAAGGTCGAAAGTAGTTATTAGAATGAGTAGTAAAAATTGTTTACCGTAGAAAATTATCCGTTTTTTACAATAATAATACCTATAATAGTATTAACTTAATAGTTTGTCAAGTTGGCGAACTTCAAGACTTTTGATAGTTAATCTTATCGTTTTTAAAAAGGATTAATAAAATCTTCTTCGTATTTTTTATAGCAATACTGTCGCTTACTTTCAAATCAACGGTATTGACTAACTTAAACCTAAAAAAACTTTTTTGTTTTCCTACCGTTGTAACTTTATGTAATACTAATAAAAGCTTTTCGTAAAAATCTATTTTTTACCTTAACGTTAATATAAAGCCTAATAACTGGAAAGAAGCCTTTTATTTTACTTCGCTAATCTGTACTTAACCTAATTAATTCTAATTAGTATTGGTAGGTTTTTAAACGTTATAACATTGTCGATTCGAGTGGTGGTCGAAGTAATAGTAGTATTATGTAATCAAATGATAAATGTATTGTTTTAGGTTTTGGGAACCGCTTGCTGATCTACACAGTAATTTATATAGCTAATTGCTTGGCCTGTGCCCTAGTTTGAATCAGGCACTCCATAATAAACAGACTTACTATCAGTACAGTCAACTTTACTATAAGCAAAGTTGACTAACTGCACTGTAATTGACTTGCTAAAAATAGCAGTCAATATTGTTCCAACAATGAGCTATTTTATTTTCAACTTAAGCCTTACTAAAACCATTCAAGAACTTATTATCAGTAACTATTCTTCAATCCTACGTAAAAAAAATTTTAAACCATTATAAACAATTTTATAAATTCCCACATATAATCGTAAACAACTATAACTTTAATTTATCGAATATCTCTTTGAAGCGACTTTACGAACTTAATGGGATCACATAACGCCTAAATATTACCTTGCATCCTAAAATATGACTCTAACATATGAATTTATCAGGAAACTCTAATTTATTGAAATTCCTTGACTATATACATACAAATAAACTTGTGGATATTATTATGTACCTTTATAGATAGTATATTTAGGTAGCAGTACATTTCGCTGTAAGGTATACTCCTGTAGCATGACACGATCACGTGTTATGCTATAGGATGTACTTTTGCAGAGTATATGATAACGTTACACGCTGCAGATTACACTCTCATGCGTGGAGCAGTCTAGAAGCAGATATTCCAGAGTGGTACGCTCTGGGCGAGGGCTTATAAGCCCTCACCTGTAACGTACACCTCTAGATACTTCTTCTTGAGAACATTTATCATCTTACTTTATACTACAGCTACCAAACATTCTGATTACTCTTCTAGTTATCTTGTTTCACATAAACGGGTATTTAGACCCTACCGACACTAATCAGTAGCCGACTCAGTCGACTATAGACAGTCTAGGAAGAAAAGATAAACACACGTTGAAAACCTATAGCGGGATGCTGTAGCGGTCCCAACTGTTCGTACTTCAATACTTCGTTTTTACAAGAATTACATGCCAACGTGTACAAAGACTGTAAAGACTGAGTAACTTAAAGAAGAAAAACTTTAGCACGATATCATCAACCCTTATTTGGCGCTCTATCTATTAAAAGCCCCGTTACGCCACCATTAACCCTTATTTGGCTCTCTATCTATTAAAATCTCTGTTACGCCACCATTAACCCTTATTTAGCACTCTAAAGTATCCAGACACTTCTTAGAGAGCGTCCTATCACGCACCAAGCCACGAAAGCTAAAAATCACCAAGTTTTTTTTTTTTTCGAAACCTTTTATTAGGACCTATCGGATACCAGACCTCGCAAGCCAAAAATCACCAAGTTTCGAAACCGTTTGCTAGGACTATCTGATTTTTTTACGAACCACTCGCTTCAGCAAAGCTAAAATCTGTTACACACCAAGTAACCAACCGACTCCCTTCACTAAGTTTGGCTACAGCACGCCAATACAGACAGACCCACACACCGGATCACATTCTACGCCTCCTTATATACACACACACTTTACCTTACCTAGATCCCTTTACCCTGTCCACCTTACCTACATTCGCCTTGTTTTTTTTTTATTCAGTTTCGTTTACCCTGTTTGTTCTAAGTTCATTTGAGTTTTTCTTAGCTGCTTAGCTAGTATGGTACTACTAAGCGCTAACTAATCCTCTTACGTTCGCCTTTTTTTTTTTTTTTTTTGGTTATGTTTGCTCTGCTTACTCTAAGTTTATTGGAGTTTTCCTAGCCGCTTGACTAGTTTGGCACTACTAAGCGCTAAAAAAACATTTCCGCGTTCTCCTTGTTTTTAGTTTCGTTTGCCTTGCTTATTTTAAGTCTATTTGAGTTTTTCTAGCCGCTTAGCTAATGTGACACTACTATGCGCTAACAAAACCTTATCGCGTTCGCCTTGCTTTTGGTTTTGTTTACCTTATTTGTTTTAAGTTTATTTGAGTTTTTCTAGTAGCTTAGCTATTGTAACGCTACTAAGCGTTAATAATTCGAGACGCTCTCCATAGTCCTAAGATCAACATCACTGAAGGAGGCTAGCGTTTACTTCGACCTTCTAATCGTACATATAGGAATTAGAAAGTATATGATACATGAAATCAACCTGGGCCTTAGGAAAAACCATCGATTCGCCAATTGAGTAACTTAAACTCTATGTTGCCAACACATGTATTTTGACCGTTATATTTCGCTACTGAGATAAGGAATTTCAAGGACCTGATATGTTGGATGATTTCCACAAAAGATTTTCGAACTGAAAGCTAGGCATGTGACAAACAGTAAACCTTTCTATTACGAAAGCCTTTCGAATTGGTTTACTAAAAGGAGGCATCAATTCTTCAGGGGTTAAGAATAGCCGCCTAACAAAAGCTCTATTCGAAACAACACAACTTCTTGATTTGCCAGATTGGAAAGATAAATATTTGTACCTTATGGACTTCTTAAAGAGGTATTACCTTACGGAACAAAAGAAACTGTTATTGGAACGGTGGGGACGAGGCGTAAAACGACCATATCTCCAAGAAAACGAAAAGCTTCTAGGGAAGGAAAGCCTATGTGGGCCGCAAGGAGGAAAAGGAATGCTAGGAAACAAAGACCTAGGTGGGCCGCAAAAAAGAAAACAACTGCCAGGAAGAGAAGGCCTATGTAGGCCGCAAGAAAGATAACAACTACCAGGGAAAGAAGGCTTATATAAACTGCAAAGAGGAAAAAGACTACCAGGAAAAGAAGGCCTGTGGATGCAGTCAGAGCCGTAATAATAAAAAGGAGGGCTGAAAAAAAAGGAGGTAAAGAAAGGTCTAGACATGCAGTCCAGGCCGCAGATTTAAGATAAAGAAGGCCTAAATACAAAGTCTGGGCCGCAGCCGCAAGGAAGAAAAGAAAAAGGGCTAAAAAAGGAGGATAGCTTATGTGTACAACCCAAACCACGCTCAGGGGAAAAAAGGAAAAGGGATACAGGAGAAAAAAGAGCTAGATATAAAATATAAGCCATACCCTCAAAAAGAGGAAGGGCTAGGTATGCAATCCAAACCGCAACAAAAGGAAAAAGGGCTAGAAAAAAAAAGTAGGCAAAAAAAAGCCTGGATATCATACGCTTTCAAAAAAAGGAAAGAATAGATATACAGTCTGAGCCGCAGTTGCAAGAGGGAGTAAAAGGGCTACAAGAGGAGGAAGGGACAGATCTGTCACGAATAGGAGGGAAAAAACTACAGGAGGAGGAAGGGCCAGATCTGCCACAAATACAACTTCCAGCCGACCACGAATCATAGGATCCACCACAAATACAACAAACGAACCGCTAGTTTAATTCAGAATCGGTACAATTACAACACTTACGCCGATCGCTTGAGCAAAGTCTGCTAAACCACACCAATCCGAACCGATACTTTAGGAGAAAGAGTAGCCAAATGCTTTATACGAAATTGAGCCTTTACAAGAAAAACAAAACCGCTCCTGTCACCACGGAAACAAGCCACTTAAAACAGTATTTCACTACTTTTACCCACGTACAACGCCTTGACATACCTATTCAAAATATGTACAATGCTGTTAATACTTGCTACGACTATCAACGTTATGAAGAAGGTTACGTAACCAAATTCGCAGCATCAGTGCTATACTATAAGCAAAAAAAAAAAGAATAAAAGAAAAGAAGTTTTTCCTAGAACGATGGCATACACTACTGTAATTACCAATTAGGAACGATAACATATACCACTGACATTGTCAACTAAGAATATTGCTACTATACAACTAATACGGACCGCACCACTTATACTGTCATTACTGGATTATGGATACGAACCAAAGCTATACTATCACTACTGGATACGAAACGCACAAAGAAAGAAGAAAGGATTGCCTGTGTGTATATTATTATATACCTTCATAGATAGTATATTTAGGTAGCAGTATATTACGCCGTAAGGTACACTCCTGTAGCGTGATACGATCACGTGTTGTGCTACAGGCTGTACTCTTGCAGAGTATATGATAACGTGACAAGCTGCAGATTACACTCTCATGCATGGAGCGGTTTAGAAGCAGGTATTCCAGAGTGGTACGCTCTGGGCGAGGGCTTATAAGCCCTCACCTATAACGTACACCTCTAGATACCTCTTCTTGAGAATATCTATCATCTTAATTTATACTAAAGCTACCAATCATTCTGATTACTCTTCTAGTTACCTTGTTTCACGTGAATAGGTATTTATACCCTATCGACAAAACGAATGTGGTTAACTTTTTAACTACCAATTAATGTTAAATAGTAAGAATATGATAATTATCAATATTAACAAGTTTTTATAAAATAATTATTACATCAACTTGGTGTAAATGATGAAACGATTGATCATAATGGCTATAAAGCCGTAAACATGAATTGAAAACTTAACTCAATGTATTCGCGATCTCATAAAATTTGTGAAAACTATAGAAACGACTGCACAAAAACATATTAAAAAGCTTCAATAAATATCATTTTCGTCTAAATATTTTAAAGTTGGAAATAATATCAATTCCTTGAAACCACTAGAAAATTAACCGATTTACAGAAAGAAACATCACCATCAATACCAAATTAGACATATTATCAATTCATATGTTATCGTATTTATTATAACAAATGGAATGAGTCATCTTTGAAAATCGACTACCTCGTTCAAATAATTATCAACCCGGTTCCGAATTAACAAATCTTTTATTATTGGAACAATATTGACTGCTATTTTTAGCAAGTCAATTGCAGTGTAGTTAGTCAACTTTACTTACAATAAAGTTGACCATACTAACTGAAAGTCTGTTGATTCTAGAGTGCTAATTCAGACTAGGGCATGGGCTAAGCAATGAGCTATACAAATTACTATGTAGACCAGTTAGTGGTCTGCCAAAACCTAAAAAATATATCTACCATTTGATCACGCAATACTATTATTACTTCGACTACGATTCGAATCGACAACTTTATAACGTCTAAAAAACTACCAATACTAATTAGTAGTCATTAGGTTAAGTACAGATTAGCTAATTGAAAGAAAAGACTATTTTCCGTTTGTTACGATTTACGCTATCGTTAGGGTAAAGGAAAGATTTTTGCGAAGTATCTTTATTAGAATTACGTTAGTTTACAATATTAAGAAAATAAAAAAAGACTTTTATGATACGTTGATCCACAACAGCAATATGGAAGTAAGCAACGGTATCGCTATTAAAAAAACACCAAAAATATTTATTAATTCTTTTTAAAACCATTAAAATTAACTCTTAGAAGTCTTAATGCTCAGCAAATCAATAAGGGACTGAGTTAATATTACTATGAGTATTACTAATATAGAAAAAAGATTAAATCCTTACATTAAATAAATTTCATCATTAACATTAATAACAACCTTCGACCCTATCCTTTATACCAGATCTTTGCCTTATTTTACATTTTTTAATCTTCTTACCACTTTAATCATTAAGTTAGCGCTTTCAAGCGAAAACACTAAGTCTTGTTAAAAGGTTCACGTCGCGTAACCTTACGTCAATTTATAAAATCACCAAGTCGTTAAATCGCCGTGTTTCCATGCGACTTTGCGCCAAAATACTAAGTCCTTATATTTAAAAATCATCAAGTCCTCTGTAATTTGGCAAATACGTTAAATTAACTACCGTAAACCGTTATTTTAAAGCAATTTCCAACCCTGTTGAAAAAAAATTGGGAGGTTCGAAACTGCTTTTACTAAGTTTTGCAACGGCAATCATTAAACTTTAAATATCGAGAAAAAATTGACGGAAAAACACCTTACCAACTTTATAGGTTATTATATCATTGAATACTATAATAATGACGACTTCGTTAACGCCTTTATTAATTTTCATATTTTTGTAACGTTTAAACTATAAATATATAAACTTTGATTTGAAAAAGGTTTAAATTAAAAATGATGGTTGAACTTAAACGGTAAGGGGTTTATTGACTGGTTTACGTCAATATAAAGTCAATATAAACTCTTTTCAATCTTATCCAATTTTTTTAATGTCTTTAAACGTTTAAAACGAAGATAAATACCTTGATAAAGACGAAAACGAAAACCATTCGGAAAACGAAAACGAAGACCTTTCCAATGACCTCAACCTGGAAAACCCTTAAATCCCTTAAGCTAAAAACCGTTAAATTCCTTGAAATAAAGACCCTTTCGATTTTTAAAAAGAAAACCCCCCATGAAACGAAGCCGAAAACCTTTATAACCTTTAAAAGGCTTAGATACCATAGGCCCAGCAGGTCTAAAAGACTGAAGAATAGGCGTCACAAACCTGGTAAGCCAAGCAGAGCTGGCAGACTTAATAAGTCCAACAGGGCTAACAGGCCTGACAAACCCAGTAGGGCCGGCAGGCCTAGCAAGCCTAGAAGAGCCAGCTGGCTTAGCAGGCCTAATAGAGCCGGCATGCCCGGAACGCTCTTTAAGGTCAAGGTACATATTCTAAAAGAGTTGGTTATTTAAAACGCTATATAAAAGGGCCACCTAGCAAAGCCAAGTCACGTGTCAAAGAACAGAGTTACCCTAACAAATTGAAAGATTGGTAGTGAATTAAAGCTAACGAGATTAACTGGTACGATTAAGTTGGAGGCTTGTATAAGTTTATAGTAAAAGACTTGTATACGGGAGTTTGAGAACGAAGGACTTGGAGCCGTAGGGTAAAGGTAGGTAATTAAAGTTAATTTAGGTGCGGAATACACTGGTATTAATGAGGGTCTGGCGAGTTAACTGAAAGGAAATTCAGTGGTAACCGTAAAAGATTGGTCGACCATACTAATGTGCGTAGGCATAAAAATAAAATGCCGTTAGTATTGAAATAATATTAACTGCTGTTTTTAGTAGGTCAATTGCAATACAATTAGTAAACTTTGCTCACAATAAAGTTAACTTTACAAACTTTAAGTTTGTTGATTGTAAAGTACCCGATTCAATTTAGTGCACAGGCTAAGCAATTAGTCATACAATTACAGAGCAGACGAGCTAGCGGTTTGCCAAAAATAAGAACAATACATCCACCATCTAACCATGCAATACTATTGTTACTTCGACCACGATTCGAATCGACAACATTGTAACGTCTAAAGACCTACCAACAGTTATGATTGATCATCCGTTATTAATGTTATTGATGAAAACGATAAAAACGAACAAAATTATTACATCGGAAATATTTCTAAAACTCCAATTCAATCTTTAGTGAATCATCCCTATATTGAAAACTCCATACAATGATAAAAATGAATAAATTAGGTTTACCCATCAACAAAATCATTTTAAAATTTCTCTGATATTGTAATCCTTCACCTTTTGGGATTTCTATACGTCTAATCCCACCAAAATGAATTTGTTTTATTCCGCCCATTAAGAAACGAATTTGATTATGATTTACTCAATTGACAACTTTAATATAATGACTATATCAACATCAAATATAATAGAAATATACTTTAATTTCACTTATAATTGATATTACCTTGAATTAAATTTTTATATCTTTATACTCTTCAATATTATTATCGAAGTATAAATTAATTCTTTATTAATAAGTATTTTTTGTCGATATTATAAAAATGATTCAATATTATTAGGATTAGTAATTATGAGGGATTTTATTTGATAAATACCTGAGACGTATCACGTCATAAAAAGCAATTATACAAAGTGTATAATAATGTACCACACCCTAAGAGAAACATTGAAAAAATACAAAATCAAGTACTATGCTCCGAATGAAAACTTTTAAGCTCCCACTTACGACATATACTCTCCAAATACCTCTTTTTCCTTTAACATATAATTACTTACTTCAATATTTTAAAAACTATAATTTCTATTTCCTACGTTAATATACAAAACCCTTACCAATACTAATCAATAACCGATTCAGTCGATCATAAATAACTTGTGAAGGTAGAAACAAATATTAGGTAAATACCTATGATAATATATATGAATTGCTTCAACGATACCCTAATTAAACATTAAGATTTATTTAAAACAAATGAAAATGTGGAAAGAATGCAAAACCCGGAATAACTTGGAAAAAAGGACTTTTACTAAAATATTATCAATTCGATTGGTGTTTTTTGACTATTAAAAACCCCGTTAGGCTATCCGTCAACTCGGTTAACGTTTTAAACGCATCCGAGTACTGCTTAAGAAGATTTCTATAATAAATAGACCACCAAAAACTTCAAAATTTGAAACCATTCACTAAAACGTATCCGAAAATACCTTTAAAAGCACTTTAACAAACTTATAAGTAAATTAAAACAATTCATAAAACTCTCTTATAATTACTTAAAACAGCAAAAACAGCTTTCGAAACACCCACGAAAAATATACCAAACGCTCAAAACATTTTTTAAAACTCTCCGGCACATTTTACAAAGATCATAACAGCTTTCGAAACGTTTATACACTGAAAACACCCAAAGTAATACATGGTGCTTCCACATCATTTCAACCCTTAACCTTTACATACCAATTTCACATTGAAAACAAACAGATTTCCTTCCTCTTTTAGCCTTATTATACACCGCTGATTCAAATTATTACTTATAACGAAGAGGTTTGCGAATATAATCGTTCAATACCTAATTCAAAACGCTAAATTAGTTTATAATAACCATTTATTGATATTTCATATATACCGGAAAACTCTAAAGCCTTATTGGAAAAAATGTAACACATTTTTCATATGTATTATACACTGTTTAGTACTGTTTTATTCCGAAACGCCTTGTACACACCATCTTAAATGCTTAAAAAACTTTATTATTATACTCTATTCATATTAACCCGTTATATACAATGACCTCGCTCCTAGGAGACTACCTAAAATGAATTTTGCTAAAATTGACGAATATATAAACGTTTGAGTCAAATTTACAAAGCTTCGAAAAAGCTTTTAACAATTTACTAACCTGAATATGCGGGCTAATATCATTAAAGTGCTGGTAATGAATATCAAGCTTTAGACGGAAAATATGTATGTAAAAAACGTGATTTTTGGCTATTAGTAAAAAAAGGCCTAAAAGCTCGGTATATTCGATTATTTCCGAAATGAATTTTGAAACTGAACGTCAGAAATATGGAATATAAAACAAAAGTTGATCTCAGAAATACTATAGATATAATTAAGAAGCAGAGAAATGAATACTCCAGATAGTAGAAATGGTCGCATTATAAAAACTGTATGTACCATGGCTTACCTTACCGATTTTTTTTTTTAAAAAAAGGTATTATAAGTGGACTTTGAAAAAAGAATATTAATTATCAAAATATAAAAAATCCTTAACGTAAAACCACTTTACGTACGCCGAACATAAAACGCTCTGAAAAACCAACTGATTTCAGAAAAAGGTAAACGGTGTTTACAAAATAAACGAAAAAGGCGAAAAGACTGCGAAAGTCATCCGCCACTCGAGTTAAATACAACCATTCTAAGAAATCTTTGAAAAGAAATACAGGTTAACCTATATCCCAAACGTATTTAACATCCCTTTCGATCGTAATAAACGCTCTATATAAAAGCCCAACGTTTTTGAAAACAAAAAATATAAGAAATGATAAAAAAGTGGATATTATTATATATCACTATAGTTAACATATGTAGAGACCACGTTGCAATCGTGAAGTACACTCCTGTGGAGTGTATGATAACGTGACATGCTGCAGGATGCACCCTTTATACTACTGCTTAAAAGGGGGATTAGAAAAATATATGGTATAGTGTTACGCTCTGGGTGAAAGCTTATAAGCTCTCACCTAATGAATATACTCTCCAGATATTTCTTCTTTAATATATCTTACTACTTCAATACAAACACCAATCTTTTGAATCACTCTTTTAAAGTACCTGGTATAATAGAAACCTTATCGACAAAATAATGGTACGAGCTTTACGACTAGATACCCATATATTGCAATGTATATCGCGATATTTTTACCACACCGGTTCTTTATTAATAAAAGTAACCTTCCGAAACTTATGAACTTTGCTATACTATGAGGTCAAAGCGAAAGTTATAGTAACGAAATTTACGATATTTTTAACAAAAATATATGTATAAAGTTGAATTCCAGTACAAAACTGTATATTAAACACATTTGATTCCATATAACCCTAACTGGTAAATTAATCAGATGAACCAAAAAAAAATTCATAGATTATTCAATGTAAATAAATACATTTATGAAATATTAAACTATTTAAAATCGCATTTTAATATTTGAATCAATTACGAATTATAAAACAAGGAATACATGGGTATTATGTAAAGAATTGGAAAAAATGAATGTAATAATACAGGTAAAATACTATAAACAGTCTTGATTACCTAACTAACAAAGTTGAAAAATATTAGGTGGTATTTAAACAAGAGTAACAACGCAATAAACAGCTTATAAAAGTAACCATAAAAGTATAAAGTCAATAAACAGCTTATAGAAGTAATTAAAAAAGTATATCGTAAAAGTCTAGACTTTAATCTTACGATATTGAAGATGAAAAAAACGGGAAATGTTTTGTATAAATCTTAAAACTTGAAATAAAACCTCGATAAACTGGTAAACAAACTTTAGTAATTGACATTCTTAACCTGAAAGGCTAAAGACGAAAGCGCACAAATTATAAAAAGGGGATCTTATCCAAATAATTCACCACGTTTGAAATCGGCGATTGAAAATATATCCGAAAATTGAAAATTATAACAGACTTAAAGACGGATATAAAAGCGACGAACACTAAGGAAAAAGCCAAAAATTGAAAATAAAACCGGATATTAACGAAACCTCCCCAACAACCAAATACAAAGATTATTACGTATACTACTATATTGTGGAAAATCATATGGAGCTGTAATGAATACCAGAAATAATATATTATATATATGAAAATATGTTCTTCATCGACTTACTTTTTGATATATTACTTGATTTGCGTTAAACGAAAATTTGAAACCAATTATCCGCTCGAATACCACATAAAAACAATTTAACAATATATATAACCGATTTCGAAAACAACTCAAAAGTATTAATGTTTACCCATATAAATATAGATTTAAGAAAGAAAACTCGAAAAAGGACAAAACTTACGCAACGGCTCGAAATAAAAAAAATAAACCAACGGGTATTTAAAATTTTATAAAATACCTTATTTTCATATAACTAAGGTTTCAATAGTAAAATCGGCGTATTAAAAATTTATATAAAGTTGTAACCCACATTTTCTGATAAGTATAGTTACGTTTTTCAAGATATTATACCAAATAACGATGGAATAAAAGTCTTAACCGCCGAAAAACACTAATTGAACGTTTTTACAACAAAGAAAATTAATTTTTAACTTAAACGATAAAACACACTTGGAAATTTTATTCAATATTGGTAAGGTGTCATTATTCGACAAAATGGCAATTAATATTCGATTCGTACCAGTCAAATTTAATATAATAGATTGTCAAATAATCCATTTTTCTTTTATTGATACTATAGATAAATTTATAATTACTGTGTAAAATATACAACTGAAGCGGTTACGCTTCGGATAATTCATTTGTAACACTTTTTTTATATTTTTTCAATACGTATAGGTTTTCCCAATAACACGTATAATGACATTTGACTACTAAACTTAGTCAAAATTATATTACCTATATCGACGGTTCAAAAAATCCGGTTACGAAACACCATTCAAATTTATTTTACGTAATAAATCATATTAAGATGTGGAAAATAACGATGAAAGATAAAAATAAAGTTTTGTTACGAGTACGAATTACTCAAAAAAACTCTATGAAAGTTCAAATTCTGTCTTTAAAATGACATTAACTTGAACTACAAGGTTATTCTAAATATTATATACATCAACAGATAGCTTATTCATTAGGCTATTCATGTCATAATATTATTCAAAGGTTCAAAGTTTTCATCACGCAATTTTGTAATAAATTATAAAAGTACCTTAGTCAATAACTAAGCTAGCATTTATTTCGGGCCTCCGGAAAAAATTACCTACTATATGAAACAAAATTTTCAATTTGGTCAAAGAACAAATTGAACTTTTAATGACCGAAAATGAATATAAGAAAATACTGGTAAAGGTGCTTTGAAGGATTTGTAATTACGAACGATATTACAAACCATTGAAAAAGTATAAAAGATCTAGTTAAAAACGTTAAAGAGAATAAATACAACGGAGTTAATCCCTTAAATAGACGTGAACGTTATTAACAACACTTTTAATCCGAGTGAACTAATTCTTATACTCACTGTTTTCGGCGTACACCCTAAAGTTTATATGTATTCTATATCGTTGAACACTACGATTTGAAACAAAAACGTTATAGGTAATGTTATGGAAATTTTATATCACTTATAGGATAAGAATAATATTTTAAAAACATAAACTATAAAAAACACCGACAGGAAACTGGCGTTTAGAAGCTACCGTTACAAGTTGACATCATAATTTAAAGAACAAAAACGCGGTTGGCAAGTGTGGATATTACTATATACCCTCACAGGTAGTATATATAGGCCAAAAGACAGTGCACTATATAGCAGGGTGCACTTCTACAGGGTGCACGATAACGTGTCACGCTGCAGGCTGTACTCTTGCAAGACGCAAAGTGCATCATGCATAAATCGGTCTAGAATAATATTCTAGGCCGATGGCAATGCGTGGAGCAGTCTAGAAGAAGTATTACAAAGTCATACGCTATGGGTAAGGGCTTATATGCCCGCACCGCTAACGTATACCTCTGAATACTTCTTTTTAACTAATCATATCTTAACTTACTTTACTAAAATACCAATTATCCTTTAATTAATTTTTTACTTGCGTTATTTTATGTAAGCGGGTACTTAAACCCTTCCGATATTAATTAGTAACTGACTAGATCGACTACAGTCAGCTTAGGAAAAAGAGACAAATACACGTTGAAAACCTATAGCGGGATGTTATAGTGGTTCTAATTATTTGTACTTTAACAATTCGTTTTTACAAAAATTGCACGCTGATGTATATAAATACTGTAAAGACTGAGTAACTTAAAAAAGGAAAACTTCAACACGATATTATTAACTTTTATTTGGCGCTTTATCTGCTAAAAGGTCCATTACGTCACTACCAACCCTTATTTGGCGCTCTAACGTACCCAGGCACTTTTTGGAAAACGTCATATTACGTACTAAGCTGTGTAAGTCAAAAACCACCAAGTTTTGGAACCCTTTGCTAGGACCCATCTGATTTTTTTTTTACAAACCAATCGCTTAAGCAAAGCCACGATCGGTTGCATACGAACAAATAACCCGGTTGCCTTACCTGAATCGGTTACAAACTAAGAAACAAACCGATTCCTCCACTTAATTCTGCTACATCACGCCAATATGGAAAAACTACCGCACTCTGGAATACATAACAAGTCGACATTTCCTTTACCTTAACCAAATTTCCCACATTCACTCTATTTATTCTAAGTCCAGTACCTGTAACATTTTAAGTTTTCCTAGCCGCTTAGTTGGTATAGCGTTACCAGCGCTAATAAAAACTAATTTGAGACGTTTCACTAGCTTGTGGCATTATTATACATTATTCCAATTGCCTTGATTACTTTATTCGTTATATATTCGTCAAACTACCCTAAGCTTCGATATACTCTAACATATTACGAAATTACAAAACTTTAATACATCGCCCAAACACCCTAAGATAATCGCAACTATAGTTCCGACCTTAATAATACTGAAAAAGGCCAACGTTTTCTTTAACATCTTGGTTAAATACATGGGAATAAAAAAGGACATAATACAAGAGATCGACTTAAGCCTTTAGAACAATACTATCGATTCACCAGTTAAGAAACTAGAACCCTATATCGCAAATACATACATTTTAGCCTCTATGTACCTTCATTGGAAGGAGAAAATCCAAAAACCTAACTTATTAAACGAATTCCATAATAATTTCTCGGTTTGAACGTTGGATATATAACAAAGAGTAAACACTACCATTGAAAAAGCCTTACGAATTCACCTCAAAACCAGAGAAATTAATACCTTATGAGATAGAAATGAGCGCCTTATAAAGGCTTCATTCGAAATAGCATAACCTACCGACGTACCAAACTGGGAGGATAAAGATTTGTACCTTACTGTTATGATACAAGAACATCAAAAGGTCAGAAAACAGGCCAGTATGGGGCTAATCTACTAAGAACCTGATGTCCAACACATCAGGTGAGGATATCTCTTATGTCAGCAACCTTAGGGTTAGGGTAACGCACTAAGGATCATTGAGATCATGTTTCGATCCAACATGATCCAGCACTGAAGGCGTATGAAGGATTAAGGATATAAGGACACGGTCAGCACCATATTGATAGTATTTCCTTCATAGCTATTCAGTTGTCAATCTAAGTATTTAGTATCAGTATATTCTGAATAACCTCACGGCTTTTGATCATTACCTGCACGGTTGCGATATTATTCACTCAGCACCTCTGCTACCTTCTTGATAACATAAACCCTCTGACACCTTCTATATACTCACGGGTATTTAGTGTGATCATTACACTTACAGACTTTGTAAAAGGAGATTACTTTAAAGAATCAAAGAGACTGTTGTTAAAACTAAGGGGACTACACTTTAAACGGAATAGCTCTATATCCTAGACTAGGAGCAAAAACCAAGAGAAAAAGGAACGCCCACGATCCTTATCCACCACACAAGTATAATACACCCCTACACCAGCTCAAACTGTAGGGTAAAACCGAATAAATCGGTTCCCAAACGCAAATGACAACCCGACCGGTTGTAATGAAGTCGGTCGAAACGCAAAAAACAACCCGACCGGTTATAACGAAATCAACCGGACCGTAAAAAGTAACACGACCGGTTATAGAAAAGTCGGCCGAAACAAAAAAAATAACCTGCCCTAGGAATCTACAATCGTCTGGAACACAGAAAACAACCTAAATCAGGAAATAACCAACAGCGTAAAACACTAATACGTATTATACGAACCAATACCTTTTAATCAAGACCTTGACCACGACCTCCCACTATGTCGCTTCCCTACGAAAAAAAGAAACCTTATGAAGTTGACTAACTTTGCCAGGTTATGGGATAGGGATGACAACTATAACGGCGAGCCGTACGACGTACTGAATAATAAGATACTCTTTATACTTAACACATGTAAAATATTGGATATTAAGGAATTACAATTCCACGTTATTTTACCTGGTTTACTTTCCAGGAAAGTTAAAAAGTGGTATATATACCACCTTACATAAGTGAATACATTCGCCCAATGTTATAACCGCCTTAAATCTTAATTTAACACAAAAATTAACCACGAGCTAAACGATAAAGAATAAACTAATACGATGTAGAAATCTATGGAAAAACCAGTAGGAAAATGCCAATAAAAATCCCTGGGAAATCTTTACCTCCTTATTGCCAAAGTTTCTACAGCATTAAAAAGCCATCGGAATGGAATATAAAGGCGATAATCTATTTATTTAAATAGTAAGAAAAGCTTACCGTAAAACCCCGGATTTCGATCCTACACTTTTTCAACTAGAAAAGGATTTCAAGGCCTTTTATATAAGCATTGAAATATTATGCAAAACCTATATACTCTGGTAAGCAAGCCTTGGATTAATATTGATAACTAATAAAACCAAAAGCGAAATCCAAATTATTAAAGTAAACCTTACTAAAATAATCTACTATGTTTTAAACCAGAGATTTAAAGTTTACCTAGAGTAAAACAAAGGCCTAAAGTATAGATATTACGAAGAAAGCTCCAGCGATAAAAGACAGGGACGATTGATCGAAAATGGAAGAAACGTACCGAAATAATAATAATACTTGCGAAAAGACATATGGCGCCCTATAGATTTGTAAAAGAGGTGTATATTATATGGTAAAGTCGGCTGCTAGTTTATAAACTACCCCGCCCATGAGTAGATTCGAATTAAACGATAATTTTAGGCCGATTATTTATCTAAGGATCGGATAAAGGCTAACTTTGTAGTATACGTATTTCAATTGGAAGGCACGGATAATGGACTTAATATCTTTCCTTAAGAAGATATATATGAAAAAGACGAATCCGAAGACAATAATACCTATTTATTAACCCATGACGACGAAACCGCTTACCGTATTTTTACCGGACTACAAAACGCCTCTTTTAGGCGTATCGCCGGATTAAATTAGGCGAAAAAAGTATTCGACATTTATATAAAATTACAATTTACGTTATCTAATAGGTACGGGAATAGGTTATAAATTATTTTACCTAATACTAAAACAACCGAAATTTTAACAGCCGAAAAGCGTTAGTTTAACGAGCTTACGGAGAATTTCTCGAAGTTTTAGTTAAACTGAATAGGAAAATACCGAAAAGGTTTTATCTGGTAAGGGTAAGGCGTTTTTGCTCGGAATGGTCGTTGTAAATATACGGTTCGATCTGGTTAAGTTTTATGTAATAGACTTTAAAATATTATTTTTTCTTTTATTAACTAATATAAATAAGCTTGGAATCGAAGTCCGAAATATAACCAACCAGCTTATCCGCGTTCTATATAGTGTTTCTGTACCGCTTCAATTTCAATTCAGCTATTTATGATTCTTTTCAAAAGTACGTATAATTGAAGCCATTTACTTAATATAATGGAAATTGCATTTCTTACACCAACGATTCGTATACCAGTTTACAAAACGCCTTTTGCGTCCACTTTATGCCGTGGGCTAAACGGATGTAGGAAAGGGCGTACTTAAAGTTATCAAAAAGTTTTGCCATAAATTCCAGTTATACTTATAAGTACCACAATGGTTTAAGTTTCGCCTTCAAAAAGATGTTAACTTTAATTACGAAATAATCGATAACATTATATACTTAGATAACTAACGAATCTTTGACGCCATCAATGTAATAATATCATTTTAAGCCGTTGAATTTATAGGAAACGTTTCCATTATAAACTATTAGAACGCTTTAGTTAATTATTAGTTCAATTTTTTCTCCGGGCCTCCAAATTTGATTACATACGACGCTAATACGGGTTTCGACTTTACCAAGTGGCTTACTATGGCCCAGATATCCGGCAACGAGTGTAGGTCAATCTTAGTAAAAGTCCCATAAGATATTGGAAAATGCGAACGGTATTATGAACCGTTAAAAAAATCGTATATAGTGTTATCAAAAGACCTAAAGGGATGTATATCTAAAGAATTTATCTTTTAAATAGCAATTAACACCGTTAATAACACTTTTAACCTAAGTAGGCTTATCCTTACGCTTTTTATTTTCTGTACTTACTTAAGGATTTATTCAAATTTTATACTATTTCCGTTTACGGTACAAATGGAAAATATCGTAGCAAAAGTTATAGCAGCTTTACGATTACTACGAATTGAAAACGACGTATTTCAAACGTGAGTCACGAAGAATAACATATATAACGCGACGTCTTAAATTTATCATTATAATTGAAAGTTTTGGTTTCAAAAGCAAAAGATGAATAAGCTAAATTTTGAACAGAATTAACAGATTTGAAGGCTATAATATATTGTTTAATTTTCTGAGAGATACAAGTTAGTTTAGTCAAATAATTGTGCGTTGGTATAGGGAAAAGGTAGATGAAATCGGCTAAAATCTTTAAAACGAATAAAACCGATTATAAATTACCTCCTAAAGCGACGGAAACGACTAAAATCGCTTATAGGACACCCCTCGGAACAACGAATTCAACTAGACTCCGCATTGAGTTTCGGCCTAAAAATACAATTTTGGCTCGACCATACCAAATGAAAAAAAACAAATTTATGTTAACCCTATTAAAACCTCACTGTCGAGGACGACCCTTCGATTCGAAAACGAAAAAACACCCGAAAAACTTCATTATGGATCTCTTTATGACGTAAAAAGAGTAGGCAAACCGATAGCTTAGCTTAAAACTTCACTTTAAGGGCATTATAACTACTCCAAGTATCTTATTCCAATAATCCACCTAAAAAGATATTTTAACGTTAATCGACTAGGGCGTTTTTCGATTTGAACGATTCGAACTTACTATTTACAATGCCTATAAAATTTTCCTAACCTGCTTCATTTACTAAATAAAAGATAAAACTGGGAAACTTTACGAAAAGACCTGTTTCATTATGAAGGATAATAACGATAAAACTAAAAAATATATTATAACTTTGTTACCTATGTTATAAATAGTCAGCCACTGCCTAATTTTTAAACTCGCAACCTTTCTTAGCGAACCGTATAACTTATATATCGAACTATGGTACATAATAAAAGCCTATATACAATTTTAGAAAATAGCTAAAATGGCGGATTTACGAAAATATACCAAAAAAACCTTAAATAATATTACCCGTCTAAAATAATCCTATGTATTTTAAAGATGTTTTACGATTTAGTTAAAACCGGTATATACTAGTATAACACTTATTAAAAGTATTATAAAAAACGACTTGAGATAACTAATTTTACCTTTAACCAGTATTTATTAGTGTTAATTACCCGTTCGAAAAGCTTTATACTTATATTAATGTAAATAAAATAAACCTTAAACGTATTTAACGGCTTGTTTAACTTATTTAAAAAAAAGAAACTTTTAAAACACAATTTAAAGACGAAATCTAAAACCTACTTATTAAAGGATAATATAATTGATTTTAATAATATTACGATTATATTCAGAATCGGGATTTCAGGAATTATGTAAAAGGAAAATGTGATAAGGTGGCTTTTATCATCCTAAATAACGTAAAACGAGCCGACGAATATAAATATTAATACTTACGCGCAGCTTAGGTTACGTTTATAGTATAATTAAAGGCGGTATTCAACCTTTTAGTCGCCTTATAATGACAAACCGACCTAACAAACGATATATATAAGACGCTTAACAAACGCTGTTTGGTATAAATATACCATCCAAAGCAAAGGTTATAATTTATACCGTGAAATATACGTAATATAAAGTTATTTATTTTTACTTACGGGTTGTTTACTAATAATAACGACCACAATTTACGAATAGACTTTGTCTTTATATTTAATAACGAATTACCGACTCGAAACGACTTTTAGTTTCGGAAGAATATTATCTATTAAAACTCTACCAAATATAATAAAGTTACGAAAAGCGTTTTTGTTTTCGAAATTTACGATATAGTCAAAGGTTTTGATTCGGGTATTACTATAAGAATAACAGTCCGGATAATGATTTTTAACTTTAATTTAAGTCCTTTCCTTTTCAATATTTATACTGGTTCTTTTTCACTTTATAAATCCCTAGTTAAACTAGGTATTATGAACAAAAAACGACTGATAATCGATATTGTAGCTTTACGAAAGTTATGTAAACGACAGGAAATCAGAGAAATTAGATAAATTAATGGTAAGTTAAACTTTATAAACCTAATGACAAAGGTAATACTAAACGACATTTTTATAATACTAATATTCATAAATACGTTATTTGTTACGGTTATTAAAAAGGTATTACGACCCTAATAAGCCTTCATACCGATTTTCGATAACTTAAATCGGTTTATCGATATTATTCGTACCGATATACATTTTACTTTTGCCTTATACGACTATTTGTACCGATTTTTGGTATATTACCTCTTTATTTTACATTCTATACACCAATTCTGGTACGTTATCTCTTTCAATTTACATTTTATATTACGTTTATTACTTTAAATATGTTATTTGTAGAGAGTGATAGAACTACTATACAACATACTTTATTATAGACGGATACGTCGGTCCAGCCGAAAATACATTTATTTACTATTAAACAGAAAGGGCGATGCGGTCGCATTTTTACTATTCTTCACGTCGTTTTCCCCCTTCATGTTAAAGTTACCGTTATTACCGTTAACGATATTATTAACGCTAACGAGGATATAACCTTATAACATATTAGTTGTTTCTTTGAGTGAAAGAGTAAGGGAAGGGTTACCATTTTCGCGACGATGTACGATAACGTCGTCCACCTTGTTTATATAATATATACATAAACCCTGTTTTTAGTCGGCGACGGCGATTTCTGTTTCCCTGGTTTTCCGGTTAACGCCTATTACTAATTAATATCGACTTGGTTTGGTTACTTAGTGCGATTTGTTTTCGATTCGCCCCGAACGACTATTTTTACGAAAAAATATTTTTAGGATTCGGTTGGAATTTACCAAAAAGCCGGTAGACGCGTAACATAGCCTCGGCCTACGGCCTTAGGATTACCGAAACAGAGGTGTATGAATTGTTAATCCGTTCGTAACGGTAGTAACGTGCCGAGCGACCCCCGTTTTCGTGGTAATAATTAATAGACTTACTCGCGGCCGCGGACGCGATATACAATACTTATGGCGTGTTTATTAACGGCTTAAGGCTACGGACTCGGGTACATCGCTTTAAAGTTTAACGCGTAAAAAAGACTTTACGACGTACCTTAGTGATACAAAGTTCGAAGCGGCGGAAACGATTCGTCCCGTATTCCTTATTTACCAAAAAGGGGGGTTAAAATATACAAACGGAAAAACTGGGATATACGTACCTTGACGCAATTACGCTAGGCTACGAGTACGGCGTAAAAGGGTCCCTACGGGTAATAGGATCTTTACCCATAGGGAAAAGATAAGGTTTATAACTTTAGAGACCCCTTACTCCTCTCTTTAGAAGCTGGGGAAGGGGGAGAGAAAGGGCGGGGAGGGGGGTATAACAACAGCGGGAGAAGCAGCGGCGGCGGGGCTTAGCGGTGTGGTGGTAGGCGGAGTGGCGGCGGCTAGCGGCGTAGCAGCGATAAAGGAGATGTCGACCGATGAGGGCGGACTACTGTTGTTAGTAATAGTATTAGTAAACGTACCAGCAACTATAATAGCGGCGGTGGCGGCGATAGCGACGTGCTGCCGCTCGTACATTAGATGACACCTTATAATAAGGTTTTTATACGGCATTTATTCGGGGAAATAGGTTAGTATATATGTAAGCTAAATAACCTACACATTAAAGCGGTTTGGTTTAATTAAATTGATTAGAAATTAAGTTGAAATAGGGATTTGTATTAGTTGGAATTATGCGCCCTTAAGGAAAGAAAAAAAGGAAGTTTTGTCTAAAGCGATGGCGATACATCTTTTTATATTGACTTACCACATGATTACGTAATCACCTTAAGAAATTAACCTTATATAATCACCACTGCGTAACTACTCTAATTAGAAATAACAAAAGGCGCTATTTCTAACTATATCGCCTCTATTTGGTCATACTAAACAGGCTGACTTATAATCACCACCGCGGCCAAACCTTCCTAATCGCAGCCGAAATTGCTAATTCAAATCTTTTACGACTAATACGTTAACAACACTATTACTACTACTAACTTAGACCTTTTACGATTAATATGACAACAATACTATTACTATTAGGCTATAGGTACGGAGTATATAAGAAAGAAAGAAAACATTACCTGTATGGATATTATTATATACCCTTATAGATAGTATACATAGGCTAAAGGGCAGTGTACTATATTGCAGGATGCACTTCTGCAGGGTGTACGATAAAGTATCACATTACAGGCTGCACTCTTACAAGACGCAAAGTGCATGATATATAAATCGGTTTGGAATACTAATCTAGGCCGACGGAAATGCGTGGAGCGGTCTAGAAGAAGTATTACAAAGTCATACGCTTTGGGCGAGGGCTCATAAGCCTTCACCTGTAATATACACCTCCGGATACTTCTTTTTAACTGAATATATCTTGACTTACTTTACTATAATACCAATTATCTTTTGATTACTCTTCTACTTGTCTTATTTCACATGAACGGGTACTAAGACTCTACCGACAGCAAGCCTTTTAAAAAATCAACCGTATTTAAGGAAATGAAGCATTTATAAATTAACCAAATCATACGTGTTTTTTTTCTAGACGATAGTACGAAAATAAAAAAAGAAAAAGGTAAGGGATAGAGCATTGAAAACGTAATCCGTTAGGTAATACTAACCAGAACACTTTTATAACAAATTATACAGCCTTTCACTAGTATTTATAAAACTTTCGAATACTCTTTAACAACTTTTACCTCCCTATTAAAACGAATAAACCATGTAAGCGAAATTAGTACCATGTTGACAAAGAAATCTATTTCATTCGACGAATTTCAAACGCTTGAAAACCTTTGTAACGAACCCCTTTATCACCTAAAATGAAACGGCAAACTGGAAGTTAAATATAAAATTTCGTCGTAAAAACGTTATTATTACCCCAGATAACCCTTTTGAATCGATTTATAAAGAAATCTTCGTATTAATCGCAAAATGGGTTTTATGCTTTAAGAAGTTTAATTTAGCAATTGACGATAATTATAAAATCTTTGAAACCTGATTAATTTACGGCGTAAAAATGAATTAGAAAAAGTTTATAAAAACCGGTCTTATAATTAAGGGGTATAATAACGCTGGAAAAAAGATATTATAACCCAATTACTTACTTCACAACTAATAAATCATTACTTAATTTTAATGTTTATTATTTCCTTATATCATTTCTTCAGGCATTATTTGAAACTTCGTAATTGTTGTCAGGCCTTAGATGTTGCAACGTTGTCGATTCGATTGGTCTTTGAAGTAACAGTTGTATTGCGTGGTCAAATGGTGGATGTATTGTTTTATGTTTGGTAGACCGCTAGCCGGTCTGCATTGTAATTTGTATGGCCAATTGCTTGGCCCGTGCCCTAGAGTGAAGTGCAGCGTACTGCTCTCGACTTACGCTCAATGCGCTAAATCTCCACAAAGCAATACACTCAACTTGCGGTACAGTATAGTCAACTTTACTTACAGTAAAGTTGACTGTCTGTACTGCAATTGACCTGCTAAAAATAGCAGTCAATATTGTTCCAACACTGACGGCTTTTTATTTTTGTGCCTGCGCACGTTAGTGTAGTCGACCAATCTTTTCCTGTTGCCACTGAATTGCCTTCTCGTGAACTGGCCAGACCCCTGTCAATTTCAGTTGACTTCCATACTGTATTGCACCCAATTGCATGCAAATTGACCCCATTTGCCTCAATTGTTCCGCCGCTCCAAGGTCCAAGTTCATCAACTCCCACAAAAAGTTCTTTCGCCACAGGCTTTTGCAAGCCTCTATTTCAACCGTGCCACTTAAATAGATTACCATCATCAATCCTAATCCCCTGGCAGTTTTCTAGTCTGCCAGCACATCCCTTTCCGCCGTCACGTGATTTGGGCTTTCCGGGCGGCCTGTCAACGTAACCCTCGATACGTATGGTCAGCCTGTAGCTGTCCACAAACCTTTCCAGGGCCTTGTTTGGCGCCGCCTTCGACATGGCATCTGCGGGGTTATCTTTTCCATCGATCCATCGGAACTCCTTAATCTCCTTCCTTTTAAAGGCTTTACGAAGTATCTTTACGTCGATTATCAAGCGTTTTTCGCTAGTGGTTCCGAGCTTTGAAAGGTATTCGAAAAAGCTGCTTAAGTTGGTACAAATTACGACCGGGATAAGGAGAATATTTAGTTACTTGGTGATAAGGTAAGGGTCTTTTACAGTGTTATATTTACATTAAAGCCCGCTATCATGCTATAGACCTTTAATGTTAACACGCTTCGTATAATCTTTCTGCGTTTGACGCAAGTTTAATTGATTAGATTGCTGATAACACTAAATAAATCGTCCCGCCTATTTTTGTTGATAAGGTTTATTAAATAGTTTATTAGTAAAAATAAGTCGCTATTATTTGAAAAAGACCCGTTTATAAAAATTATTGATTTGCCCTTCGATAAGTCGATTAAAACCATATTGATTCTGCGGTTCAAGTTCCTCATTCGCTACTCGAGCCTTTTATTTAGCTGTTTAAAGTCCTTATTTGTTGTCTTCCATGTTTATGTTACGATAGAAAGGTTGTAAGAGCCTTTCGGTTGGCATGAAGTAGTAATATAACTATCTCTAACACGTTGTTCCAAGTACCATGGATTTCCGGCTTTATTAGTTTTGTTAATGATAGGAAGAACAACGCCCTAATATTTTCAACGAAAGTTATGGTTGGTATTAACACTAAGTATACGAATTAACGATTTATTAAATTTAAGCTGATAGCCGTTCGTTAACGTTTTCTCCGGCTTGTAATTTCAGAATTTAAAGATTTTAATCGCCTATTGCTCTAATATCCCAAAGCTAACCATTCCGACGAAAAGGGTATCGTTAATTTGTATACCTCCTACGCCGAAATCCCTTTCTTACGTTACTTATAAGTACGGATCGTATATTAAAAACTTTATTATTAGCTGTGATTTAAAATGCGATTAGTAGGTTAAAAACCAGTAAATGCATGCTTTAGTAAATCATTATAGTGGCTTAATCCAGCGTTTTACCGTTTTTAATGGGTAGATAATAAAGAGTTCCTGTGGTAGTTTGAGTAATACGATCCGTTGTAAATCCGCTATGAATTACGTATAGGTTTACGTTATATTACAGCTAGGAAATATAAACATACATTGAATTTTAACGAATGAACTTATTAGCAAAATAACGATTAAGCGTTAATTAGTCTTTCAAATTATTAGAGACCATATAAAAATCTAGTTTTTGCCTTTATTGTCGTATCCTTAAGTGATTAAACGTGATTTTTCGTACGGTTGCCCCGTCATTTTACCTTGAACCTCGTAAATAATATTCGACTTGAAAATCATAAAATTTGGGTTTTAAGGGTTAAAATCGGGTTTCGATACGAATTATATAACCTTTCAAATTAATAAGCCGTTAATTTCAACCTCATCTCTTTCCTTAAAAGGTTTGCTAGAGGTTTTAATAATCCGTCATACCCGGAGCTTCAATGCCAAGTTTTCGTTATCTTTCTCTTTTCTACTTACCTAAGCAATATTGTAAATGCGGCCCGGTATATATTCCTCCTCTTTAATGTTTTTCTTCTTTAGAGGTCATCCGCACCGGAGACGTTTTATCAACTTGTCAATAACGGTGAAGGAGGTTTATATTAACTCGGTTAGATAAATGAAGGAGCTTAAGGGTCTTCATCATTCATAGTTCTAATATAGGGCTTTACCTAAGTAGTTTGGAAATAAATAGGATAGTTAAAGTTTACGATACTTAATATATTATATGGGCTATTTTATTTACTTGACTTCCGCTACATGGGTATTTCATTTTACAACGACAAAACAAGTACGTCGATTTTTAAAGGGCCGTTTTTTGTGTTAAAGACTTTATCAATTTGGCGGCGTGCCAATTTTCTTTGCAGTTCCTTTAAAACTTTTCTATAACCCGTAACACGTTTTTAAGTATTTTCTAAAGGTGAAGATTTACTCGTTAAGCGTAGGTACGCTTCAAATACTAGAAACTACAATAATAAGCCTTTATGGCCAACAATATTTTTTAAACCTTTTACTACTATTTGTAAACATACCTCCGGATTTGTAAAGCTTTTAATTTCTAGTGTAAAAATATTATACATTCGGAGAGGTAAGTCGTATGCCATTTTAACCTTCCCAACACTTTAGTAAGCTTTTACAAGTACTTATTAATACTAAATACCTATTATTTTAATATTTTCTTAAAATTTCACCGCAATAAATTTTATACTGGCATCTTAAACAACGATGTTAAACGGACACAGGTACGTATTAATCCATAGAATCCCTAACGTTTCCTATATATCTTTTGCTAAAAAAGACTTTAGAAACTTAGCCTCCTATAAAAAGTTTGCGAAATCAACGACGTAAAAGACAAGCTCATTATTTAAGTAAAATGTATTAATGAAAATCTCGTAATTAAAATCTTTATTGTTTTTTACTATAAATTGAACCTTCCAGGGGGCTTAGATATAAGTTTAACAATAGTAGTAAAGCTTTTCAATTTCTTTTCCGGTAAATCATTTCACATCGTCATATTTTATAGACTTTAGGACTTTATATATCCTGTTAATGGATGGGTAGTTGAAGCGCCAGTATAATTAATATATGTTCGGCTTTGTTAGGTTTAACACTAATACTTCCAGGCCTTAAAAATAAAACCATAAGTACTCCCACTAAAAGGTGAGTAAATATCTTTAGTTGTTTTTAACCAATTCGTCTATGTTAACGTTAACGTTAATGCTGAAAGTCTTTATATACTCTAAGTAGAGAAGGAAAGTGGTAGGGGACTTAGAGATATAGAACGTAATTACTTCCATAATAATTTAAATTACCGTTGTCCCTAGTAACGATAGTTATTCGCCTAGTTTAAAGTTAACTTTGGCTTTGCCAACCCCGTGGAGATTAATCTTAGAAGCTTTAATGCTTTCCCTCTATAGTGTTACGTATTACAAATAACCTTTTATAAAGTAATTTGTTACTATTATGTTTGATATAATACATTAAAACGTATAATCCGTGAAATGGTCGCGAAGATTAAAGGTCTATAAAGGTTTAGTAGTTTTGTTAAAGTAATGGTAAGGGTTTTTACCAGCTAAACGGTATAGAAAAGCGTGGTCGGCCAATTACTAGGCCGCGTTAGGGGCAATACCTTTTTCGTGTTATATAATTTGTTTATGGGCGTTGGCGCTGTCAATTAGATCGTTTTCTTTAAAGTCTGCGGTTTAATCCAAGTAATACTATTTCCAAACAATAGGGTATTAGGCGTAGTATATTGCTTTTTCATTATTATACTCGGCAAGGGGATACCGAATTTACTAGCAGCTAAACTTGATATAAATTCAATATCTTTTCCCACTATTACAACAATAATACTAGCTGTTAATAGGGTAGCCTAAAGTTTGTTCTTATTAACGATAACGTAATTATTACCTTCAGTTCAAGGTTGGTAAACGAACTCTTAGGCTTTATAGGCGCCCGTACTTACGGTTGACGTAATTAACTACCGCAAGGTTTTTCTTATCTACGTTAAGGAAGTCACCGGTTTAGGAGTATATACAAAACGAATTTTTTATAAGTGTTATTACGGTGGTAAACGAAAAACGTAACTAGCTAAAAAATCTAGTAAGTGGTATTTGGGCGTTATAAGTCGTATTCGAACTTTTTAAAGCCTGTAACTATTACTTGTACTTACTTACAAAGTATAATTTCACTAGTATAGGCTTTTACCATTGCTTTCTAATGTAGTATCAGCTTGTCAATCATCTGATTAAACACATCCATTAGTATATTCTCCTATTTTTTCTTCGATATTATCGTTTCCCACTTTATAATTACCCAATTTATATAGTATTACGTAAGATAAACATCGTATTCGAAGTAGCCCTTTATGTCACCGTAAATTTTGCGAAAGTAGTTATTTATGTTTAAAAGGTTAGGTAGTAGTCCTTAACATACCTTGTAAGAATTTTAGGAAATAGTAAGTAAAAATTAAAAGGTAAGACCTTCATTTACTTAGAAATATTTAAAAAATGAATTACTTTGGTTTTGAAGAAGTTATAGGGCTTTTTATTATAGTTTTTCATATTTCCCTAAATCTTAGCGAAATCTGTAAAAACTTTGTAATTAATATTAACTATATTTACAGGTTTTGGGGGAAAGTCACAATAATTATCCCAGCCTTAAATAGTATTTTCTGGCGGTTTAAGCCTTAAGGCTTTCGAGGTACGGTATTTAAGGTAGTTGAGAATCGCATGGCCCGAAAGTTAAATTCCTATGGTAGGATCTATAATAAACTTTTACGCGTAGTTAAAGGTTGACGGGAAAGGGTTTTAAGGGGTTTTATGACTAGATTACTAAAAGGAGATATGTACTTAAATGTTTTGGAAAACTTAACGATCTTTTTTCATTAACTGGTGTAAAATGTTAACGTTAATGACTTTAGACGCGTTAATAACCCTCGCTTTACGTGCTCGGCTACTTCTAAAGGCGTATTCCGCGTTATTATATGAATTCATTTAATTACTCAGTAAGTTAATAAAATTATCGCACGCGAATAAAATGGTTTAACTTAACCAAAGGTAAATGGAAGGTCCCCTAAATTACGTGTAGTGGCAGTAAAGTTTTTAATACCCTTTTCCTTAAAGTGGAGTTTTTAAAAGGCTTTCCTAAAGCTCAATTGAGTCAAAAATTTATTGTGATATTTTCGTAATACCCTTTAATAACATATGTATTTCTTATCGTTTAAGTTTTACATTAACCATTAATTTAACTTATTTTTAAACTAAAATTTACATATCAGTAGTCTAATCGCCAAAGAAGATATAAAAGTTGTTAAAAGCCTAATCAAGGTCTTTATTATCACTTTACTTGACTATACAATGGCAGACAAAGTTAGTAAAGTACTTTTCCGTTAATTCTTCATCGACATCTAACGCTCAAAGATCTTCGTTATAAAACTTTGTAAAAGTAGTTTCGAAAGGTTTAATTACTTCCTTCCTTTCTGGGACGGCGATAGCGTTAAATTGAACGCTTTTAGTAGACATCTTAAGGTTTTGGCCTGTATAGGACTTGGTGGGGCGTGTAGGGTGAGGGACTTGGTGTTTTGGCGTAAAGTTGAGTGTGAACTTGACGACTTAGTGACTTGGTGGTAAGGTCAAGTAACGTGGCGTTCTCGGCGCGACTTGGTGTTTTTCGTTTAGAGCAGCGAACTTCACGATTGATGTGGCGTGGATAGTGGAGAAAAAATGAATTAGGGGCAAAGATATGGTGTAGTGGGTAAGGTTGGAGGTTATAGATGGAGGGCGAAGGTTGTTTGTTATTATAAGCCTTATGAATTAGTTGTTTTCCTTACAGTAGTAGCACTCATAGTATTACTAACTTAACTGTTTGCAAACTTTCCGAACTTTAAGACTTCTGACAGTCGATTTCAATGTTTTTCTTCAAGAAGAATCTAGTGAAGATTTCTTGGTATTTTCAATAGCAATACCGTCACTAACTTCTAGATTGCCGTTGTAAAACTGACATAACCCAGAAGTCTTCTGTCTTTCTGCCTTTATAAGACTGACACATTACTAATAAAGGCCTTTCGCAAGAATCTTTCCTTTACCCTAACCACTGTAGCTGTAGAGTGTAACTGGAGAGTAGCTTCTTCTTTTACTAAGCCAATCTGTGCTTAACCTAATAAGCACTGATCAGTGTTGGTAGGCCTTATATGTTGCAATGTTGTCGATTCGATTGGTCTTCAAAGTAACAGGAGTATCGCATGGTTAGATGGTGGATGTATTTTTCTAGGTTTAGCAGACCGCTAGCCGGTCTACACAGTAATTTGTATGGCTAATTGCTTGGCCTGTGCCCTAGAGGGAAGTGTAGTGTACTGCACTCGACTTACACCCAATGCGGTAAGCCTACAAAAAGAAATATACTCAATTTGCAGTACAGTATAGTCAACTTTACTTACAGTAAAGTTGACTGACTGTACTGAAATTGACCTGCTATAAATAGCAGTCAATATTGTTTCAACAGTAATATTATATAAATTTACATATAATTAAAACAAACCTCCAACAATGCACTTATATCTCTATATACGTTAAACTCCGGAAGCAATATTGAACAAAAATGATACTATATATTCTAAAACTACTTTATGTTTTCCATAATGTTAGTAAATAGAAGTTTCACACTGACCAAATAAATTAAAAAAACCGTTTCAAAATAACTCATTTTACATTTAAACCCTATCCTTCAGTTTTAACATTATATTTAACAAAACTTTACACTCATAAAAATTCAAATGAACGATACACTTATATTATATAATTCGTTTGTTGCCGCGGTAAAAATAAAACCTTCATAATTCAATTGTCAAGGCCAAACTAAAAGTACACCAAGCGTAAAACCACCAAATCACCTTTAATAGTACAAAGATTACGCATTCACAAATGTTTTAAAAGTTTAACATGAGAGATAATGAAATAAAGTTACCCTTTTAATTTAATAAGTATAAGGCAGGTAAGGTAATATAAATATCAACTTATGTAAGTGTAATGATCACACTAAATACCCGTGAGTATATAGAAGGTGTCAGAGGGTTTATGTTATCAAGAAGGTAGTAGAGGTACTGAGTGAACAATACCGCAACCGTGCAAGTAATAATCAAAAGCTGCGAGGCTATTCAGAATATACTGAGACTGATACTTAGATTGACAACTGAAGAACTATGAAGAAAATCCCTAACCCTGGGTTGCTGACATAAGAGATGTTCTCCGCTTGATGTGTTGGATTTCAGGCTCTTGATAGTGCAACCGACCGCTGGCCTGTTTCATTGCCTGCAGTTGATCTTTGGGTCATAACAGTAAGGCACTGAAATTATATTGATCATATAACCGAAAACGGCCTTTAACACTTTTATCGCTAAATAATATAAGATAAATCGACCGAATGATATATGAATTATTTTCAAAAGACACATTAAATAACAAATGAATAATCCGAAACGCGTCCTTCATTTTACATCATTCAATATAGGTAAAATAAAATTATCACTTTACTAATAAATACTTGGTACATAATAACAACTATTACTTGTAAATAAGGTTCATAATTACTATCGATAGCATACTACTAACCTAATACATGTTTATCCGGTATAATAACGTTTAATTAAACCTTACCTAAATATAAACGGATATAAAAGACTTTATCGTCTCTTAAATTTATAATATAATTAAAAAGTTCAACTCCAAACTTACTATAATAATGAAGATCCATATAATTATTATAAACATTTATTTCAACCCCTTTTTCAATCATTGACACTAACTCTATTTCCCTTTACATATACATTACTAAATTCGGTATTACAAATGAAAATTTCTTAACAATCTATAATATAACCCAATACTAATCATACAAATACATCAAAATTAAAGATACAAAATACATGGACGAAAAATGAAACTCCTTTAATATAATAATCAAAGGCTCCGCAAATAAGAGATTAAAAACGCTTATATCTATAAATACTTTCTTGGTTAAATTTATTGAAAAAAACTATTATAACATAAACTTTAATAAATGGACTACCTTTTACCTATTTTTGTATTTTATGCCTCGTAATTATCGTTTTCCCTTTTGATTGGTTATTTACCACACTCTCCATATATTATTACTTTTTGAATTTTTTTAACCACTATTTCAATATTTCAACACTCTGTACTTCCACTTTTTACAGCTTTACTAATATTTCATTACTTCTAATGTTTTCGCTGTATTACTTACTTTATGAAGCTTTAAACTCAAATTAATTTCTATATCACTGTATATATTAAGGCTTTGCAAAACTGGAAGAAATGAAAAATGTTAGTTATTCACTATTGAAAGGAAAAACAAAAAGGGGGGTGATGGACGGGGATTATATCGTTATCTTTTTCGTTCTCGTCCTCGCCGTCATCATCGAAAACAACGCTACCGCTATCGTCGATGCCACTATTGGCTTCGTTGCCAAAAATAGGGATAGACGACCCCTACGCTTTAGGATATATACCCTTAGGTAGGGAGCGAGGAACGGATTAGGCCTCCTGACAACAATGCATAATAACGTCGTTAAAATTACCTACGTAATAAATACGTAAACCCACACTCCAGTTGGTAATAGTAATCGACGTTTCCTTTGGCCGTCAATTAACGTTTATCGAAATATTAACTTGTATTTCATTTTATATAGTAGAAATGTAATTATTATTGAGGGAAACTCCAACTAAAAAATTCAAAAACAAAATCCTTAATTGAAAACATAAATATGTGAAAATAAATAGGTAAACCTGGTATTAAATAATCAAAGAATAGGTGATTGAGCGAAAAAATAACGGGTGCGTAATTGGACCTTAACTTATAACTCTAATACCAGCGGAACGAAAATATACCTATTACCATTCCGTTCGTAACAGTAAAAACAAGATATGACACCCCTACTTCAATAATGATTGCTAATAAATTTCTTCGCGGCAACGGATATAATATGTGACACGTAGAACATTTCTATTAACGGGCCAGAGTCGCTAACCCTATTGCGCTACTCCAACGATTTACATATCAAAAAAACCGCGTAACATACCCTAGCAAAACGCGCCTCGAAATAGCGAACCCACTCCGCCATCATTGCCCCATCTAACGAATAACAACATAACAAAATTTTGTAAAAAAATTCCCAACCGCGTTATAACTCTGCTATATTACGCTTTCGGCAACGAAAGGTCGCTCCAGGTAAAAAGGTTTTTACCCGTAACAAAATGATAGAGTTAATAACCTTATAAAACCTTCGCTCCTACCTTTAGAGGGTAATAGAAAAAGGGAAAGGGGGGAAGTAAACAAAGGGAGGTAAACAACCTTAATGGCGGCGGGTAACAGAAAGATAAAGTTGGGAATCGAAAATATAATGGAATTACTAAGACTAATGCTATTACTAACGGCGACGTAGCGTACAACAGCTCCTACAACTTCGGCTCGACGCCGCTAACACGTCAAATAACACCTTTTTACCCTATTTTTGCGTGGAATATGTTTTAAAAAATTCTATGTGAGTATAATGATAATTAAGTAATTAATTAAATCGACAACGCATAATACTTATTCGAAACGGGTAATTTAAATATAAAACCGCCCAAAAAAACTAATCATAATTTTACCTTCACAGTAGAGCCACGTCTTTAAAGGGGAAAACAAGTTTTAACTAGACCGATATCGATATATATTTTAATACTTACTCCAATACACGTAACATAGCCAATGAATCATTTACAATCACACCTTAATACAATTTACCCACTTTCTTGAACAACTCTCCCAAACCTATACCACGATCACCATAATAACAACTTATTAGAAGATTAAACAAACTTCACCATTATTACTCACCATATAACTGTTTAAAACCTCAAAAACATTACTCTATAATGTTTTTTTTATAAAAAAACTATTTAAAAGCTCAAAAATTACACTATTATTACTAAATTATAAATACGAAGTTTCCCAAAGAAATATTACCTATACAAATATCATTAAATATCACCATAACTAACAGAAGTAGGGTACTACGTTTGAAAAGTATATAATAACGTGTCGTGCTGTAAAGAACATTCTTACATAATATATAATAACATGACACGCCCTTAAAGGGATATTAATAAAGTATATAGTAATACCACGCTCTGGGTAAAAGCTTATAAGCTCTCACCTAAGGCGTACACTCTCCGGATACCTCTTCTCCCTTTTACATCCAATAACTTACCTTACTATTTGAAATACTATATTTTGTTCTTATGTCAACATATAAAAACCTTACCGACAAATATTTACCAACTTTCTCAATTTCTTATGAATAATTTAAACAATTGAAACAAATTTATTTGTACCATTTCAATACACATTTAAACTATTCATCAATTCTTATATTCAAACTTTGAATACAAATATAGTATTAACATAGGAATTAAGTGTATCATTTTTAAATTAAATAACAACATATATTTTCAAAAGAATTAATATATACAAAACCGAAAAAATATTGATCGCGTATATCGATTTTATATTACGTAAAGTGATGTAAACTTATCGATTTTACTTGAAATAACCTACATTAATACGTTTTTTGACTGTTCGTTAATGAAAATAAAACTTTTCGAAAATGAAATTATTACCTCGGTTTTTAACGTCCAACGTGAAATATATTTCGAATAATTCCTTCAAAGCTTTATTTATATAAACGGTCAAATCTTAAGGGGTATATATATAGCTGTAGGTAAGGTATTTGCCTAGTTCTCGTGAATTGAAAGAGTAGAAGAGTAATTAGAAAGATTGGTATTGTAGTAAAAAATAGGTGGATAGGTTAGGAAGAAGCATCCAGAGAGTGTACGCCTTAGGTGAAAGCTTATAATCTCCCACCCAAAGCGTACCACTCTGAAAAGCCCCTTCTAGACCGCTCCACGCATGATGAACTCTGAAAGTGCAATCAGCAACATGACACGTTATCGTGCATGCTGCAGGAGTGCGTCTTGCAGCTTAAAAAGTAGTCCCTACGTATACTAACTCTATTAATATATAATAATATCTACAATGACCCTATA
The DNA here is from genome assembly GCA_038502455.1 of Anisogramma anomala. Lineage (NCBI taxonomy): Eukaryota > Fungi > Ascomycota > Sordariomycetes > Diaporthales > Gnomoniaceae > Anisogramma > Anisogramma anomala. The sequence goes on from JASMMZ010000001.1 coordinate 10,065,421, forward strand.
TTATATCGTTTATACGAATAATGTTATTCTAATATACAATAATGGTATTTCAGTTGATTGTTGCCGAGGCATGAAGAATAATTAATTCTTTAACGCATTTACTTTATGTATTCAGATACAATTTACATTGATTATATAGTATAACATAACCGTAGTCGTATCAGGTTCACTTACGAATACCGCCAAGGTAAATGTTAACAAATTTTCTATGTATAAATTGATCATTTGTCAATAGGGGTTCAAATGTCGCAAAACAAAAGCATAAATTAAGGATGACCTTATCCACTACAATGACCATTGGTATATTTTCATTAATGATGAGAATAGAGTAACAAATTATAATTCAGCAAATAAAAATGTATATTCAATTAATAGTTTTGAAAAAATCGTGATTAAAAAGAATGTTTTTGTAAATGTTGACACAATAGGATACATAAAGTGAATAATATAGAAGGATGGAGTAGTACTAACGTAATTACCAGCGGCAGTAACGCTGGCACCTTTAATAACGTGCTAGGGCGTTTTACACTCGACAATAAAAACGTCGCCTTTCATAACTTTTTAGAGCATTCCGCGCCGCTCGTTAACAGGTTAATAATTACTACAGATTAAGATATTCTTTAATAACACGCCAAAACATTTCTAATTTTGCCGGAAAAAAATGCCGGCGAACCGGGGTTAATGTTATAGGCTGGTCCCTAGGTTAGTAATCGCGAGGGATCTAGGTTTAACGATTACTATGCTTTTATTATGCTTTTACGCTGCTTCTAAGCACGTTTACACCACGTGACAAATCATATGTCCAGAACACACCTTATTACTAATTACATAACAGCTTTTTAGTAGGGGCTTCTCTTCCTTCTTCATTTAGGATTATAGACAGTATCCGACTATATTTGATCGATAGCTCTGGCTTAGTCCCTTCACATTCGGTATTTCAGGATTTCAAAGTCTAGGGAGGCGTCGAGGGAAAACCCAATGGAGATTGAACAAATATTATACCTGTTGCCCGAGACCCTTTATTTAGATACATAGGCCTTATATACCGGGAGGCTACAGCTTAAAGAGAATTCAATCCCAGCAGCTTTTCACGTAAAAAGATACTTCTATTGGCCTACATAGAAATATCCTGTCGGAACCATAGGCTCACATGTACGCACATGGACGTGATGGCAGGCATTATCTTCTGTTATAAGAAGTGACTATTGGAGCTCATATTATTATACCAAAATGATCTGTATAATCATTGAGTATAAAATAGTCCTTCTATAAACCCAATACTAATAGTTGTCGCTAATTATCATTAATCATCACAAATATTATAAATCATCGTTCTTTCATCTAGTGACCTGCGTATTTCTCAAACCTCACATATTTTCTGTTTTGCAGTCAGAAATCACGTTCAAATTCAATACAAAAAGACCTTTTTTATTATTTGAAGATTGAGATTCAATTTATATCCTCTGGACCCTTAAAATAATTAGCTTCAATTAATAATACGTTAGTCACAGTTTAGTTACATTAGAACAGATTAGCTTAAAGTAACAAGTAGAAAACAAATTACTAACATACGTCGAATCGATCCTAGATTCATAACTATGTAACGCCCACAAGATTGTCTAAAAATAAATGATCTAAAACATATAAATAAAAAAATTGAAATTGAACACCAACATATAAAGCCCTGTACTAATAACATTAACCAATCATTACGAATCGTCGTATAATATAATTTTTGCAAAAACATTTATTGGTGAACTTGGAAATATTATAAATGATTACATCGAAGATACTCATATTATAGTGGAAACATAATTTCAAAATAATACATGAGTCGAAAAATGGTAGAAGAATCATTCCATACGTTTATTAAAGAAAAACTTTGAAACCAAGGAGTACAAACACTTCACTAAAAAAGAGAACTTGAAAGTTGAGTAAATCAAAAAATAAAATTTATTATTTGGTGTGAAGCCTAACTGATAACGATAAATATAGGTGTTCTAGTCAAAGTAAATTTATTCGGATAATGGATTAGAAATCGGTTAATTGAATACATACATAAAGCGGATGAGTTGATATTCGTATGCCTTTATCATTGGAACGAAGTCGATTCGAAACTCTGGTCGAAGTCACTGGTATTTCATTGACAGTGGTAATGTGTCACTTCTAAATTTGGTAAACCGATAGCCGATCTGCACACTAATTTGTATGGCAAATTGCTTAGCCCGTGACCTAACCTGAAGTGGGCACCTACTTTAATTAACTTACAATGAATACTACAAACCATAGTAAATTTAGAATTAGTTCAGGCAACTAATCATTAGTATAATAAACTTAATATTACTGCAATGAACTTCTATTCCACTACTGGCGGCTTTTCGTTTTATACGCGTACGATAATATAGCAACTTGTTAATTTGTGGTTAAGTCCTAAACCTGTTTCTCGATCCGTATGCCAAACCCTTGTTAATCCTAATTAATTTACATACAAATTGATTTCAATTACGGCTATTTTCCCTGCAGTCCTGCGTCTCAACTTCCATAACCTTTGAATACAGGTCTTTCGCTATAAATTGATATATATTACAAACTCTGTGGATATTACTATATACCCTCATAGATCGTATACATAGGGAAAATAGTAGTGCACTGTATTTCAAGGTGTACTCCTGCAGAGTGCACGATAACGTGTCACACTGCAGGCTGCACTTTTGCAAAAAGCAAAGTGCTCCATGCATGGATTGGTTGGGAATAAGTATTCCAGACCAAACGACAATGCATAGATCGGTCTGGAATAACTATGACAGACCGAACGGCAATATGTGGAGCGGTTTAGAGTAGTAAACTTTGGGTGAGGACTTATAAACCCTCACCTGTGGCGTATACCTTTAGATGCTCCTTCGAATTATTATATTTGACTCTGATTAATTGTAAAGACCTTAGTTTACATAAACTTTAAAGGTTTAGAACCTTACCGATACTAATTAATAGCCGACTCGTTCGATTAAAAATAGCTTAGGAAAAAAGGAATAAATATATATTAAATACCAATAACGTCATATAATAACAGTCTTAATCATTTGTATTTGAACATTTCGTTTTTATGAAGACTATATGCTGACGTATATAAAAATTATAAAGATGAAGTAATTTTGAACAAGATAACTTAAGTACGATACCATTAACTTTTATTTGGCGTTTTATTTATTCAAAGCCCCATTACGCTACTATTAACCCTTATTTGGCGTTTTATTATACTTGGGTACTTTTTAAAAAGCGTTTTATCACGTATTAGGCCGAGTAGGCCAAAACTACTTAGTTTTGGAGCCTTTAATTGGGATCTATTCGATTTTCAACATTTAACCCGTTTCCTTACTTTAAAAGTGGTTACGAAACACCAATCTCAATCGATCGTTTTAGCTCAAGCAGTTACGTATAAAGTAACCAAACCGATTACCCCACCAAATTTGGTTACGGTATATTGATCAGGATCGACTATTAAATATAGGGTTATATAATTTACCTTTTTACAATCATAACTTTTATTTTCCCTATTCGCTTTATACTTTTTCTACCTTATTTCTCTTTTCGTGTTCTTTTTACGTATTTTTAATTATTTATGTCACGTTTAAATCTTCCTAAACGTTTGACCAACGTAACGTTACCAAAAGTTTATGAAACTCATTTAAAACGACTGATTTTTTTATAATTACGTTTTATTTAGTGATTAAAATTTATTTATACTAGTAAAAGTTAACAAGCCTTTTCCAACCACTTTCACTACTTTATTTACTTTACATTTATTATTTGTGAAACGAATTATCCTAATCTTTGGAATTCGAATATATTCCAAATTTTACCAGGCTTAAATTGACCAACTTACACCGTTTCTATAAACCACATAAGTTTAAAAACCACCTTAAAACACCTACAATTATAGATCTAAAACTAACACTACTAAAGGAAACTAACGTTAACTTCGATCTTTTAGTCGAAAATATCGAAATGAGGAAAGTTTTAATATACAAAATCGACCTAAGCATTTAGGACGATATCATCGATTCGCTAATTAAGTATTTCGACTTATATACGGTATATATATATATATTGGCCGTTATGTTCCTCTATTAGGAGGAAAAAGTCTAAGGACCTAATTTATTAGATAATTTTAATAAGTTTTATTTTTTCGAATTGGACGTTGGATATACAGTGAATAGTAAATCTTATTTTTCAAAGATTTAAGAATCCAACTACAAATTCAAAGCATTAATACCCTAAAATGTAACAATAGCCGCCTTACGAAAACCATATTCGAAATAATGTAACTCGTTGACGTATTGAATTAGGAGGATCAAGACTTATACCTTATGGACTTCGTTAACAGGTATTACTTTACGGAGTAAAAAAGACTCTTGTTAAAATAACAAAGATAAGACGTAATAATACTTGATTCTATACCTATACCTTAACTTAAAAATAAAGACTTCGAGGGAAAAACCGATCATAATTCTTGTTTAAAACGTAAATATAATACACCCTTACGCTGGTACATATTATAAAATAAAACCGAATACCCAATTAGTTTTTTAATATTTGAAATAACCCTTTCGGCTATAACGGAAACGGTCGAAACACCGAAACCAACCCTCTAGATTACGAAAGGATTGGCAAAAACGCAAAGAACAACCCGATTCAGGAAATAACGAACGACGTAAAAAGCTAATACGTACCCTACGAACCGATTCCCATAAACCACGATCTCTACCGCGACCATTTACCGTATTATTTACCTACTAATAGGAACGACATTATAAATTAAACAATTTTAAAAGGTTATAAGATAGGGATAACAATTATAAAGGCGAACCGTAAGACGTATTTAATAACAAAATACTCGTAATACTTAATACGTGTAAAACTTATATATGAAATTATTTTAACTCTATGTTTTTTTACCTTAAATTTGTTTTTTCTAATAGGTTGAAAAATGGTTCATATACAACCTTACATAAATTTCTACATTTTCAAAATATCATAACCGCTTAAAGTTTCATTTTGATACGGAAATAAATTATAAACTTTATGATAAGGATTGGACCAATACAACTTAGAAATCCTTAAAAAACCAATAGGAAAACGCTGATAAAAATCCCGTAGGAAATTTTTACCGCTTTATTAATCAAGTTCCAAAATTTCTTAGTAACCTTCAAACCAGAATGAAAAGGTAAAAAAACTATTTATTTAAATAATGACGGAAACTTGTCGCAAAAAAATAAATTTCGACTTTATACTTTTGAAATTGGAAAAGAATCTAATCGTTTTTATAAAAACTTTGAAATATCATTCAAAACATTTAAACGATGATAGGCGAGCTTTCAATTAGTATTTAAAATTTAATGAGACTAGAGGCGAACGTTAAATTACCAAAATAAACCACGTCGAAACAATTTACCACGTTTTAAACTGGATATTTAAGGTTTACCCAAGGCAAAACAAGCGCCCGAAGTACAAATACTGAGAAGGAAACTTTGGCAATAAAAGATAAGGAAGATAGTGTGGAAATGAAAAAAACGTACCGAAATCATATTAATACTTGAGAAAAGATATACAAAGCTCTATAGTTTTATAAAAACAGTATAATCTATACGGTAAAGTCGGTTACTAATTTCAAAACCACTCCGTTTACGAGTAACTTCAAATTGAACGATGATTTTAAGCCGAGTATAATTTAGAGAATTGGATAAAAGCCAATTTTGTAATATATATAGCCGAATAGGAAGGTTCAAATAACTGATCCGTTGCCTACCTTTACTAAGATATATTCGGAAAAAATATTTTAAATATAATAATGCTTACCTGTTAGCTTACGACGATATTAACGTTTAGCGCATTTTTTCCGGTTAACAGGACGCCTTTTCCATGTATATTATAATCCTGGACTTCGTAAATGAAATGCTTAACGCTTATATAACGTCAAAATTTTCGTTTTTCAATAGATACGGAAATAAGCTTTGAGGTATTTTTCCTAATATTAACGTAATCGGAATTTGGACGGCTGAAAAGCGATAGTTTGACGCGTTTACGGTAAAGTTTCCAAAGTTTTGGCTTAACCGATCGGGAAAGTACCAAAAGTTTTTATTAAATAAAGGTAAAGTGATGTCGCTTGAAACGGTCGTTGTAAATACGTGTTTCGGACTGATTAATTTTTAAGTAACGGATTTTAAGCAATATTTCTTTATTCAAAAATATAAATAACTTCGAAATGAATGTCTGGAATATAACTAACTCATTTATCTATACCATAGATGGTATATCCATATCGCTCCAGCTTAAGTTCAGCTACTTATAGTTTTTTCCAGAAATACGTATAATTACGGTTGTTCACTTAACTTAGCCAAAATTACGAGCTTTACACCGACGATTTGTAAATCTGGTTACAAAACGCCTGTTACTCTGCCTTTATACCGTAGGCCTTATAAACGTAGGAAATAATGTATTCGAAGCTATAGAAAAGTTTTGCTACGAGTACCAATTATATTTAATGGCTCTACGACGGTATAAGTTCCGCCTTTCAAACGATATAAACTTTTACCACGAAGTAATTATTAATATTATATATTTGAATAGCTAACTATTTCTTTATGTTATCGATACGGTAATATTATTTTAAACCGCTACATTCGTAGGAAGTGTTTTTGTTACAAACTATTAAAAATCTTTAATTGACTATTAGTTAAACGTTTACCTTGGGCCTTTAAACTGGATTACGTACGACGCCGGTACGGCTTTTAATTCCACCTAATAACGTACGAAGGCTCGAATAACCGGTAACGAATATAATCAAATCCTAGTAAAAGCCCTATAGGTTATTGGAAATGTAAAAGATACTATAAACTACTAAAAAATACCCATATAGTATTCTTAAAGAAACTAAGGGTTATTAGTTTTGAAAAATCTTTTTTTAAAATATCGGTGAACGCCTTTAATAATAATTTGAGTCTAAGTTAACATATTCCTACGTTCCTTATCTTTAATACTTACCCTAAGATTTATATAGACTTTATCGCATAACTATTTACAGTATAAAGGGCTAATGTTATTACTAAAGTTATGGCGGCACTACACTTATTACGAATAAGGAACGATGTATTTAAAACGCTGGCTATAAAGAATGGCTTACATGAAATTAAGGTTTTGGATTTACTATTAGGATTTAAAGTTTTGGTTTGGAAAACGAAGGATAAACGGATTCGCCTTTGAAGGATTAACGTATTTCAAGGTTACAGTGTATTTATTAATTTACCAAACGGAATAAGTTTTCTTTATTAGTTAATAATACTAAAATACGCAAGGGAGGTGAAAATAAACGGTCTAAAACCGTAAAAAGAATACAACCGCCTATAAAGCATTACCCAGAATAACGAGTTTAAATTGAATTTATCTTTAGCTTTACCCCTAAAACGCAAATACATCCCAATCACGTTAAACGAAAGCGGCTTTTCTGTATCAATCCAATTAAAACCTCGTTGCCGAGGGCCCCCCCTCAGTTTAAAAACCAAAAAAACGCCTGGGGAATTTTGTTACAGACTTTTTACTACGTAAAAATAAATGGTATACCGCGATCTTAGTTTAAAGCTTCGTCACTAGGGTATTAACACCACCCTAGTTGCCTTATTCTTATAATTTATATAAATAAACATCTTACATCTAATCGATTATGGAATGTTTCGTTTAAAACGTTTCCACCTAGCCGTTCATGGTACCTATAAGATTGTCCTCACCTGTTTTGTTTTAGAAGTTAAAAATAAAACTGGAAAATATTACGAAAAAACCCACCTCATCGTTAAAGAGTATAACGATAAAGATAACGAGGACATTATAACATAATTAACTACGTCACAACGGGCAAGCTATCGACTGGTATTTAAATTTGGTACCTCCCTTAACGTATTATACAACTTGTATATCGAGTTTCGAAATATAACGTTAACATATATTTAATCCAATAAACGGTCTAAACAATGGATATACGTCTACATACTCAAAGACCTTAGATAATATGACTTGCCTAAAACTATTGGACGTATTTTAAAGTTAATTTACGACTCATGAAGCTGGTATTTACTAGTACGACACTATTAAAGGTATTATAAGAAACGACTTTAAATAACTAATTTTACCTTTAACCTGTGCCTATTAGTATTGATAGTCCATTCGAAGGGTTTTGTACTAACATGTATGTAAATGGACGATATATAACGTTATATAACACCTCGTTTTCCGCTTTTAAAAAGAGAAAACTTTTAAAAGCCGGTATAAAAGCTTAACCTAAAACGTATTTAAAGAAGGACCATGTAATCGATTTTGATAACTTAACTATCACCCTTCGAAACGTTACTTTAGACTTTGCGTAAAAGGGGTAACTAGATAAAGTTACTCTTATCGTCTTAGATAACGTAAACCGAGTCGGCAAATACGAATGTTAACGTATACACAGCCCTTAAATTACTTTTGTAGTATAACTAAAGGCGGCATTAAACCTTTCAGTCTCCGCGTATGATTAAATCGACCCGATGGACGATACGTATAAAACCGTGAACAAACGCCTTTCGTACCAGATATATAATTTAAAGCGCGATTTGAAATTCGTGCCGCTAAATATACGTATTATAAAGCTATTTTCTTTTACTAACAGCTCCTTCGTTAATAATAACGATTACAGTTTACAAATCGGGTTTGCCCTAGTTTTAAGTAATGAAATACCGGCTCGAAACAGCTTTACGTTTCGAGGAAACATTATTTATTAAAGCTTTACTAAGTGTAAAAGGGTTACGAAAATCATTTTAACTTTCGAAATTTATAATATAGTTAAAGGCTTCGATTCGGATATTACTATAGCGATAATGGTCCGAATAATTGTTTTTAACCTTGGTTTACGTCCTATACCTATTATTGTATCCACCAACTTTTTTTTCGCTTTATGAGTACCTAGTTAAATTGGGTATTATAAATGAAAAACGTTTAATGATCGATATTATAACTTTACGCAAATTATATAAATGCCGCGAAATCCGGGGCGTAAGGTAAATCGATGGAAAATCTAACCTAATAGATACGATAACCAAGGTTATACTGAACGAAGCCTTACAAATATTTATATCGATAAATATACTGTTTATTAGGGTTATTTAAAAGGTTATACAACCTTAATAGGTTATACAACGACTTTTTTTACCAATTTAGATCGACTTGTATTATACTATTAACACTGATTCCAGATTTTACTTCTATTTAGACCAACTATTCGCTGCGATTATCGATTTTACATCTAATTAATCCTGTCATTTCACACCGCTCCCAGAATTCTGGTACTATTTGCTTTATACGCCTCGACTCGACGGAATTTATCATTCGTTTACTTTCTTTGTTCAATTTTACATTAGCTCACCGATTCAACTATATTGCTTCTTTTTTTCTTTTTTTTATGGTTTATATTACGCTGATCACATTTGAAAAGTTTGGTTTTTTTGGAGAGCCATAATATTACTATATAGCGTATTATACTATAGCTGGGTACGCCGGCCCGGCCGAAAGAGTATTTATCTACTAACTAAAGGGAGAGGGCGATGCCATCACGTCCTTACCATCCTCCCCGCCGATTTCTTCCTTTATACTGGCGCCACTGTTATTACTATTATAGACGTTATTAACGTTATTAAATATATGGCCTTATGCCTTGTTGGTTAAGCCCTTGGGTAAAGGCGTAAGGAAGAAATTATCTTTTTTTATGGCGGCGTATAATAACGTTATTAAACTTACCTATGTAATATAGACATAAGCCCAGTTATTATGCGGCGACGGTGGTTACCGTCTCTTTAGTTCGCCGATTGACACCTATTATTAAGTTAGTATCGGTTTATTTTGTTTATTTTTAGCCGCGAATGTTTTCGAATCTCCCTACCTGGTCTAGTTTTGCTTAAGTAAATTTTTAAAGTTTGGTGAAGATTTACTTAAAAGCAGGCGGTTTCGTAACACGGCTTCGGTTTACAGCTTTAAAACCACCGAAATAAGGGCGTACGAATTGCCGATTCGCTCGTAATGATGATAGTAGGTCGAATGACCCCTGTTTTTATAACAATTGGTAATGAATTTCTCGCGGTTACGAACGCAATATACGACACGTAAAGCTTATTTATTAACTACCGGAGGTTATCTATCCGGGTACGTCACTTTAACGCTTTGCGCGTTAAAATGGCCTCATGGCGCACCTAAACGATACGGAGCTCGAGACGGCAAAGTAGGTTCGCCTCGTACTTTTTATTTAAAACGTAAGAACTAAAGTTAAAAAATATACAATCGGGTAGATTTAAGAAATACGAAACTTAACACAATTACACCAGGCTAAGCTTACAATGTAAAGGGGGCCTTATAAGTAATGGGATTTTAATACAAAAAGAAAGGGTAAGGTTTATAACTTTAAAAGGCCTCTGTTCCTCCCACGAGCTAAGAAAAAGAGAGAGAGAGAAAGGAAAGGAGGAGGTTGTAACGGTAGAGTCGGGAAATGGCGAGGCGAAAACGGCAATAAGGCTAGGCGGCGTGGCGGTGGCGAGACTAGGCGGTATGATGGTGGCAACGGCGGGACTTGACGACGTGGCGGCAAGCGTGGTAGCACGGGCAGGCGGCTTAGCGGCGATAGAAAAGATAACGACCGACGAAGGTAGGCTGCTGCTATTAGTGGTAGTTGTGGAGGTAGCAGCGGCAATAGCGGCGGCGGTGGCGGCGGCAGCGGCGGCGCGCCGCCACTCGCGCACCAAATGGCGCCTTATGGTTCGGTTCTTGCGCGTTATCTAGGCAAAGAAAAAGTTAGTAATGGGAATTAATTAAATAACCTACCTATTATAACGGCTTATTTTAGTTAAAGGGAATAGAGGTAACATGAAAATGCGGTTTAGTTTATTTGATAGGGATAGACGTTAAATTGAAATAGAGATTTACATTTATTTGAATTACACGCTTTTAAAAGAGGGGGAAAATAATTTTACCTATGCCGATAACGATATATTTTTTATACTAACCCAACACGTAATTACGTAATCACCCCCACGTAACTACTCCTACATAATCTCTCTTATCAGAAATCTCGAAAAACTCTATTACCAAGCATATCGCTCGTATTTAGTTATACCAATCAGACCCAAACTACAAACACCACCTCGGCTAAACTTTACTAATCCTAAACGAACTTGAAACACCACCTCAGCTATACTTTGCTAATACCAGCCTAATTTGATAATTTGGATCTTTTTACAATTAATACGGTAACAATACTATTACTACAAAACCTACTAATTTAAACCTTCGCAACTATAACCATACTATTACTACTAAGATATAAGTACGGAGTATATAATGAGGAAAGAAAAGATTTACTATGTGGATATTATTACATACCCTTATATATAGTATACATAAGGTAAGTAAAAGTGTACTATATTACAGGATGTACTTTTGCAAAGTGTACGATAACTTTTCCCACTACAACCTGCACTTTTACAAGGCGAAAAGTACTCCATACATGGATCGGTCTAAAATATCTTTTCCAGACCGAACGATAATGCATATATCGGTCTGGAATACCTATAACAAACTGAACGGCAATACGTGGAGCAGTCTAAAATAGTACGCTCTGGGTGAGAACTTATAGACCCTCACCTATAGCGTACACCTCTTGATGCTCCTTCGAATTATCATCTTCTATAATACAATACTAATCATTCTGAATACTCTTCAAATACCTTAGTTCACGTGAACCTTATAGGCTTGAGAACTTACCGAGAAACTCATATACCACTAATTACGTACTCTCTGCCAATATGTTTTAGCATGTATTTCTTTTACACTATTACTGCCACTATTACCCTAATAATCTTCTAGTTTTCAAAGGTAACCCTATTCTTTAACGTTATGTACTAGTTGATTTGCGTAACCCTTAATCCATACAGTCAACTTATTAAGATCTACAAACCTTTTCAGGATACCGTTAGGCTTGGCTTTAGTTATACAGTTAAAGAGGCTGTCTTTATCATTCATCTATCAGAACTCATCGATTTCTCGGGCATCGTATACTTCTGTTTAAAATGTTACATCTATCATCAAATGTTTTTCATTAGTTGTGCCCAGCTTTAATACACATTCGTAAAGGTTTTGAGAGTCTATATACACAACCATAGGTCTTAAAAGAAATCTCATCTGGTTGATAATAATCATTAACGTGCCATTAATTACCATACCAATATCAAAACGTACTATTATACCGTAAATATTACATATCAATACGCTTCATATTACACGGTTATAATTAACAGATATTTGATATACGAGGATACCGGTAATTATAAACTGCTTATCAAATTTATCTTCTTTAACGAATACTATAAGGAATTTGTTTTGTAATATAAAATTAGTATTATTCGCGAAACAACTATCGTCAAAAATTATTAATTTCGCTATTTTCAAGTTTACTGGTACTATATTAATACTTTTATCCTAATTATTCATTTACTATTAAATCCGTTTATTTAACCTGTTAAAATTCTTGTTTCATGAATTCTGAATTTTATTTCCTGGTCGACAAATTATAGGATGCCTCTATTTTGTAGAAGGTAGCGATATAAGCCGCTTGAATCATTAACTCTAAGTATAGTTATTGTTTTGCCTCTTCGGTTTTCCAAATCTTCGCTAAATTCGGGATTTACTCTTTTTGAAGTAGGTCAAAATATTTATTACGAATATCGTTAACATTATGGATAAGGATTATCAATCTATTGAAATTAAGTTTTATATATTTAGCTGATGTCTCAATAGGTTTACACTCGCAAAAGCCTGAATTTTCGATGATATTTTATTTCGTTGCTACACTTCTAACTTTTTCGAGGAAAGTTTTATGATTAATTTACGTATTAATAATAACGAAAACTATACCTTGCGTAATTAACGAATACAGGTTAAATATGAATGTCTTCATATCAAACCTATTACTGCAACGTGTTTGATACGTTAAAAAACAATAAATAATTGTTTAAGCTAATTCGTATTAAGGTTTAACGTATCTTCTTACCCATGCCGATAGGAAACTTGTTGTTTATCTTATTTTCCAGTTATAATAATACAACAAATTTAAAATTCATATCGGATTACGTGTATGTTATATAATATTACATCAATCAGGGGTATACTTAAGACTTCCTCCAACAGTTAAACTAGTAGCAATTACTACGATCAAACACTAACTATGGATATTATTAGATATCTCTATAGTTAGTAAGTAGCTACGTTGCAGATTGCACTTTTGCAAGAGTGGTACGATAACATGCCACCATACAAGTTGCATGCTTGCAAAGTGCAGGATAGCGTGTCACTGCCTAGAAGAGGCATTGACAGGGTATACCGTAGAGTGACACTGCCCAGAAGGAAGACAAGTAGAGTGTATGGCAGAGTCCCACTGGATGAGTAAAACGTTAAAAGTTCTTTACTAGTGATACTCCCCGAATGCCTTTTTTCCCTTTTATACAATTTATCTCATTACTTCAATACAATTAATAATCTTTACAATTACTTTTTCAACGTACTTGGTACAATAGCGACATTACTGATATTAATTAGTAGTCTAATCGGTCGACTACAAATAGCCTAGAAAAGAAGAGATAGATTTAAGTTGAATACCTATAGCGGGATGCTATGGCGTCTTTCACTATTCTTGTTTCAATAATACGACATACAAGAATTATATAGGAGTGTAGAAATACGCGGGTACGTCTTTGATACTCGAAGTGTAAAAAGACTGTAAGATCAAGAGTAACTTTGAAAAGGATAACTCTAGTACGATATTATTAAGTTGGTTAGTTCCCTATTTTCTAAAATTCCCTTTCCGTTATCCGTCAACTCGTTTTGGTGCTTTGGACATACCTGAGTACTTTTTGGAAAGCGTCCTACTACCTATTAGGTCACGTAAGCTAAAACCACCAAGTTTCGAAACCCTTCGTTAGGACCCACCCGATCTAAATATAGCATCTAAACCGCTTACACACTTTAGGAGCGGTTAAGATATAATATTTAAACCGTTTACGGACCTAAAGAGCGACTAAGATATAGTACCTAAACCGCTTACAAACCCCAAAAGCGGTTAAAACACAACATCCGAACCGTCTACCAAACGCATACCGCAAGCCGAATACGTACACTAAGCCTTACCCACTACCTCAACTTTTATATACATACACCTACAGACATTTGTTCTTCCCCTACCTATTCTACTCCGTTGGTCTTCCCTCGTACGCCCTAAATTATACTACTTGTTTGAGTTTATTACTTTCAACATTTGAGTTTGCTATCCACTTGGTTCGTATAACGCTTATAAAACGCTAAAGTGCTAATTTAGGACATCTGACTTGCCTATAGTTACGTTCTATTCGTATTTTATTTGAATTTCATTGGCGTTGGTAATCGTTTGATTCTTTACTTTGTGCGCTTTACTGCATTTTATTTGTTTTCATTTCACGTATTGTATGATTTTACTTCAACTGAAACGTTTTCAGAATTGTATTTTAAGCTTACCCGAATCCCACCTACTAAGTAAAACCAACTTTTTCGTCGTTTTTATATTTTCTTTGTACGTAAAAATTAGCTTCCCAATCACTCGCATATTTTAGGAGCGGCCAAAACGAAGTACTATACCGTTTACACATTGCGGGAACGGCGAACATAGAACATTTAAATCGGTTACATAATACAGTTCATTCTAATTAAAAGGGAGAGGTGGTTTAGAGAGGTTTCTAATGCTTATTAAAAGTTGTTATAGAGGCTTACTGGATTGTGGCTTCCGGAAACGAAAAGGCGAAACCTCTATTTCAGCGGGTATTTTTAAAGAGAGGAAAGGCAGGAAGCTGTATTCAATCCGCGCCTTTAATACAAAGGCCCGAGTACGACAATAGAAATTTAACCTTAGGGATAGAAAGGGTCACAATGGCGTTTTAAGTCGCGAGTTGAGAAAGTAAAAGAATTAGAAACATTATTGGAAGCGCGGTATTAATAAAAGGGAGGTCTGGATAAATAGTCTGGGCCGCGCCTTCAAACGAAAGAAGGCTTGGAAAAACATTCTGGGCGGTATTTTTAAGGGAATAAAAGGTCATATATGCAGCCCAAGACTCATTATCAAAAGGATAAAGTCCTGTAAACGATATCCAATACTTAGCTTTAGATGGAAGTGCTGGATACGTTATCTAATACTCATATTCAAAAGTAAGAGCCGGATACGCAGTCTAGGTCGCATCATCAAAAGGAGGAAAGCCCGTAAACAATATTTAATACTTAGCTTCGGAAGAAAGGGCTAGATACATCATCCAACACTTAGCTTTAAAAGGAAGGGCTAGATACGCATTTCAGGCCGTATCATTAAAAGAAGGAAGGCCTGGATACGAAATCTAACACTTAGCTTTGGGATGAAGAGCTAGAAACATAATACGTAACTCGACTTTAAGGAATGTAAGAACCGTAATGGCGTTTCGGAACGCAACCTTAAGAGCAGAAAGGGCTATGATTCTATCCTAAACATTGTTTTTTAAAAAAGATACAGGCGCTCGTGATATCGCATTAAAAACGTCCTTACGGCAAAACGTTTCGGTAAACGACTTCAGAGCGTTTCCATTAATGTAAGATATTTTAAATATAGTCTCGAATCGCTCCTACGAAGTAATGTAACGATAAAGGTCACGTAATCTAAACCGTAATGCCTTTACTCTACTGGTAAAAAGAGATAGAAAAAAAAGTTTTGCTTGGACCGATGTCATACACCACTGTTATTACAGAATTATGGACCGATATTATACATTACTGTCATTATTGAATTACGGATATAAACCGTATTATATTAATACTTTTATTACCAAATTATGGATACGGACCGTATTGAAATTGTACTATTGTTACTAGATTAAAGATACGAACCACATTAAAGAAAAAAAGATTTCCTGATTGGATATTATTAGATATATTTATAGTTAATAAGCGGATACGTTGCAGATTACATCTTTGTAAGAGTGGCACAGTAACGTGCGACTTTATAAGGTGTATTCCTTCAGAGTGCATGATAGCATGCCACTGCCTTGAAGTGATACCTACAAAGTGCATGATAGCGTTTCACTACCTAGAAGTGGTATTAGCAGGCCAAACGGTAGAGTGCCACTGCCTAGAAGAGAGACTGACAGTTTATATAGAAGAGTGCTACCGGCCAGGTGAGAGGTTATAAGCTCTCACCTGTGGCGTGTTCTCTCTAAATACCTCTCCTCTATTCTATATAATCTATCTTACTACTTCAATATAAACACTAATCTTTACGATTACTCTTCTAATGTACCTGGTAAAATAGAAACCTTACCAACACAAACTAATCTTCTAAATTATAAGCTATTGAGTAAGGATTCAATCTATACCTCTATCATGGTATTCTTAAACGATTAACCTTAACTTTTCTTACAATTGTATCCTTTCCTTACCCTTAACCTTATAGACTATCATCTACATAGAAATCGTAACTTGTTGTCTTTCAAATTACGTTTACAACACAAATTAAATTACTTAATATGAAAAGAGATCGTCAATCTTAACTCGGTCGCTTTTCTTATTATTCTTACCAAATACATCAATAATGCATTGAAATTGTAACTTGAGTCCGAAGTCTCTATCATATTTATCCCTATAAAATACCCCTACCGTTGTATATACCTATCCAAATTTGTAGTGATTGTTGCCATCCTCTTTTTAAATATATATCCAACTATTAATTGATTTTCTACGCCGTCAACGTTTTATCAACTAATGAATAATCTGGCCGAACAGATTATAATAGATAATACTCTCGGCTCAAGGGTTTTCGATTGAAGGATTTCGTTGGATTGGATGGGTTTTCTATACGATTAAAGTTGCGTAGTGCTAAAAGCAATACAATTGTTGAAGGTTTCAATCATTACGTTTAGGATAGAAATAATTAGTTTTTTGTCAAATTTATCCCATATACCTAGCGATATCTACGTAAAGACTTCACTTTAAAAATGTTGAAATAATATGTTTCAGATAATGAGGGTATCGTTGATTTGATGGTATGCCAGCTATTTCCTCAACTCCTTAAAAGCTTTTATATATTCTATAGGCCGATTTTGAGTATTTGACAATAGTAACAACTTATTTGTCATGCTTGTGTACGATCAAAATACCAGTAAAGTTGGCGTAAAACCGTTAGGGCCAATAGTTTCGTTAGAGCTTTCAACTTCAATTTACAACTGTGATTTTAGATTTGTAAAATTGTCGATTTTTTATTTAAAGATATCGCAAGACCTTCAATAAAATACGTAGACTCTACCAATTATATCAATAATCTAATTGATTTTGATAAAAACATATTCACATTCAATCCACATAGACTCAAAAATAATTTTAAATTCTATCGCAGTAACAATCATACTAGTATTGTGTATCAATAATGTCGGCGGTCCTAGATACTTATCAATCTGTAAGGTACATAATACATTAAATATTTATTTCGACGTAATGGTTTCAAAGAATTCAGTGGCGTGAAACGATATAATGAAATTAAAAAGATGAAATATAAGTTTTTAATTCAAGTAAAATTCCTTAACGAACACTTTGATGTTTAAATCTTAATCTTTTTCAACGTAAATTTCCACCTTAAGGGGCTTTAAGTGTATATTTCATAGTAATGTCAAAGCCGTTTTATTGTCATACACGTTAATGAATCTACATCATTATAATTGGATACCTTAAGTACTTCATACAACCTGTTAATCGTAGGGTAAATAAATCTTTATTGTAATTGATTAATTACTACTAACTCCATATTAAAAATTGGTATCTTGAGCCTTTGAATGAAAATCCATGAGTATCACTATTTCAAACTAAGTCCAAGCCTTTAACCTTTACCTATAATAAATATATTCATTTAATCATAGACGTTAATGTTGAAATTATTCATTTTTATAGTTAAATAAAGAAGGGGATGAAATATTTGAAATTTGGAAAGATGATAAGTCTAACGACTATTAATACGTTAGTCAATCCTAGTAAAAAGAGTTCTTTTTAAGGGATAAAACCAACTTTGGCTCTACCGGAATCCGTATGGTCAAGTTCCATAGCAATATTTATATCCCTTTATAATACAACGAACTGCAAAGAACCTTCTATTAAATTCCACATGACCCCCGTATTTACTATGATACTTTAAAATATTTACTCTGCATAACAAGCGCGAATAGTAAAAAAGTGTATAAGGTTAGGAATTTCATCATTATAATAACAATGGGTGTTTTCACCTATCAAGCGGTAAAAGGAGACGTGGTTAGCTAGTTATTATTTTTCTTTCGAGCTATAATCGCTTTCTTTATATCAACTGATAACCTTTAGTTTTTATTCATTTAAGTTCTCTATACCATCAAAGTTTATAAAGCGTTTAATGTATTTCTAGTCAAAGATAAAAAAGTATTAAACGTGGTATATCACTTGATTCATTTTACGTTCGGTAATAGTTTATCTTGTTAATTAATAGCTTTATTCTCCGTAAATATAACAATTTTAGGTATTTTAAAGGAATTTACGTGATTAACTCCAACGCTTGAAAATACAGGAATATCCTTTTTTTTATATATCTCAGTGGTCATTCATTGATGTTCAAGACTTTTATTAACAATATTGTCCGGATTTATCGTATTTACATTGGATGTAGTATGTATAAACGAGGTTTCTATTATCGTTGTTAAAGTAGTGAGTTGAGGGGTAGAAATTTGTCGAGTTCGGCACCTGTATCATTACAATCGTAAACGAAAACCACAACTAGCCAAAAAACGTTTATGAATAGCGTCAAGGTACTATAAGCTGTATGTAAACTTTTTAAAATTAGTAACGGTTTGCTGAATTTGCTAGCATAATATGCCTTCGCTAGCTTTCACAATCCCCGTAACTTGTTGGTAAAGCATTAGCTTGTCAACCATCTGATCAAGAAAATCTAACTTGCTTTTAAATATTTTTTGACAATTTAAAACGAAAAATTAGTTCATAATATTTTCATTTGCGTGGCATTTTATAAAGTTGATTTCGTATTAAAAGTGACCTATAAAACTATAGTAAATCTTCTCAAACGACGAGAAATTTGTTAAGTATCGGAAATGATAATTTTCGGCTTTACCGGTAACGACATTGAGAGATCGCGAGTAGAAACCTAGTAAATTCATTCTAATTTGATGGTATATATTAAAGAATAGTTTCAGTTTGACTTCGATGTGGTTATATAGCTTACCATTATACTTCTTATTTCATTTCCAAATTTTAACGAAAGTTGTGATTACCGCGTAATCCATATCTACTATAGGAATAACTCGAGGGGCAAGATTGATTCATTAGTTGTAAAGACTCTTTAGATCAATTACCGGTGGTATTAGGATAGTTAGTGGTGATAGTGCGTTGGATAGTTATCTTTGGCGAAGTTTAGAGGAAAAAAGCTAGTGATTATGTTTATAGTAGGCGCGCGCATAAAGAAACTCATTCTGGATGGCTGATGTTGATGGGTTTCTTGAAATTTAAAGTGTTAAGGAACTCAAAGATTTCTATGAAAGACTTAGTAATAGTCTTATTAAGGTTAAAAGGGGTTCTTGGTAGTGTTTTTGCTTAATTGACTGGTATATTTAACAGTTATCATAGGTCTAAGAACTTGTTACGCGTATTTTGATTGATTTTTCAGTGCCAGCAACGCTGGTGAGTTGAAATGTCTGGGTAGTGGGGTTTAAAAACCCTCTTTCAGTTTCAATATGATGTTATAAACGCGTGTGAGGGTGTTGAATAATATTGTTACCAGCGATGCCTTTGACTTTATTTTTTTATATATCTATTGAATATTATTGTCCTTGGCATATTCAAATAGTATCTCGGCTAATTTTCCGTTCTTTTCAAGTCTTGAAGGTTGTGAGATCCCTCGTTTACATATATCAGCCTTTAGCTTAAGTTTAACTGATTTCTTTGTTTTTTCAAATATGTTCAGATTCCAAGTCTTGAAAATCTCAGCAAAAATCTATAAGGTTTTGATACTATAGTTTTGATCGTTATGATTAACTTCGAGAATAAAGTATCCGACGTAATTGATTAAGTTCTAGGGGGTAAAATCTTCGTCAACCTTTGTAAGCTAAAAGTTGTTATCAAAGTGATTAATAAAAGTGATTTCGAGAGTTTTGATTACTTAATTCCTGGCGTGATCGTTAATGATGTTGATTTCGACGTTTTAATAAGTAATCGTAACTAAATTTAACAAGTTTAGGAGAGGAATGATTGTTGTAAAAGGGTACGTAGTAGGTCGTTTGCTGTTAAAGTTGTTGTTTGTAGTTAAAAGATTGGAAAAATTAGTTGGTTTTGCGATTTTTAGTTTACAGTAGTGATATTAATAATAGTAGTTACTTAGCCATACTTTGATATTAGTTACTTGATAATATTTGAGACTTTTATGCGGTCAATCTCAACGACTTTCTTCTATGACTGGTTTAATGGAATTTTCTTAGTTTTTTTGGTAATGGCGATACCGTCGCCAATTTCAAGTGACTCTAAATATTAGTACATGTTAAATTCTTCCTTCTTGTTACCTGTGAATAGCACACATCGTAGTAGGGCCCTTTGCAAGAATATTTCCTCTACCTTTCGCAATTACAAAGCGAAAAAAAACGGAAAATAGCTACTTCTTCTATGCGGATTATCTGTAATTAACCTAATAAGCGCTGATTATGATTTATAGGCCTTTATAGTTGCAAAGTATTCGATTCGAATCTCTGGTAAAAGTAACTTGTAGTACATTGAAAGTGGTTATGTGTAACTTCTAAATTTGATAAACCGCTAGCTGGTCTGCATACTAATTTGTATAGCTAATTTCTTGGCCCGCCCCAACTTGAAGTGTGCATATACTGCAATTAACATGTAGTCAATCCCACAAACTTCAGTCAATTTGAAGGAAGTAGAATGAACTAACTGTCAGTATATTTGATTTAACTTTATTTTAATTGACTGTTCTTCCAGCACTTGGCAATATAAAGCTTATATATAATGTTAACGGAGTATAAAATCCGATTTTGAGCTCATTCATCTCTAAATATTATTAAAACCGATGTTGTATTACAAAATAAAATTTATCAATCGATTAATATTTGTAAACATGATGAATCAACATAATATACATAAAGAAAGAGTTAAATATATTGCGATTAAATAGATATTCATCTCTGCTACTATTGTTATATCTCGAGACAATAATCCAGTTATATATATATAATCAATATTCAAATGAAACACCCGATTCCATAATGAAAACAGTAATACTAGCGGTAATTTAAATTAAACATGTAATAAAAATGAATAAAGCGTTAAACTCAAGACGGGAATAATAACGACACTTTTTATACTCCGCGTAATGATTAAAATCAACCTTATGTTTACGTAGCTATAGTGGCACATTATCAGGGAATAGAAAATACTTGATAAGGATAATTACATGTCAACGAATGATATAAAAACTTTGAATAAAATAGTATGAACTAAGGATAATAACGTTCGAGAGATTAATTAAAATCATTCAATATATAGGTATTTTTCAACTACTAAGAAGTACTTAACTCATACCATGATTTTAAGATTGGTTATATTTCAAATGATTATAAACTTCAACGTATGAAATCATGAAACTCGTTAGAAATGGAAAGCTTATTCTAAGGGAAGAAAAATGAGAACCAAAGGTAAATAATTCGACGATATAGAAATCATCGTATATAATTAATATCAATCAAATCAGGTACAATTTTTTTCTCGATCTCTTATTTTCACAATGTACAAGCTAAATCTTTTTATATGGTTAACTTAATAAAAGAGATCGTAAAAAGTTTGTGTGTTGGTTAGGCTTTAGACGTTGCAATGTTATCAGTTCAATTGGTTGATGTAACAGTAGTATTTCAATAGTCAAGTGGTGGATGTATTATTCATGGCTTGGCAGACCGCTAGCCGGTCTACATAGTAATTTCATGGCCAATCTTTTGGCCCGTGCACTAGTTTGAAGTGTGCGCATATTGTACTTGACGTGCAATCAATACAGTAGACCCAAAAATAATACACTCAACTTGTAGTTAGTAAAGTCAATTTTACTATAAGTAAAGTTGACATATTGCATTCAAATTTCTACTATTCCAATACTGGAAGCTTTTTATTTTGCATATGCCCGACAGTGTGGTCAACCAATCTTTTCGAGTTACTACTAAATTATATCGTCGTTAACTGGCTAGACACTAGTTAATTCCGGAGCCAAATTAACTACAATTACCTGTATTTGTTCCGCGGTTCCGAGTTTTGGATTTATTAGTTTCCAAAGACAAGTCTTCCGCTACAGACTTGTATAAGCTTTGGATTTAAGCATATGAATTGAACAAATCGCCGGCTACAATTCCGTAGCAGTTATCCAATTTATCAGGGCATCCCTATTCGCCAGCACGTAACTCGACCCTACCTGGTAGCTTTTCAACTTAGCCCTCGATACGTATAGTTAGTTTATTGTTGTCTATAAACCTTTCAAGAACCTTATTTAGCGACGTCTTCGTTTCAATATTTACGGGATTGTTTTTGCCGTCAATTCATTAGGATTCTTCAATCTCTCCGTTTTTGTAATATTTATACAATGATATTATATTAACTATTAGAAGTTTCTCACTAATGATTCTAAAATTTAAACGGAATTCAAATAGGCTCCTTAAACCGGTACAGATTATGACCGGGATGAAGGGAATTCTTAACTATTTGGTAATTATATTAAACATTTGTCATAATATTATGCTCATATATAAGCCGATTCTTATACTGTAGACCTTTAAAAGTAGCAAGATTCGCGTGGTTATCTTATATTTGATGAAGGTCTAATAAATCAGGCATTCGATGATGCTGAATGGATATTTCTGTCTACCTGTATTGACGAAGGTTATTAGGAATCTGATTTGCGACAACGGGTTTATGTTATTCCTAAAAACGACATCCGTAAATATTATAAACTTAACTCTCTATAAGTTAATTGGGATTATATTAATTCCTTGGTTTGTATTTTTTAGCTTTCACTTCATCCTTCTATTTTATCAACTCAAGTCTTCATTCGTTGGGTTTTATATTTGTACTGTGATCGATTTTTTGTAAGAGGCTTCTAATTAATATAAGGTAGCGATATAACTATTTCAGGCGCGTTACTCCAAATACCGTTAAACCTTAGCTACGTTAATCTTGTTGATTAAGTCCAAGTCAACGCCACAGAAATCAAGGCAACTATTATTAACATTAAGTATACGAATTAAGTATACGAATCAACTATCCATTGAAGTCAATATGATTACCTTTTTTTACAATTACAACTGGTTTGTAGTTTTATAACTTTAAGTCTTTCATCATTTGTTATTCTGATACTATGAAACCAGTAGTTTTGAAGAAAATGATATTATTAGTTTACATACCTATTAGACTAAAGTTTTCCTTTTACTTTACCAATAAGTAAGTTTTATAGGTTAAAAACTTTGTATCTAGTTTAGACTGAAAGTGTGATGGATGGGTTATAAATTAATAGATACTTACTTTAGATAATTCCTATAATTACTTGATTCATCGTATAATTGTCCCCGGAGGGTATTTTCCACGTGATTTCTATGGTAACTCTACTGAAACAATTCGTTGATAATCAATTGCAAAATTACATATATGCTTTCGTTATATATCAGCTATTAAGGGTAAATTTCCCTTTTGTTTAAACTAGTAAATTTATTACTACAAAGATTAATCAACGTTAAATAATACTTTGAATAATTGGCGACTACGTAAGGATTGATGTTTTTCCTTTATTACCATATTTTTAAAGGATTCAACATAACTTTCCCTACGGTCTCCCTATAGTCTTGCGTCTAACGTGGTATATAAATTTCTATCTAAAAACCATGACGTTTAGTTTTTGATAGTGAAAATCGTCTTCAGGTGTCGAATTATATAATTTCTCGAGTAAGAAATTCATCAATTTTGACCTTATCGTTTTTCAAAAGTTTGTCGAATGTTTTAATAACTCTTTATTCCTAAAGCTTTGAAGTCAAATTTAAACAATGTTTTTCTCTTTTACTTTCCTAAATAATATTGCAAATTTGACCTGTATATATTCCTAGTTTTTAACCTTTTTCTTTTTTAATGATCGTCCGCATCGGTAATTTTTGATTAGTCTATCGATTATAAGAGAAAGAGGATTGTATTAGCTTTTTCGCTTAACGTTAAAGTCTTTATCTTTATTGTTATTAGCTCTAATGTAAGGCTTAACCTGATTTATACGAAACTTCGCAGGACTGTTAACAGGGTTGATATTTATTTTAGGGTAAGTGATACTTAAAATCTTCAACAAGCTATCATATTTACTTGGTTATCTTTGTACGATGAATTCACTTTAAAATTGTCAAATAAGTACATCGATCGTTATAAGGCTGTTTTTTTATATTAAGGGTATTATTGATTCAACGCCGTGTCGATTCTTTCCCGTAATTCCTTTAAAGCTTTGATTTATATTGTGGCTCTTCTCTGAATACTTACCAATAGTATAGATTTATTAGTTAAATTTATGTATTCTTTAAAGAATATTACCGTTGGTATTAGGCTGTTGAGGTCTATAGTATTTTTAATTCCTTTACCATTATCTAAACATGTACCCCCTAATCTGTAAAGTTTTCAGTCTTTAACATAAGGATATTATACGTTCTTTAAAGTAATAATAATTCTTTTTCGACCATTCCAATATTTTAGTGGGTTTGAATAAGTAACTGTTTGTACAGGATTTCTATTATTTTGGTGTCCGTTTAAAACTTCGTAGCCGTAAAGTTAATGTCGGTATTATGAACAATAATGTTAGGTGAGCCTTAATTTGTATTAATTTATAATATTCTTGGCATTTTCCACGTATTTTTTGCGTGTAGAGATTTAAGGAATTTGGCTTTGTGAAAAAATGTTGTGAAGTTCACAACGTAAAGTGTTGGTAGGCCGGCCTATTAATGTAAGCCTTTATCATTGCAATGTAGTCGATTCGAATCTTTGTGGTTGAAGTAACTGGTGTTTCATTACAAGTGGTGATTGATGAGTTGTTGCTTTTAAGTTTGGTAAACCGTTAGCTGGTTTGGACGCGAATTTGTATGGCCAAGTGCTTTAGCCCGTGCCCCACTTTAAAGTGGGTACCTATAGCAATAGGCTTGCAGTCATTCCTACAAACTGCAATCAATTTGCAGTCAGTAAAATCAACTAACTGTAAGTATAGTTAACTTGACTATACTGCATTTGACTGCTATTTCAATACTGGCGGCTTTTTGTTTTATGCATGTATGCCAGCGTGGCCGGCCACCAATTGATGGCAACGCTTGAAACGCCTCCTCAATTCACAAGCCAGACCCCTGTCAATTCCAGTCAATTTGCACTAAAACTGACATAAACCATGGCTTTTTGCCTCACATCTCCGAGCCTTGTGTTCTTTAACTCCTGTATATAAGTCATTCGCTATAGATTTACGCGTATCATGTATTTCACCAATCGCGCACCTTTTGCCAGTAGTTCTACCTATTATCATCATTACTATTACTTTAGTAGTCTTCGAATTTACCAGGGCATCCTTATTCCTTAACGTTATATACCAAGTGATCCACGTAGCCCTTAATTTATACGGTTAGCGTATTATTATCCACGAATCATTATAGGGCGCTATTAAACGTAGCTTTAATTAAGGTGTTAAAGGGGTCCTTTTTGCTGCTAATTTACCAAAAGTTATCGATCTCCCGGGATTCGTATCTTTCATTTAAAGTCATTACATTTATCATAAACGTTTTTCATTGATTATACCCAATTTCATTGAGTATTTGTAAGAGTTTCGGAAATCTGTACACATAACTATAAATATTGCAGGTGATTTTGACTATTTATTAATAATTCTCAATTTTCCGCTAGTTGTTATATTAATACCAAAACTTGTTATTATAATGTTAATCTTGAAAGCTAATACGTTTTGTATCATACGTTGATACTTAACGGATATTTAGTATATAAGGTTCCTGATAATCGTAAATTGCCAATCAAATCTTCCTTAGTTAACAAGTATTATAAACACTGTTGTTTACAATATAAGGTTAGTATCATTCGTAAAACAGCTATTGATAAAGATTATTAACTTCACCGTCTTTAAGTTTATCGAAACCACATTACTACCTGTTTTTAAATTATTAATGTTTCATTGTATCCTTTTGTTTAGTTTATTAAAGTTATCGTTTTATAAATCTTGTATTTCTATCGTAATAAACAGGTCATACAATTCCTTAGGTTAGCATAACGCTGAAATATAAGCTGCGTGTGCTCTCTACTTTGGGTATCATTATAATATTGCCATGTTAGCATTATCAATCGTCGTGAAATTCGTAACTTGCCATTTTGAACGTAGGTTAATATACGTGTTACGAATATCGTCGCCCGCTTCAATACTATGAATACGAATTGACTATTCATTAAAGTTAAGTTTTATATCATTGGATAATATTTTAATTGACTTACATTTTGAAAGGCCTGAACTTTTAAAAGAATGTTGTTCCGCCGTTATAAGCCTAATATTTTCAAGGAAAAGGGTATTGGGGGTTTATATACCAATAATATCCAAGTTCTTTCTTTATATAATGAATGAATATAAATCTAATATTGGAGTTTTTCAATTTGGTACGTTTTCAAAGTGTATAAAATATATGGAAAACTTATACTCATTCTTTTGGCCCGTTTATATAAAAAAATTGAATATAATATATTACCCTTCCAGCTGAAAACCCATCTCTCAGCTTTTTAGGCAATTTTGATGATATTTTCCATTAAATATTGGTAGTAGATTACGTGAACAGTTACATTATATTACTACCATCCATTGTAAACTCACCGTTTGCATTAATAGTGAAATTGGTAAAAATCGCAACGATCAAACGTTGGTTGTGTTTTAGATTGTAAACGATTAAGTTAGAATTCAGCTTTAACTTCGATTACAATATTTTGAAGCGTTTTTCCGAAACTCTTCGTGCAGCCGGTACATAGGTTTATTTTCAATTTTGTAAATTATCCTCGACTTGAATATTCCAACATTTTGGCCTTTAAATTACGTTAATGGTTTAAGTTAAGTATCCTTTCGTATCAAAAGGCCGTTGATTTTCATTCAGTTGTTTTCATTAAAATGATTGCCCGGTATATTGATAATGCATTTCATGTGTTATTGAAAGGTAAGGTTTCCATTCGATGTTTTTTCTGAAATATTCACGACGTTTTATATGAAGTTTTTGGTTTGTAGTCCTCGTTACCATTCTTCTTTTAATATATATCCTACTTTTAATTGGATTTTTACGCCGTTAAAAGATTATAGGTTTATTACAGATCGGTTCGGATGGATTATATTAGTTTATGCGTTTGGTTTGAGGTTTTTCAATACAGGGATTGTCATTGGATTTAAAGATTGTTTTGTACAGTTTGACCTGTGTAATACGGAAAGTGATCACGCGGTTAACGATTTTGACTATTGCGTTTGGATTAACGATACTTGATATTTCATAGGTTCTATGCTATTTTCCTGGTTTTCCCTATATAAGATATTTAATTTAAAATAGTAAAGACATTATATCTATTATCCATAATATGTTTTTTGGTGTTAATAATATCGTCAATATGACGGCGAAAGGATGCCTTTTTCAATTTCTATAAGGTTTTTTCATATTCCATAACACGGTTTTATATATTAAGCGATAGTGGAGATTTGGTCATTATATATAGATAGGCCTTGAATATTAGTAAAGTTGGTATAAAGCTATCCAGGTTAGTAATATAGTTAAGGCCTTTTATTGTTATTTAAATACGTGTTTCTCAATTTTCAAAGCTTTCAATTTTCAGGGTAAGGATGTAGTAGGTATTTTGTAAAAAGGAATAAACATTTAAGACTTCAATAATACGTTAATACGCCTTAACAAAAATCAATTTGAGTTTAACTCTTATCTATTCAGTATTCAATTCAATTTCATTACAATGATGATGGTATCAATGTTGTAGATTAGTGCATTCAGGGGTCATAGATACGTATTAATCCACAAAATACGTAATACCTTCCATGTTTTCTCTGCTGTAATTGTTTCAAGGAATTTAGCTCCGTAAAACCATGTAACGGATTGAACAACATAAAATACCGGCTGACTAGCATTGTAAAACATGTCTACAAAAACCTTAAATTTAAGTTTTGATTTTCCTTCAACATAAACTTAAACCTTAGGGAGGTGTAGAAGTGTGTTCATTAATAATATTAAAGTTGTTCAATTGTCTTAAGAATTAGTAAATCCAAATTTTCGTTACCAACCGCCTTGAAGAATTTATATAGCATATTAGTTGTCAAGTAATCAAACCGACGATATAATTAGCGAAATTTCTACTTTGGTAAGTTTAGTATTATTATGATTAGCCTTTGGAAGTGGAATTAGAGGTTCCTTATTGAAATAGAAGTAGGAACCTTTAGTTGCCTTTAACTTTAATCAATCTATTAGTTTAAGTATTGACGTTGATGCCGAGGTTTTTTTCAAAAATTTTCAGGTAAATAAGAAAGTGGAGATATTATTTTAAGTTGTGAAAGATAATAGAATTCCTTATGGTTGTAATAACTTTCGATTCCAGTAAAAAAAATTTTTGGGGCTAAAATTAACTTTCAGTTTATTGGTATCCGTAAAATTAAGTTTCGTAGCAATATTAATATCTTTTTCAACGTAAAGTATTATAAATAGCCTTCTTTTAAGTACTATATTGCTCATGTATCTGGTATAATACCTGGAACGACCTGTTTTTCGTAACGTTTGCGAAAAGTAAATAGGTCTGTAGGTCTAGGATCTTTATCATTATAATGGTAATAGGAGTCTTTACATGTTAAGCGGTATAAAAAGTTGTGGTCGATGAGTTATTACGTTATTTTCAGACTATTTTTAATATTTTAGTTCAAACCGATGGTTTTAGATTCATTTTCTCTTCTTTTAACCTCCTTTCTTTTAAAGTCTACGACATGTTCAACGTATTACTAATTAAAGGTAAAAATGTATTATATATAGTATATTACTTACTTCGATTCACATTCAGCAGCAATATAAAGTGTTAACTAATTGTTTTGTTTGCCGCAAATCCATCCTTTTATAGTATTTAAAGTGAATTTACGTAATTGACTTTAAAATTTTGATGAAAAGGAGTACCTTCCTCCATACTTGGTTTAGTAATTACGTCTCTAGGTTCAAGCCTTCCGTTAATCGTATTAACCGGGCCTACTATACTTACGCTCAATTTAATACGTATAGAAAAGATATTTTTCTTCTTCGTTGAACTTTAAAGTCTAGGAGTGCATACGAGTTATACTCGGGACATATTTTATTACCATCCTAAACGTGGATCTTAACTAGCTCTAAAAACACTTAACAAGTAATATCAGAACACTGAAAAACGTATTAGAACTTTTTATGGCTTGAACAGCTTACAAAATCTATTAGCGAAGTATACCTACGCTAGTTTCCATATTCCACATTATTTATTGGTAAAACATCAGTTTATTAAGCCTCGGATTAAGGAAGTTTATCTTGTTTTAGGACTCTTTTTTATATTTCAACATTCAAAATCACTTCATAATGTTTATATGACATTTGGTAAAATTTATATCGTATTCAAAGTGATCTTTAAAACTGTCGGAAATTTCTGGAAAAGGAGTAATTCGTTAAGTACCAAAGTTGATGATTCTCGGTTTGACCTGTACGGATATTTGGAAAATAAAAGTAAAAACTCGGTGTTTTAACCCTTATATATTGGTAAATGTTAAATAACGGGCGTAAATTGACATCAAGAAAGTTATATAGCTTACCGTCATACTTTTCTTTTTCTCGCCAGATCTTAACCAACATTTCAACTACCATGTAGTCCATATTAACTATGGGAACATTTCGAGAGGGAAAGGTAATGTATCAGTCGTAATGACCCTTTGGATTCTTTAACTAGTGTTGGGAAAGCTGCTGGTATTAGTGGGCAGGGTAGTTATCTTTGACCGAGTTTAGAAGAAAAATGCCAGTGGTTATGCCTATAATAGATTTATGTGTAAAGCTATTTTCCCTTAGTTTTCCTATTGAAACTGGACTTGTTAATAACCTTGGGAAAAGGGGATTCAAGGGTTTCTATGTACTGCTTAATACTTTTTTGTTATGTTAGAAGGTAAGTCGAGGTTATTATTTAATTAATTGGTGAATTTGAGGATTTGTAGTATATGAGTCAATTAATTCTTTATGGCAAGTATTACTATCCCTTTCAAATCCTTTTACAGAAGGGTTTAAGAAACTCATCTGAGCTTAGGCGTAACCTTTCGAATACGTTTAAGGGAGTTAATGGATAATTTCATTAATAATATCTTTGCCTTTGCCTTTGTGGGTCTATTTGTGGTCTTTATTGGTGGCGAATTCCTATAATAAGTTTGTCAGATTACCCTATTTTTCCTGTTTTCGTGTGTATTTCAACGTTTCGACTTAAAGGTTAAGTCTTCAGCCTGATTTTAAACCCCCTTTTTTTAGTTTCCATGTCAAACAGGTTCAATCTCTAAATTAATTTTTAAAATCTTCAAACGCTTTTGAGTTTTGATTGTTCCCAGCTTTTTTTGAATCGAGAATGTAATGACTAATAACACTGATAAGGTATTTAACTAAAAAGTATTCTGGATCTTTATCGTAGTATTTCGCGAAAGTGGTATCGAGAGCCCTAATTGTTTTCTCTTGGCAAGATTGTCAATAATGTTAATTATGGCGTGTTCTCAAGCCATCGTGACGAATATTAAATGGTTCAATGGGAAAAAGAGTGGTAGAAAGAGAAGTAGGGCTATAGGTTTGCCGGTAAAGTTAGTATTTTTAAAGGTTGTAGAACTTCATTGTTTTTACTTTAAGGTTTATATTAGTAGGACCCGTAATAGTAATATCCGCAATAGTACTAACTCAGAAATTTGCTATCTGAACGTTTAAGGCTTTTAAAAGTTCAATCTCAACGTTTTCAAAACTATTCCAATAGGAATTTCTTGGTGTTTTCAATAATGGAAATACCGTCACCACTCTAAAATACCTTTTAACAAAAGACGCAGCAGAAGTGAGCACTTCCCAAGAATCTTTCTTCTACCTTTTATAAACAAAGCGTAATAATCAAAAAGTAGCTTCTTCTTCTAACTCGCTTATATGAGCTTAACCTAATAAGTACTGATCAGTGTTAGAAGGTTCGGCTATCAATATAGGCCTTTATCGTCGCAACTTAGTCGATTAGAGTCTCTGTGGTCGAAGTAACGGATTCTGCATTGAAAGTGGTGATTAATAAGTTGTTACTTCTAAGTTTAACAGACCTTTAGCCGATATGCATGCTAATTTGTATAGCCAACTGCTTTGGTATGTGCCACACTTTGAAGTGGGTACCTACTCTACTAGAGTTTCAGTTAATCCCACAAAATACATTAATTTTTCAGTCAGTATAATAAAATGTAAGTACAGTTGATCTGGTTGTATGTTATAACCCAAGAACCAACTGCAGGCAATGAAACAGGCTAGCGGTCGGCTGCGCCATTAAGAGCCTGGTGTCCAACAGATCAAGCGGAGAATATCTCTTATGTCAGCAACTCAGGGTTAGGGTTAACACACGGACGTATAAGATATGTTGGATATGTTGCTATCTAAGCTATCCAGTACTGAAGATGATATGAAGGTACGGATATATAAGAATACGGGCATCACCACATAGATAGTATTTCTTTTATAGCTCTTCAGTTATCAATCTAAGTTTCCGGTCTCAGTATATTCTGAATAGTCTCACGGCTAATAATCATTAATTGCACGGTTGCGATATTGTTCACTCAGTACCTCTGTTATCTTCTTAATAACATAAACCCTCTGATATCTTTTATATACTCACGGGTATTTAGTGTGATCATTATATTGTACTGCATTTGCCAGCTATTCAAACTTAAATATCAAGTTTGTTATCTACGTAAAATATATTAATATTGATTATATAACTAAATGTTTTATGGACTTGTCATACAAACCTAAATTTGGGCGTGGGTGCGGGAGGAAAATAGGGGGTTCAGGCATACATTTGGTAGTAGTAGTTAATCTTTTCAACAACTTTGAGAGTAAACTATTCTATATTTTCGTAACTTGCGGAATTGAAGACTTTATATAGATTATGAACGCCTAGGTAGTTTATACCCTGGTGTAATTAATGTATTTCTAATTTCGTCAGATTGAATATCATTGTTTTAAGGCTTTAAAGATAAAATTACAAATGCCTCGATTTAAAGGCGAGGGAAAACCTTTAGCTATTTTTGATTAGTTTATCGACGTTGACGTTGGCGTTGACGTTAAAAGTTTTTATGTTCTTTAAATGAAGGAGGAAAGGGGTAGATAATTTGAAGACATAGAATGTAATAGACTCTGTAACAATTTAAATAACCGTTGTTTTTAATAACAATATTTTTTTCGCCGAGCCGAAGCTAATTTTAGCTTTCCTAGTATTGTAACGATTGATTTCCTTAATAATAGTTTTTCCCTTCGTAAAGCTATATATTACGAATAAGTTTTTATTTCATAATTTATTATCCCTGTATTTGGTATAATACTTTGAAATGTGTCTTCCGCGTAAAAATCTTGAAATTAACAGGTATGTAATGGTTGAAAGGCTCAGTGAAAGTAAAAGTAGGGTTTTTCGTTTCTTAAATGGTACAGGATGGCGTGTTCAGCTAGTAAAGGAGCTGCGTTAGGAATATTATTTTTATACCACATGATTTTTTTAGGTATATCGTTATCGTTAACAACATTTTGGCCTTGGTAATTTGGGATGTAGCCTACGTAACTTCACCCGAAATTAGTAAGCTATTAGATCTGATATATTACTTGTAATTTATTAAGTTAAATTGAAGTGTAACGTGTTCACGAATAGCTGAACTTGCCCTAGATTCAATACCTTTCATTATTATTATGACGATAGTTCTTTCTATCGATATATCCGTTTGAATTTAGACATAGTTAAAGTTAGTGTAATTATAGCTTTTTATCCGAAATTTTTAATTAGATTTGGGAAATTGGGTCCGTTCTTACTAAAGATCGATGTATTATATCAGTACGCGGTTTTTTCTTCATTCAAATCGCGGAAGTTATTAGTTGGGGAGTATATACCGAGCGAGTTTGTTTTACGTATCATTATAGTCATAAACGAAGATTGTAATTAGTTGAAAAAGTTTTTATCGCTAGTATTTGGGAGTTATAAAACGTATTCGAACTCATTTATGCCCGTGATTGCTACCCGTAATTATTGTAAAGGGACTAAGGGCGGAGCTGTTGCTCAAAGTCGTCGGATTCTGTCTATAAACCTTAATAAAGAAGGGAAAGAGAAGTCCCTGCTAGAGAGCGGCTATGGAGCTAAGATGGTGTAACCCACAGTCACGTGACGTGTGGAATCGTGTCCCCAAGCGGCTTCCTCCCTACTTTAGAGCATCGCAGGAGCGTGTAGAACCATCAGAGTTGGATCCCTGGTAATACTAGCTAGGCACTAGCCTGTAACATCACCTCCACAAACACCACCCCCTCCCCCTTTTTTTTTTTAATATAGCTTAGTAAGTATAAAGTAACGTAATCGCACTTTTGAAAATGTCGCGGTTTTATATAAAAGGTTTTTGGCCATATTATGATGAACATTACGTAGAAGGTGCCCTAGCGCTCCCCCTCCCCTATAAATAGTCCCTAAACTTTCAATTTCAAAACAAAAGCTTTTTTTACTCTTTAACCTTTAACCTTTTCGTATAATATTGGTATTTTTAGCCTTTAATGTAGTACTATCGTATAATATTAGTAATTTTACCCTTAAATATAATACTAGCTTCGTAGACCCTTCATTATTAGAGTGCATTGTTAAGACTACTGTGCTACGATGAACCCCCAACTTATTATTAAAGTGAATAAGGTTATTAGAGATGTAGGTTATATACTTCGAAGTTGCTTAATCCTTGCTAACGAACATAAAGTTCCTTACTTTACGGGTTATCGATATATACTTCAATGGGACTCGGGAACAGACGTATTTCAAATGTGTTTACAAAATAGCGTATAACCTTGGGAAATTCTGTTAAGAAACTAAGGGTATATAATCACGATAGCTACGAGGAAATTGTTAATAAGCGGCTCGATACTGGCGTTCGGTGTCGCCTTTGCTTTGTTGGAGCCATAAGCCGTAGTTTTAGCTATTCTTATACGTTGCTAAACTTAAATCCCGATATAAACAAGGCTATACGGGAGTTATTTGAAGCGTATTTGACGTTTAACTTCTAGGACCGAGGTAAGTTTACGTTTTTATCAGCCGTTTTATAGGTATGTCCAAGCGGCTAAAAAGCTTGTAAACTTAGGTAATCATCGTACAAAAGGTTATAAAAGTACGTCGCGTTACGTAACGTAAGGTCAATACTTGAGGCGGAGCGGGTTTTGTCTCCGCCACTCCCGTACACTGTAG
Source organism: Anisogramma anomala (assembly GCA_038502455.1). Taxonomy (NCBI): domain Eukaryota; kingdom Fungi; phylum Ascomycota; class Sordariomycetes; order Diaporthales; family Gnomoniaceae; genus Anisogramma; species Anisogramma anomala. Next base: position 10,100,107 of record JASMMZ010000001.1, read on the forward strand.
GGGCCTACAGACCATATAGCTTATAAATAAGGAATGTAATATTTAAGTAAGTTTTCCTTATTAAGGTACAAACATGGAGGACGCGGTTAACGAATAGTTAGAAAACGATATTAAAAACGATATAGATGATTATTAAAGTTTCAAAGCGTATTAGTAATTAGCTGCGTCGAAAAAAATTCAAATTAAACTAGTTTATTAAAATGGGTAAAAAACCATTGGTTAAGTAAATAGGCTAGGAGTTCGAGGATATGTCGAAGTAAGCCTTGTTGTCGTCGTTTGTTTTCCGTCTTTATTAATATTAATACGTTTGTTTCTTACCCGTTTATTAGCGGTTTATACGTTATTCCATTTCTTAAAGTAAGGTGTAAAAATTAGACTCGTTTGCGAATAAGGCGTTAGGGCTAATAGTAATATTTAGCTGGTTTATAACGCGATTCGAAGATATTATATGTTACGGTATTAAAAAAGTTTAAAAACGGCTTTTACATTAAGTGTATATAACTTACTTATTTAATTAAAACCTATATTTTCGGTAAGTTATCAAGTTAGTTACGTTCGACTTAGGGTTTATTACGAGCCCGTAATATACTATCGATTCGATATTCCGGTTTTACCTCACCGTCGTCGCTTTTAAAAATTATAATTTATGACTAAAAGTTTCGAGTTTACTAGCTTAAAAGGGGATCCGAAGCGGCTCGTACAAGTTAATTTATATGAAATCGGGGATATTTTCCGCCTGGTACGTTAAGTTCAATAATGTGAAAATCGATTACACGTGTTTTTTGGTACTTGTTGTAAAGCTAACTTAACTTTTTTAAAAAATCGTCAAGCTTATATTTTTTTAAGGAAATACTGAACGTTTTCGGTCACTCGAAAACGGATTAAGGGGGAGCGCCGTTCATTAGCGGTTTTTTTCATTAGCTACTATGTAACCTTCATTGCAGCTTGTACGAATTCCGTAACTTCGTGGATTTGTTAAACAAAGTTTTTAACCTTTACCCGTAATATTATGACCGAAACGAAAAAATGTTATACCGGTTATACAAAATTAATATAACAACCGTAGATTATATAAAACGGGTTAATATTAATGGTAATTATATTTTTATCATTTAATATTATTCAATAGCCGGGTAATAAACGGCTTTAGTCTATTTGGGTGTAAACAACAAAAAAGTAAATATGTAAGGACTTTTTAATTTACGCGTTCGGTCGCGACGTCGGTTTCTGGATAAGAGGTAGTGTTTAAATGTTGCTTTACTCTAGTAAGGTTATAAAGTTTCTTTTAAAACCCCCTGGTTTAATTTAAACCACGGTTATTAACAAGTGTACGCGGAAATCTATAAAATCTCTAATAACAACTTAAAAACCGTTTCGCATAGGTTTCAGCGTTTATAGTAATCATAGCCTTAAAGGTAGTGGCTTTATTTAAACGGTCCGTAATAACTATAAGGTAACGTGGGTTGCTAACGTGTTTCCAAGGTACGTTAACTATAAAGTAGATAAAAAGCTCGTTTTAAAGCCGTCCGGAAACCGAAAAGGATTTTAAAAGTCCCTTTCAACGGTGTTTCTAATAAGTTATACGCCTACAAACTTTGTATTTGCGGCAAAAACAGCGGATCGCGTGATGTAAACTGGATTAAAAATACGTTTAAAAAAGAATAACGATAATAACATCGTGTCCTAGATATCCGGTAAAAAGTAAATCGAAGGAAGGTTAAATTAGCGTGGTAGTGAGCGGCTCGTAAACAAGTATTCAAATGCGGTCGCGGAACCGCAAAACTTGATAGTCGTTTACTAAATATTTCGAAATCGAAACCTTTAACGTACGGTTGTTGTCGGTACGAATATCTTCTGGAAAATGTCTATCATTTATACGTATCGTACGTACCAGTTGGCGGTAAGTGGTATCGCGTATAATAATGGCATCCTAATAGCTTTAAAAGTGAACATTGGTTAAAAATCCACGGTTTTTCGAAATAAATTTACCGGTGATAGTTAATCGGAAAACGTACGTATACGGGAACGGCTCGGGAGCGGATTATTTGAAACGTAACAATTACAATTTTTATACTAAGTAATATAATTTTGAAATGCCTTTAGAGATATTTCAATCTCGTTATTATAATGTATCGGGTTGCATAAAATCCGTTACTTTATTATATACTGATTGAAAACGAAATTACGAAAGTCTTTTAAACTAGCGAATCTGTCATTCGGAAAACCGCCGGATAGTTATAAAGTACTGTAAGTTTTCATAATAAGTTAAGATCGTAAACGAGAGTGTCGTACTCCGGAGCTCCGCATTCCATGTTTTTAAGTAACTTATAATTCCGAATAGTTTCTCATCGTATATTTCGTAATTATATTTAGCCGAAAATAGGCTATAGGAGAAATACTTTACTAGACGCAGGTTACCGTAGTCTTTGCGCTGGAAAAGATAGCCTTTTAGGGCCTAGCTAAAATAGTTGGCTTTTAGAATAGTGTCGCGGTTAATATCCTATTAGACGAATACAGGTTTTTTTTAAAAAAAGCTAAGTTTAAACCGTTCAAAAGTATAATTTTACTTAGATACATAACAAAATAGGGTACCTTTATGGGTTAGTCGAAGTAATACTCTAATAATCTTCGAGTAATCGCGAATAAAATATCGGTAAAAATTTGTGAAATTAAGAAAACCTCGTACTTTTAAAACCGATGTAAAAACCACCTATTCCCGGAAAACGCGTAGTATTTCTGGGTTTATACGTATACCAACGACAACTTCGATGAAAAATCCTCAATACTTGGTTTTATAAACCCTGAATTCGCATTTAGAAATGTTTAGGTTAAATCCCGCGGCGTTTAGAGCGTTAAGGATTTGTTGAACTTTAGTTATATAATTATCGAAAGTGTTATTAAAGTAAACGATAATATTGTCGGGGTGAACGAAATAGAAAATATGTAAAAAAGAACTTGACGAATTATTAATATATCTTTAAAAGGTAATAAAGGCGTTAAAGAGGCTGAAGAGGATAATAAGCCATTTTAAAAGCCCGAATCATGTGCTAAATACAGTTTTACATTAGTCTTTCTCCCTAATACATAATTTGTAAAAAGTGATTTTAATATATAACTTGGTAAATTACTTGGTTTATGAAATATTCGTAAACGTATTTTTAAAAAGAGAAAATAGGTAACGATCTACTTCCATAATAGTATTAAGCCAGTGGTAATTAATACAAAAGCGTAACTTTTCTCCAGGTTTCTTAACGAAAATGACTAGGGCACCCGTTAAAGAGCTGTTCATTTGAATATAACTCTAATTAAGTACTCGTTCAACGTCTTTCGTAATACAAAAAGCTTCTTACACGACATAACGTGTAAAGAACCCTACGTGACTTTTGAAGGTTAGCCCTAGTTGTCGGTACGAAGGACGATTTCGTAATTTGCTTTAAAGCGGTAAGGGAGTAGCTTGTCGTTAAGGGTTTTGTTAAATAAAGGGTAAAATTCCTTAAGGTCAGCGGGGAGTTTGTTGTAAACGGAAACGAGTGATTTTGGGGTAAATTTTTTATTAATATTTTCGAAGGAAACGTCGACGAGCTACGTAGTAGCGACTTGGCTCTTACGGACCTTTCGTAAGATGGTGTGAACTGTAAAAGCATCGATCCCTTTCAGCGTTTTGTAAATAGGCGCGAATCCCCGTTTTCAAACATAATAATTACCAGCTCGTTTTAAAATTAATATATATTTCGAAACATTGAAAGTAAAATATTTATACTTTATTTAAAGTTTACCTAAAATAGTTCTATATTATAAAAAGGGGACGATAAAAGGTTATATCCTGTACTGGTATTTTTCCAAGTGGATATTTAAAAGGATAATAAACGAAATGAATCGTAAGAGCGAACCGGGTATGTAATACATGGATTTACCAAATTTTCGTAAGGAAATGAAAAATCGTAGTAATTTAAAACGATTATTAACCTACTTATTCGTAACGTTGAAATATTTATAACTTATTCTTACTAAAGCGTAAATAAAACGAATGAAATTATAAAGTAAATTTATTATAAACAGGGAGCTATTTAAAAGTTAGGATGGAGTTACCAAGTCGAATTAAAGTTTTGTTAACTTCTGTACGTAAATATATATAGAAGTTGGGCTTTTACCTCATAGTCGATAATATCTCCGACCGAAGTACGATAAAGTTTTATAACGACTTTAAAGTTAAAGATCTTCGGGTGTTACACCAGATCCTACGGGTATGTACAGATAAGATAGTTGTTAGCGTCGTAACGTAAATATAACCGGAAGTCTTTATAATAGGAAAGTTTCAAGTAATTAAATTAGGTAACGCTTTACTTTAAAGCGGTTCGGAAAACTCTTATGTTAATTATAATAACATAGCCCTAATCATTCCGAACAGGCGCGTCACTGCAATTATTTCCATCACAAGAAACGCCCCCGATAACGATAGTAATGATGCCACCGTAACAAATACGGAAATTATAAAGGCGTTCGTCGATAGGTTAAGCGTGAATGACTCATTAATTGTAATTCGCCAGAATTTTAAGGGAAAACAATATATTAGTAAGTATATTATTAATAACTTCGTGTCAAATAGCTCATTTAATGACGGAGTTCCAAATCATACCGCTCGTCTTCACGAACAAGGCTTTTCAAGCATTGAAAAAACTTAACATAGTTCGCCAATTCCCTATTTTATACTCGTAATCTGAGTAATGATTGCTTTAGCCGCGTTAATATCGTAATATTAAACGCGGAGTATAATCATAAAAGTGTCGGGGTCGCTAATACCGCCGTCGCCTCCGCAAGTATAGTAACTTTTCATAATAGTTGTTGAAAGTCATCTCAACTATTGAAAAATAACGTAAAAGTAGTTTTTTAGTGCCGATAAACTTCCAGTCTCGACATAATTTGCGTATTATCGCTACCTTTTATATAGGGAATCGTAGTTTAATGTTGGAAATTTTAATCGGTTAGTTGAAAGGTGTATTTTTAGGTCGTTAATGCCTGTCGTAAAGGGCGCTAACATCGTAGTCAGAGTTAAAGAAGATAAAGTCGTCATAGTTTGAAAAGCTAATTTAATTCCCAATAAGAAATAGTATAACGGTAATAACGTTTGTAACGTACGTAAAGGAAACCTTTTAAAGGAGAAATTAACCCAAAGACGTAAATATATCGGTAACTTTAAGTTGTCGGATTATATTAGTTAAAAAGTTTAGTACATCAGTATTCCGTTATTTTAAGTGTAAAGCGTATTCTCGAACGGTTTAATTCCTTTCGATAAGTTTTATATATAAAACGTTGGTGAAACGTTCGTATTAAGCCGTAAGGTAATCTTATTAGACTGCGGAGATGCTTTAAAGCTACTTTTCAACGCGTACGTTAAGGAATTGCTTTAGGACTTAGGGGTCTAGATTTGGTAGATGAATTATTAAAAATATGGCCTGAAGCTATAGCCGCTAATAATCAGTTAAAATATTATTAGAAAGAAATCAAGGGTTATATATAAAAGAATTAAGGCCGGAGTTGTCGCTTAAAGTGATAGGATTCTATTTATAAATCTCGATGAAAAAGGGAAAATAAAGTCCCTGCTAGGGGGCGGCTATGGAGCTAAGATAGTGAAACCCCCAGTCACTTGACGTGTGGAAGCGTGTCCTCAAGCGGCTTCTTCCCTACTTTAGAGTATCGCAGGAGTGTGTAGAACTACCAGGTTTGGATCCCTGATAATACTAGCCAGACACTAGCCTGTAACAATTATTTTCGGAGCGTGCTTTTGCTAATACAGGCCTTCCTTATTATTTATTGTCACAATATTATCATGTCGAGAATTCGATTGAAAGATTTATTAGTGTTTTTCCTTGTTTTTCAGCTATGATTGTTTTTAACTCATCGTACCCAAATTAATATAATATTATGTAAGGTCGACGTTATTTTCGAAGTGGTTTTTTATACCGCTATAGATTTCGCGGCTCGTTTTTGCTCTCTGTAGTAAAGTTAGATCGTAGTTTGTAGTATTAATTGAAAGGATTTCAGGGAATAGTAAGTGAAAACTTAAAGGGGTTACCTCTATTAAATTGAAAAAGTTTGAGAATATTATCATTTTCGTGTGGAAAATATTATAGGGGTTTTTCTCATTATCATTTGCGTTATTTCAAATTTTCGCGAGGTTTCTAGGGTGTTTGTAGTTGATATTAACCATTTGAATAGATTTGGGGGGGGATTGAGATAGTTGTCCTAGTTCTCGGTAGTGTTTTATATTAATTTAAGTTTGTGGCCCTTAGAGTTGTGATATTTAGGGTAATTATCAGTCGCCTAACCTAAGGGATAAATTCTTTTAATAGAATTTGTAGTGGGATTATTTGTATAGGTGTATCTACCGTGAGAAGTGTCGTTTTAAGCCATTTATAGATTTTAGAAAAAAAGTTAAGGGGTAAAATAAATTTGGATGTAGGGAAGGTTTTAAAGTAGTTGAAGATTTTGTTGAATTCACCGGATGAAGTTCATGTTTTTTTTGTTGTATTGGCGGCCGTTATATATTGCGTTCTGTTACTTTTCAAGGCGTATTTCGCGTAATTACTTGGTAATGATAAATTTCGAGTAAATTAATATAGTTTTTTCTATCGTTCGCTCGTAAAGAAGGTTTGGTATAATTAGGGATTGAGAAGAAGCTTTTTGAAACGTTAGTAAGGGTGTTAAATATTGTCAACATTTTTGCCTATTTTTGGAAGTTTTGAGGATGAGAATTTCAAAGGGCGTCTTCTTATTAAGCCAAATTGACAAAGGTTTTTTCTTTTTTAAAGGATTTTTGTCTTGATTGTAAATATAGTAGCGAGTAAACTTTTTTTTAACTCGGTTTTAACTGTAGGTTAAATTATTTTTCTAATGTAAATCGTTTAGCCGTTGAAAAATTTACGGATTTTTTGGAAGGCACTGAAGCTATAATTCAAGTTTTCGTTGAGTTTTATGTCGTAGATGTACTAAGGAACATAATTGGTCAGGTATTACTTAGTAGAGGTTTCGTTAATGTCTTTGATTTAGAGTTATTTATTGTAATAGTTAGCGAAAGTAGTTTTAAAAGCTTTAATTGTCTTTATGTATTTTTAACCGAGTTTTATCTTAACCTTTTAGCTTGGATGAGGGAATTTGGTGATTTGGGAATGTGGAGACTTGTGTTTTTAGCATGAAGTCGCGTGGGGACTTGGTGAGTATACTTTGAGTTAGGCGATTTTTTTTAATTTTTTTTTTTTTTTTTTTTTTTGTCGCGAGACTTGGCGATTTCACTTAGTATGGTGATCTTGACGATTGTCGTGGCGTAATAGAAGGTAAAAGAGTAACGTAGAGGGTAAGGTCGAAAATAGTTTGTCATTAGTGGTTAAATAATGTGGACCTTAGTCGTTTTTGTAGTAGTAGTGCTTACAGTAGTAATACCCGCAGCAATAATGACTTAGCCGTTTGCCAACTTAACGAACTTTGAGACTTTTATCGGTCAATTTTAACGTCTTCAAAAAGCATCTGACGATTTTTTTTTAGTTTTTCACAAAGCGTAACCGGAAAGTATTTTTATCTTTCACTGCGATTATATATACCTAACCTAATAATCACTAATCAGTGTTCGTAGGATTTAAGATGTTGCAACTTTGTCGATTACATTGGTCGACGTAACAGTAGTATTGCAATATTTAAGTTGTGCATGTTTTGTTCTAGGTTTAGCAGACCACTAGCCGATCTAAACAGTAATTTGTATGGGCGATTGCTTGTCTTGTGCTCTAGTACGAAGTGAGCGTATATAATACTTAACTTTCAGTCAATACAGTACATCCCAAAACAATAAACTCGACTTGCAGTCAGTACAGTCAACTTTACTGTAAGTAAAGTTGACTTCCTGCACTGCAATTACTACTATTCTAATAATTTAGAAAAAACGCACGATCTACAAAAAAAACTTGAAATATACAAATAAATCACAACCGTTATGTTATGAATAATTACCAACCGTTGTAAACAAAAACGTCGTACCAACCTTTATAATCGTACAAACGATTGAGAGGGGTTTTATTTACTACTTATAACATAGTTAATAAGCCTAAACTTGCCTTGCCCTAGAATATCATAATCCTGAACTATTCCTTCTATAATACGAACTGAAATAGATGGGTTTCACAAACGATTATGTCAATTGAAAATTGAAATCGAAAAAGAACAAAAATCTTATTTGGGTATAGATTAATTCATCGTTCCGATTAAAATATTTTCTATTGTTCCTGAAAACCTTGTTTTTTTGATAAATACTCTGCGTAGAATAAATTCAAAAATTAAATCGCAAAACAGTTGGTAGGAAGCTTTGTTATCTGTAAACAAAAATCCACCATATATAAATTATATATTATTCGAAGTTCTCGAACAACCAAAGAAAATGTTTCACAAAACGAAATCGTACTCACTGTTTACATTTATTGGTAATAGTAATGATACGAAGCCGGATGAATCCTAAGGCAACGAAACCCCAATTGAAATATTTCCCAACAGATGAGTACAACATCTACATCGGTCGCTATCTTAAAAAGAATCAGTTATCAATGAATTCACTTACTTATAATACGGAAAATGATTTAGAGATAACCATCTGTGTAGCTAACTTACTAATAATATAATCTTTAGACGACAATAATCCAATACCTTGTCCCAATCATATCATGTTTCTTTCAATCGCCGGCGATAATATTTCTTTAATTTATACCTATGTCACCCTTAATTATCATTCATATAATTCGTTGTTAAATTGTAATCAATTTTTTTTATATTCCTGACTGATGATTCTAAGTTCAATATATTGATATTTATTAGAAAAGATGAATACTTTGTTATTATTTGTAGAAACCGCTGATTAAAGGCTTTACTTTTTGATATACAACAATTGTATATAAATTAAACCACAAATATTTACGATTATCATCCGAAAAATCAAGTTTCTACTCGGGTAATAATTCGATATTTAAATGAGATAACGAGAATCAATATATAAACAAGAACATAAATCAAGAAAAAAATGGTTAAAATGGTTCAAAAAATCTAAACTAAACCATGCATTATAATGAATGGGGAGTTTTAACAATAGGAAAATCTAGGGAGAATAAATTATAATAAATACTTCCATTTGAAAAAAAAATCGATTATATTTTTTTATCTTAAATCAAAAATATTGATCAAAGTAAAACTCGGGTTGGTTATAACAGTACTACGTTTTTGTTAGTTAGGTGTTTACGTTAACGTATTAAGAAGACTATCAAGTATTCAAAGTATGGTAGTAGGAAGATAATCCAAGAGATAGAAGAAGCATCTAGAGTGTACACCCCTCTTATGAGAGCTTATAATCTATCACCTGAGGCGTGATACTCTACCATTCTCTGTGTTAACGTACTCCATGGGACTTGTAATTTCACCATGCATTTTATTAACTTGGTATCCTACGTTGGCTTACTATAGTATTATTTAGTAATATCTACACTGTTAATACTTATTCTTGTATAGAATGCTCCTTATTTATAACTTAATCATAATAGTTTTATTATTTTCAACTTTCAATCCATCATTCGTGAATAATATCATTAATCTGTTATTTGATAATGATGATAACATAAGCTGTAATTTGTTTTCAGAGGTTGATGAAATGTATAACGGTATGATTTCCGATGAAATATGTTATGAAATAGGTATATATTAATATATCGTTATCGATCCCACTAAAATTTCTTTCTTTTTTCCTTTAATAAAAATTACTAATTAATAGGTTAACCTCTAATTATTCATACGACCTTTTTGTATTAATTAATCACTCAATGAATTATTTCTATTACGTTTTAGTAGTTCTTTAGTAGTTTTTCATTATATTATATAAAATTTGTTGTAAATCTCGCAGTAAGTGGCGCCGTTTAGCGCGCTAGAGCCAACGCATTGCAAAAGCTGTAGCCGTTATCATCTGCTCCCCTACCAGTAAGCCCTCCTCTTTTCGTTCCACCATTGCCTCCACTCCCCCTTGTTCTTTTCCTTTCCTTTCCCATGAAGCCGTAATAACAGCAGTTTAAATAGTGACGAAAACCTTATATTATAAACTTACCCTTGCGCCGCAAATGAAAACTCCACCTTCATTCATGACACCTTTGAAACGCCGTAAACTACGCATTGGCGAGCTATAACTGGGTATGTACTATTTGCCTTTAGACTCGTAATATGTATAAATTGTTGCTTATACAAGGCGGAAATAGCCGAGCGGGCCTACAGTCTCGAGGCGCATCTTTTTCGGATACGTCGCAAGTCTGCTTTAATGCGTAAAGCGTTAGAAAGGGGTATCAGGCTACGCGTCCTCAGCTCGCCTATTATTACGTCCTTCGTATCATGTATTGTTTTCGTCGCCGCTAACAGGTTTTTTAACGAGTTCCGTTTAAACGGTTGTGTTTCGGCCTGTTGTTACCTTTATAAACGGTGCGGTAACGGGTACACCTAAATACCGGTAGTTTTAGAGTTATTCGTAGAGGTCTTTCTATGCGTCCGCCGTTTTCACGGTAGATTATTTCACATCTTCTACACCGAATTCGGGGTTTAAATTTATTCTACTTTTTCAATACAGAATTCGAAACTCAGGTTCTTTTTTTGATAAGCGTTTATCGGTAGCTTGCAAAAATAGTTAACGTTATTATTGCGTAGTACGAGGAGCTATGCTTATATTACATATATTGGTTTGATCATAATTTCGCTTGGCGTCGCATAGAGGGCAACTCCGCTTACTACTCCTTACCTAAAGGCGTGAGGCATCAGGCGCGGAGGGCGCCTAACTCTCCTTAGGGAGACGACATCGGTGGCGATACCAACGACAACGGTGAAAAAAAAGATGACAACGATAACAAAGATAACGATAATGACGACAACAAGGTCACTTGCCCCCTTTCTCCGTCTCCGTTCAACAGTTTCTAATTTCCTTGTTTTTATCTTTTATCGTTATGAACCGGCCTTTGTATAAATAATAACATAATAAAACTTTCTTTTTAAAAGTCGTATTGGAAATAATGAACGAAAAATTCAAAGAGTGATATCAAGTGGGTAAAAAAGTAATTGGTTTATGAAAGAAGTGATATATATAATGTGATATATTATTAATCATATTTAAAACCTGAATTGCAAAATTGCAAAAAAAAAAAGGAAATACTGCCTATGAAGGGCAAGTATATGCGACCTTTTTCGTAAAGCTTACAAAAAACTTATTTATAAATATAAGCGTTTTAAAAACGTTATTTGAATTGCTTGTGGTTATCGTATCCGTCAGATTGAATCTTAAGTCGATTCATTTCGTTTTTTCAATTTTACATCGTTCGTACTATTCTCGCAAAATTATAATATCTATCGCAAAGAGTTTTTTATTTGCGATGTAAAGCTTAAAGAGGTCTTCGCTAAGGGCAAAAGAGTTTGTATAAATTATTTGAAATAATAGTTTATTTCAAAGTTAAAAAAATCATTCGAATCGTTATCGTTATGGTGATACCGTAGTTGATAACTTATATCAAGTTATGAATATTTCAGGTGAAAAAGCTCCATATAACTTATTTGAATTTGGTTAAATATTAATGAATAAAATTATAGAAGGGGATAAATCAGTTTCGGTTTGGTATTTTATTAAGAATAACGAATATAAATTCTGTCTATGAGTTGTAATTCTTTCAATTCGTAAATAAATTATTGATAAAAAAAAGATCGACTATTTATATACCGAGTGGTACGAAACTTAGGTTACGTTTTAGGCTTCGAATCTACTATTCGAAACGTTTATTGAACCCCCGGTCTTTTTCAATCCATGGTTTGACTTAGTATTACGTATTTAGAATCATGTTAATATTGTTTCCGTTTATACGATTAATATAAATTTGACCATACATATACGTTGATATCGGTATTCATTGGTATACTTTATATTAGTAATATTATGAAACGTAACGTTATCTAATTATCCCTTTATATAAACTTCATGGCATTATTGCGGAGCGTGATCTTTATAACGTTCAAGTTAATTAGGTTGTACTCAATTAAATATATTCTTCACTTCGTCTTTAAGTCGACATTCTAGAGATTTTGAAGTCAAAAAACAGTGTATTATATAGGATACTAATATCTTTAATTTGTATTTCGATAAGTAGAAATCCCTTTCAATGTATTGTGGAAGTCACTTATTTAAGGTCGAGGATAAAGCTGAATATTTCAAGGCGTTATTTATAGTACCCTTAATATATAGCGAATTAATATATACCAGTTTTTATTAATCTATAAGGAAACTTAAAAATATGTAAGATTACTTTGAGCGAATAGTATTTTCGGAGCATCACAGATAGGTGGGAGTAGATGCGTCGTTTAAGGCGTTTTTCCAATTGCGTGTATGCCTGATAAATATTCGATAGCTTAAGACACAGGTTATGAGAAGTACATAAAAATGTAGTAAAAGTTAAAATCTAACGATGGTTTACTTGTTGCAAAGTAGGCGATTTAGTTATAATATGATTATTTTTTCCGGCGTTATCGAAGTCCTTTATCATAAGGTGACTCTTTCTAAAAGGGTTTCTAATTTCGATTTTCATTTTATCCACAAGTTTTATAGGGGAAATCTTATGGTAGTTGTTGATCGCGGTATTATGCTTTTCAAACCAAAGTTCGCCTAAAACTATCAATATAATAAGTTCATTTTGGATCGATGTTTCATAAATTACACGCGGGTTATAATGATGACTCTATATTGAAGCGTTATATTCAGTTCCAGGTCCGCTAACTCCTTTTCATTAATAGAAAATATAAAATTAAGGCTTTGAAACGCTTCTCGTTTTTTGAACCAAATAGACGCCTTCATCGGCATTATTTTAGTCTCGTTAATCTTAAGTATCTATTCGATGAAGGTATCGACTGGTATGTAAGGGTATTCGAAAATTGTATCAATATCAAAGAAACGGCGTTTATATTATCTTAGGAGTGGGATCACTATTATTATTCAGAAAGTGGTACTTAAGGAGTTTTTTCGTCTACTTTTTTCTTTCGATACTCTTGTACCGTTTTCGATCAAAAATAATATTGAATTTTTGGTAAATTAACCAAAACAATATTTCTCCTTATACAGTTCATCCTCTAAAAGCTCTACCACCCTTTCTTCATTCTCTAAACTAAAACCTCGCATTTTAACGACATCTTCAAAACGCTTCTTTCTCGTAAACCCTTTTTTATTGATGAGGCTTTAAAAGATCTTTTTAGATTTTAAAAACGTGAAACCGTTATAGTCTTTATCATACTGGTGGCTTTAAAATATGATTTTATAATGGTATTCAATCCTTATGAACCCTAGACATTTCTCAATATCAAGGATATAAAAATTGATTTATTCCCTTTAACTCCTTCTAAAATATCTTCCACTCTTTTTAAAGTAGTTTATGAAATCGTTTGCATTTACCGATGCCCTCAAACGCCTTTACCGTCATTTTCACACACTCGTTACCAGATATTTTATCTTTCATTCTTTGTTCGTTCGAGTCGAAAACCGTACCTCCATCGTGGGTAATCTAGTTCGGAAACTGAAAATGGATATTCATCTAGTAGTCTACTAAAACATCCAAACATTACATTGATAAAACGCTTTGTATAAATTTAACGGCCTGGAAATACATTGCAACGTCAACCACATAAAGGAGAGGCTATTTTCTATAGTATATAACGTCGATATTAACCTTGTAATTAAATTCAATATTGTTCTATAAGCGGAATTTCAATCGTCTAAGAGTTTGCAATTATTATGGATATTCGTTGCAAAACTTATTGATAACCTCCATAGCTTCCTTTCCCATATCAGTGTACCCCGCCGCGCGGAAAAGCCTCAAAAGACGTTTTTCAACCGGATGCCTAACTCATTGGTATAATATAGGCAGTTCTGGTTACATCAAGTAGACGGCTTCGATTGTTCGTACCTCGGGGAAAAGCTCAAGGTATCTAAACTTCAACTGAAGCGGGACAGATACGCTAACCGAGTTAATGGTTGCGTAATGGGGTTTTTAGTAGTCAAAGGGAACCAACCGAGTTGATTATTTCGTACTGAAGTTGTGCCATTTAGTGCCACTACGGTTTTTGCATTCTCTCCAAAATTCTATTTGGTTCTTGTAAATTGTATTGTTGGAACACGGAACAGTTGAGACCACTACAATATCCCACTATAGGTTTTTAACTAAGGTTCGTCTCTTTTTTGCTAGGCAATCTGTAGTCTACAAAGTTGGCTACTGATCAGTGTCGATTAAGTATTTACGTCAACGTATGAAGAAGAAAGTATAGTACTCAAATTACAGTTGTAAAAAAATGATTCAAGAGGGAGAAGAAGCACCTGAAGAGTGCAACCCTCAGATAAAACATTATAAGTTCTCATCTAGGGCGTGACACTCTACTATTCACTACGCTAACATCGTCATCCCTACTTGCTAACTATAGTGATATATAGTAATATCGACAATATTCATATTAAAACACTATTCAAAACGAAAAAAGCTATTTTATTCAAAGATTCAAAGGAACCGCTCACAAGAAGACGTGTAGGAATTGTTAGTTGTTTAGAATGTTTCAAAGGTCTACGCATTTTAAATAAAACTTCGAGAAGAGAATCATTCGATTTATTCGATTATTTTCAACCACCTCTATCGCTAATGAAACTTTCAATTATCAATTGCGAAAAGTCAAAGAATTTAGGCCCAAATGGGTAGAATAATATTATCGGTTGGTGAGCATTGAAGGTAAAAAACATAGGAAAGCATTTTGAACCATACAACCATATAAATACGATGTGTATGTAAACAATAAAAGTAATTTAATGGAGACTTTTACTGTCGATATTAAGGCATAGGTCTTCATAACCAAAAACACCAAAATCTAGTGGAGTGTGAGATGCCAAAAAAAACAGAGGAGTCCAAGTGAAACAACGCATTTAGTTATTAATACAAAATTTTGATCATTGGGAACAGATGTTGAGGACATTTCTTAAACAACATCAACAAATACATTGAATAAAAAATAGTAATATAATAAACCAACCAATATTAGCCAAACAGCTAACATGAATATGGAAATTCGTATTGGTATTAAAATTAAAGAGCGTTCGAATAAGTGACTTCATTACTTATTCCATCAAATCCAAATTGAAAGGTTAACTATTTGAATTGAAGCAATTGAAATATTCGTAATATAGAGTTACTTTTAAATAAAGATTCCCTTTTACAATACAAACAACGGGGTTTTTCATATGTAGATAATCGAAATAAAAAGCATATTTACGATACCCTCCTAAGAAGAACAAAGAATATTTTTTATATACAACTTTATTCCTGTCTACAACTAAACAATCTAATAATAATAACTAATACAAACCAAAAATAAGGTTTAGAACACCTTTGTCCAAACGATTCATAATGTTAGCATTGAAATGAATACTGCGAATGAATCTTAGGATATATTAAATTACACCCAAAAAACGTGAAAACGATGAAACCCAAATATAAAATACTTAATTGTATAGATAGCAAAGGGAATAATTAGTAAAAAATATACTTGTTATATTTTTAGCGATAGTATTCTAGTTAATTAGCTTTTACTCGATTTTCAAAAATGATTAAATATTGAGAGTTATAAACTAACGTTACTTCTAATAATAAGATACAACTGACCCTAAAAAAACGGCATTAGATATATGAAATAACGACTATATCGTATGGATTTATCATTTCGACGAAATATTCAACTTTTTACTTTTATAATATTTCATTCAAATCGCTTTCGAACAGATAAAAAAAATAGTTCACAAAACAATATTATTCAAAACCCGAATTCATTCTTCAAACTTTAAGATTTTTTTTTTAAAAAAAAAACTCAACCATCAGAACAAATGGAAAACTAATCCAAGTATAGGAGAAGTTAATAAAACATCGTCAATCAACAAAAATACTTGATAAATTCCCATAACTCACTCCCCACATTGCAGAATTCATACCAGGTCGATGTTTATAAACCATTATATTAAAGATATCGCCTATAAAAAAAGTCCCTCAAACTATCTCCTCGAGCAAGTTTTTTAATAAACATATGGTGTATCAAAAAACTCTCAATGAAAATAAAAATCAATTATCTTTGGGTATTATGTTAAGAAATGCTTAGAGGCGTTAACCTTTACAATGTAGTCTTTGCGAATCGTAGTCGAAGTAAATAATATGGAATTAAAACTGATGATAAGATTAGGTTTAAGTTTAGCAAACTACTAGCTTGTTTTCAGAATAATCTCTCGGAACAACTACTTAGCTCTTAGCCTATTCTGAATTATAAACTCCTTGTACTTAAAATAAATACAGTTTTTTCTATTATTTTTTACTATCTTTGGGCAGTGACTACTATTTAGCTAGTATAGTGAAATCCTTGATATTGTAAAGTTACAAATTCCGGCGGGAAGGCTTATAACCTAAGTGTCCTCACATTATAACAACCACCACCCTACTTAATAATTCGTTTAAGATATACCCTTTAACTTGTCGAACAAACTACCCGACTTATTTATATATGAATATATTAAATTGAAACCGTATTCAAAACACTTGTATCTAATTTACAAACTATATGTTAGATGTAGTTGAGGTATGTCGATAGAGTCATGTATCAACTACAAAGGTCTTTATGTTATAATATACCCCGACCCGCACAATAAATATGAATCTTATTTTTATGAGTTTTATCCATATTATCATATAAAAGAATAAGACGTACCATTAAGTATATCGAAAACGTTTCCAACCTATTATACAATCAAAAAGAATTATTCTTAACCTATAAACCATATCATGAGGTAAAGACATTTTGCGGAAAACCGGTCTCTAAATTAACCTTCCAAATAATGCTACAAGGTATTATATAGTTTGAAGACCCGTAACATTATAAGGGCGTAAAAACTATAGCTTTAGCCGGGCCGTATTATGCAGCCGTCGCAGTTCCTATTCGTCGCTGCCTTATATAGAAAATCTGACAGAGATCCTAAAAGATTGAAAGTACTCTTGAAACACATAAACCACAGTCGACAGCCTGTAGCGATGAGAAATATATATTCAAAAACTTTTTCAGCGAGCCAAATTTTTCCATCAACCTTGAATCGAAAAAATGTTCAAAAACGTAAAATTAGGTATACTAACAAGCGGTTGGTATCCCGCGAAGTCTTTCAGAGATAGATAAAGTTATGCAGAGTAAAGTCGAAGGCGAAAACTCCGTTAATCAGGCGGTGTGCTAGTATGGTTAGTAGTGAATTCTAAATAAACAGCCGTTGTATTGGAGCTTTCATAATAAAAGCTTTGAAGATCTTGAATCATAAAATTAGACTTTGTTTATACTGTAATATAAGTTTGGGAGGTTACATTAGTACATATAAGAGACTAGAGACGAAATCGTTACTCTTAAGAACTATTGTTTAGATGAATCGTTGGGCCGGTAGTGTGCTGGGTCACCAATAATCTTTATAGCCAAAAATTAGTCGCCGGAAAAAAATTAAGTGATGGTAAAGCCGATTAGTAATATTGTGATGGAATGGGGTGTACATAAATTGATGGTGTTAAGAACGACTCAATTTAAAAAATTTCTCCAGAAGTGACCACTGTTAGAGTTTACAGTATAGGACTTTTTCCTTCTTCAACAAAGTAGTTCGTGCACACCTGCCAAGAAAGTTCATTTAAGGTAGAAGATGAAATCAGTACAGTTGATATAGCTGTACTTTCACTAACAGTTGTTTCAATACTGGCGACTTTTTGTTCTGGTACAAGGGCGCTAGCGTTGCTAATTACCAATTTATAGTAGTTATTAAAGTCTATCATATTTCTATCAGAAAGCCCCCTGCTAATTCCAGCTTGTTTCATAACTAGATTGATTTTAATTACCATCTTTTACCCTATAGTTCCAGGCGTTAACTTCTCCAATTTTCTTTTACAAGTCTTTTGTCATATATTTATTCGCTACCAATCCTGTAACTTTTATTCATAGGTTTATGTACGCTTCTTTAGAATATCATTAACCTGTCAGTTTATTTTAGTTTAATATGATATCCCTGTTCTTTCGCGTTATATGTCGGCTAGTTTACATATCCCTTGATTTTTATGATTAGTCGGTTACTATTTGTCAATCTTTTTAAGGAGTTATTAAATCTGGGTTTAGGTATGGCGTTGATAGGGTTATTTTTTACGATTAAATATGCTTCAATCATTCAATTTCGTGGGCTATGTATACCCTCGTCAATATTATTTTATTTATTTTCAAACGTCTTTGTTAGTCGTACCAAATTTAAACAGGAATTTGTAAAAGATTCGGAAATCAGTATCAGCAAGTATAGGTATCGGAAGCAATCTCAACTATTTAATAATAATCTTAAATGTGCCGTTGACTACTATATCTATGTGATATCTTACTACCATTCCGTAAACCTTTAACACTAATAGATTTCGTATTACACATTTATACTAACAAATATTCAGTGTACGAGGTTTCTGACAATAATTAATCATCTATCAGACTTATTTTCGTTACCGAGTATTACCTGTAACGCCTTACCGGCGCCGTAAACGTAAATTTATGAAGCTCCTCTACGATATATATTACCTCAATTCACCCATGTATGTACTTTTAATGTCTCGTAAGTAAGTATTAGAAAATAGACTTAATTTGTTGCCTAAATCTTCGTATTGTTAAGGTGTACCGCGAGGCCTTTTTAACGCATAAAGCGTTAAAGCGACGCACCTGGGTCCGTAGCACCGGGCCGTTAATAAATATGCCTTACATACTGTATATCGCGACCGCGGCTGCGGGTAAGTCTGTTGGCAATTACTATAAAAGCAGGGGGCGTTCAGCTTGTTGCTACCATTATGAACGGACTAGTAGTAGATAAGAACCCTTTCCGTTGGTCTTATGACCGTGGGACAAAGCCGTATTATGCGCCCTCCGGCTTTATCGTAAGTTTACCAATCTTTCAAAATTTCCCCTATAAGAATTATAACATTCGGAACGTACCAAAAATAATTACGGTTATAAATAACCAAAACAAACCCATACTAATTAGTATCATGTGTTAACCGGTGGATTAGGGAATCGGTAGCCGCTATTATTACCTGAAAACGGGGCCTTCGTATGTAATATATAGGCAAGTTTAATGACGTTATTATGCGTTGCTGTAAGGAAGATGAAAACCCCCTTACGCCTTTACCCAAGGGTATACGACTTAAAACGCAGGGTTATATATTCGTTGGCGCTGGTGACGTCGACGTCAGTGATAGCAGTGGCGTTAGCGTAGAGTTGGAGGGCAGTGGCTAAGATAGTGGAGACGTGATAGTGTCATCTTCTCCCTCATTTTTAGGCAGTAATTAGTCGCCCCTTTTAGCCGGGCCGTCGCGCCCAGTTATATCAATGTTATTGTTTTTTACTTACAATAATCTTATATAAATAATAAATTTGATTCAAAATATTTGAAATACAAAAGAGCTATATATTAAAAGCGGTGTAATAACGCAAATAAAATAGAAAAACGTGAATAGTAAAATACATAATAGGGTTGAAATGTATTGAATAAAAGGTAAAATCATGTTAAAAGCGGTTCAAAGTCGTATATTTGAACCGATAAAATACAATCGGATCGAAGGGTATAAATCTGAGTATAACGATATTCCAGGAGCGGTGTCAAATGATAAATTCAAATTAAATAGTGAAAAAATAAAGGATGGATTAAGGTCGATATATTTTAAACAAAAAGTTATAAAATTCCGGGAGCGACGCAATATAAAAAGGCTAAATAAAGGTATAAATCGGGGAGCAATACGAATAACGAATTTCGGAACGCTTTAAATTGACAGAAGTGGTATAATAGCTTATTAAAGTCATACACCCTTTCTATCTATACAAATAAATAACCTACGTATAGTTATAAGCGTTTCCAACGCTTTATTCGGTGTAATATTTGTTGTTACATTTCCGGGTTCGATTTGTTATCGATTTATTTTTTATTTTTTTCGATTTTCCAGCGTTTATATGCCTCGCGAAGGGCTATAATGTTTATCATCAAACGTTTTTCGTTTTTAACAACTAATTTTTACAAAATATTCATAAAGCGAAAAATAATAAGTGTATATAACGAAAGGGATGAGATATAAGTTAAATTAGGAACTGATTATCTGGACCTTTATCGCCATAATAATATCTGAATCAAAATATTTAACTATATTACAAATTTCGAAAGCAAAAACGCTTTTAATCACCTTTATTCACTTGGCAAATATTGAATAAATAATATTTTTAAGGAACTTAAAGCCGTTTCGGGTTAATATTTCGTTACCAAGAATTAAAACGAAGTTTATTTACGAATTATAGTCGGAGTTATTAGCGAAAAAGCCGTGAGTAAAAATAAGCACTTAATAATACGTATATCTAGCTATACAAATTATAAACCGCTTATCAAACGCTTTGTATATGTTGTTTAACGGAGAGGTTGGACATTGCGCGGAGAGCGAAGGGTTAAATGTTGTTTCCAGTTGTATTATTAAACAACTGAAGCGCTACGTGCCCGTTGGTATTTATATTTGTCGGCCCGTTTTACGTTATCTAAAACAATAAGGGCAATTCTATCCAAATACTCTTTTAATGTAAGGTTTAAAACGCTATTAAGAAAAGTAATAATAGTGTTATTAAAGTCGATAATATAGTCCCTCGTCAGGTACGTTTTAGATTCCACTTTTAAGCTGGCCTTTCAAAGTTTCCTTTTTTTAAATTCGGAAAACGACGCGTTACACCACGTTAATGTATCGTCCATTTATATACAAGTTAGTACAAAGCTTTTCGAACGCGCTATTAATACTAATAGATAGGGGTTGAAGGTTAAACTGGTTATTTTAAGCTATTCCTTATAATATTTTTAATAGGGATTATACCAGTAAAGACCAGTTTCAGCCTAACCGTATTGTGGATTTATAATACATAAATTCGGTCAAACCAGGTGGTATTTCTTGAGATTTTTTAATATTTCGGCGTAAATGAGTCGTTTGAATCGTTCCTTAAACTAAGTATATTCCTACGTTATGTTACGAAGTTCGATATATAAGCTATACAGTACGTTAAGGGAGGTTACGAACGTAAAAATTAAACGATAGTTAGTCCGTTGTAAGGTAGGTGACTAGGTTATAATATCTTTTTACTATCGTGAATGTAACCTTTAATAACTAAACGGTGGTTTTTGTAAGGTTTGCCGATTTTATCCTTAATTTCGTAAATAAGGAGAATAGGAAAAATTCTATAGGCGTTGTAAATCGTCGGGTCTAATTATTTTAATCGAAATAGGCTTTAATGAATTAATATGGAAATCTCTATTTACGTGACCTATTCGAATAAAGTACTTAAAGTAGTGATAATACCATCGTAGCGAAGCTTTAAGCTAGGTTTACGGTTAGTTATCTTTTTTTAAGTGATAAAGGAGTTTGCGGAAAAGTTTACGGGGCGTTTTTTCATTTTTCGAATTGAATGGGAGGCCCCGGCCTCGCGATACGGGTAGGTTTAGTATAAGTGGGCTGTTTCTATCTGGTAGGAGCGGGTCGGGTACGTAATTTGGGGGGTAGGTTAAAATTAAAAGCGGATTGCATTTGTCGTCCTTAGGGGTATTTCGTTAACGGTTTTATTCGGATTACAGTTTCGGACCGCTCCATTTCCTCTTTTTTTTGTATTTTCGTATTATTATTTAGCGAAAAGAACTTATACTGTTTATTAGGTTAACGAATACATTATAGCCTTTAAACCCGTTAATCTTCTAAGGAATAATCCATCCATCCTTAGTTTTTCAAATCAGGACCTTAAATTGTAACGGTAGGTTTAAAACGCTAGCTTCGCACATGCTATTCCTTATAGCTGACGATTTAAATACATCGTTTTCAATCCGTAAAAAACGCAATACTACCTTAGCCTTCGCTATATTATTCGCCCTCTAAACAGTAGTTGGTAATAGTGCAAAGTTTATATGGATTTATAGATAAATACTAAAAATAAAGAGCGTGGGAATAAGCCCACTTAGGCTAAAAATGTTATTGACGGTGTTAACCGTCATTTAAAGGATAAATTCCTTATATTCAATGCCTTTTAATTTCTGAAACAGTATTGTATACGATTTTTTTACAGGTCCGTAATACTGCTTACAATTTTCAGTACATTATAAAGCTTTGTCTAAAATTTATTTACACTTGTTACCGGTTAACCGGACTTTAATACGTTATTTGATAAAGTTGAAGGTTATATTCACGTCGTATGTAATCCGGTTTAGGGACCCTAAATGAACGTTATACTAGTAATTAACCAAAGCATATTAGTAATTTATAACTAAAGCGATCCGTGTGGATTTGGCGGCTTGGAATAATGTTGCCGCGTCGACGGCGTAAATAACCGTCTAGATATTTAAATATATAATATAAATAATTACTTTGTATTTAAAGTCTATATCGTTTTAAAGGTGAAATTTACACTGGCGTAGGGCTTATAATCGTAACTAATGCGCATGGAAAAGCTTTTTAATAGCATTAAATATATCTTTTCTTATATCCGTATAGCCTACGATATAAAGTAGTCGTCAAAGTCGTTTTATAACCGGGTGTCCAAATCGTTGGTGTAAAATCTGTAATTCTAGTTAGGTTAATAAACAGCCTTAATTATACGTGTTTTGGGGGAAAACTATAAGTAGCTGAACTTAAGCTGGAGTGGTACGGATACGCTATCCGAGGCGCGGATGAGTTAGTTAGACGTATTCCAGACCTTAATTCCGAGTTTGTTTATATTAGCGAATAAAAGTAGAAATGGTATTTTAAAGTTTATTATGTAAAACTTAATCGGTTCGAACCGCGTATTTATGACTATTATCCCGAACGCTCATGTTTTGTCTTCATTAAATAAGATCTTTCGGTGTTTTCCTATTCGGTTTAATTAAAACTTCGGAAACCTCGTCGCAAGCATTTCGAATTGTCGCTTTACGGCCGTTAAGATTTCGATTGTATTAATATTAAGTATAATTCCCTAAACCCAGTTGTCTTATCTATTAGAAACCGTTAATTACAACGTTATATAGGCGTTAAGCATTCTGTTTACGTAGTCCAGGCCTATTATATATTGAAAGAAGGCATTTTGTAGATTTACGAAAATGCGTTAGGTGGTCTTGTCGTCGCAATATTTTAGTTAAGCTTTATTACCTTCAAAGTTTCTATCGTCTGATATGTATTCGTATAAGTAGGCGTTAAGTCCATTATCCTTGCCTTCGTATGATATTATATATATTGTAAAATTTGTTTTTATCCGGTCCTTTAATAAATAATCGGCTTACAACTGTTGTTGACGGCGAATTTACTAATAAATAGGGTAATTGGTAAATTAGCAGCCGATCTTGCCGTATACAATACATCGTTTTTTTAAATATGCGACATTTCGTATCTATCTTCGTAGGTATTGTTATAATCGTGTTATAATTTTTTTTTTTAATGATCGTTTTTAACCCCTATTACCAAGGTTCCCCCTTTAATATTTATACTTCAGGCGCCCGTTTTAATTTAGATATACTTTGAAATTTCGATTCAAACCGTAGTAAATAGTGTTGACGAGGTTCTCTTTGGTAATCTGGCTCTCGTTTTTGGTTTTATCGGTTACAAATGCTAATCTAAAACTCGTCTGCCGGCGTATAAATGTTTTCAACAATGTCTTAAGGCGTGTATAAAAGGTTTAAAAAGTGTAAACTCGAAGTCCTAGTTTCCGCGGAATACTTTTATTGTTATTCAAATAAATAGTTTGTCCCTTTAAACGTTACCTGGTACTTGCGGAACTGAGCTAATAGAGTAATAATAATTGTTAATAAGTTTTCATCGATGTTTTCCTACTAGTCTTTCATGGGTTTTTAAGTCGTACTAAATTAGGTTTTATCGTAAAATTCGGAATTAATTTCTGTATCGAAGTAGGATTTAAGGTGGTTATAACATTTCACGAATATATCTATTGATATAAAGTAATATATATATACAATTTTTTAATAAACCCTAATAATATTCCGGATAAGATAATATATAATTGGAATAGTTGACTAATTAGTCCTTTATATATATTGAATATCACAAATATTTCATTACTAAATATGTCGTACAGCTTATCGTTATAGTTTATTTTTCTTATTTTCAAGTTTAGCAAAGTTTGTAAACTTTATGAAATCGTTTTAATTAGTAGGAAAATGGTGTAATAAAAGGTTACGGTAAGGGTTATGATTATCGTGTATTATTTTCTAGGGCAAGTATTAGTGTTTTACGCCGCTCGTTGTTTCCTAGAGCAGGCTGTTCTTTATGTTTCGACCGCTCCCGCTATAGCCAAATGAGTCGTCCTCGGTGTTTCGGCCGCTCCCGCCATAGCTGAGCGGGTTGTTTCCGATGTTTGGGAAGTGGTTTGGTAATTTGTTTTACTTTATATTTTATTCTTTTGTAAGGGTGTATTATACTCATGTAATAAGTAAGGATTATAGTCATTTTTCTTTTCATCGAGACCTTTATTTTCAAACCGTAGTGTAAGTATAATATTAAGTGATATTACATTTTAACCTCGTCGTTTTATCAACTATTTTCTATATCTAGTTAAGTAATATCCTTTCATTATCCCAGTTTAATATAAATTTTCATTATTTTCATTTGGAAGATGAATAAATTACGCCTTTATTAATAAGAGTCTGATAAAACAGTTATTTTTACCACCTAGAGTATTAATTTCTTTACTTCTCAATTGAATCAATACAACGTTAGCAACAAATTGGTTTACTATTTGCTATATACCTAACTTTCAACTCGCAATACTTTTATAAAAATTATCTAACATGTTAGGTTCTTAGGCTTTTCCCTCCAAGTAGCGAAATATAACAGCTAAGAAATATATATTTTCCATATGCGGCTTTAGTTCTTTCATTGTTATATCGATAGTATATTTTTAAAGGCTGAGATTAATTTTGTATATCATGTATTTTCAAATTCTCATATATTCGACTAAAACTTCGAAATAATCATTAACTTTTTCCGATATCGTTGGTGTTAGGAGTATAGATATAGGTGTTTTGGACCGGTTATGGTTAAATATTTCTACGTGTACCTGGTATATTAAAGCAGCGTAAATTCGTGGTTTCACGTTAGAATTGTATTTTACACACGTTGAAATCCCAAAATTTAGGGTGGTTCGGCAAATATAAAGTAAATAACAAATTGAAACGGTTAAAATATGGTTTACTGACGTTTACTAATACAAATGTATTTTAAGCAATACGTAAATAAAACGTAATTATAAACTAGTTGTATTGGTAGGCCTTAAACATTGCAACGTTGTCGATTCGATTGGACGAAGTAATAGTAGTATTGCAGTAGTCAGATGGTAGATTTATTGTTCTAGGTTTGGTAGACCGCTAGCCAGTCTACACTGTAATTTGTATGGCCAATTTCTTGGCCCGTACCCCCAGAGTGAAGTGCAGCGTATTGCACTCGACTTATACCCAATGCGGTAAGTCTCCACAAATCAATACACTCGCAGTATAGTTAAATTTACTGTAAGTAAAGTTGACCTACTGAATTGTATGTAATATTATTCTAAAACTTGCGACTTTTTAGTTTGTACGCGCACGCCAGTGTGGCTGATCAATCTCTTCCGGTTAGTGCTGAATAGCAGCCTCATACACCCTGTTAATTCCAATTGATTTCCATACTATATTGTACCTTATTATATGCAAATTGACTCCATTTGGCCTCAGTTGCTCCGCCACTCCAAGGTCCGAGTTCCTTAACTCCCACAAAAAGTTCTTCCGTTACAGCCCTTCGTAAGTTTAACTTTACCACTCAAATAAATCGCTATTATTAATCCCCTAGCAGTCTTCCAATCTACCAGCACATCCCTGTCCGCCGTCATATGATTTGAGATTTCTGGCCAGCCTATTTACGTATCCCTCGATACGTATGGTTAGCTTATTACTGTTTATAAATCTTTTTAGGGCTTTGTTTAGCGTGGCCTTCGTTATGGTATTTACAGGATTATCTTCGCTATCGATTTATCGGAACTCCTTCATCTCCTTTCCTTCGTAGGCTTTATGGAGTGTTATTACGTTGATTATTAGGCATTTTTCGCTAGTGATTCCGAATTTTAATAGGTATTAGAAAATACTCCTCAAGTTGGTACAAATTACTTCTGGGATAAAGGGAATTTTCAGCTTCCTAGTAATAAGGTTAAGTGTTTCCTATAACGTTATACCTACGTTCAAGTCCACTATTATGCCGTAGATCTTTAAAGCTAACACGCTTCAAGTAATCCTTTTGTACTTGACGGAAGTTTAGTAGATTAGATTACTAATAATGCTAAATTTATTTTTCCGCCTGTCTTTGTTAACGATGGTTATGAGAAAGCCGATTTATAAAAATAAGTCGGTGTTATTTACGAAAAATTTGTTTATAAAAATCATTAACTTAGCCTTTAAAAGCTCGAATAACATTATATTAATCCCGTAGTCTAGGTTTCGCATTTGTTACTTCAACCTTTCATTTAGTCGATTAAAGTCTTCATCCGTTGGTATTTATACTTGTACCGTAATAGATAAATCGTATAAAGCTTTTGGTTGGCATAAGATATCAATATAACTACTCCTTACACGTTATTGCAAGTACCATTAAGCTCTGGCCTTATTAGTCTTATCGATTACAGCGAAAATAACTCTCTAGCCTTTTTAGCGGAAGTTTAAGTTGGTATTAACACTAAGTATACAGATTAATGATTTATTAAAGTCAAATTAGTTATTTTCCGTTAGCGTTGTTATTGGATTGTAATTCCAAAACTTAAAATCCTCGATCGTTTGTTATTTCAATACTATAATGTCGGTCTTTCCGACGAAAAGGGTATTATTAGTTTACATACATATTATACCGAAGTCCTTTTTTTACGTTACGAATAAGTACGGATCGTATGTTAAAAACTTTATCGCCAGCCGGGACCTAAAGTACGATTAGTAAGTTAGAAACCAGTAGACACCTACTTTAGCCAATTCATATAATGGTTTAACATACTGCATTACCGTTTCTAGTAGGAAGATAACGCGTAATTCCTACGGTAATTTTCATAGTATAATCCTATATAGTTCCTTTATAAAATATATAAAATTTTATGTAATGTTACTGTTATTAAGTGTAAACTTTCCTTTAGACCTAAATAGCAAATTTACTACTAAGGTAACCATTAAGCACTGGCTAATTTTCTTAATCGTTGGCGATTACGTAAGGATTCAGTTCTTGCCTTTATCACCGTATTTTTAAGCGATTAATTGTAACTTTTCATACAGCCACCTGGTGGTTTTACCCTTGACTTTGTGGATAATCCTTGACCTAAATATCGTAATATTCAAGTTTTATGGGTTAAAGTCAACTTTCGATATAAATTATACCACATTTCGAGTTAGTAAACCGTTTATTTCGACCTTATCGCTTTCCTTGAAAGGTTTACCGGAAATCTTAATAATTTCTCATACCTTAAGTTTTACTATCAAGTTTTCATTATCCTTTTATTTTCTGTTTACTTAAGTAGTATTTTAAATGCGGCCCGATGAAAATATTCCTTTTATTTAACATTCATTTTTTCGGGGGGGTCGTCCGCGCCAGCAGTGTTCCATTAACTTATCGATAACGGATGGAGGAGGTTCATATTAAATCGGTCGTTTAACTTGAAATTCTTTATTGTTAGTAGCCTTAATATAAAGATGAACCTAAGTAAATCGGAAAGATATAGGACCATTAACAGTTTTAACAACTACTTTAGAGTTTGTAATACTTAAAATTTGACGGCTCCTTTCATTTACCCGGCTACCGCTACACGAGGACTTTACTTTGTAGTGGAAAAGTAAGTACGTCGTTTATTATAGGACCTTTTCTGGTGTTAAGGGTGTTATTAACTTATCGGCGTGCCGATTCCCTTCGTAGTTCCCTTAAAGCTTTGCTATAAGCCGTAATACGTTTTTAAGTATTTACCGAAGGCAGAGATTCACTCATTAGGCGTAGGTACGCTCCAAAGACCAGCAGCGTTAACAGTAAGCCGTTAGGGTCTATAGTATTGTTTTATCCCTTTACTGCTATTTTTAGGCGTGTCTACCGATCCGTAAAACTCCTCATTTCTAACATAAGGATACTATACGCTCGAAGAAATAAGGAGTATACCCTTTTAACCTTCACAATACTTTAATAAGCTTTTACAGGAACCTATTTACATTGTATATCCATTTTTTTAATATATTCCTGAAACTTCGCCATCGTAAAGTTGATACCGGTATTGTGGATAACGTCGTTAGGTAGACCTAGGTACCTATTAATCTATAATATTTTTAACGTTTTTCACGTATTCTTTGCCGAAAGGGACATTAAGAACTTAACTCCTTAAAAAAAGATTACGAAGTTAATGACGTAAAAAACAGGTTTGTTATCTAAGTAAAACATTTTAATAAATATTTTACAATTAAAGTCCTTATTATCTTTCAATGTAAACTTAAATTTCCTGAGGGCTTAGATATACGTTTAGCAGTGATATAAAAGCTTTTTAATAGCTTTTAGGGTAGAGTATTCCATATCTTTATGCCCTATAAACTCTAGGACATTATACAGCCTATTAATATCTGAGTAATTAAAACGCCGGTGTAATTAACGTATCTCCGGTTCCGGTAGGTTTGATACCACTGCTTCCGGACCTTAAAGATAAAACTATAGATACCCCTACTTAAAAGCGAATGAAAACCTTTAGCAGTTTTTAACCAGTTCGTTTACGTTAACATTAACATTAACGCTGAAAGTCTTTATATCCTTTAAGCAAAATAGGAAAGAGGTAGGGGACTTGAGGATATGAAACATAATCGCTCCTATAATAATTCGAACTACCATTATTTCCAGTAACGATAGTTGTTTTCCTGGGTTAAAGCTAACTTTAACATTACCACTATCGTAACGATTAATCTTAGTAGTTATAATGCTTTTCCTCTGCAATACCACCTACTGCGAATAGCCTCCTGTTGAATATTTTGCCGCCCCAATATCTGGCATAATATCTTTGAACGTGTGATCCGCGTAACTATCACGAAGGTTAAAGGTATATAAGGGGTTAAGGATATATTTAAGGCAAAGGTAAGCTTTTTACCACCTCAACGGTATAAAAAGACATGGTCGACTAGTTACTAGGCTGCCGTTTCAAAAGCAGTATTTTCGTACCACTTAATCTGTTTGAGAACGTTAGTGACGTCAGTTGGCTCATCGCTCTTAGCATTTACAACATGGTCCAAGTAATCTTATTCCGAAGTAATAGGTTACTGGACGTAGTACGTTACTTTCCTGTTACTGCGTTCGACAGGGGTGATGAGTTGACTAACAACCGGTCTTATCACAAATCTAATATCTTTTGTCATTATTACGACGATAATGTTTACGGTTAATAGGTTTTCCTAAATATTATTAGTATTAGCGTTGGTTTTGCCTTTAATTTGGGCCCGAGGTTGATAAACTTAGCTTTAGGCGTTATAGAAGCCCGTATTTACGGTCGAGGTAATTAACCACCGAAAGGTTTTCTTTATTTACGTTAAGGAAGTTGCCGGTTTGAGAATTTATACCGAACAAGTTTGATATACGTATTATTACGATGGTAAACAAGGAACGTAATGGGCTAAAGAAACCTTTACAAGTAGTATTTAGGCGTTATTGGGCGTATTCGAATTTATTAACGCTCGTAATAGCTGCCCGTACCTATTCGCAAAGTATAGCTTCGCTAGCGTAGGCTTTTTCCATTACCTTTTGATACATTATTAGCTTATCAAGTATTTAATTAGAAACATTTATTAGTAATTTCTCCTCTTTCTTCTTTTTCAATATCGTAATCCACCGTGTAGTGGCCCTGTTTATATAGTATTACGTAAGGTGAACGTTATACTCGAAGTAGTCCTTTATACTATTATAAATCTCGCGAAACGTGGTGGCGTTTGTTAGGAAAGTTAAATAGTATTTTTTTGCGTAACCTATAAGGATTCCAGTGAATTATTAATGAAAACCAGAAGATAGGACCTCCGTTCATTTGCATATATTTAGAAAAGGTATTATCTTAGTGTCGAAAAGGTTATAAGGCTTTCCATTATACTTTTCTATATTATCTCAAATCTTGGCAAAGTCCATTATCAACTTATATTTAATGTTAACTATTTTGACAGGTTTTAAAAGAAGATCGCGATAGTTGTCCTAAGCATAGTGTGTGTTTCCTAGCGATTTAAATTTTAGAGGTTTCGAGATACGGTGTTAAGGGTAATTGCCAGTTGCCTGACCCAATGGGTAAAGTTTTGTAATAAAGTTTATAGTAGGTTTACGTGCGTAGATAAATTTAAAGGGAAAAGGTTTTTAAAGTGTTTAGCGATTATAGTATTAAGGGTCGATGGGTTCTTAAAGGATTTGGAGAGCCTGATGATTTTTCTTAATTAATTTGTATAGAACGTCAACGTCAATACCTTGAGCCGTGTTGACAACTGTTACTTTAAGCGTTTTACCACCGTTAAGAGAGTATTCCGCGCTATTAAGTAATTGTACTAAACTGCCGAATAGGTTAACAGGTTCTTTATCGCTAACGCGTGAAAAGGCTTAAATTAGTTAAGGGTAAGTTAGGGATCCTTTAAAACGTGTATATAGGTGTTAGGATCCTTTAATACATTTCTTTTTTCCTTAAGGGTCTTGAGGATGAGGGTCTTAAAGGCATTTTTAAAGTTAGGTTAGATCTACAAGTTTTTGTATTAACTTTGTGGTACCTTTTAATGGTATATAGACTCTTTGCCGTTTGAGTTCAGCCTTGACCTTTAACTTAACCCCTTTTGAAACTAAGTTTCATATATTAATGATCTAGTCGCTGAAAATGTTACAAACATTGCTAAAGGCGTGGTCAGGGTCCTTAGTATTGCTATACTCGGCGATGTAATAGCCGATAAGGTTGGTAAGTTGTTTTTCTGTTGATTTTTCGTTAATATCCAACGCCTAAAGTTTTTCGTCGTAAAACTTAGTAAAGGCAGTTCCGAGGGCGTCAATTCCCTTCTGGATCTCTAGGGTAAGTGCTATATTAAGGTTTATAGTGATAGAAGACTTGTTGGGGTGTGTAGGGCACGAAACTTGATAATCTTAGGCGTAGAAACTTGGTGTTTTAGCGTGAATTCGCGTGAGAACTTGGTAATTTAGTCACTTGATAACTTGGCATAAGGTTACGCGACGTGGCCTTTTTGGCGCGACTTAGTGATTTTCGGTATTTTCACTTGAAGTAGCGAACTTAACTATTAAAGTGGCGTAAGGAGTCAAAAGGGTGGAGTATGAACAGAGGTTGGCATAAAGGGTAAGGTCGGAAGTTGTTGTTGGTAGTAAAGGTTGTAGGTGAAGGGCGAAGGTTATTTGTTGTAGGCCGTGGAACTTGGTCGTTTTTCTTATAGTAGTAGTACCCGTTGTAATACTCACTTAGTCGTTTACTTATTTTCCGAACTTTAAAACTTCTGATAGTCAATCTTAACGCTTTTGTTCAAAAAGAATCAATAAATATTTCTTGATGTTTTCGATAGCAATACCGTCGCTAACTTCAAGATTGCCGTTGTAAAACTGACACAACCCAAAAGTTTTTTCTGTTTTCCTTCTGTTTTAATACTGACACAATACTAATAAAGGCCTTTCTCAAAAATCTTTCTTTTACACTAGCTGCCGTAGCTGTAAAACGTAACCGGAAAGTAGATTTTTCTTTCACTTAGTTTATCTATGCTTAAAGTAGCAGGCAATCACTGATCAGTGTTGTTAGGCCTTAGAAATTATAACGTTTTCGATTCGATTGGTCGAAGTAACAGTAGTATTGCAGTAGTCAGATGGTAGATGTATTGTTCTAGGTTTGGCAGACCGCTAGCCAGTCTGAACTGTAATTTGTATAGCCAATTGCTTAGCCCGTGCCCTAGAGTGAATTGCAGCGTACTGCACTCGACTTACACCCAATGAGGGAAGTCTCCACAAAGCAATACACTTGTAGTACAATCAACTTTACTGTAAGTAAAGTTGACCTACTGCATTGAATGTAATATTATTCCACCAAGTTGGCTATTTTCAATTAGTTTTGTTAAAGTTTGGTAACGTTACGTTAACCAAGTAGCTAGGAAAACTTAAATGTTACAAGTACTTAACATAAAATACATAAGGCGAACGTAGGAAAACTTTAAACATATAGGGTGGATATGGGAAAGTGAATAGGATAAAGTGAGTATGATTTGTAGGGGGGTGTATTATATAATCCGGTATATGGATCTTAGTTTGTGTTTAGCAAACGGTTGGGATTAGTATGTTGTGGTCGCTTTTCGTGAAGCGACCGGTTCGGATAGTATGTTTATAACCGGTTTTAAATTGAACGAGCAGTTTGGATGTTATATTCGTAACCGCTTCTGTATTTTGTAAGCGATGTGAATTATTGATTTCCGGACGGGTCTTAACAAAAGATTCCGAAACTTAGTAGTTTTAGTTTACGTAACCTGGTACGTAATAGGACGCTATTTGAAATAAAACGTCAAATAGGTGTTAATAATGATGTGACGGGGCTTTTAGTAAATAAAACGCTAAATTAGAGCTAATAGTAACGTATTAAGGTTATTCATTTTGAAGTCACTTAGCTTTTATAATTTTCATACACATCCCGTATAATTTTTGTAAAAACTTAATATTGGAATATAAACAGTTAGCACCGTTCTAATATTCTATTCTAAGTATTGAAATTGTATTTTTTTTTCCCCTAAGTTATCTATTGTCAATGAAGTCAGATACTAATTAATATGAGCAAGGTTCAAAACGTGTTCTTTGCGTAAAATAGGTAAGTATAAAAGGAATCGTTAAATGAGTATTATAGTAATAAAATATTATAGTTAGGAAAGAGTATTTCAGAAAGTGTACGTTACGGATGGGAGGTTATAAACCTTCTATTTGGACAGTGGCCTTTTTTCCATACGCTCTGGAATACCCAATTCAAACCGCTCCAGACATTGCCGTACAGCCTGAAATCACCATTCCAGACCGCTCCATGCATGATGCACTTTACGTCTTGCAAGAGTGCAGCCTGCAGCGTGACACGTTACCGTGCACATTGCAGGACAGCATCTTGCAATACAGTGCACTATCACTTGATCTATGTATACTATCTATAAGGTTATATATTAATATTCACAACCTGAAATTTAATTGAATGTTTCAAAAGATTTACATATTATTAAGTAATTCTTTTTAACGTAACTATAAAACTTCGATGAAAAAAACAATGAAAATCTGATAATGAGACTTTGAATCAACGGAAAATATTGAGAAAATAGCATTTTTTAATACCGACATTTATTCAGAACGTTTTTGACTATTTATTTTATAATGCAAATGATTTAAGCACACTTAAATACGTAGTGTGAAGGAAACAAGCCAAAGATATCTCTTATAATAGTCAGATACCATCTATAATCCTCGATGAAGACAGGGAAAGATAACCCTCAGCCAAGGAGCTGCTATAGGCTACAGAAAATGGGGTGACCCGGTCATGTAACAGGGCGGCTCCAGAGCATTGTGGAAGCATAGTAACAGCTAGGGCTAGATCCCTAGGGACCGCCAGTCCAGGCACCAGCCTGTGATACGTAGGTCATGCCTATTATTCGTACGTATTTGTGCGACAATTCACGAAACCAATGATACAACTCATTCGGTTCCATTTATCTTAAGTATTCAGGTTAACAATATATATTAATGGTTTAATATAAATGATTGAAATTTGTAGTAAGTCTCAAGATTACTTTACGTCTATTTACTTTTTTTTTTCATATTGAAATTGATGAAAATAACGATTCAAAAGGTTTCAAGGGTCTCGTGACCCAATTAAGTTTAAAAACAAACTATTGGTAAACTTCCAAATAAACTATTATTTATTAAATATATTCAATTACAATATCTTTAGCCGTACCATTTTCATTTACCTAGTTTTTATATTCCACTTCAATCGCATATTCAATGCCACCAAGATTTATAGGATTTTATTGATTAATCATGTAAAAATGTATAATACTATTTGTTATTAGTTTAGGGATTTAGGTATCATTTAACTCAAAAGCAATATATTTATAGTGTATATAAGGGTATTAAATATAGTTAATAACGCGTTTCTTGTATGTCTTTTGGAACTTTGTTCATCAACGTTAATTCGTAAAATTCACTTATAAAGGTGCTTTGTGTATCTGAATCAGAATGTTCTTGTTTATCAAGTTCTTTTTTAACATTTATTTAGAAATTTCATTAGCTGTTTTTAATATATCTACAATACCATTATTAACGTATTCGGCAAAAAAGTAGAGAGTTCGAATTTTATAGTTAATCACGTCAGGTTTTGAGTTCAAAACTTAATTTTTTACACGTAGTTTGTTAGGTGTCTTGCGGTGATTTGATAGTTTCTATGTTTGAATCACAGGGTTTTATTATATTACTTAGCGAAGAAGGTTTCGAATGCTTGAATAACTTTCATTTTGGTAGTGGTCCAATCTTTTCCAAATGGAAACTTATCTTTGGAAGGTAACTTATCCATAGGTTTAGAAGTTTTTTTTTTTTTTTTGTTTTAAACGTTGAGTTATTCTTTGTTTTAACAATTTAGATATTTTTAACATTAAAGGTTCTTTATCCTATCCCTCATTATGAAACGACTTTGAAGATTATAAATTTGATATTCCAAGATTTCATTTGTTAATATTAACATTAAATCTTGAAAAAAAAGATCAATAAATTCCAATCTGTTGTAACAACGCTCAAGTGCAGTAAAGTCGAATTTGACCGTACTGACTGCAAGTTAATTGCAATAAAGTGTCCAATTCAATGTGCGGTATGGGCTAAGAAATTGCTAATACAAAGTAGTGTGCAAACCAGCTAGCGGTCTGCCAAACTTAGAAGGAACATCAATCCACCACTTGGATTTTACAATACTACTGTTACTTCCATATCGATTTGAATTATCAAACGTTACAAAGTTTAAAAACCTATTGATAATGATTAGTGCTTATTAAATGGAGTACCTATAAGTTAAGTGAATGAAAAAGCTACTTTCCAGTTACGAGTTGTATAATTTGAAAGTAAAGGAATAATTCTTGCCAAAGGTTTCTACAGACTATTGCGATTTCCCACGGCAATAAGTAGGGAAAACTTCTTTATTACATCGGTTTTTCACGGCAGTTTAGAAGTGGTAATGGTATCTCCATTGACAACATTAAGACGTCTTTATTAAGAAGTCCTAAAAAGCGTTAGAATTGTCTGCTAAAAATCTTCAGATTAATTGATAAAAAGCAATCTGTAGATATAATTATATTTTCCAATAGTCAGTAAGCGGTCATTCTGTAGGGTACACTCTTAGAGTGTGCATGATAATGTGTCACGCTGAAATGTGCACTCTTTCATAGTACATGATAGCGTGTCTCGCCTCAGAAGGGTCATTAGTAGAGTGCACAGTAAAGTGTCATGCTCCGAGTGAAAGCTTATAAGCTCTCACCTAAAGTGTACACTCTCCGGATATCTCCTCTCCCTTTGAACTTTCTATCATTAATATTACCAATTTTAAGATTACTCTTTGACTTTTTACATTCATGTAAATAGGCAGAGATCTTATTGACTCTAATTTGTAGCTAACTCAGTCGATAATAAATAGTTTAGCAAAGAAAAGACAAGCTTTAATTCAATACCAATAACGGGATGCCATAACATTCTTGATTGTTCCGTACTCTAATACTAAGTCTTATAAGAAACACACGGAATTGTGAAAATATTGTAAAGCAGAGTGACTTTAAAAATGACCACTTGAGTACAAAATCATGAACTCGATAGTTACGCTTGAATTACTAAAAGCCCTATTATGCTATCTGTTAACTCTGTTGACGCTTTGGATGTACCCAGGAACTTTTTGGCAAGCGTCTAATCACGTATCTGCCATGCAAAGAAACCAGTTTCGAATCCCTTCGTTGTGACCTATCCAACATACAACGAAACATTCGAATCGCTTGAATATACTTCGAAAATAAATGGAATTTAGATTTTAAAACGCTCTAGTATACTTGAAAAACCTTTAAAGCAACTATTGAAGCGTTTTTACAAATATATCAAACCCCAAAATCAATATTCAAAGCGCTTACATCAGAACACACCACACGTTAATATAGCTTTCGAAGCGTTTTAACACATTTCACGAACGCCAAGCACAACATGAGAAGCGTTTACCATACCATTTCAACTCGCTCTCACCATTTTACCACTTTTTTCACCGTTTACCTTATTCTATCAAACCTTTCCCACATTCGCCTTATATTAAACCATTTATTTCAAAAGAATTCACGTGGTTTCAGTTAAATAATAACTTAATTAATTCAACTTTTATAAACGTTAAAAGATTAGTTTAAACCACCTTACAAATTTTTAGTCTTGCCTTATTTACATTTCTTTGACATATAAAGCACGTAACTCCTTATTTTAACCGCCCTTACATATTAAGTTTATATTTCATTTATGTATTATAAATTGTTGTTCATCTTTTTATTCCATGATCTTTTCGAATTCAAATTTTCAAACAAACCAAAAACCCTCCCACTTCGATTCTTTTATACTAGGCTCTTAAATATGATAATCTCGCTCCTATAGCATAACCCAAAATTATATTGGCTAAAGTTGGCAAATACATTGACCTTCTACTCAAATATATAACGTTTCGAAGGAGCTATTTATAGCTTGTTGACCTGAATATATAGAACAATGTTATTCAATCACCAACAGAGAATTTAATCCACCAGGAGGCGAATACGTATACTAAAATCGTCATTTTTCGCTATTAGGAAAAGAAGGCCTAAGGGCACGGAATGTGAGATAATTTACGAAAAGAATTCTTAAAGTAAATACTGGAAATTTGAAATACGGTATATAAATAGATTTTTAAAGTACTATAGATATAGTTACGAAGCGGAAGAATTAATACCTTAAGTAGCATAAACGGCTGTATTTCAAAAACACTGTTAGTTACAGCCCAACTAGATAAAATACCAGAATGGAAAGACACATAAGTATTATATGTAGATTTTCAAAAAGGATATTGGTTGATAAAAAGTAAAAAACAAATTGTTAAAAATACGAAAAAAGCTTTAAAACACTCTACGAACATAAAGTTTAAGACACTCCAAAAGACTAATTACGCCCTTAGACGGATATACAGAGCTTAAGGAATAGACGAAAAAAAAGAAAAGATTACGAAGGTTATCTACCACTTTGATTGAATACGGACCCATTTTAAAAAGTATTTTAAAGAGAAACAAAAACCAAATTACTTCCTAAATACATTTAACTACCCTCCCGGCCATAAGAAGAACGCTCAAAATAAGGAATAAGGCGTTCCTGGAGGTAATATAAGCGGCGTTAAACGACAATACGAACTTTACGGCCCAATACCTATAAACTACGACCTCTACTGCAACCTTCCACTACATTGATTCCATACTAATAAAGGTAATTTTACAAAGCTTCCGAGATTCGCCGAGCTATAGAATAAAAACGAAAACTATAATGACGAATTTCACGACGTTCTTAATAACTAAATCCGTACAATATTCAATATTTATCAAAACCTAGACATTGAGCCTTTTTAATTTCATGTTATTTTGCTTAGTATATTGAGTAGGCAATCTCAAATATGGCATATATATTATCTAACACAAGTAGAAATGTTAAATAAATACTATAACCTCCCAAATTTGACTTTAATATAAAAAAATAACTATAAACTTTACGATTAGGACTGGACGGGTAGCATTTGGAAATCCGTCGAAAAATCAGCGTAAAAATACCGACAAACCCTTTTAAAGGATGCTAACCACCTTATAAGCGAATATTTGATAATATGAAGCAGCCCTGAAACTAAAATACCGGGGCGAAGAACTATTTATCCTGGTAATTACATGAACATACCATAGAAACACAAACTTCATCCTTATGCCATTTAACCCGAAAAAGGACTTATAAGTTTTTTAAAGGTGCCTTAAAATGTGATTTAAAACCTCGATATGCTAATAAACCAGCCCCAGATCAACATTTGTGACCGGAAAAGTTGAACATAAATGCCTATTGATTGATAAAAGAAACCTCGCCGATATAATTTATTATATTTTCAACCTACGATCTAAAGTGTGATAAAAATATAAGTAATATAAAAGCCTTAAATACAGTTATAAAAACATAAGCATTGAAGGGGGAGCTTTGTAAATCAAAGACAAAGCAGTAATAAGCGGGGAGGCTTTTACAATTAAGTACGATGCTTATTGCATATACCGACATACACATATAAATTTATACGAAACTTTAAAAGTTTTTCGAAACAATATATAATATATAATAAAGTCAGCTATTATTTAACTAACTATTTGTTAAACGAGTAGATTTAGACCCAACGATATTTTCAAGCCAATCTTCCACCCGCACATCAGACGGAAGTTAAATTCGCATTATATGCAGCTAACTACAAAGGTGGTAAAGATGATTTCAACGTTTAAGCTTACGAATATACCTTTAAAGAAAACAAATCGGGTGAATATAAGACCTTTATCATAATACAAAACAAAAAAAAGGAATGACTGTTATTTTGAAGGAAATAAAATACCTTAGTTTTACGTTAGATACTATGAATAGCGACTATGACGTATTAAACGACCAAATAACGTCGTAATCTATACCATTTAATAGATATAGCAACCGTTTTTAAAGAATTATATTAAATACCGGCGTAACAATAATCTCAATTGCCGGAAACCCATAATTCACGCTTTCGTGGTAATTATTTCTAAAGTTTTAACTCGACCGAATAGGAAAATATAGGAAGGTTCTGTTTGGTAAAGGCAAGGCATCGTTTATTGGTATGGTCGCTATAAATATATAATTCAACCCGGTCAAGTTTACGTAATAGACTTTAAAAGTCTATTTTTGCTATTCTTAACTAATATAAACAATCTCTGAATTAAGGTTTAAAACACGATTCACCAACTCGTCCGTGCTTCGGATTGTATATTCGTAATACTTCGCCTAAAGTGAGTCACCTATAGTTTATTGCAAAGATATATATAATTGAAGCTGTTAACCCAACAAAGATTAAATGACGAATATTATACCGAAGTTTTTGATACCCGGCAACGAGATGCCTTCTACAGCTTTTTCGTGGAATAGGCTACATAAATGTAGGGGGAAAACAGTTAGATGTTATCGAAAATTTCTGTCACGAATACAGATTGTATTTATAGGATCCATGAATATTTAAATTCGGCCGTTAAAACGACGTAAACTTTCATTTAAAGATTACCGTAGATATATTATACTTTAAGGAATAGCTCATCCTTTACGTTTTCGACGCTGATATATTATTTTAGGCCACAAAATTTACGTAAAGCGCTTCTGCTACAGACTGCTGTGATTCCTTAGTAATTTGCTAAGCGAACGTTCATTTGAGGCCTCCAAAATAAATTACCTACAATACAAACACAATTTTCGACGCGAATGAATAGCGAATTAAAGCTAGGATTACAGGAAGTGAATATAGGCAAATATTGGTAAAAGCGCCTTAGAGTATTATAAAATATAAGCGATATTACCAACTGCTTAAAAAAGTATATAAATTACTATCTAAAGCCCTAAAGAGTAGAAATACCAAGGAATAAAATTTGTAAATAGTAATTAACACCCTAAATAATACTTTTGGCCCGAGTAACCTCATCCTCACACTTTTTGTATTTAATGTTTACCATAATGTCTTTATAAATTACGTATCATTACGAATACTAGTATGAAGAGTAAATGGTGTAACGAAAACTATAGCAATATAAAGTTCCTTATAGGCTAGGAATCATATTTTGAAAACATTAGCAACAAACAAAAGCCCACATAAAACTAGTGTTTTCAGCCTACTATTATAGTTTAAATTCATGATTTGTAAAACGAAGGACTAATGGACTAACATTTCGTAGATTAATGGGTTTAGGGAACACAATGTACTTATATACTTGTGAAATGGTACGATTTTATTCTGCTGAACGATAGTACTTAAGTATAAAAAAGAAAAGGTAAAAGATAACACCACTAGTACAATAGCTAAGGTGAACTTCCCCCATAATCCATGAACTCTTCGGATACGCCTTTATAACCTCCGCTACCTTATAAAACTAGCCACTTTACATAAACGAAACCAACAACACGCCGCCAAACGTGACAGCGTAGTTTAAGAAATAAAAAAAGCTTTAAGGCCGTTATCGCGGACTCTTTCATCCCCCAAAAGGAAAAAGAGCACTGTAAGTTAAGTATAAAACTCCGGATAACTCTCTTAAACAGTTATCCTAGAATGAAATCATAGCTTTAATTAAATAAGGTCTCTTTTGCTTGTAAATGTTTGACTTAACAATTTACGATGCTTACAAAGGATTTCCTACCAGCTTAGTTTACAAAGTAAAAGATAAAACCGGAAAATCTTATAGAAAAGGTCGCCTTATAGTTAAAGAGTAAAATAACGCTGAAAAGAAAGATATTATGACCTAATCTCCTTTTTTTTTGTAACGGTCGAGCCATCGCTTGATTTTGGCGCTTGACGCTTCCTTATATATTCTCCCAAACCTTGATCTTAGGCTTCTAAAAATTATATAAGATTTCACACAATTATAGAATAACATTAAACAAAGTAATTATGTCTATATACCTGTAGAATTCCGAAAGCACTATCTACCAGAAACAATCTTACGTATTTTGAGGATAATTTATGGCCTAGCTAATGCTAGAGTATATTAATATCATTCTTATTAAAGACATTATAAAAAGAGCTTAGAAATAATAAGCTTTACCTTAGACCTATATTTATTGATTTTATCATTACGTATTAAAGTATTTACACTTATTCGAATGCGAACGAACAGTAATTTTATATTATATAATTGGTCGTTTTTTTTTGTACGAAAGAGAAAAAACTTAAAGAGGCTAGTTGAAGAGTGAAAACCAAATTATACCTGGTAGAGGATCACTTAATTGATTTTAACAGTATAACAATCACGTTCTCAAAGTTCATTTTAAATATTTTATAAAAAAGATAATTGGATAAAGTTGCAGTTTTTAGCTTAACCTGCACAAAACAAGCTAACGAAATTAAATGTAAACGTTCACATGAAACTTGTGTTATATCAGTCGTATAGTTAATATCGGTGTTTAACCTTTCAGTCTCTGCATAATATTAGACAGACCCGTCGGATAATGTATGCAAAAGGCTTAACAAACGCCTCTAGTATAAAATTAGCAATACGAAGCGAGGTTTTCGATTTATACCTCTCGATATATATATAACAAAGCCTTTTGGTTTCACTAATGGATTTTTCGCGAGCAATACCGATTACAGTTCGTAAATAGGATTTTTACTTGTTTTTGGTAACGAAATACCGGTTCAAAACGTATGTAAGTTTTATAGTAACGATATTTATTAAAGTTTTACAAAGTATAAACGGATGAATTGAAGCTTTTGAACTTGCAAGATTTATATTATAGTTAGAAAATATGACTCCGTCATCATTATAGCAATAACAGTCCGGGTAATTATTTTAAACCTTGCATTAAACCCCTTCTCTTTAGTAACTCGTAAAAATTCCTTTTCCCCTTACAAATATTCTTTAAAATCGGAACTACGAACGAAAAACGACTTATGTTTGATATTATAGCTTTACTCGAATTGTACCAACATGGAAAAATTAAGGAAACTCAAAAGACTAATGGACAGTTGAACCCAGTGAAAATGATAACTAAAGTCGTCCCTAATAAAGTATTGGAAATGCTTGTGTTTGTAAACATTCTTTTCGTTAGCATTATTAGGAAGGTTTTGCGACCTGATCCCACATAAGAGTACTACTTTTCGTCCGTTAAATTCATGTGACATTTCGAAATTTTTCGTTTTCTCCTTTAAATGCGCTACTTATAAAACTTCCGATATATCGTTACTTTTTCAATTTAACATTTATATCGTTTTCAACGTATTATCAATTTTTACAATTACTACTTACAACTCTTCTAACGTATTATCACTTTTCACGTGCTCTATCTGCGACTCTTTTAATAAATCATTACGTTTTATACTTGCTGTTTAAAATTTTACTGATACATTTTCTCTTTTTCCCTTTAATATTTGCCACTTGCGTTAGAATTTGTTTAACAAATTAGTTTTATTATTATATAAATAATTATATTAAGGCTGGAAAAACCAGTAAAAATAAAAAGACGTAGTAAATCATTACCGAAAGGAAAGGGGGAGGCGGAGGTTACGTTTTCTTTTTCTTTTTCTTACTCGTTTTCGTCTTAGTCGTCGTCGCCGTCGTCGTTATCACCGCCGTCATCACTGTCGTTACTAATGTCACCGCTAATACTACCATCGATGCCGCCACCAGCATTGCCACCGGGAGGAGGGTCCCGCGCCTTAGGTCACATACTATTAGGTAAAGGGTGCGAGGGGTCTTTACCCTCCTTACGACAACGAGCGATAACGTTATTAAATTCGCCTATATAGTATATACGTAAGCCCGCGCGCTAGGTCGTAATGGCGATTATCGTTTTTTAGGCCATCGGTTTACGCCTAAAACTAATTAGTCTTGGCTTGTTTTGGGTATTACGAAAGTAGTTTTTTGGGGGGGAGAGTTTCGAATAGGGTATTCAAAAAGTGTGCAATAATTGGTCACTGTAAGAATTACGAGTTAACAGAGTGTATCACTTATTGTGGAGATGGTGGGTACATAATAGGGTTTCAGTGTACGGCCCCATTATCACCAAAACAGGGGTATATTCGTTGCTAATCCGTTCGTAACGGTAACAACTGACCTATAGACTCTCCTTTTAGCGGCATTCGTTAATAAACATACCTGCGGCGACGAACGTAACGTTGGATATATAGAACGTATCCATTAGCAGCTCATAGATACGAGTCTGGGTACGCCACTTTAACTCCTTATGCGTTAAAGAGGCCTCATGTGATAATCTAACGAGCCGTAATTCGAAACGGTTGGTTGGTTCCACCGCATCGGCTCTGTTGACAAAAATATTAGTATAATATAAGTTAAAGAGGGAATAAGTAATACGAACTGCATTACAGTTCGGCGATATTACTTTTATAGTGACGGGAAGTCATTATAAGTAATGAGATCTTGATTCGCGACGAAGAAGCAAAGTTAATGACTTAAAAAGCCCTTCGTGCCTCGACTTAAGAGGTAAGGGGAAAAAGAAAGGGGAAAAGGGGAAGGTAAAAAGGGGAGTAATGGTGTGGTCGGAGACCGGCAATAAAAAGAGGGGAAGAGGGTATAAGCATTGACGGTGGCGACGGGGGATTGAAAAATATATTCCGGGATCAACTATATATTGCCAAAACTGGCTGGGCTAAAACTGGGCGGGCGGCGGGCGGTGGTGGCGGCGGTCTTTTCGCGCTTGCGTTAATGCGTAAAATGATGCCATTGATACTTGTTTTTACAGAGCATCTATTTAAGAAATGGTTAAGGTATAATATGAATTAAATCACCCATATATGTAAAAGAAATGAATGGCTAATGTGGGACGTTTATTTTAGGCGTGTAAATATTAATATTTGATTATGAATTTACCTTATAAATGGAGGTATATTGTTAAAAAAAGAAAAGGAAGTTTTACCTAAATCGATGAGAATATATTTTCATTCTAACCCTAAAACACGTAATACCAACAATTAAACCTTCATAATAACACTTTTACAGGGATTAACGACCTTTCTGAGCAACCCTTAAATGCCTATAATGCTACCACTACCAACTACAATTTTATCGTTACGTAAATTAACTAGGGGCTAGAACAAATTGCACCAAAATTACTATCGTTACTAAAACGACTAATTTTAATATTAAATAAACTATATTGAAACGACTATTACTACAAAAACTATTTATTAAACCTTACAAAAATCATACTACAGCTATTATCGTTACTAAAATTCCTAATTGAAACTGCAAAAAACCAAAATCACAACTACGATCATTACTAAATTTCAGATTACAACCTTGAAGAAATTAAACTATTACTATTAAATTATGGATATGAAACGTATCGAAAAAAAAAAAATGACTTATTTAAATATAATTATATATCCCCATAGTTAATAAGCGGTTATACTGCAGGATGCACTCTTACAAAGTACACGATAACGTGTCACTCTGCATGATATACTCTCACAAAGTGTATAATAACGAGCCACGCTCTGGGTGAGAGCTAATAAGCTTTACCAGAGGTATGAACTCTCTGGATACCTCTTCTCCCTTCTAACTATCTATCATTAATATTATCAGTCTTATCATTACTATTCTACTCTTTACACTTACGGGAATATGAATAGACTTTACCTATACAATCACCAATTTACCAAACCCTTTAAAGTTGGCAAATAGTTAAGTTAATACTACTATTATTACAAATCACTAATCTCAAGCCATTACGTCTAAAACCCTTTAACGGCAAAAACCAATTTTAACTGTAAATAAGATATTATCTTTCTTCATTTACTAATTTTTTACTTTGGTCACAAACCCAACAATCTTTACTTATACCACAAAAATACCAATTAAATACATTAGCAAATATGTTTAAAAACGTTACATCAAGCTAAAAACACTTAGATTCCGAATTTAAAGCAAACAAACACGTTAATTATATATGAAATATCGCTAAACCGTGACAAATAGCCATATTACGTAACCTTACG
Source organism: Anisogramma anomala (assembly GCA_038502455.1). Taxonomy (NCBI): domain Eukaryota; kingdom Fungi; phylum Ascomycota; class Sordariomycetes; order Diaporthales; family Gnomoniaceae; genus Anisogramma; species Anisogramma anomala. Next base: position 10,145,050 of record JASMMZ010000001.1, read on the forward strand.
TAACGCCAAAATCGCTAAATCCCCGCTCCCTAAATTAACTTTAATCTGCCAGATAAGAAGTTGAAATAGTTCTTAAAAACATCAAGATAAAAACAATGAAGGTCCTCGTATCCCTTAGAAAGGCACTATAACAAAGACCTTGAGTATAGAAATATTGAAGATATCTTTACCAAGATACGCCTAATTAACTTTGTTGCCTAATACCTTTTTAAATCGGATGCCTATGAAATTTTCCGGTGCAATACTCCTTTTTTTAAAAAACTTTCTAGAGTTTTTCAACGACTGGATCATTTATATTTGAAGAATTTTCAAAAGGGCTAGAAACTCATAATGAAAATCGAAGTAGATAAACGCGGAGTTTTTATCCTAAAACAGAATAAGAAAAGAATTGATGAAACCCTCTTTATAAATTGATATAAATGAAGTCTTGACCTTGAAAACCTCACCTTTAACACTTTTAAGCTCAAAAATCACGAAGTAAAAATAAAATTATTGCTAGCAACTAAAAATTCACTTATATATATTTTAAGGAATCACCCTCTTATCCTGAAATAATTTTAGCATTTAACTTCTTCGATGGCTATTATTAATATTTCAATGATGAGAAATCTATTAACATGTTTGTTAACTCCTATTAACTTGTTAGTGAACTTAACCCCTGCCAGAGGCAGCGTGATATACGATTTTGGGGAAGAAAATCACATTAAGTAATTGTAATCAACGCGATTTTAAGGATTGATATTACCGCTATTTAATGTTGAGTTGAAAGAAAAACCTCAAACCCAACGAAGTAATCGTTAAGGTTTCTCAACTACACAAAATCAAAATCAAAATCATAATACTGAAGAAAGGTATATTTATACGCGGGACCCATTATACGCCTTATTATAAAATTTTACACATTAGGTTAAACTAGTAGCAAATACCTTTATTACTGAAATTTTCAAGGCTTAAGATTATAATTCATTGTAATAAACGTTATCAACTATTGGAACGATTATTGCAACCTACTTCCCGAACCGTTCAAAATAGTTAACTTTAATTGGAAATTTCTTTCAATTTTTTCCAAAGAGAAATATGACATAAAAACATATACCGGAAAATTTAATATCCTGCTTAGCAAGAAATTATCATTTTTTTAAGACTTATTAAAAGATAAAAATTCAGCCTTTAATTTTCTTCTTATTATTTTTAATTGTGTAACTAAATGAATAAACAATCATTATCTAAACTTTCTAACTAAAATACTTACTGGCCGTGAAATTTATAACATAATAAAAAATTGTTTATATACAACATTGAAATTACACGAAAATTTACAAACTAGTTTATAACTAGTATAATAATGATGATAACCAAAAGCGGAAAAATATTTTAAGAGTTTTCAATTTTATTGTTAACAAGTTAATGTTTTGCTCATAAGTAATAGACAAAGCACATGCTACAAAGGCTACATTATACAAGTAGGTTGTGGAAGGTATCATATACGTTAACGAGTTTATATATGTCTAATAACGCCTAAATACCATAGGTAAAGGCCTTGTTAAATTCTTATGGTCCTCTTCTACAACTATAATAAGTCGCACGCAAAATTTAGTTGGTATATTTCCCTAAATTGATAGTTTCCGTGAATGAAACGAAGAAATCGTCTCAATTGTATACCATATTGACGGCTAATACAGCAGGTCCAAGAATTCAAAACCTATTTTAAATCCGTTTGATTAAACTTCACACTTACAACACCTACATGGTCAAAACCTAAACGTATATTGTAAGTGCAGGAATTATTGTAGTGATTATAACAAGACATTTTCGGTTTATGATATATTTAATTGCTAATGAAATCGTTACCCCACTACTATACAACATAAACAACAGGTAATATACCATACATAATAACTTAATACTTCGTAAAAAGACTATTTAAATCTTATTGTATACTATTAAAACGAAGATACGTCATATGATAAAAACAATACATTGAATAAAATCGCTTAGTATAAAAATAGTAGATTTAAAACAAGTTAATAACTAACGAATGATTCCGTTCTGAACCATTCAATCAACGATAACTCCTACTATTATTATAACTATTGAACCCCTAACAGTTTACACTTATTTAACCTTCGCGATTATTATAAAAATCATACTTTTTTTAGGAAATATTTTAGATACAGGGGAACCAAAGTAATAAACACGAGTATATATGTAACAAATCGCCTTATGACGGAAACATACTTTTGCTACAAATATAATTATTACGAGGCCGGTAAAACCAAAGCCTACTTTATTCAAGGAAAAGAATTATCGGTACTAAAATTAACGATTATAAGAAAGTCATTAAACCAATGATCTTTCACATACTAAGAATCACGAACCTCTTACAACGCTTCTTTAAAATTATGAAAATTATCTATATTAAAGTTAACGTTAACTCTAATCAACTAATAAAAACTCTGAACGTTTCCTTTCACCTTCAAATAGGAACACCTAAAGTTCAATTTTTAAAAACCAAAAACAACGGTAAAAAACTTAAAACCCCTAATATACATGTGTTATATTAACTCTTTAATGCTCCAGCCGTTGGGAATGTATAAAAAATCCTCAAGTTGGCAAAGTATAAAGATATAGTGTACATATCATTGAAAGTTATGGAAAATCTTTGCTAATATTGCCAAATTTAGATTTAAATACCCAAAACCATCAAGTTCATCTTGAAATTTGATAAGAAATTTCAATGTAAAATACTGGCTAACGTTTTCAAATTAGATAATGAACATTTTTAACTTTATGAATTCTACAACCTCCTTCTACAAATCTTAGTTCCTTAACTTGATAGTAGGGAAAGATATTTAAAAGGGGTGAAAGGTTCTATTAATCAATACATACATAAGACCGTCAAATATCATTGTCTCCAACGTGAACACCAACTTTATAATAACGTAATTCCAAACCAATGACGAAATAACAGTGATTGAATGCACACAGGTTTCTTTGAAAGCCTATTAATATATCGGAAACGTTTAAAATTATACGTGTTACTTCTAAAGATATATAAAATCCCTACGTTGTTAATTGGAAGCTTTACCAACTAAAATACATATGTTTAAATAATGGTGAAGAGTCTTAATAACACTGAGGATCCTCACTTCCTAATACCGGCTCTATTTATTTTCAACGAATATCCTAATCTGACAAGTAAATATCCTTCATAAGCTTATAAAGAAGAAGAGGCTATAGAATAAAGTAAGAATTAAAGGAAAATAAAGAGAAAATATACAAAAACGTAAGTTAATAACACATTAAATACCTAAACAAATCCATCGACAATTGATGTGCTAATTTATCCATTACAAAGCGAACACCTCGGAGAACGTAATCATAGAAATTTTGATGGCCCATTCACAATATTGAATATCTCCACCCCAAAAATAGTTGTTGCAACTACTAACAATCCTACGTTCTTTGCCATAACTCAAGTTAAACCCTACATAAAAGCGACTATAGATAAAAATCCTCATGCTAAATTAATCAGCTAATACAACCTATCCGTACAGGTAGTTAACAATTCAATGAAGCCACAGCGGCACATTCAACCACTAAAAAGGAGAAACCATAAAACATATGATAAAAATACAGACTAGTGCATACATATATGACTGCTTAGTTTGATAGGAAAGAATCTAATAATCAGACTCCCTATACAAAATATGATCCATAACCCGAGTAAACCTTTTAAAGAAAATGATAAGGTCAACATCTAAGGACTCCTTCAAAAAATTGTTGAACTCGTACTCAGACGAAATTCCAACTTTAACAACCCTAACATCACGATTTTCAAGTTAAATATAATTGATGAAATGAAAGAAAAACCATGAACAAGCCGCAAAGTATTGATAACTAATCGGTTGAATACAATAATGAAACCAACAACTATATCCTCATACAAGATTTAACGATTAAGAAAATCAATTAATGTGTAATTATTCAATTAATAAAGAACTTTGTAGTAGGTTTTAATGGAAAGTTAACCATGTAGAACTGTAACATTACTGAAACATATACTTAATCTATCAAGAATTTCACAAAAATCTTATATAACTTACTTCACAAAAAAAATAACAAATATCTATTGAAAATAATTATCAGATGTATTAAATCTTCATATGTACTAGTCAACACACCTATTTATGAATTTTCACTTCATTAGTCGTATTTTAAATCCAATATGTGTATGTAATTTTTGACCTACGACCTATACCTATGAACTACACAAGAAGATAAAGATTTCGGTCTAGTAGCTACGCAAACTAATGATACCCTTTCTATCGGAACGGTTAGTTTTTTAGTAGAAAAGCAACATACGATTGAAAACTAGGAGTTCTGGAATTACAAATTGATTGCAACATTAGCGTGAGGCCCAATACCTAAATTTCAACGTATTATCAATCCATATAAATAATATTAACAACGCAAATACCAAATACCTTAAACTTCTCCAAAAGGAGTAAACATCTGATCTAACCAAAATTAATAATATTAACGCCGCTAGAGCCTAGTAGTACTTACAGTAACGCTCTCGTAACAATTAAATTATGACCTTATACCAACATAATTTATCGTTAAACTCATCATTTACAATGTAAAACCAAAACGAAGCTAATAAAAATTACGATTGTATGAATAATCAATGAAAGTGATAAATAAACAATTCGAAGCAAGGAATCAAGAAGGTTCCTATTCATCTATCGAAAAGTATGTTACAAATATTTATGAATAGCTCTTTTGCTATCATCACTAATTTATCATTACAAATTAGATGCCTTATAATGATTATGAACGAAGAGAAATCATACGATAACGAGTTCGCTATTACCGACAACTTCGTTTACTCAATATTTATCAAATGTAAAATCATTATATGCAGTATTTTTACTTTCAAAGTTTACGATATTTTAAAGGGATTCGATATAGGTATTTCTATATAGAAAACTTCGAATATTATTACTCAATAAGTAAATTTTTCTACAATTTTTGTTGTCATTTCAATATATTTATAAAACCTATTCGAATGTCTTTCTAAACTCGGAACAACCAACTAAGAACTCTCAATAATTGATGTAAAAACTCTTCTTAATACCTATGAAAATAAGGAAATTAAAGAGTTTCGATTCATCTATGATAATGCTTACTCAGCCGATGTTGTAGAAAATGATAGAAAATAAGGTAATAAAAAGGCTCCTAAATAGCAATGAACAAAATATACGTAGAAAAGATTACGTGAAAACGCAACCTGTTAAAGCCAAACTACGTAGGATTGGACAGGACAGAAGGTGAGGATACCCTAATAAATTGAAAAACTACCATGCTATAGATAATGACAAGGTTATTAACTGGTACAGATAGGTTGTGTATGTTTGATTGGTACGGTAGAGTTTCATTTATTGAGGGATTGAAGTGTAAAAGTGATAAAGCATTTGCTACTACGATTTCAACAGGTACAGAAGAAAGTATTATACAAATAGTAGTGGCAAAAGTATAGGGAAGAACTTGCATTACCGGTTGATTGTTTTATTTAACGAACTAAAATTATCAAATCAAATGCTGTTAATATTAATATATCGTTTCAATAAAGTACAGTCGAGGTTGTGTGTACTAACTGCATTTAAATTACCGAAGAGTTCCCAACTCAATATGAGGCATAGGCTAAGCAATTGCCCATAAAAAGTAGTATGCAGACCGGTTAGCAGTCTACCAAACTTAGAAGGAACATCAATCCATCACCTGACCTTTGCAATACTACTGTTACTTCGACTATGGTTCGAATCAACAAACGTTGCAACTTTTAAAAACATATTAACAATATCATTAATTAGCCGATATATTCACCACTTTTAAACTGCCGTAAATATTGACGTATTCTAAAAACATTCCCTATTTGCTGTCGTAACAACAGGCGCAACTTGTAGAGGTCTTTCTCAAAAATCTTCCCTTTAACCTATAAGAATTCGCAAAGTGTAATCAAGAAGTCACTTTTTCTTTTCTTCAACTTATTTGTACTTAACCTAATCGAACATCAACCAATATAATCAGGGCTTTAGTCGTTGCAATAATAGTCGATTCGAATTACTGTAGTTGTTGATAGCTGTTTAGACGTTGCAACGTTGATTATTAGAATAGTAGTCGATGTAACAGTAGTGATGTTTAGTCGAGTAGTAGATGGTTACTTCTAAGTTTGATAAACCGCTAGCCGGTATACATACTACTTCCTATAGCCAATTTTTGGGCCTGTACCCCACATTGAATTTGGAACTTTACTACAATTGATTTACAGTAATACAGTTAGCTTTGACTATAGCACACATAAGCTATATTTTAATACTGATGACTTTTTATTTTGTAGTGTCAATTCCGGTGAAAATCAATCTTTTAAGAAACAATTTTGGCAACAAAAGTGCTATCCTATATCTTTTCCACTAAAATTTAAATAAATATTTCACTTTTTATCACATGCAATCTCGCAAACAAATATTAAATAATTTTTGTACTCAGATCTCATATTATATGTACAACTTTATACATAATTTAACCGTACCAATCAATTAAATCCGTATTTTCAACAGCCCTGAGAACCTAATAGTCTTCCAGTTTTCCAGGGTACCCTTACTTTTGTTTTTGTCTCCAGTCACGTAATACTTTAACAGTTGGCTTCTTAACGTAACGCTCAATTCATACAATTCGTTCAGTACTATACACAAACTTTTTCAAAGCCATATTCAGCGTGTCCTTCGTTATTACATTATCCGGATCATCATTTCTATCGATTTATCGAAACTTATTAATTTCTTTATTTTTGTAGGCTTCGCCATAATCTATTACGTCAATTATCAAACTTATTTCACTAGTCGTTCCCGGATTGAAAATACATTTGAACAAACTTTTTTGATTTTTGTTAATAACAACTTAAATAAATGACATCATTAATAACCTTAATAACAATATTGAGTGGTTTTAAAGATATACCTATATCCAAGTGAACTATTATTCCGAAAAGTTTCAAAGCAAATACTTTACGTATACCTCTTTTACATTTGACAAAACTTTATAAAATGAAATTTCCAGGAATAGCAAATTAATTATTTTTAATCAATCTTTGTTAAAGATTATTTTCATATATCGAATTTATAATAATAATTCGATTTTTTTTAAAGATGTATCTATAAAAAGTATTTAACCCAATCTTCGATAAGGAAATAGAAACGACATTGATGCTTTCGTATAATTTATTCATTTTCCACCCTCATCATTCATTCAGTCGATCTTAATTCTCATTAACCCGGGTTTAAAATTATGCTGCAGTATACTGTTCATACGATACCTTTATCTAGAATAATATTGTAATATAATTCTTACTAGCGAGGTATTTTAAGTATTTTAAGCTTTTATGATATTATTCCTATCAATCCTAGCTAAGCTAATACTTTGGCCTTTTCAACGGAAACTTAGATAAATATTGAAGTCGTTAACATTATATATATAAATTAATGATCCATTAAAGGCTAAATATATGCCCTTAGTTATAGTCGCGATTGGTTTACAATTTAGTAGCATGGAGTATCAAGATGCATATTAAGATTGATTTGCACTAAGGAAATAGCTACCCGGGGTTTTATGAGGAATATTTGAAGGTCGAGGAGATTCTCAAGGCGCTACATAGACTTAAATAACAATAAAAATATAGTACACTTCCCCACCAAAATATTTTCCCCAATTCCTTCCGATTAACATGCTTCCATTTTGGTAACCTGCCTTGTTCTTGAATACCTTATTAATCTCCAATGATTCGCAGTTAGAATTGAATTAGAGAAACACAATAAACAAGAAGAAAAATACTAAAGTAATGCACGAGAAATAACGAGACGAGGACGAGTACGAATGATAATGAGTACAAACGAGGACGAGGATGAAATGAGTGGGAACGAGACGAACGAGAATTAATACGAGTGAAAATAGAAATGATAAGAACGATACGAGTGAGAAAGAATATGAGAAGAGGGTAATACAAGTGAGAATGAATACGAAAATAAGAAGAGAAGAATGAAGACGACCGAAAACTATATAGGAATTACACCTTACGACTTTACATAATTAGCTTGTGTTGATTATTTATAATAATGAACCGAATTAACTTAGAAATACAGGTTAAAAAAGATTATCCAAATTTTTAAACCTTATCCATCTGTCTCAGCTACCAAACGCATACACAATTTTAAGAGATTTTATCATTTTTTGAAACATAACGATACCAATTGGTAGTAGAAACCCCACAGTTAACTACCAGTGGTACACTATTCAACATATGGTTTGCCAGAACTTTTGCGGGATAATAGGGGGAGAGTACTTACAATAATATTGACGATGAAAAGATTTCGGCTAAGACCAAGTCGTAAGACGTAAACTAAATCAAAATAAATTGCAAAGGTTACTTGTAAATAAGGCTAAGGAGAAGGCGGCAAAATGATACCGAAATATACCTGGGGAAAAAAGATAATTTAAAGGCACTTTTCACCGCCCTATTTAAATTTCACCCGATAATAATAAGGATTAGGGTAACAATGATAGTGAATTTATTTCAAAGTCTCAATTACAAGTTATACGTCGAATACGTGAAAATATTAAATTAATTTGATATATAATACCTTTATACGTTTTAGGAAGAGTTGAAACCCCTGTTTTTCATGTACTCCCGGATAATGGATGTGAGAAAAACATGACGTTTTAAATGAAAGTTACTAATTGCTTAGTTTATAAATTGATTATAGATGAAGACAAGATGTATAAAGATAAATTTAAATACAATATGTTAATGAAAACGCTGATTTTCATAATAGTGGTATTATTTCGTGATAATAACCGTTTTCTTATATCAAACTAATAATAAAACAGTGTTGAAAAGTAATCTACAGAAAGAGTACTTGTTGACTTCAGGTAGACTATGAAATTGATATAAAAAGGAATGAATGAAATACTCAAAAAATCTATAGAATTTGTGTATGTATTCGAATTAATATGAAACTTACACACAATTTATTTTAGTCAACTATGGAGTATTTTCGATGTATTTAGAGTACTGGTTTATAATAAGGAAGAGATAGCGCGAGTAACGGATAATAATACGTTTCAAAGAATTTAAAGACGTAATTTTATTGTGGGAACGTGTTTAGACCGTATTATAGGTTTTATGATTGTCTTTTCTATTGATAACAAAGGGTAACAATGTGTTTAATACGAGATTAAGTATTGGTAAAACGATCGATTTCCAAGGAATTGAAAATGAGAAATAATATTACTGTGAAGATGTATGAACCTGTTGGAATAGTAGTAATAGCAGTGCAGTGGGTCAACTCTACTTACAGTAAAGTTGACTATACAAACTGCAAGTTGAGTATATTTTTTCTGGACCTACTATATTGGCTACAAGTCAAGTACAGTATGCGCCAACTTCACACTAGGGCTCGGGCCAATCAATTGGCCACAAAAATTACTATGAAGACCAGCTAGCGGTCTCTCAAACCTAGAACAATACATCTACCTCTTGACTTCGCAATACTACTGTTACTTCGACTAATCTAATCGACAACGTTGCAACGTCTAAAGCCCTACCAACACTGATTATTGTTTATTGGGTTAATCACGGATAAGCTAAGTAGAAAAATAAGTTACTTTCTGGTTACACTCTACGTTAATAACGGCGGCTAGGGAAAAAGAAATATTTTTGCGAAAAGATTTTACTACTGTGTTAGTCTCTACGGTAGTAAGTAAATAAAACCTTTAGGTTATGCCAGTCTTTACGGCAGTCTGAAGGTAGCGACAGTATCACTATTGAAAACAATAAGAAATCTTTATCAGATTCTATTCAAAGAAAAACGTTGAGATTAACCGCTAAAATTCACAAACGATAAGTTGAAAAACGGTGAAGTCAGTACTATCGCGGGTGCTACTATTGTGAAAACGCTCAAGTCACATGTTCAACAACAATAACAAATAACTTTCGACTTTTACCAATGACAAACGAACTTCTATCTTGCCCTTCACACCAAACTTTTGCCCTTACTTTACTCTTTGCCCTCTCAATCTCGCGAACTTAATCGTTAAAATCGATATTTTAAGAGAAACCACCGAAAACTACTAAGTCGCGCCAAAAAAAAGCCATGTCACGCGACTTCATATTAAATCATCAATTCCATATATTCCCGAATTACCAAGTTCCCCATCCACCGAGTTCTATATTAACCAGAATGTCATGATAGCACTGATTAATAAAGTAAAAAAAGGGAATTAAAGCCTTCAAATCCCTTTCTTAAAAATAATACGATAAAAACCTTTCGAGGCTTGATATCGATAAAACCTTAATCGAAAAGTACTTAGGCAACTTCGTTCGCTACTTTATTTTTAATTGAGATGGCGGCGAAAAACTTAACCATGGTAACTGTGATTTCCGTAAGTATTGTAAGTTCTTCAACGCCTAGACTATTAATATGCGGAAAAATATTTAAAAGTCTGTTAAATCTAACTTAAAGGTAAAACTCGAATGAAGAAGGGTATATGTATCAGAAAAAAACTTTTCAAGGCTGGTAAAGACCCTTTTCGAGGTAGCTTAGCTTAAAAAATGCCTGTAGAACCTAAAACTCAAGGAAAAGAGTATTTAAGACCCGTAATGCTTTTATACACGTTTCAAGGGACCTTCTTTTTACCTTTAGCTAAGTTGATCTTCTTTAAATACTAACGATAAGGAATTTGTTGATCTGCTCGATAGCCTAACACCTTCATATGATAGCGCGGGATACGCTTTCAGCGGCATCAAAACACGCGAAGCAATAGCCACTAATACGGCAAGATTTATTGACGTTATCTCTATACAATTAATTAAACAAAATCGTTAAGTTTTCCTAATCCCTTCCTACAACTAAGTTTCAATTTCCTTTTAACCCTTTACATAGAATCGTCAAGTCCCTTTAAACCCTTTACACAATAGATATACCTATATGCGCGAGCCTATCACAGGTTCTATTATAAGATTTTACTCCTCGGGCCAAGCGACGAGTAATTACCCTTAATATCACAATTCGGACTCTTCAAAGCTTAAATTATCACGAAATAACAACGAAAATTAGGACGACTATCGAGAGCTTCCTTCAAGACCTATCAGAATAGTTAACATTCATTATAAGCTTTTCACGGATTTCTCCAAGATCTGGAACAATGTAAAGAAGTATAACGGAAAGCCCTACAACCTTGTTGATACGAAGATAATGCTCTTTTTAAATATTTGTAAGTATATGGAAGTTTTTCTTTTTGGTTTCTATGTACTACTTCTTGAAATCCTTATTAGGTCTATGAAGTATTAATAAATAACATTTTCAACACGAATATCAACTTTTGGCGAAATTTATAATAGTATAAAAATCTATTTCAAACACTATATCCACCTTTCGTAATATTATAAGGACTGGATCACTATTAGGTAAACTACGAAAATAGCGAAAAAAAGATAAGGAAATACTAATAGATATGCTAAATCAAATGCATAACATGTTTATATTATTCTAATAAGCGATATGAGAGGCCTACATTAGGAAAGACTCGCTTTGTGAGCAGGTACATGCAATTGTTACGGACGTTAACGAGTTTCATTACGCCTTACAACGCTTAGATACCTCTTGCCAAAACTTTTTTAGCTAGTTTTGTTCCTCATTTGCGACCTTAATGACGCGTACGCCAAACTAGAGGAGTATGTACCCTGAAGCTGATAACTTATAAAACTTGGATAAAAAAGAACTTATTATAGTATACTACGTCGATCGTAAGTATAGGCGGTCCTAATGCTTGAAATCTGGTTTAATACCTTCGGACTAAAAGGTACAACCCTATTAACGATAACGGGGTCAATACTTAAATGGACATGTTAACCGCAAGAATAATCTTCGTAATAATGGTAAAAGTTATTATATCTGTGGAAATTCCGGTTATTAGTTTACTTGCGATCCTTAATCTAAATGTTATGAGTAATGAGCGATATATCAAATTTAATAACCCACTAGTTTTAAATATAACTATTCTACACATATTGACAACTTTCAAGGCAAAATAAACTTTAACGATAAAGATACGTTTAAACGGTTTACGTAGCATAACGATTCTATTTCTAACGCGGCCTAATAACTAACCGACCACGCCTCTTTATATTGTTTAAATGGCGAAGACCTCTACCTTTACCCTAAATAAACCTCTAATCTTTTATTTACCTTTAACCTTTGAGATCTTTATGCGGACCATACGTTTTAAGGTATTATTTAAAATGCAGGGGTAATGAGGTACTTAGCAAGAAGCTATTCGTAATACGTAGCATTATAGAGGAAAAAAAACTGCTATTACCTGGATTAATCGTCAAAATGTTGGCAAAGCCAAAATTAACCTCGGCTTAGACGAATAATTACTTTTATTAGAAATAATAGTGATTTAAACTATCATTATATTAATTAAGTTTTACATCCTCAAATACCCTACCGCTTTCTTCCTTTATTTAAAGTATATAAAACCCCTGACGTAAAAATTAACATTAATGCCGACGAGATGATTAAAAACGGCCAGAGATTTCCCCTCGAATTCAAGTAGAGGCACCTATAGTTTCATCTTTAAGGCCTAAAGGCAATGGTGTTAAACCTGACGGAGTAAAAAATATGTTAACTATATCAATACTCTAACTTCTCATCCATCAACAAGATATATAGCGTCCTAATATCTGTAAGGAATAAAAATATGAAATATTCTGCTATCAAGATCATTGAAAAGCTTTTCCATTACTGCTAAACGTATACCTAAGACACCTAAAGATTCGAATTTACACTAAAATATAACAAAGAATTGTACTATGAGGTCATTATTAATGTATTTTACCTAGATAATAAGCCCATCTTTCAGGTTATTTACTCCGCAACCTCTTTCAACGAAGTCAAGTTATTTGAGTACCTACGGATTAAAGATACGTAGAAAAAATAAAAAATATTGTAAATTAATAAGTATTTATACCTCCTTGACGTCATCATCTACAATATTAATAATAATTATGCGGCGGCGAAGTTCTATGTAAACATCAAAATAATAGGTATTTCATGTAAATAGGTGCCTATAAAGGACCATGAAAGTATTCAAAATGTCTAAAAAGTATACGTACTACTTCGCCAGGAGTATAATATTCTTACGTTTGAGATTGAAAGCTTTACGAACTAAGAGGCACGCCTTTAAATAGCGGCAAAGAGCCTAAACGACACTATGGGCTCTAACGGCTTGATTTTGACTCTATTAGTCAATAAAACGTACCTATGCTTGACGAATGAATTTTCTTTATTATCAAGTACCCAAAAAAGATCTGTGGTCTATAGCAAGGCACTAAAGGAGTTACGGAAGGAATCGGCACGTCGTTAGGTTAATAACTCCCTTAATAATAAATAAAGCCTTACGATAATTGACTTGTTTCCTTTGCTGTTACAAAGTAAAGTCCTCGTGTGGCGGGAGACAGGCAAATAGGATAGCCTATTTAAAACCTTAAGTATCTTCAATTCTAAAGTGGTTAAAACTTCTAACGATTCCGCGAAGTTTCGTATTACGCAAGTTAAGCCTTTTATTAGGGCGACTAACAATAAAGACCGTTAAGTCAATCGACTAAACTACTACAACTCGCCTCCACATATTATCGATAAGAAAATAAAATGTCGCCGGCGCGAACCATTATTCAAGAAAAGAAACTTTAAATGAAAGAATACGTATCAGGTCGGATTTATAATACTAATTGGGTAAATAGAAAAAAGAAAGACGACAAAGACTTTATATTAAAGCATCAGGTACAAGGTATTAATTAAATCTCTGGAGACCGTTTGAATGGAGTAATGTGATCGATATTAACGGTATTTTGACTGAAGGAGTTAGATAATTTATACTTAAGGCCTAACTTATCCTTGAAAACCCGAATATTACGATTTTGAAGTCTAGGATTATATATGAGATTAAAGGCCAAAGTATGGGATGACTATACGAAAATTAACACCTAATCACTTAAGTATACAGTAATAAGGATAAAGATTAGATTTTTATGTAGAAGTTGACTATTTTAAAATTACTTAAAATTTAATAGCTGCTTTAGCAACAGGCCTATTAGTTAAAACTCAAGGTAAGTTTACACTTAATATCCGAGCTATAACGTAAGCGTATACTTAGTTAGTAACCGATTTGTATCGAATCGTCTTACTAAAGTTGCCACAGGATTAAAGTATCATCTATTCTTCAGGGACGGTAATAAGTTATATTAAGATATCATACAAGTTAGTTACATTAAACATTTATTGGTTTTTAACCTATTAATCATGCTTTAGATTATGGTTTGGTATAAAATCCCCACTATACGACCCGTATTTATTAGTAACGTAAAAATGGATTTCGGCTTAATAGTTATACAAACTATCGATACCCTTTTCGTCGTAATTGAAATCTTAATGATATCAAGACTGTAAGTGATTAAAGACTTTGAATTCTGGATTTAAAAATCGGTTACGACTTTGGCGAAGGGCAATTAACTTACCTTTAACGGATCGTTAATCCGTACACTTAGTATCAATGCTAGCATTAATTTTCGCTAAAGGAGCCAGGATGTTAAATTAGTTATTATAGACAAAAGTAATATGTCCAAGGCTTGATAGTACTTTAAATAACGCGTCCGCGGCAGCTATATCACCATTTTATGCCAACCAGAAACCTTTTCCGATCTATCTATTACGCAAAAAGCATAAAACTTAATAGATAAAGACTATAACTTTTTAAATTGAAAAAGATTAAATAGAAAATGCTAAATTTAAACCGGGGAATTGATAAAGTTCCAATTAACTTGTCCAAGTCTAAATTAATAATTTTTACGAACGGTTCCTTTGCAAGCAACATCGACTTGTCTTGACGAATCGGTTTTTTAATTACTTTCGTAAACTAAGATGGTTTAGATGATTAATTTAGTATTATTATCATCCTAATCAACTAAATATCCGTTGAAACCAAAGGATTATACGAAACGTGCTAAATTGAAAGGTCTACGACATAATGGCTAGCTTAATTAAAGGCATATCTGTATGGAAAAATTTTAATGTTATTACGAAGTAGCTAAAAATTCCCTTCATCCCGATTTAAATTTATATCAACTAGATGAGTCAATTCGAATACCTTTCAAAACATGGAACCACCAGTAAAAAACACCTAATAATCGACGTAATGGTATTTCAAAAAGCCTACAAAGGCAAAGAAATCGAAGAGTTCCAATAAATAGATAAAAATAATAATCCTATGAACTCTACAACGAAGATATCACCTAACAAATCCCTTAAAAGGTTTGTAAACAGCAATAAACTAACGATATGCATCGAGGTCTACGTTAATGGGCTACCTGACAAGGCCAATTGACATACCAACGAATATAGATGTACTAGAAAACTAAAATACTGCTCATAGTATGGCTATTTTTTTAAGTTACACAGTTAAATCAAAAACAACAATGATTTAATGAACTTATATCGGTTGAATTAAATGAAAACACAGTTTAATTTACGTCAGTTCATTTAGCTAGTGATCATAGGGGTAGTACTAATAAAAAACAAGCGATAACAAGGATAATAATAGCCTAGTAAACCTTAATAAGCTAACTAAAGTAACAGAAAACTTAACCTACATAGTTTAAAAAACGCTCATAGCGAAGGTAGGCAGTACACGAAAGTTTATAACGAAAGAATTATACACAGGAATTGGTAAAGCTAGGTCTCGGAGTCATAGGGCAATTAAAGGTAATTAGGGTTAATTTGGGTACGAAAGTCAACCGGAATTTACAATGTTTGGCAAGTTGACAAGGAGGAAATTCGGCGGTAACCGGAAAAGTTTGGTCGACAACACTAGCGTATGCGTACAAAACAAAAAGCCGATGGTGTCAAAATAGTAGTAATTGCAATATAGTAGGTTAATTTTACTTGCAGTAAAGTTCACTCTACTGACTTCAAGTTGAGTGTATTATTTGTAGGCCTACTATATTGGCTTCAAGTCAAGTGCTGTATTCGATCACTTTATATTAAGGCATGTGCCAAGCAATTGGCTATACGAATTACTATTCAGACAGGCTCGTGGTCTATCAAACCTGGAGCAATATATCTAGCACTTGATCAAAAAATACTACTTTTATTTCAACCAATTTAATAGATAAAGTTTCAACCTCAAAAGCCTTACCAACTGAACCGTTATTTAGAGAATGAGTGAGTTAAAGTGAATGCGGAAATATGTCGATTGATTAAGCCGAATATTAGGGTTTCTATTTTACATTTAACATGAATTACACCAATATTTAATATTTGGTAAATTTAGTTATATTGGGAGGTAGTATTTGGAATATATATATATAGTTTAAAAGCCTATATACCCGCAAGAAAAACTAATATACTTGCGAGTAATGTCAATATATTCGTAAGGATGGCTAATATTTGTACGGTAATTGAACGAAGAGTAAAGAAATTGTGACGTAAAACCTTCAATAGTTGTTAAATACCGTAAATTTAGTACCGCAACATATAAAAAATTTCACGTTCGTACTAAAGACGAAGAAGGAGGACCATCTACTAGTACGAGGCTAAACTCCTGTTACCTTCGAATATTACAATTTTAACCCCCTTACTTGCAAGCCTTGAAATTCTAAATAATATTTTATTTGAGTTCAGATGAAAAGGAATCATTTAGTGAATGTTTCACCTAATTGATCACTGTAAGGGAAAGAGAAAAAAAAGCAAATACTACGGAAAATAAAGAATATATTTTCCTAATCCGAGTATTTTACGGTCGTTCTCCAATTTGAATGACACGTTACCAAACATATATTCTAAGATTATTTTCGAATAATTGTTTAATTGCAATTTAGTACTATGTAAATAGATAGTTAATATGTTGGGTCTCGATACTGTTTGGCGTACGCGAATAAGTAATGAAAAATCAAGTGAATAACATCAACGTATGGCGTCTATTCTTAGTGCGTTAATGGGAATTATTGTTATAGAATCAGGCTATTACCCATTGAGTCTATAAGTTACGTGATTGTGCATGTAACGGAATGTGTTGTACCCGGCTCGAGCGCGATCCGGGCACGGTTTGCGAGCGTTACGTGTAAGGGCACGTAACGGACTATATACGAACTATACACAAAAGTCCCGCACAAATAACATCTACAAACTCCTCTCATCCTCCTTAATACCCCAATGATTAATATTATGTAATACGTATTTATCATACTTTAATAGGTCGGATTATAATATATAATCAAGGTCGTTCTTCATTGTTTAGAAGATATTCCTTATAATATATGAATCGATAACAAATATTAATAATTCTGCGTTACAATTTACCAATATTAGGTAAAATAAACCGTCGTCAAACATCCACTCCACAAACTTTATAAATTGACCGCCTACCTTGGGAAAGTCGATTTAAACCAATATATTTCGCTTACAACACTTTGTAAGTAATTTTGCGTTCATATTGAAATAAATATAATAGCCACATTAATTGACTTCTGTATTTGACCCGGTCGTTGTTTATCTTTTTATATACTATTTCACCTTGTTTGTTATCAATGTTCAGTAACTTAACGCCGATTAATCTATTTTTCGAGTAGGTTTTTTTAAGGCTTAAAATTAGCCGAAATCGAGACAACGAACGATAATTCAATGAATTTACTTCTACCTCAACGGAAACGTGGTAAACGATAAATTTTATATGAAATAGGAATAAAAATTAGATTTGGAAGGGCTGGAGTACGTTTTTCACGTAGAAGTTAATTATATGCCGATTATAAAGTATACTACAACGCCGTATTATGAGGCCTAGAGGTATGTAAAAATATACAATATAAATAAGTTTCTTGATTATACTAATATTGTTTTGGATAATTTGTAACACGCGGATAAACCTTTAGTCGAATTGAATTGATCATTCATAAGAGAAAAAAATTTATAAATGCGATTTACCATTGCATTCGAAACGTAACTCACTTGGATATACGGTTTGGACCAGCTTTTAGCTGTTCAATACAATGTCCTTCGCTTCTGTCTTTCCTTACATATCCAAAATAAACCTATTAAAGAAGGAGTTAACCTTATTAATTATATTTTTATTTTAGTAAAATACCGCGAGTTCGTTAAAGAATTATAGTTTTGTAACCACAAACAACATTTCCGTGAATGATTACTAAACCCTATACAATTATTGCAACCAAATAAAAATAAAATTATAACGGGTGTTTACTTCGTTTAGATATCATTACCGAAAAGCCGCGGAAATTGAAGTCGGTTAGCTTGATAAATTTATTTAATACAAGCTTAGAATTAAAAACGCCGAGCGATTTGGATAACTGTATAGAAACTTGAGGCTAGGCTAGCTATTAAACACTACCTACGTTATAAGTTTTTAGACTACTTTCAACAGGATTACAAATTTTGCCTGAATTTTGCTCTAATGTAAATACATACGGTTTAAGTCGAAAAATGGAATGTGAATTTCCTGTTATCGGTAATAGGAAAGGACTAATTTTTAAACGTAATTTGGTCTAAAAGTTCTTTACCTTTATCGATTTAGTTATTTAATGAAATGAAAAAAGAGTTTAATTATATTAAAGTACGTATAAATTAGGAATAACTTTTTATGTTTATGCTTTTTATAACATTTACTTTTTGAATACGTATATTCATTTTGGTTGTAATAATTAATTCATTAGCAGCTAAGTTTTGGCGTAGCGGTTTAAAATAATGTAAATTCGGCTATTATAACCTCGTATTTAGGATATAATGTTAAGTTTACGACAAATATATAAATTTCCTATATAATCAAATTTCGCGTAAATATTAATAAATTGTCGAATCCGATGTTAGTATACTGTGGATATTATTATATATTACTATCGTTAGTATATTTAGGTAGCAATGCATCACGCTGCAAAGTGTATTCTTGCAGCGTGCACGATAACGTGTCACTCTGAAGATTATACTTTCAGAGTGCATTATGCGTGGCGCGGTCTAGAAGGGGCGTTCCAGAGTGGTACGCTCTGAGTGAGAGATTATAAGCTCTAACCTGAGGCATGTACTCCCTGGATGCTTCTTTCGCATCTATCATCTTCACTACAACTATACCAATATAACGATTACTATTCTCTATACCTTATTTCACGTGAAAGAACAAAGGTTTTAGACTTTACCGACTTATACATTATTCCTAAAATAACGCAAGATATAACTTTGATACATTATAGATACGATTTTAATAGGTGATTTTAGATGTTAGCGAAAATCTTTGAGTAGTAAATGACTAAAGATGGTTGATAGTCGATACGATAACATTACGCCCTAAATCGTTGAATATTTCAGATATTATGAAAGTTATTTTTATTAAATTGTTCATCCGATTATAACAGGCGTTACAATGTATAAGGGATTCATTGCAATTGATTTTTGCTACAATTTGTTACCAAATAACGCGGATTCTGTAATTAACGTCGTTAATAGTTATAAAAAGGAAGAGGATTAATCCCGTCTTCCGTCCGAGTTAACGGAGTTTCGCGATTTATTTAATAATGAAAAGTCCATAACTTTATCCTTGTATTGTAGGAATCTCGACCATTACATTTATATTAAATTCAACGAAAACCAGTCTTTACCAGATGAATTTTGGAAGACGTTATATTTGATATTAGAAAATTAATTCTTAAAACTTTGATTTTGGATTACGGAACTAATAAATCAAGGTTTAATACAAAAAAAAAGTTTTTAGCTAAGACACCAATATTATTAATTTGTAAATAGGTGAAAGTGTAACGGTTCTACGTCGATTACCGGGCTTTCAATCAAATCATATAATTAAATCTTTTTCCTTTACCCTTAATTAAAACGAACTTATAAGTATTAAGTAAGTCAATATAATATTAAGAATTTAACGTTTAAATCACTTTTTACTATATTCGAGTTATATCGATATAAAAGCAATTACCCGCTTTCCGTGTTAGTTTTTAATTATTTAACTAGTGGATTACCACTTTCGGGCTATCGGAAACGTTAACTACGTTTTGAAGTTATGTTAATTATATATTCTTAAATATTTTCGAAGATTTTGTTAAATTTTACCTATGTGAACTTTCTTTTCGATAATCAGTAGGATTATATATTAAAGGTTCGTATAGTTTTGGAATGTTTTTGCGACACCTGGTTAAACTCGGACCTAAAAAAATGTAACTTTGAGGTAAATGGGGCAAAATACCTTGGTTTAATTATAATGATCAGCGTACATATCCGGAGCGATTCCGAAATAATCGGGACCGTTCGTAAATAAAATGTTTCCCACATTATTTGAAAAGTAAAAAGGTTTTTGGGGTTTTTAAACTTTTGCCTAAACTTTATTGGTATTTTTTCAGAATGAAGTAATTGCTTTATTGGATTGAAAAAAAAGAGAACCAGATGGGTTTAGACTAATCGTGAGGAATATACTCTTTGAACGTTCAATGAGGTGTTTATTACGGCTTCTATTTTAGTATATTGAGATGTCTATTAACTGACGGTAGTGGAAATCAATTGCTCGGAGATAGCTTTGAAAGGGTGTTTTTTGTGAAGGAATAAAGACGATATCTTTAAACGGGTCACATATTATTCTGTACAAATATCGGACGTAGAACATGATTATATTATTTATATTAAGGTGCTCTTTGCGATGGTATTTATTTAAACACGTTACTATTGAAATTGCCTAATCTTCGTACCCCATAAATTCTTTCGACGCATTATGAGTAATTAAATTAATTTTTGACCCGTTTTATTTCAGAACGTTTAGCCTATTAGGTCGAATTTTCTTGTTTCTTTTAGTACTAATGTTATGGGTCTGAAGCCTAAAGAATTACCCAGGATACATTAACCCGTAGGTTATAAGATAAACTCGAGAATTAATAGCGTTATATATGGGTTTTCCAGCCTATCTTTATAGTTATATTGAGTATGGTAACGATAAATGCGTATATTATGGGAATGTAAATTACGATAAGTCATACGGAAATTTTTCTTGAAATAGAGGTTTGGTTACTCAATTGCGATAATATACGTTTAAAAAGTAATCCGGTGGATAACGAGGTGTCGACAGTTATGATACTATTTTGGGTCTGGTTTATATCAATATGACCGATTTTGATAATAGCGGGCGATTACCTTATTTTTACGCCGATTATTTTGATAAAGTTTTAAAATTAGGATATTATTAGAATAGCAGTCAAATGTAGTATAGTCAAGTCAACTTTGCTGCAAGTAAAGTTCATTGTACGTACTGTAAATTGATTGTAGTTTTGTGGGACTGCACTTCAACTGCAGTGCAGTATGTTCCCACTTCAAAGTGAGTTACAGGCCAAAGTGTTTGGCCATACAAATTATTATGCAGACCGGCTAGCGGTCTGCCAAATTTAGAACTTACACATCAATCAACAATATCAACGCAGCATCAGTTACTTCGACCACAATGATTCGAATCAACTACTTTACAATGATAAAGGACTATCAACAATGATTAGTGCTTATTAGGTTAAGCACAGATTGGCTAAGTGAAAAAAATCTGCTTTCCGGTTACGCTTTACACTTGCGTAAGGTAAAGGGAAGATTCTTACGAAAGGCCCTAAGGCTACGTCTTTTTTTTACAGGTAGCTAAAATGAAAGCTTTTAAGTGCATCTACTATTGACAATTACTTGAAAATGGTAACGGTATTATTATTATCGAAAACACCAAAAGAAATTCACCAAACCAATCTTAAAGAAAAATTGTTAAGATTAACCGCTCAAAAATCCCTAAGCCGGCAAGTTAGCAAACGGTTTAATTAATACTATTACGGTTATTACCACTATATATCGTAAAAACAACTAAGTCCTATAATCTTTAACTTATATCAACTTTGACGGTAAACCTACAATCTACTACTTTACACCACTCTTTTACCTATTACACCTTTTAATCTTCGTTAAGATAGCTTTATAATACGCGGGATTCGACACGATTTACCATCCTACCAAAGAGAAGGCAATCAAGGCCCTTGGAGCCACCTTTATCAAGCACTTAAATAACGACCCCTACATCTCAAAAGTTAACGAAAGATTAACCGCCGAATACTATACCAATTATGTCGGCTACTTTATCCACGACGTTGAATATAAGTTTTTAGACATAAATGTTAACGCTTTCGATTATATAAAGTTTTTAAAAAATTAGACTATTGTCATATAGAAAAAGACCTAGAATTTAGTAAAGTTAAAGCAAAGAATTAACCTATTTAAACGATGGATTTCCCTACCTTTAAAGGTCGGTAGAAAAGATAACTTTGCCGATATACTTTACGAGTACGTTACAAATAAAAACCAATAGTAAACCTAAAAATATAAGGTAAAAAAGATTGCTAGTAACAATGTTTCTGAACACCATTACTTACAGTCGCAAGGTTCTAATAAAGCCTAAATAAGTTTTTCAAACCCTTTTACGCAAAATTAACGATCAAAATCCACTGACCGTTAAATCTTTATTAACTTACATGCTAAACGCCCTCAAGTTTACCAATTGATTAAATAGGAATCTCGATGTACCCTTTAAAATTAAAAGGATTATCACCAAATCCATAGAAACCTCTAAACTCATTTCCTTCTAACCCCTTAGTACGTTTAGTTTTAGTAACTAAACTAAGGGCAAACTAGTTTTACACGCGAGCTTATTATGGGTACGATTACTAGCTTTTGTCCTTTAAATTTGGCCAAAAGTAATTATCCTATCTACCAGTACCAATAACCTTGGTCTTTCCATGAGCTAAGAAATATAAAGGCCTCTACGACTAGTATATCACCCTTCAACTTCGATATATTCCCATGGTTAATACGGATAACGCAATAATAACCACGTTCATCAAGATCTAAGGCGGAAAGGAAATAAAAAGGCAAACAGTATAACCCCTTCGACGTTAAGTTACGCACATTCTTTAATATTTGCCGCTAGATAAGAGTTAAATTGCCAAGTTTTCACTCGTTATTCTCTAATATCCTCACGGGTTAAGTCGAGTATTATTACTTCTCGTACCTACCGAATTATTACTCCTTTCTCGAGATTTATAACGGCATAAAGGGCTATTTCGAATACGATATTAATTTTGCTTAATATCATACCAACTGAAATATCACTAAGTATTCTTACATACTAAATCACAAGAAAGAGTTGGAAATCAAGATAGACCTCCTTAATTATATGCTTAACAGGCTAATGCTTTACCAACAAGCAATAGTAAACGTGGGATTTTACGAGGGCACCCTACGCTAACAGGTTTAATAAGCCGTTACAGACTACAAAAAGTTCGAATACGCCCTTCAATGCTTTAATGCCACCTACGAAGGATTCTTTAGCCAATTACGTTCCTCGTTGGCGACTGTAACTACTTAAGTCCCCGGCTTATCTGTCATATACCCTTAAATTTCTGAATTTAATAACGAGGAAGAAAACCCGTCCCACACGTACTACGTTAATTGAAGGTACGGAAGGCCAGGCTAATACGGTAAACGAAAAGCCTGAATCTCTACCTACTAAAAAGGGTATTCCTCTTTCTTAAGGTTCTTAAGTCAGCTAAGCAAATTTATCCCAAACATTAACAAATACTATATTTGCAGCAAATGGGGCTTCTGGTTAACACATTACACTGCCTCTAAACGTAAAGTAAAGCAGGTAGTATATTATATACAGTTCCTCTTTACTTTTAACTGTGACTACATCGAATAAGTTATACAATTTAAAGAAAGTAAAAATGAAAAGGAGAAAAACAAATTAAAGGCCATTGGCTAATGAGAAAATGTTAGCACCGGCATTATCCTGAAAGTGATGTAATACCTCGTTAACCACGCCTTTTTAGATCGCTTTACAGGTAAAAATCCTTACTTCCGATATAACGGTAAAAACTCTGGAGCTATATACCTCTTTAACATTCAAAATAGTTATGCGAAGTAAGTCTTTTAAAGTATTATTCCATATATGGAGGCGGCATTGTATTTAATAGGAGGCTAATCATAATATGTCGCGTTATGCAGGAATACTAATATTATCACGAAATTTGATTACGCGGACGCTGGAAAAACTAAGGTTAGCTTTAGCCCTAAAAAAAAGCTATCTTTACTGGAATCGATGACGGTCAAGATTATCATTAACCTTATTGTTTTGGACATTTTGGAATCCCCTACCACATTCCTCCTTTTTCTCGACAATATTAAAAACCCCGGCGTTAACATTGATATTTAGACTGACAAACTAATATAAGTTAAAGCTGGTAAGAGTTTTCTACTCAGCCTTAAATGGGGGCACCTCTAATTTTATCTTGAATTGCTAAAGGCGATGGTGTTAAACCTAACGGAGGCGGAACTTCGTCAATTAAATTATAGGTTTCACTACCTAGCGATTAACAGGCTTTATAGTGTCTTAAAGGCAACTGTCCACGAATATGTAGACTTACTAACATTAAAGGTAATTGAACGGCTTTGCTATTACTGTTAAACATACTTATGAGCCGCTCTAAGATTTAAATTTAAGTTCAAAAAAAATATGATTTTAATTTGAAAGTATTCGTGGACGTGTTTTACTTGAACGTCAAACTAATACTATATGTTATGGACTTCGCCATGGCTTTTGACGGCAATAAGTTTCTTAAAAACATTACGAGGAAGAAAATTTTGGAGGCCTTACGTACTTTATAAATTAATACGTATCATAAGCTTTTAAACGTACTAGTCTACAATACCGGTACCAACTTTGTTACGATAGAGTTTCAAAATAACGATAGATTAATATGGATTTAATGTAAGTAGGTTCTTATTAAAGTTTACTAGGGTTTTATCAAGGTTGAAAAAACATAAGTCATTTTGCGAAGGGCCTATAATATCTTTATAATGGAAATCGAAAGCTTTACAAGTTAAGAAACACGGCTTTAAATAGAAGTAAGAGGTTTCAATGATACTATTAACCCTAACGGACCTATATTGACTTTGTAAGTATTTGAGACTTACCTACGTATAACACCTAAGTTACTACCCTCGTCAAATACCCCAAAACGTGTTATAGTATGTAGCAAAGTCTTCAAAAAATTTAAAAGAAAATCGGTACGCTGTTAGATTAACGATACCCTTAACGATAAAAACGTATCTTTATCAACATATATGCTATCCCTCCCCCTTTAAAGCAAAGTCCTCACGTAACGCATGCCAGGAAAATGTAATAAGCCATACAATATTTTAAATATTACTAATTTAAACGCGGTAGTTAAAACCGTGAACGGCCCTATAACCGTCCAAGTTACATAGATTAAGCCGTACCAAAGACCCCTTAATCCTCTTAAGTCTGATGAAAAATCATGACGTTAATAACTTTCGAACCGAGCGAGTCAATCAATATAACCCCTTAAGCTCTTTATTAATAAACTAATAAAACTTTGACGGCGTGGACAACTACGTAAAAAAAGGATACATATTCAAAAGAAGGATGATGATAAGAAATACAAACCTAAAATGTCATATATTACGACGTAGGTATTTTAAAAGGAAATTTTTAACGAAAAACCTTCCTTTAAGTTACGTACCGAAAGCATTATCAACACACTGAGTAAGCCTTTTTAAAGAAGCGACTGAATGGAAATTAAAGGCCTCGTGTTATGAGGAGTTGTATAATTTATATTGTTGGCATAATTTAAAAGCGAAGAAATGACTATATTTAAAAAGAAGACAATTTACGAGACTAGAGGTAACTCTACAGACTGGTCGTACGAAGAATCACGGTCAATCACTTAAGGATACGGTAATAAAAGTAAAGACTAGATCTTTACTTCATCGCCTATCATCCAGAATATTAGTTAGCGTTTAATCGTCGTAATTGCTACTAGTTTGACTGTTGGTGTAAAAGGTCAATTCACACTTAATAAACGAGATATTACGCAAGTATATATATATTCTACCACCTATCTTTAGAGGATGATACTACTAAGATTACTAAAATAATTAAAGCACAAGTTTCTAGCCGGCACGATAATATGTTATATAAAGCCTTTATACAGATTAGCCGAAATTAAAGTCCACTGGTTCCTAACGTACCAGGTGTACTTTAAAAATAGTCTGGGTATAAATACTTTAATATTTAACTTTTGTCTATTAATTACAAAAGGTAAAGGCTTTAATATTAGAGGTATATAAACTAACGATACCTTTTTTCTAGAGGATATTAAATTTGAAGCGGAGAAATAACGTGCCATCTTTAAATTAAGCCTCTAAAAGTATAAGCCAATTGTAACGTTGACTAATGGCATACAACTTAACTTTAATAGATCGTTAATCCGTATTCATAATATTAAGGCTGAAAACGGCACTTATATTAGCTTACGCTAAAAGGGGTAGGCTATAAGTTTGAAAATTATCGATAAGCCTGACGAGGTAAAATTACAAAAATATGTGAAACAAAAGACCTTTATGGCCTTTATTGTTACGTTATATTAACCGAAAGCATCGTACAACCTTTCCATTACGATACAAGGACAAAACCTATAATACGAGAATATGAATAGGTTGAATAAGAGGATCTAGTAACAAACAAATTATGTGGAAAAAGGAATTAATATAATATTTGTAAATTTAACGAGGACAAAGCTAATAATCTTTACAAACGGGTTATTTGTCAATAATATTAACTTTACATCGTAAATTGACTTCCTAATCATGTTAGTTAACAAGGATAAGTTTAAAAGTCAATTTATAATGACTGGAAACCTTATGTACTAGATATCCATTAAGTATAAAAGAATAAACTGGGGCGTGTTGGCTTCGGAAATTTACGACATAATAACAAGCTTTAACATCGGTATAGTAACTAACGGCACACTAAAGATCATCAAAAAATATCTAAGACTACTCCTGATACTTATAGTAGTATATACAAACTCTTGGAGCCTTTACGAATACCCATCCAAGCTGGGTACGACTCATAAAAAACGCCTAATAATAGACATAGTAGCTTTAAGAGAGGTATAAAAAGCCTGGAAAATTAATAGATTTGGGTGAATTAACGGCAAAAATAAATCCACTAATTCTATAACCAACTCCACGCCTAACGGCTCCCTGAAAAGGTTTGTAAACAATAATACGCTAAGCGTACGAATCGAGGGGCTACGTAAACCGCCCGGTACGTGACGTAGCGAAATAGGGTTGCCTTGGAAAACTGAAAAACTGCCAGAGTAATAGTAGCGATGATAGTAAACCAAACTACTGGCAAAAGCTATGCAAATAGTGGCGTACCCGAATTACATAAGTATATGGCAAAGGATCTATACAAGGTATATAAGGAACGGAAAACTCGAAGGGGTAAAGAAAAATGACCATAAGGGGCCGCAATAAAGGTTGATTTCAGTACAGATTCATCGGAATTAACAGTGGTCCAACCTATTGTTAGCTTCCGAATTAAAGAAGGATTTCAAAGGCTGCCACCAATTAATAGCAAGCCACGCTGGAGTATAGCCACAAAGACAAAAAGCCGCTAGTATTAGAATAGCAGTCAAATACATTACAGTCAAATCAACTTTACTACAATTAAAGTTGATTATATGTACTAAAAAAATGACCGTAGTTTATAGAACTACATTGCAAGTGCAGTGCAATAGGTACTTACTTCAAAGTGGGGCACAGGCCAAAGAGTTTGGCCATACAAATTAGTTTGTAGACCGGCTAGTGGTCTGCCTAACTTAGAACTTACACATCGATCAACAATATCAACGCAGTACCACTTACTTCGACCATAGTGATTCGAATCGACTACGTTGCAACGATAAAAATCTACCAACAAATATAACGAATAAACTATCATACGCGATTATATTATTAACATTTATCCAAAAAGTTAAACGTTTCGTGATTGAAGTTTGATATTTGATATGAATTACGAATAATAGTATGGCCCTAAGGGTGACGTTACGTTACCAGAGTCGTTTATAATGACTGGATTAAAAATAATGAACAATGAAGATTTGGTAATAAATTTATAGTTCGCTTATTATAAAAAAAAAAACTAGATAGAAACATTTCATTTTAGTTTTTTGATTGAATGACTTCTAAGAGAGCATAATCATCAATATTAGACGTTTATATCGAATATATACGTGGTATAATGTTTTGAAACCTTGTTGTGTTTTATAATAAAGCCCTTTTGGACCTTTTTTTAGTCTAAATCGTTATTAATTTCACATTTTAATTAACTTTATATTAGAATTACCGGTTATATATAGCGGTTTACGGTACATTTTGAGTTTAATAATTGACTTTTCAAATTCTATTAGCTAAATATAGTATGATTTATAATTTTCAAGACGTATACGATACGTTTTCTGGATATATAATAGCGATTTGAGGGGATTTTTCGTATTCATTATTTTTCATTGCTATTCGGATTGGGTAAATACCTTTTAAATGATTTTTTGTTTTTTAGTTTAAGTTAAGAAACTTTTGGTAACGGTATATTATTAATGGACGGATGGCGATATTGAACGGATAAATGAGGAGACTTAAAAGTACATGCGGATTGTCGTTGTCTTTGCATTGTCAAATCAAAGATTACATTCTTCAATTAATTAATTAACGTTGAATAATCGGAGTTTAATAATTACTGTTGGAATAGTAGTATTTTCAGTGCAGTAGATCAACTCTACTTGCAACAAAGTTAACTATACTGACTGCTAGTTGAGAGTTTTGTTTTGTGTGGGCTTCGTGTACTTGACTGTAGGTCAAGTGAAATATAGCCTGACTTTATACTAGGGCATAGTTCAATCAATTTATCATCAAAATTACTGTGCAGACCGGCCAGCGGTTTGCTAAACTTAGAATAATACATTTACCATCTGACTATTGTAATACTATTGTTACTTCGACTAATAGAATCGATATCGCTGCAACGTCTAAAGCTCTACTAACACTAATTGATACTTATTGGGTTTAGCATAGATTATCTAAATAGAAGATGAAGTTACTTTTCGATTATTACGTTTTACGTTATCGTTAGGGTAAATGAAAGATTTTTATAAAGGGCTTTTACTACTATATCAGTCTTGACGTCAGTACATAAAAAAGATATTTAGGCTGCGCTAGTCTTTACTGCAAACTAAAAGTATCAACTATATCGCTATTAAAAATACTAAAATATCTTTACGTTTTTTTAAAAAAAACGTTAAGATTAACTTTTAGATGTCTTAAAGTTAGGCAAGTTGGCAAACAGTTAAGTTAATACTACTATGGGTATTACTAGTGTAAGGAAAACTATCAAGTCACACGGCCAAAAAAACAAACGATCGTCGCCTTTTAACAACAACAAATGATCCTTAACCTTACCTTCTACACCAAACCCTTACTTTTACTTCACTCTTTTTTCACTTACTTTACGTTAATTTAATCGTTAACATAGCTACTTTAAGCTAAAAATACAGACACTCACCAAGTTACACTTAAAAAGTCATGCCGCGCGACCCAACGCCAAGTAACCAAGTTTCTACGCGACTTTACACCAAAATACTAAGCCTTTACGCCCAAATATTACCAAATCTCTCGCCCGCTAAACCTTATACCACCCTAGACCTTAAGATAACACTTATTCAATTTATTTAAAAAGGAATCAACGCCTTCGGATCCCTGTTTCCGAATTTATACGATAAAGATCTTTAGGGGTAAGATATCGATAAAAACTCAACCGAAAAACAATTTACCAACTTCTTCGGTCATTATATTATTGAATACAATGGCGGTAGTCACCTTAACAATGTTTTTCTCATGTTTCGTAACCTTTTCTTGGAACTCCACTATTAAAATGTAAATTTCAATCCAAAAAGAGGACAAGTTAAAACATAGGTTAGAACTTAAGTAACAAAAATTTATATACTAGTATAAGGAATTACAAAGCTGGCATAAGACCTCTTCGACCTAGCCCAAATCGAGTAATACCCTTAAGATCCACACTCTAATGAAATAAAAGCGTACTAAAGATCTTTAGCGCCCCTATATACGTTGTAAGTGACCTCCCCTTTAATTTTAGCTAAGTTTAGCCTTTTTATGCGTTGATGATAAAAAACCTATTAACCTACTCGATAGCTCAGCACCTCCACGCAAAAACGCGAAGTACGCCCTTGGTAGCGGTAGAGCACGTAAAGTAGCGGCCGCTCACACGGCTAAAGGATTAAAGTCAACGCTCTACATGAGTTGATTAAATAAAATCATTAAGTCCCTTGAAACCTTTAGCCCCCCCCCCCCTACCACACCTTAATTAAACCCATATAGCCCTCCAAAAGCCTTTGTATGACAGGTTTTCCAATACGCGAAAACACAACCCAAGTTCTAACATAAGATTTTACCCCTCAGGTCAGGCGACTGGTAATTACCCTTAATATCGTATTTTGAGAGCTCTAATGCTTAAATTGCTAGGAAATATTATCAATAAAAATCGAGATTACTATCGTAACCTTCCCTAAAAACCTTTCAAAATGGTTAATATTAATTATAAACTTTTTACGAACTTCACCCAAATTTGAAACGATGAAGAAAAATATAAAGGGAAGGTTTACAATATTTGTAATACTAAGATAATGCTGTTTTTAAATATTTGTAAATAGATAGAGGTTTCCCCTTTTAATTATCACTTACTATTTCCCGATATCCTTATCAAGAACGCTAAAGACTATTACCCAACCTTCTTAACCTTAATAGCCACATTTTGTAAAGTTTATAATAGTATGAAAATTCATTTCGAATACAACGTCCACCTTACCCAATATCATATAGATTGGGCCACTACACGTTAAACTATGATAATTAGAAAGAAATAAAATGAAGAAAATACCAATAGATATGTTTCACCAGATATTTGATAAGTTGATATTTTTCCAGTAAATAATAGGTAAAGTCTATACTGGCGAAGACATAGTTCGCGAGCAGGTACGGGTAGCAGTTACGGGCATCAATAAGTTCGAATACGCTTTATAGCGCCCGATTGTCACCTATAAAATCTTTTTTAACGAGTTACGTTTTTTATTTAGACTGTAATAACATGTATATCAAATTCGCTTGGTATATACCCTTAAGCCGGTAACTTCTCTAACGTAAATAAAAAAGATTTTACGGTAGTTAATTATGTTAATAGTAAGTATGGTTACGAGTGCCCTTAATTTCTAAGGTTTAGCCTATCGACCATAAATTAAAGTTAGCAGTTACGTTAAAGTTAACATGATTAATATTTAAGCGAACTTGTTTACCGTAAGCATTATCGTCGTAATAGTGGTATGAAATATTAAATCTATGGCAATTATGACTATGAGTTAACTCGATACCCCCCCTTCAAGCGAAACAATGAAGAGATAATATACGATATCTAGTACCCTACCACTTTTAAACAGGTCTATTTAAATTAGATTGCAAACTTTAAGGGTAACGAGCTTATTAACAGCGATAATACCACTTGGTAAATTAAATAACATAAAAATACTGCTTTCGGCTCGGCTTAATTACTAGCCTAATACGTCTTCCTATATCGTTTAGGTGGTGAAAACCCTTGCTTTTACCCTAAATAAGCCTCTTACCCCTTATACCTTTAACCTTCACGATCGTTACGTGGACTACACGTTTTAAGGTATTAGAACAGACATAAGGGCAGCAAGGTACTTAACAGGAGATTATTCGTAGTAAATGTTATTACAAAGGTAAAGTATTATAACCACTGAAATCAATTGTTACGATGTTAGCAAAGTCAAAGTTGGCTTCGGACCAGGCGAATAATTATCGTTACTAAGGATAACGGTAATTTCAACTGTTATAGGGTTAATTACGTTCCCTATCCTCAAGTTCCCTACCCACTTTCTCATTTACTTCGAGTATATTAAGATCATTAGCATCAACGTTAACGATAACGCCGATGAGCTAATTAGAAAAGTCCAAAGGTTTCCCCTCGCCTTTAAATAAAGACACGTATAGTTTTGTTTTCAAGGCCCTAGAACAGTGGTGTTAAACATAAAAGGGCGGTAAATACATTAATTACACCAGAATCTCAATCACCTAAATGTTAATAAACTATGTAAAGTCCTAAAATCCGTAAAGAATAAAAAGATGGAATACTTTTCCCAAAAACCTAAAGAAAAGCTTTACCACCATTGCCAAAGGTATGCTTAAGCACTTCTAAAATTTAAGTTTACACTAAAAGACGATAAAAACTTTACTTACGAAGTCTTTGTCTATATATTTTACTTTAATAACATGCCTGTTTTTTAATTTATTAACTCCACAAGTTCTTTTTACAAAGCCAAGTTTTAAAAGTCTCTTTCGTCAAATTATAAGTGGAAAACACTAAAGATTCTGTAAATTAACACGTACCTAGGCATACCTAACGTCGTCGTTTACGATGCCAGCACCAGCTTTACAACGGCAAAATTTCAGGAAAATGTTAAAACAATGGGTATACAGTACGAACAGGTGCCTGTAAAGGCCTAATAAATCATGAGGAAGGTTGAAAAGACATACTCCCTACTTCGCCGAACGTATAATATCCTTATACTGGAAATTGAAAGTTTTACGAATTCGGAGACACGTCTTTAAATAACGGTAAAAGGCCTAAACGACACTGTAAACCCTAACGGCCTAGTGCTAACGCTACTAGTTTTTGGAGCGTACCCACTCCTAACGAGTAAATCTCCACTTTTATTAAGTAACTAAAAGCGAACTATAGCTTACGGTAAAGCTTTAAAAAAAAAAACTACAAAAGGAATCGGCACGCTGCTAGGTTGACGATACCCTTAACATTAGAAATGACCCTTTCACAATCGACGTACTTACTCTGATATTACAAATTAAATTCCTAGTGTAACGGGAGCCGGGAAAATGAAAGTGCTCATATAAAACCTTAAGTATCACCAACTCTAAAATAGTTATTAAAGGTGTTAAAGATCCTAAATCTTTTCGTACCATACAGGTCAAGCCCTACATTAGGGTTACTAACGATAAAGATTCTTAAGTTAAGCGACCGAGTTAGCATGAACCTATTCCACCCGTTATCGATAAGTCGATGAAATACCGGCGACGCGAACGAGCTCCAAAGAAAAGGAATCTAAAAGAGGATGAATATACACCGATCCACATTTACAATACTACGTAGGTAAGCATAAATGAAAAGGATAGCGAAGACTTCACACTAAAGCTCCTGGAATAAGGCATTATCAATATTTCCGGAAAAGCTTTTAAAAAACAACAAAATCGAGATGAACGGTTTGCTAACTGAAGGAATTATACAATTTATACTAAAGTACATTCTTTATGAATAGGTCTTCTACTAACAATACTGACCTATCTTTACAAATTGGCTTCCTAATAGCCTTTATCAATAAAGATAGGTGGAACCCCCAGTTCAATATTATTATTTGCCTAGTCTATTGGACCTTGGTCAAATGTAGAAGAATTATACCAAATTTATTAGCTTTAAAGGTTTACGGTATAATGATAGGCTTCAATGTGGGTATAGCATTATAGGAAACCCTTAATGTTATTACTAGGTAGCTTAAAATTTCTTAAATCCCGGTGGTAATCTGTACCGACTCAGGAAGCCTATTCAAATACCTTTCGAAACTCGAAACCACTAGTGAAAAACGCCTAATAATGAACGTTATAGCACTTCGCGAAGCCTTGGAAAGGAGGAAGATTGAGGAGTTCCGATAAATTGACGGTAAAGACAATCCTACTAATACTATAACAAAGGAATCGCTTAATAAGGCCTTTAAAAGGTGTATAAATAATAATAGGCTAGCTATACGCATCGAAGGTTACGTTAATAAGTCTTCCGGTTAGCCTAAATTACGTAATAGTGGTTGGGAATATGTTTTCAAACTTGAAAACTTTTAAGGAAGTAACGATGTTAATTTATTTAATTGGTACGGTTGAAGTAAAAAACTATATGGGGTTTTAACGGAAAAATATTTTATAGAAGTCAATGAAGTCGGATTTCAGAGCCGTAGGGCAACTAATGGTAATTAAGGTTAATTTACATGCAATTGGGTGTAATTCGATGCAAAGGTTAATTGAAATTAACATGGTTATGGCCAGTTAAAGAGGTCGTAGTTTAGTGCTTACCAGAAAAGATTAGTTGACTATACTTGTGTACGCGTACAAATTAAAAAGCCGCTAGTGTTGGAATAGTAGTATTTGCAATGCAGTAGGTCAACTTTACTTGTAATAAAGTTGACTATACTAACTGCAAGTTGAGTGTATTGTTTTGTATGTGCTTACTGTACTTAGCTGTAGGTTAAGTTTAATATAGCCACGCTTTATACTAGGACACAGGCCACGCAATTGGCCATATAAATTACTATGCAGACAAGCTAGCGGTCTGCCAAACCTAGAACAATACATCCACCATCTGACTATTGTAATACTAGTGTTACTTCGACCAATTTAATCGACAACGTTGCAACGTCTAAAGCCCTACCAATAATTACTATATTTAATACGAATAAATTAGTTGATAAATACGAAATACTCACAATCACTAAAGTAGACGGAAATATAAAGTCGATACCTAATTTGGTGATATAAGCCTTTACATGTTTCATACATTTATATAAAGGTATAAAATAAACCTAAACTATTATAACATAAGTTGAATAATGAATCAAAAAAAGTTGTAAATCGTCAGCGATATCCAGTAAGATAATATGAGGTAAGCGATTAAATTTAGTGTTCCTTACATAATATTGAAACCAACCGCTCAAATATAAATCCCAACTAGCTTTATAATTATTACCATATAATAAATATTCTGAATTCATTAAATATCGGTTAAAATATCCTTAGTAAATACATTATATTTTATAAAATTTGGTTGAACGCACGACTACTAACCCCTTTCCTTTACAAATCTTGTTGAATACCCGCCCGAATCCAGTTTTTCTCTTAAACGATACAGGTCATAATATATATACAATGAACTGAAAGTTTAGGATATTTCAACTGTAAAAAAGGGAAGAGGTAATATCCATCATATATTAAGGTATTAGAATGTATACCATAATTTTAAATCAAATTTCTTCAACATTTATTGATAAATTTTAAATTCACATAATATTAGTATAAATAAATGGATATAAAGTTTTATAATGGGCTGGTGTCTCGACGTCAGCATCGGATACATCTTCTAATACTAATATCGAATCAATTACGTTTCCCCTTAAAATAGCATATTCATACCAAAAGAATGAAATATTACATTATTACTATATTATAAAATAATATATGAGGCCAGGTACATATTACCAGGCTGTTTCAAATAATTATCTGACCGCGAAGCGTCTTTTACCAAAAACCAACTTAATTTTACCTACAAGATATTAATATCGTCTTGACGATATTTGAAGCGGGAGCGCCGGTAATATTAAGGCTTTTACTATAATTAGCTTTAGGCTTTGAAAGATATCGATGGGGCCAAACGGTGCGAAAGAGGGTAGGTACTAGAAAACATTAATACAGGCGGATACCGTGAGGCGAGGTAAGTGTTAAACGACGCCGATAAGAGCGGATAACGAGGGGTGGGGCGGGCGTTAGAAAACGTTAACGAAGGCGGATAACGCAGGGCGGAACGTGGAAAGCGGTTTTTTAGGCGGCGTATAAGGAGCTTTAATATATAGATTTACGTTCAAATTACGCGTTCGATACGGACGCAGTGATTAGTATATTCCCGGTTAACTCGGTTGGCCTATTTTTACGTAGTGTTAATAAATATGACATAAACAAACAAAGACCTCATACATTCCGATTTCAAATACTATTTGTTATATTTTACAATCCAAAACTAATATTAATCATAAAATATGGCTTAGGTAGCAATATTACTTTAACCGTTTTCAACAAAATTATAAAAAGGTTCGCGACGGGTATTAACGGAACTCGAGGCGAAGATATTAAGAGTTAGGGTACGATTAACGGACGATGTATGGTTACTGACGGCGGAAAACGGAAACGGAAGCGTTTTGTGTAGTAATGTAGCGGAGAGGAAAGTGGAGCGTGGGCGTATATCTTAGGGCGTCGTAACCTATATAAACGGAATGGTCAGGATATTTGGCGAACGTACGATATCGCGAAAACGAACGAACTAATTCATTAACTCGGAAAAAGTAAAAGGTAAAACGGGTTTATAACCCGGAAGGTTAACTTGAAGTTTACGAGTAAAAAATTACAATATAAAGGTTATTTTAAGAAATTACGATGAATTACCAACATAAAACGCATATACCGGACAATGATATTAATTTATACGTTTCTTCAACATATTGAAAAACGAGTGAATACGTATTCAGCCCTTTTATGAAATTAATTTTCAGGTTTACTTTATTATACACCTTATAGCAAATATGGAGTCTCTAGATACGATAAATACGAACGCAAATCATAAGTCTTCCGAAATTAAATAGGCATTAAAAATAAAATATGCAAGCATTTTTTTTATCTGAAAAGTGGGAAATTTAACCTTATGTTTATTATGTTCAAGTACGAAAAGGTCTTCCATAGCGCGGAGGAGCTATGTAATTCAATTAACAGCAAAAGCGCTAAAATACAAATGGACGGTATACCTTACGGAGGAGTTAATTATTACTATTGAAAGTTTTAACAGCTACATAACCTATGTTGAAATTATTAAAAACTTCGGCTGTATCAATAGTAAGGGATTATTGGTAAAAGAACATCTGCGGAAAAAAAATGCTATACCGAAAATTGAAATGAAGGATTATAACCTAAACTAATGTAAAATCGCTTAATGAAAATAGTTATAAAGGGAGGATTAATAAAATAAAAAGGAAAAAGAAAAAGGGATTACAAGCTACGATAGGGGCTGGTTTTATATGCGTAGACGACTCAGAGTCGGTAAGATCTGTACGTTATACGGCGCGTTATAAGGCGCGTTATGCGACGTAGGCGTCCTGTGATCGGCTAGATTTATACGTTATACGGAGCGTTATAAGACGCGTTATATATAGTAATTGTAACTTACTGATAACGTTATACGGCCTGCGCTCGGCTCGACCCGGTTTGTGCCTTATACGGATACGGTTCGTACTTATTTTTCAGCTGGCGAGATACCGTAATTTTAGTGGGTTTTTTTTCAATAAAATGGGGGTTGTAATATATATTTAGGCTATTAGTCATTGATTCTATAGGTTACGTTACTATACACATAACGGGATATATATTACCCAGCCCGAGCGCGGTCTGGGCACGGTTTGTGGGCGTCACGTATAACGGTACATAACGAATCGTGCACGAACCGTACACATGAGTCCTACATGAAGGAACTCTGCAAACTCCTCTAGTCTTCCTTAGTACCTCAATTATTAACACTATTTGGTATCTACTTAGCATACCATCGTAGGTTCAACGATGATAGTTGTAAAAGATCAAATAATATGGAAAACAATAAAACCCTAATTGAGGTATATTTAGGGCGATACATATAATATTTGTAATAGTCGATATTTGGTAAGTGAGGGTTTTTTATATCGATTTTATTATATAAGATATTATGAGTTATTTGGGAGTAACTATTAATATAGTTGTCATGGACTTAGGCCGTTGGCCATTGAGCCGATAGGTTACGTAACTGTGTATGTAATAGGATGTGCAACGCTCAGCCTAGGCCTGGCCCGGACGCAGACAGGGTACGATCCGGGTACAGGCCGGACACGGTACGTATACGATCAGGGAATGGTCCGTACACAGTACGTGTGAGGGCACGTGACGGGCTGGGCACTGGCTCTTCCTAAGGGCACTGTACGTTGGGCTACGGTAGCCTCTTCTATTCTTCCTCCGCACTTCAATAGTAAATCCCATTTGGCACCTACTTGGTTTACCATCGTAGATTGAACCATGACAATAGTAAATCCGTTTATAATATTAACAATAATGAATAAAAGCTGTATATTGTTGCCAATTTACGTTTTATTCCCCCTTATCGTTAAAGTTATTGTATTATGTAACCCGTGCAGGGCTGTACCCCATGCGATTTCGGAGGGTAAGTAGTGGTAGCGCTGAGTGGGGGGTAGAAAGGGGAGGAGGGGTAGAAGGAGGAGTTGCCACGGGTGTAAAGGTCTCGCTTTGTGATGGCAAGCCACCTTGGTGGGGCCTAATGGCGCATACATCGGCGCGTGGTACGCTAGGAGCGGTTCTCATAAGATAGTGCTACTGTATATGTTAGTATAAAACCCCATGTTACGGAAGGGCACGCTGCACCGCAAGGTCCCAGGGCGTTTGGTGCAGGAAATAAAGGGACTTATTAGCGCATACGTAACTTTATTATTATATAAGAACAGGTTCAAACCCAGGGGCGATTTAAACAAGGGGTCTCCTTTTCATTTTAAAACTTAACGTACGGGTTATCGTGCGTATAAAGCGTCTCCTACACCGTTTTTTAATAGTAATAAGCTACGACCGACGTATATATACGCTTATATATACACGCGTATGGGTCTTTACACACCTTTACTCATTTTATTTTCATCTTTTATTATACGGGCTTTTCTTTTACTACTAAAATTTTACAAGACCTTATTTTTAAAGACCTATATATTTATATCCCCGGTGTAATTAGACGTTGGAAGGGGACAAAAACGACAACTTTACGTTGCCAAACTAAGGCTATATTTTACACGCCAACAGTTTTCTGGACTATTGGGCACTCTAAGGCCTTAATTGGAGGGACAGCGTAGGGTCATGTGGGCCCACATAGGCCTCAACGAAGCTTGCGTTACGATCCCTCCCGCCGGTGTCCACAGGAATATTTTGTAGTAGCTTGTGCGACTCAGGCAGTCGGTACTTCCCAGATATAGTAAATTAAAACACAATGGTTTCATTTTTTGGTTCATCTATTTTTTGTTAGCCAATTATTCTCTATATAATTCGTTGCTAAGTTGTAATTGACTTGTACTCCATTCTTTCATTAATAATTATGATATGAATGTTAGTACTTTCGTTGGTAAAAGCGGGTATTTTGTCGTTATTCCTGTGCAACATCGTGTGAAATTACCTCCTTTTAGTGTTGAATTAGTTTGCGTGAATGAGATTTTGTAAAGTATTTTCAAATAGTTTTAGTATATACGTGGGTTGATTGAAAAAGCGAGTGTAAGTGGTGAAGACGGTTTGTAATCATAGAACAAGGAAAATAATGATGATGATAAGTAGAAATCGAGTATTGGTAAGATATATTTGAAGTACTCGTGAAAATTGAACGAATGTTTTAACTTGGTTAAATATATTTAGTAAAGGAGAAACTCAAAATGAGGCGGGTATTATATATAGGGGAGACTTTTAACGAAACCAAAGCCTAGGAGAAGTTAGTATTTTTAAAAATCTTCGTTTTGGAAACGTCTCAATTATATCCTTTGGGAACGATAATGATAATACAATCAATAAAATGACATAAAGAACGATTATAATTGCGTAATAAAAAAAGCAAATAAAAATAAAACTGGAAAAAATCATTATGTTTAATGAGGTAAAGGGATAGTTTACTAGAAATCATTTTGATATTGGTACATATATGTTATATTTACCTATTCTGTTCATAAATTTGTAGTTTGTAAGAAGAAAAAAAGAATATTCATAATTTTCCCATTGCTTTACTTTATTACCATCGTTTATTGTATTGTAAATTTTTTATGAAAAATGAATACTTCATTCGGGATTGGAAGATTAAAATGATGATATTATGACATTACAGGCGTTAAGAGTTGATAAAAATAGAGAGGCATTTTTTTATTGTATTGGTATACGAATATGAATAATAATGGGGTGAAATTGAGAAAGATGAGGAAAAAGTGATATAAACTTCCTTAGTGTATGGAGAAATGAAAAAAATACTAATAACGTAACCGTTGGAATAGTAGTATTTGCAGTGCAGTAGGTCAACTTTATTTACAAGTAAGATTGACTATACTAACTGCAAGTTGATTGTATTTTTTTTGTGGGCTTACTGTATTGGCTGCAGGTTAAATACAGCATGAGCCCACTTCATACCAGGGTATGGGCCAAGCAATTTACCATAAATTTACATTACAAACCGGCTAGCGGTCTGCCAAACCTAAAACAATACATCTACCACTTGACTATTACAATACTACTATTACTTCGACTAATCAAATTCACAACGTTACCACATATAAAGCCCTACCAACACTTATTAGTACTTATTAGTTTAAGTACAAATGTACTTAATAAAAAGCTATTCGTAATATATAACATTGCAAAGGGAAAGTAATACTTTACAAACATCAATCTTCAGGATGTTGGAAAAGTTGAAATTTACTTCAGCTTAGGCGAATAATAATCATTACTAAGGATAACGATAAGTTAGACTATTATTCAACCGATTATATTTTGTATTTTTAAATCACTTACCTCTTTTCTCTTTTTCTAAATTACATAAGAACTTTCGGCGTCACTTAAACAACAAGCCTACTCTTCATATCATTAACTTTTCAACCTCTTTTCACGATGAAAAAATCTTGAAATCACTATCTGCAAAAATCACATAGAAAACGTTAAGGATACTGTAAATTATCACGTACTTAAGTCCACCTAACGTTATCATCTACAATACCGGTACCGAATTTACTATGGCGGAATTGTAAACAAATGTTAAGATAATGGGAATCCAGTATAAACAGATGTTTATTAAGGCTCAATAAAGAATTAAAAAGGTTTAAAATACATACACGATACTTTGCCAAACGTACAATATCCTCACGCTAAATATTAAAGACTTTACTAATCAAGAGGTACGTCTTTAAATAACTTTAAAAGTCCTGAATAACATTATGAGCCCTAACGTCTTTATATTAACGCTATTGGTCTTTGAAGCGTATCTACACCTTATAAGTGAATATCTTGCATTAACAAGTACCTCGAAAAGAACTGTGGCCTACGGAAAAACATCAAACTAACTACGGAAAGAATCAACACAGCGTTAAGAAAATAATACCCTTGACACTAAAAACGGCCCTACGATAATCAACGTACTTTTTTTGCCGTTAGAAAGTAAAATCCTCTTGTATTAAGAGCCACGCAAATTAGATAGTTTATGTAAGATCTTAAGTATCGCCAACACTAAAATACTTGTTAAAACGGTTAATACCCCCGCGACGTTTCGTACCACCCCGGTAAAACTTTATATTAGAGCGACTAAAGATGGCGATAAAAACCTCCAAGTTAAACGAATAATTTAACACGACTTTCCTCTACCTATTATCGACAAGCTAATAAAATACCACCAGCGCGAACGACTACCAAAAAGAAGGAACATTAAGAACGACGAATACATACCAAGCCGTATCTACAATACAACTTAAGTAAATAGGAAAGAGAAAAACGACGAAAACTTGGCGTTAAAGCTCCGTATACAACGCGTTATCAAAACCTCCGATAAACTTTGTGGGGAAAAAAAAATCGTGATTAACGACCTCCTAACTCAAGGACTTATACAATCCGTCTCCAAAGTCAACTTGAATCTTTACAACCCGAATACCACGATTTTGAGGTTAATATTTATATACAAAGGTAAAGGTAAAACTACTGGGTGGCTTAATGAAAAGTTATCTTTAGTCGCCTAAAGATATAGTTTTGAAAATAAGGATTAGATCTTGATTTAATCTCTTACAATTTAGAAAATTAGTTATTGCTTAGTGGTTGCTTTGGCAGCAAATTTACTAACCAAGACTAAAGGAAAATTTACCATTAATTACCGTGATATAACGTAAACGTACACGTAATCAACAACCAATTTACAGAGAATTGTATCACTAAAGTTACCATAGAAACTATATGCCACGCACCCTTCAGCAACGGTAATACTATGTATTCAACCATTATACAAACAGGTTAAAATAGGCGCTTATTAGTTATAAATCTATTAATTGTATTTTTATTTACATCGAAACATAAAATTTTTAATATATAACCCGAACTTACTGGTAACACAAGAAAAGAATTTCGGCTTAATAGAAATATAAATTGATAATACTTCCTTCGTTAAAACGCCTAGCTTGATTACGTTATAAAAGTAGGCGATTAAAAACTCAAAGTTCTGTACTTATAAACCGATCACAACTTTGGTGAAAAGCAACTACTTTAACTTCAACAGATCGTCAATCCACATACTGAGTATTAATACTGGCTTCAGTGTTCGCCAAAATGGGCAGAGCTCTAACTTAACTACAATTAACAAACCTAGCCTAGTCAAGGTTCAACGGTACTTAAAATATCGCGCTAGTAGCAACTATATACACACCTTATACCAACCCAAAGCCTCTTACAACCTATCGATTACGATATAAACATAGGACCAAACGGATGAAGACTTGAACCGATTGAATAAAAGGCTAAATTTGCTGATGTGGAACTTAAACCGAGCAATTGATATAATTCTGATTAACATGTCCAGAGCTAAGTTAATAATCTTTACAAACGGCTCCTTTACAAACAACACAAACTTATCCACACAAATCGACTTTCTAATAGCCCTCGTCGATAGAATCAAACGGAAGAACCAATTTAGCATCACTGGGAACTTAATCTACTAAACTTCTGTCAAATATAAAAGGATTACACTTAATATGTTAGCTTTAAAGGTATACAGTATAATATCCGGTTTCGATATATAAATAGCACTCCAAAAAGCCTATAAAGGTAAATATATAGAGAAATTCTGATAAATCGACAGCAAGAAAAAAATCCGCCAACGGCATAACAAAGGCGTCGCCAAAAAAGGATTTTAAAAAGTTTATACGTAGCAATAGACTGACCATACACAAAAATAGTTGGGTTAACAAACCACCTGGCAAAACGAAGTCACGTATTAACAAACAAAGATATATTGAAAAATTGGAAAATTCTAAGGCGATTATACCAACAATAACACTTTTTAAATAACAAGATTAAATTGAAACCAGAAATGAATCAATTAATACACATGGATGAAACGAAATAGCAATTGGCTTGACTCACGTTGGTTGAAATAACCAATAGCAATAGTAACAACAGTAATATTAATAAGCTAGTAAACTTACATAAATTAACTAAAATGTCAACCGGCTTAACCTATATAGGTTCAAATGGCCAATAGCGGTAGTAAGAAAATATACTCAAGTCTATAGCAAAAGATTTATATGCGGGAGTTGGTAAAGTTGAAACTAGGAGTTTTGCGGCAATTGAAAGTAACAGAGGTTAATTTGGATGCGGAAGTCAACTGGAATTGACAAGGTTTTGTCAAATCAATGACGACTTAATTTAACGGTAACTGAAGAATTTTGTTTAACTATACTAACGTATACGCAAAAAATAAAAAACCGCTGGTGTTGAAATAATAGTAATTGCAATACGATAGATCAACTTTACTTACAAGTAAAGTTAACTATACTCACTGCAAGTTGAGTGTATTATTTTAAATTGGCTTACTGTATTAGCCGCAAGTTAAGTACAGCATGTGCACACTTTACACTAAGTCACGAGCCAAGCAATTGGACATACAAATTACTGTGCAAACCGGCTATCTGTCTGCCAAACCTAGAACAATACATCTACCACTT
This sequence comes from Anisogramma anomala, assembly GCA_038502455.1. Classification (NCBI taxonomy): domain Eukaryota; kingdom Fungi; phylum Ascomycota; class Sordariomycetes; order Diaporthales; family Gnomoniaceae; genus Anisogramma; species Anisogramma anomala. The sequence continues at coordinate 10,188,830 of JASMMZ010000001.1, forward strand.
TATCATTTTAATATTACTGTTACTTCTACTAATGTAATCCACAATGTTACAAAGTCTAAAGCTCAACCAACAGTAACATAATAAATTCAATAGAAATATTAAACGTTATCCTAAATAGGGAGATTTGGACTATACGTTATAGAATTTTGTTACAAAGTGGTTTGAGCTTTTTAGTATTGATGTTAGCTATATAAGTAAGATATATAATGCTGATAAGTTCGTCAAGAATAAATACCCATGAATTGGCGAGAAAATGGGAGGAGAATTGGGATTAATTAAAGGGTTGGTATATATTTGAAAAGATATATTCGCGTTCGGCTAAAAAGACGTAAAAGTGACCAATTTCATTACCCATTCAATTAAGTTCGAATTAAACAATAAGGTAATCAGGTTGAAATAGCCTAAATATTCATAAAACGAGGTTGATTCTATGTGAAGATTATATCTCACAATAAAAGAAATAGGGTTTTTTATATCAGGTTAGTTAAAATAAGGAGCGTACTTATATTACCTATCGAATAAAAATGGTAGATATCGATTCGTGTTATAATAGTACTATTTGCAGTGCAGTAAGTCAACTTTACTTACAAGTAACGTTGACTATACTAACTGCAGTTTAAGTTTATTGTTTTATAGGTCTAGTGTATTGACGGTAAGTTAAGTATAGTATGACCCCACTTCATATTAGAGCACATGCCAAGAAATTAGCCATATAAATTACTGTACAGACCCGCTAGCGGTCTGCCAAACCTTTAACAATACATCCACCACTTAACCATGCAAAACTACTGTTACTTCAACTAATCGAATCGACAACGTTGTAAAGTCTAAAGCCTCACCAATACTAATTAGTACTTATTGGGTTAAGTACAGATTAGCTAAGTAGAAGAAAAGGCTGCTTTTCGGTTACGCTTTACGGTTGCAACTGCGGCTAGAGTAAATGAAATATTCTTGCGAAGAGCCTCTATTAGTACTATACCAGTCTACAACAGAAAAAAAACAGAGAAAACTTTTGGGTTGCGTTAGTTTACAACATCAATTTGAAAGTAAGGAACGGTATCTCAATTTGAAATCACTAAGAAATCTTTACGAATCTTTCTTAAAGAGCGTTAAAATTAACCGCTCATAGTTTCAAACTATCAAGTTGGCAAACGGCGCAATTAGTATTACTATGCGTGATATTATTGTAAAAACGACTAAGTCTCACGTCCAAATAATAAACAACTTTCAACATTAACCTATAATAACAAACAATCTTCAACTTTACCCTTGACACTAAACTTTTACCCCTACTTCACCTTGTTTTACTTACTTTACACTAATTTAATATTTAAAATCGCGGCTTTAAGCGAAAACACTAAGATATATCAAGTCGCGTTAAGAAAGCTACATCGCGCGATTTGATGCTAAGTTCCCAAGTTCTCACGCGACTTTACGCCAAAACACCAAGTCCTTACGTTTAAGATCGCTAAGTCTCACGCCCTTTACGCGTTACATACCTACCAAGTTTTACATAAGCTAAAACTTCAAAATGGAACCTACTTAAGAATTAATAAAAGTAATTAAAGCCTTTGGAACTACCTTTACTAAGTATTATAATTACGACATTTGGGAGAAAGACGTTAACAATGACTTAACCGAAAATTATTTGACTAACTTTGTCAGACATTATATCGTTAAGTAAGACGGTAGCGAAAAAATTGACCGTGATAATCGTGTTTTTCGTAAATACCGTAAGTCTTTTTAACGATTGGAATATTAAAATGTAAAAAAATGTTTGAAAGAGTATCAAGTAAAGGTTAAGGGAGGAACTTAAACGAAAAGAGATTTAAATTCCAGAAAAAAACTCCGTCAAATTAGCCAAAACCATTCACGATTTGGCTCAACTTAAGGAATATCTTTAAGACTCAAATCCTAAAGAAAAAGATGTTAAAGAACCTTAATGCCTATATATACTTTTCAGGGGGGCTTCCATTTACCCATAGTTAAATTAAGTTATTCTACGCGTTGATTATAAGGAACCTGTTAACTTGTTCGGTTGCCTAACACTTTTAAGTAATAGCATGAAGTATTGCCTTAGCAGAGGAAAAGCGTACAAAGCAGCAGTAACTAATGCAGTTAGAAAAATTGAAGTTATCGCTTTACACCAGTTAATTGAATGAGATCTTCAAGTTCCTCAAAACTTTCAAGCCCTTATTTCCCCTTAGCTCTTCAATGAAAATCGCTAAGCCCTTTAGTAAACTTTCTATGGTAGGTTTACATACATGTGTAAGCCCACCACAGGTCCTACTATAGTACTTTATCTATTAGGTTAGGCGACTGACAATTGCCTTTAATATTGTATTCTAAAGGCTTTAAAGCTTCAACTTTTAGGGAGTACTACTAATAAAAACTAGGATAATTATCGCGATATACGGTTAAGACCTGTCAAAATGATTAACATTAATTATAAACTTTTTTTAAAAGCATCTCTAAGATTGAAAATAATGAAAAAAGTATGATAGGAAGCCTTATAACCTCCTCAATACGAAGATAGTACCCTTTTTAAACATTTGTAAGTAAATGGAGGTTACCCCTTCTAGTTTTCACTTACTATTTTCCTAAATCCTTATGAAGTACGCCAGGGATCATTACTTAACCTTCCTAACCCGAGAAATTACCTTCTGTAAAGTTTGCGATAACATGAAAAGTTATTTCGAATACGATGTCCACCTTATTTAATACTATATAGACTGGGCTATTATCGAGTGAATTACTATAATGGCGAAGAAGAAAGAGGAGGAAACACCAATGGATTTGTTTAATTGGATGCTTGATAAGCTGATATTGTGCTAGTAAGCAATGGTGAAACCCTATACTGGAGAAGCTATACTTCGCGAATAGGTACAGGTAGTAGTTACGGGCGTTAGCAAGTTCGAATACGCTTTATAACGTTTAAATATCACTTACAAATGTTTCATTAGCCATTTACGTTTTTCGATTATAATTTTAATAATACGTATACTGAAATAGCTTAGTATATACACTCAAGCGGATAATTTCCCTAACGTGAACGAAAAAGAATTTATGGTAGTTAATTACGTTAACTGTAAGTATAGCTATGAGCGGCCTTAACGTTTAAGGTCTAGCTTATCGACCTTAGACTAAATGTAATAGTCACGTTAGCATTAATAAGGTGAAGATTTAAACGGTCTTGTCAATTATAACAACTATCGTGGTAATACTGAGAAAAGATATTGGATTTATGGAAAATTTAGCTGTAAGTAAACATACTACCCCCCTGTTAAGCGAAATAACAAAAACGTAATGTATTTTATTTAATACTTTACCACTTGTAAATATGATTACTTAAATTAAATCGTAGACTTTAAAAGAGACGAGCTTATTAACAATAAAGATAGCTTCAATTAAATTAAGTGATATAAAGAAATAGCTTCTAACGCAACTTAGAAATTAACTGACTATATCTTTCTATACCGTTCGGGCGGGAAAAAACTTTACCTTTTCCCTAATTAAACCTTTAACCCCTGATAAACATTTAACCTGCGCAATCGTTATTCGAAACATACGTTTTAAAGTATTATACTAGATATATGGGCAATAAGATACTTGAGAGGAGGTTTTTTATAGTATATGTAATTGCGGAGAAAAATAATTACGGGAACTAAAATTAATTGTTACGATATTAGTAAGGCTAAAGTAGGCTTAGAATTAGGCGAGTAATTATTGTTTCTAGGTATAAATGTAGTTTAGACTATTGTCAATTCGATTATATTTTACATTTTTAAGTTATGTATCTTTTTCATTTCTCATTTGAAGGATATGAAGATTCTAGGCGTCAAAGTTTACGTTAACTATGACGAAATTTTTAAACAAGGCTAGAGGTTTCCTCTCGCCTTTAAATGGGAGCACTATTAGTTTTATCTTTAAAGCCCTTAAGTAGTGGTATTCAAACTGACGGAGCTGGAGATATTCCATTTATACCGGCGTTTTAACTACCTAGTTATTAATAGATTATATAAAGTTCTTAATCCTGCAAGTTATACAAATGTAAAAGACGTTAACCTAAAATTTATCAAAAAGCTATATAACCACTATCAAATATATGCATGAACCCTCCGAAAATTTAAATTTACATTAAAAGACGATAAAGACTTTAATTATAAGGTTTTTATTAATGTGTTTGACTTAGATAACAAGTCTATTTTTTAAGTTGTTAACTCCGTAAGTTCTTTTTACGAATCGAAGTTTTTAAAGTGCCTCCCGGTAAAGTATACGTAGTAAACATTAAAAATACCGTGAATTGACACGTACTTGAGTTTACCTAACGTCTTTGCCTACGGTATCGACAGCAACTTTACGGCGGCGGAATTTAAAAAAAATGTCAAAATAATAGATATCTAGTGTAAATAGGTACTCGTAGAGGCCCACTGAAGTATTAAGAAGGTCGAAAGGGTATACGTACTATTTAGCCGAACCTATAATATCCTTAAGCTGGAGATTGAAAGTTTTACGAATTTAGAGGCACGCCTTTAGATAGTGGTAAAGGACTTAAATTATACTATAAGGTCTGACGGCTTGATACCAACGTTACTGGTCTTTAAAACATATCCATGCCTAACGAGTAAGTTTCCGCTATCAATAAGTACCTAAAAACAAGCGCTAGCCTACGGTAAAGTACTGAAGGAACTGCAGAAGTAATCGGCACGCCGTTAAATCAAGGACGCCCTTAATATGAGGAACAGCCTCGCGATAATCAACGTGTTTACTTTTCTATTATAAAGTAATATCCTTGTATAGCGGCATCAGGGTAAATAGGAGGGTTTATATAAGATTTTAAGTATCGCCAACTTTGAAATAGTTATTAAAACTGGTAACTTTCTTATAACTTTCCGTACCACCCAGACTAAGCCTTGTATTAGAGTTTCTAACGATAAAAAGCCTTATTTTAAATGACCGAATTAATACGAGCCCCCTTTACTTATAATAGAAAAGCCAATAAAACATCGCCGGCGCGAACAATTCCCGAGAGGGAGGAATGTTAAAAAGAAGGAATATATACCAAATCGTATTTAAAATAGTATTTAAATAATCAGGAAGCAAAAGGATATTCAAACTTAGCACTAGAACTTCGAGTATAAGGTATTATTAAAACCTCTGGTAAACTATTTGAGAAAATCAATAGGATGGAGATTGATGGTTCATCAATTCGAAAATTCTTATAATTTATACCAAAAGCCAATTTCTACCTTTAAGAGTCAATTGATAAGATTTTTAGGTCGAGAATTATTGTCGAGATAAAGGGTGAGACCACGAGGCGACTGTACGATAATTTACGCATAATCTCCTAAAGATACAGTAATAAAGTTAAAGACTAGATCTTAAGGAAATTGTTAACGATCCAGAAAATTAATTAGCGTTTGGTGGCCGCTTTGGGAATAAGTTTACTAACGAAAATTAAAGGAAAGTTTTTACTTAATAGCCTAAATACAATGTTGGTATATATGTAATTGGTAACCGACCTATAGCGGATTGTGTTACTGAAATTACTATAGGCATTGCGTAATACTTACCCTTTAAGAACGATAATACGATGTATTAAACTTTTAGATGAACTAGTTAAAATAGGCGTTGATTAATTTCTAACTTACTAATTATACTTTAGATTACGGTTAGGTTTAAAGTTTTTAATATACAACCTTTATTTACTAGTGATATAGGAGAAAGACTTAGGCTTAATAGGTATTTGAATTAATGATACGCTGGTCGTTAAAACGGCTGACTTCATGGTATCAGAACAGCAAGCGATTCAAGATTTGAAGTTTTAAAATTATAAGCCAGTTACGATGTTTGCGAAAGGTAACTAATTTAATTTTAACGGATCATTAATTTTTATACTTTGTATTAATGTTAGCCTTAGCTTTCTCCAAAAACGCTGAGGTATTGACTTCGCTATAATCGACAAAACTAACGTAGCTAAGGCTTAATGATACCTAAAATAGCGTGCCCGTAGCAGTTATATTACCACTTTATATTAACCGGAGGCTTGGTACAACCTATCTATCGCGACATAAGTATAGGATTTAGAAAATAACAATTTCAACCGGTTAAATAAGAGGTTCAAATAAAAAATACGAAAATTAGACCGAGTTATTTATATAGTCCTCATCAACTTCTCGAGAGCTAAGTTAATAATCTTTACAGAGAGGTTTTTTATCAATAATACCGATCTCTTTTTACGTATTAGTTTTTAAATTACCCTAGCTTATAAAGATAAATGAGAGGATTTAGTTTTGTATTATTGGTAGCCGAATTTATTAAACCTTTGTTGAACATAGAAGGATTACATGAAGCGTATTATATTTGAAGGCTAACGGAAAAATAATAAGCTTTAATAAAATTATATAATTATAGGAAACCCTTAACTTTATTACTAAGTAGCTAAAGATTTCTCCTATTCCTATGGTAATTTGTACCAACTCGAAGAGTTTATTCGAATTTCTTTCGAAGTTCGCAACTACTAGCAAAAAACGCCTTGTAATTAACGTGATGGTACTTCGTGAAGCCTACAAAAAGAGGCAAATTAAGGAGTTTCAGTAAATTGATGGTAAAAAAAATTCTGCTAATATTATAACAGAGATATTGTTAAATAAAGTCTTCAAGAGATTTTTGGATAGTAATAAGCTGATTATACGTATTAAGGGTTACGTTAATAGGCTACCCAGTAAGGCTAAATCATATGAAGATGGATAGGAATGTGTTAGCTAACTGAAAGGCTATCATATACTGATAATAGCAACTTATTTGATCAGCATAGCTGAAGTGGAGGCTTGCATGGGTTTGTAATGGAAACACTTTTTATAAAAGTCGATAAAGTCAGATATTGGGACCGTAGGATAACTAACGGTAATTGGGGTTGATTTAAGTGCAAATATATGTAATTCGATCAAGAGGTTAATTAAAATCAATAGGGGTCTAGCTAGTTAACAAGGTCACGGTTCAACGCTTAGCGGAAAAGATTGGTTAAATATACTAACGTACGCGTACAAACTAAAAAGCTGCCAATATTGAAATAGTAGTATTTTCAATGCAGTAAGTTAACTTTACTCACAAGTAAAGTTAACTATACTGACTGCAAGTTGGATGTATTATTTTGTGGATCTATCATATTGACTACAGGTTAAGTACAGTATGGCCCTACTTTATACTAGGGTATAGACCAAGAAATTGGTTATACAAATTACTGTAAAAACCGGGTAGCGGTCTGCTAAACCTAGAGCAATACATCTATCACTTTACCACGCAATACTACTGTTACTACGGCCAATCGAATCGACAATGTTGCAACGTCTAAAACCCTACCAACAATTCGTTTATAATTACATTTCAATCAACAGTTGAATAATTAAGTTATTATGTATCGGTAAAATCTGTATTTATTTATGTGAAAGTAAAGAGATATAATATTAATCATAAAATGGGTAGTATTGAAGATATATGGATGGGAGAAGAGGCATCTGGAGAGTGCACGCCTCAGGTGAGAGCTTTGTTATAACCCAAGGACCAACTACAGACCATGGAACAGGTCAGCGGCCAGCTGCGCCATCAGAAGCTTGATGTCCAACACATCAAGCGGGGATATCTCATATGTAAGGACCCAGGGTTAGGGTTGGGACCGCAAGGACCGAAGAGCGGTCCAGTTGATACTACATAGGACCGCAGGAAGCGACCAGCGACTCCAGCGGTCCAGTACTGAAGACGGTATGAAGGCACGGATATATAAGGACACGGTCATCACCACATAGATAGTATTTCCTTCATAGCTCTTCAGTTGTCAATCTAAGTATTCAGTCTACATACCTGAATAGCTTAACGGCTAGTGATCATTCTATAGCACGAACAACCATCTTCTTGATATTGCACCTTTGTTACCTCTGCTACCTTACTGCTAACATAAACCCCCTGACACCTTCTATTTTCTCACGGGTGTTTAGCGTGATCATTACAAGCTAATAAGCTCTCACCCGGAGCGTGGCATTCTACCATGCACTCTGTCAATGTCTTTTCTGGGCATTGGCACACTATCATGCACTCTGCAAAAATGTACCTTGCAACGTAACACGTTATTGTGCACTCTGCAAGAGTACATCTTACAGCGTGGCACGTAACTATAAGCTCTGCAAGAGTGCACCCTGCAGATTAGCCGCTTACTAACTATAGAGATATATGATAATATCCACATAGGGGGTAATACACTTATAAAATAATGTAGTCGATGTTTTAGTGGGATTATATCGTGTTTAAGGCGACGTAGCGAATGAATATTAAAGTATATCTATTACGTCTATGTATAAGTACAAAACTGCGTTTATTATGCTAAATATGTAATATTCAATGTTAATATTACTTTAGAAAATGACGGGGAATGAATATACCTATTATGCATTAGAAAACATTACGTTTAGTAAATAAATGTCACCGAATAACGAGAAAAAAACGAAAGTTGGCGAAAATGTTACAAAAAACGACTAGAGCAATGAGAAAATAAATAGGCTAACGTTATTATCGTTAATAAGATATAACCATACCTGGAAAACAACCTTCGATAGTTACGTTAATAACTATCACATTTTATCGTAAATATTCAGAACGATAGTTAATTTTTTTACACTTTGAGTATTTTCTTCGCCTTATATACAGAAGAATTATTCTTGATCATGAAAAAATTATGTTATTTGGAAGTAATATTTATTCATTTTGTTTCGAACTATTGTGAAGATAAGTTTAGCTGTTGAAAAATGCCGGAAAATATTATAAATGTATACGAAATCAGAATATTTTCATATTTTATGAAATATATTAGATGAATTCTTATATCTTATACCTTACATCATAAAATATAATCCTGGTAAAGTATTATAAACGATAATTTTCAAAATATTTGGTACAAAATTATAACTTGAATAAAGTCGATGTTGCAAGTTATCAAGTAGATAGTGGATTTCTATGTATTTTAAATTAAAAAAAATATGTTAAGGCCTTTTTTACCATATGTTTGCCAATTTAATAAATCATCACAACAATATTAAACCGTTTACTACAATTCTATCTCTCGATAGATGATTTCAACGAAGGAATTGATGCCGTTATTTTTTAATAAAATAAATTACCGGCTGGTACTTAAATCGGGTTCAAGCTAATTCTTTACGAGAAAATTCTTACTTTTTCCCCTGTATTTTAAATGATGTCAAAACTTGGTATACTATTAGGGCAAGAAAATCGTTAGTTGTTTTAAAATGTTTGAAAGATATACGGCTATAGGTAATCAAATCGTTTCTCCTAACAATAGTTTATATTAATCATACGAACTTCAGTTCATTATTAATGATTTTAATAATAACCATAGGTAGAATCTCATAGTTGACGGATATTCCTACAATATATAATACTAAAATCGTATATTGTTTAACCTTAACTAAAGTAATGAAAATCGTTAATGAAACGTCGAAATTATCGTGATTAATAACTTTTAAAGTTAGATATGAAATAATTTTCATGGATGGTTGGAAAATATTTACTCACGAGACCAACGATATTGAAAGATCCAAAAACTGGAATTCTTTCATTTATAGAAATATTAAATTCAAAACGAATATTATAACAAGGCGTAACAATAGCAACCTCATATATCGAAAAAAAGGAAATTAATATAAAAACATTGTGAGATACCTAATATTCAGCCGGAAAATGATTAAATATTTTCCAACATAAGTTAAAAGGAAGGTGAAATGTAATTTACTTTAATTCTATATTTAAAACAGCGTTTGATTAAGAACAAACCTCGGTTGAGGACACGTTATTTATGTTTAAAAAAGATAAGGAACCTTAGGTATGAAAATAAGTTTACTATGGATATTATCATATATCTCTACATTTAGTAAGCGATCACACTGCAAGTTGCACCCTTTCAGAGTGCACGGTAACATACCACACTATAAGGTGCAGTTTTTCAGAGTGTATGATAATGTGCAACTACCCAGAAGGGGAATTTTCAGAGTATACGGTAAAGTGTCATTGCCCAGAAGGGAGATTCGCAGAGTGTATGGTAAAGTTCCACTGCCCGAGTGAAAGCTTATAAGCTCCCACCTAAGGCGTGCACTCTCCGGATGCCTCTTTTCTTTTCAATATTTTTATTCATCTTCAATAAACACTACAAAGTTTCTACTACTATCTTTATGTTAACGTACTCCATAAAATAGACTTTACTGATACTAATTCGTAGCCGATTCGGTCGACTATAAATAGCAAAGAAAAAAAGAAACTAACTTAAGTTGAATACCTATAACGGGATGCTATAGCGGTATTAATTATCCGTACTCTAATACTACGTTTTATAAAAAATATACTGGAGTGAAAAAAGACTATAGAAGCAAAATGAATTTGAAAAGAACCACTTTAGTATGAAATTATCAACTCGGTTATCGCCTTGTAATTACTTAAAGCCACTTTACTCCACTGTTAACTCATTTGGCGCTTAGAACGTATTCGGTTACTTGTTGAAAAGCGTCTTAATACGTATTAGACTACGTAAGATAAAAACCATCAAGTTTCGAAACCTTAATTAGGACCTATCCGATTTAAACGTAATACCCGAACCGCTTATAAACTTCGAAAGCGGTTGAAACACAATATTTAAACTGTTTACCAAATGAAAATCACACGTTCAAAATATATTTCGAAACGCTTATTACACCAAACCCTTATACACTATTACAACTCATATACACACACCTTTACATATCCTTCTTCTTGTTTTTACTACTCTATTCGTCTTCCCTGGTTCACTCTATATTACAATGTTTTTTTGAATTTGTTACTTATAAAGTTTATGTTTACTAGCCACTGAACAAGTGTAGCACTTATAAAGTACTAAATGGCTAATTTAAGACACATACATAGTTTTTTATTACTCCGTATTTGTATGTTTTTTTCATTAGCAAACGTTAGACGCATTATTTAAGACGTTTCATTTCACCTTATTTACTATTTATTTTGCACATTTTCATTTTCTATTTTAATCCCAAACCTCTTTAGATACTATATTTTAAGCGTACCCAAATCTTAGCCACTACGTGAAATCAACTTCTATCCCGACTTAGCAATTATGGAATACGTTTAAACCATCTTTCTGAACACTTTAATATACTTTACACTTTAATAATTATAGCTTTATCAACAATAAGCTAGGATAAAGTTAATGAATATGAAAACCTTTTATTTTAACATAAGGCGAATAAAAGGAAATTTGGTAAACGATGAACCTGAGATTATGGGATAATGTCATCGATACACCAGTTACAAAATAAGACTCTTATGCGGAAAATATCTATATTATAACCGTGATTTCTCTTTATTAGGAGAAAAATACTTGAAAACCTAATATATGGAAAAATTCGAGTAGAAACATTTGTTTACTAAATCATAGGAATATAAAATATGATATACAAATCGATTATTGATATACTATAAGCACACCTACAAAACGGAGGTATTGATATTTTAGGAAGCGGAAATGGCCGTCTTACGAAATTCCTATTTAATACGGCCCTGCTTAGTGATTTCCCAGATTGGAAGCATAAAGATGTATAGTAACCGGACCTTATGGAAAGATTTTTTATATAAAAAAATAGGTTGTAAAAGAAATATGAATTAAACAGCAACTTGGAGAAACTTTACATACGTAGAGCATAGGGCGTTTTGATAAAATTTCCGCGCCCCAGGTAAGGCATACAGAGTTCGAAAAAGAGAAGGAATGACCGCGGATGTCATTTTCCACGCGGGTATAACATATACCAACCCATATACATATATTTAAAAAAAACAAAGACTAATATACTTTTCGAATGCAATTAACTTATCTTTTGGCCGTAAAAAAATCAACTTAAGCAATGAAAACGATACTCCCGAAGAGAAACTAAGCGGCGTAAAACGACAATACAAGCCTTACAAACTAATACCTACTGACTATAACCCCCTAACGTAACCTTCAGCCACATCGTTTACGCACTGATCAAAGTAATCCTACAAAATTTACCTATTTCGCCAGTTTATATAACAAAGACGAAAATTATAATGGGAAACTATACGACGTCCTCGGTAATAAGATCCGTATAATACTAAATACTTATAAAAAACTAAATATTAAACCGTTGAATTCTATATAATTTTACCCTGTATACTAACTAGGTAAGCCAAATAATAATATATATATCATCCTATTCAAATGAGTGTATTTACGAAGTATTGCAACTGTTTAAAAATGTATTTCGATAGGGAAAAAAACTACGAGCTTTACGCTAAGGATTAAACTGGTATTATTCGTAAAAGCGTTAATGAAACCCTATAAAAAGTATTTGCTACCTTATTAGTAAAGTTTTGGAAGTACTAAACAGACTTAAAGTTAAAATATAAGTGAGATAAATTATTTATCTGTTGGCATAGTACTACATGCAGTGCAGAAGGTCAACTTTAATTTCAGTAAAACTGACTATACTGAACTGCAATTTTGGTGTATTGCTTTATGTGAACTTACCGCATTGAGTGTAAGTCGAGTGCAGTACGCTGCACTTCCTTCTAAGGTACGGGACAAGCAATTGACCATACAAATTACAGTGCAAACCGGCTAGCAGTCTGTCAAATCTAAAACAATACATCTACTACTTGACCAATACAATACTATTGTTACTTCGACCACAATTCGAATCGACAACTTTGCAACAATCTAAGCCTCTACTAACACTAATCAGTGTTTATTAGGCTAAGCATAGATTAGCCAAGTAAAAGAAAAGGCTACTTTCTAGTTACGCTTTATGGCTACAACGGCTAAATCAGAGGAAAGATTCTTACGAAAAGCCTCTATTAGTATTACGATAGTTTACAACAGCAGGAAAACAGAAAAGACTATTATGTTGCGTCAGTTCACAACGGCAATCTGAAAGTAAGCAACGGTATCGTTACTAAAAACACCAAGAAATCTTTACAAATCTTTTCCAAAGACGTTTAAATTAACTGTCAAAAGTCTCAAAGTTCGGCAAGTTGGTAATCGGCTAAGTCAGTACTATTACAGGTACTACTATTTCCAATACGACTAAAGCCTATGGCCAAATAACAAACAACATTCACCCTTTACTGCCAATAACAACCTTCTATTTTATCCTTTACACCAAACTTTTGCTTTTACTTTACTCTTGTCCTTTTCTTCACGTCAATTTAATTATTAAGTTCGCTGCTTTAAGCAAAAACACCAAAAATCGCAAAATCGCGTCAAGAAATCCATATTACGCGACTCAACGCCAATTCGCCAAGTTTCTACACGACTTCACGCCAAAACACTAAGTCCTTACGACTAAGACTACTAAGTCCCTCACCTTATACGTCCACCAAAGCCTACACAAGCCAAAACGTTAAAATGTTCATCAATAACGTTCACTTTAAAACCATTACCAACCCCGCTAGGAAAAAAGAAATTCAAGACGCTTGAAGCTGCTTTTACCAAATATTATAATAATGATCTTTAGGGGGAAAACGTTAATGAAGTCTTAATTAAAAGGTACCTGGCTAGCTTCGTCGGCTACTACATCGTTAAGTAAGACGGCAGCGAAAACCTTAACCGCGACGACCGTACTTTTCGAAACTTTCGTTACATCTTTGATGACTAAACTATGAATATATGGGGAAAGTTCCAATAGGATATTAAATTAATGCTAAAAGCTAAACTTAAACATCGAGGGATTTACGTTTTAAAAGGGGTTTTACCAAGCTAGCGTAAACCCTTTTTAAATTAACCTAACTTGAAGAATACCTTTTAGACCTTCGACCTAAGGAAAAAGGTGTTAAAAAACCTTAATACCCTTACACACGATTTAGGGGACCTCTGCTTTACCTTTAACTAAGTTAAACCTCTTTATGTACGGACAATAAGAAACCTGTTAACCTGTTCGATAGTTTAGTGCCCCTACGTAATAGCGTGACGTACGCTCTCAGTGGCAGTAAAATGCGTAAAGTAAAGGCTGCTAACACAGTTAGAGGTATTAACGTCGGCACTCTACACCAATCAGTTAAACAAGATCGTCAGCTCTACCAAAATGATGTCATTTCTAAATATCTGTAAGTTGATGGGGGTTTTCCCTTTAGGTTTTTACTCACTATTTCCCGGAATTCTTACAGAGTACGCTAAAGACTATTACCTAACCTTCCTTACTTGAGTCACTACGTTTCGCGAAATTTATAACAGCATAAAAAGTCATTTTGAACACGACGTCCACCTTATTCAATACCACATAAATTTGGCCACCATAAGGTGGGTAACGATAACAGCTAAAAAGAAAAAAAAAGAAAAAACCGATAGATATACTGAGCCAGATAATTAATAAGTTGATGTTGTAATAAAAAGTAACAGGGAAAGTCTAAGCTAACGAAGCCACACTTCATGAACAGGTACAAGTAGCAATTACGGGCGTTAACAAGTTTAAATACGCCTTATAACGCTCAAATACCACCTTCAAAGGCTTTTTTAGCTAGTTATGGTTTTCGCTTACTATTGTAATAGCGTATATATCAAACTCGTTTGGTATATACCCATAAGACGTCAACTTCCCTCACATAGATAAAAAAGATCTTGCGGTGGTTAATTACGTCGACCGTAAATATGACCACAGGCGCCTTTAACACCTAATGTTTGGCCTGCCTGCTATAAACTAAAAGTAATAGCCATGCTAACGCCAATAAGGTTAAGATTTAAGTAAGCCTTCTAACCGCAAATACTATCGTCGTAATAATGGCAAAAGATATCAAATTTATAGTAAGTTTAGCTACTGATTAACTCGACACCCCCCCCCCCGCCAAACGAAATAAAACAAAAGTAATGTATTATATCTAATACCTTACCACTTTTAAGCAGGACTACTTGGATTGAATCATAGACTTCAAAGTTAACGAGCTAATTAACAGTAATAATAGTCACAAGCATATTAAGTAGCATGAAGATATTGCTTCTAACGCAGCTTAATAACTAGCTAACTACGCTATTTTTTATCTTTTAGGTAGTAAAGACTCTTAACTTTACCTTAACCAAACTTCTAACCCCTTATATACCTTTAACCTTCGCGATCGTTACGCGAACTATACGTTTTAAGGTATTATACCAGACATCGAAGTAGTAAGGTACTTAATAGGAGGTTATTCCTAATTTATAGCACTTTGGGGGGGAAATACTATAGCCACTAAGATCAATTGTTACGATACTACCAAAGTCAAAGTTGGCTTTAAATTAGGCGAATAACTAGCGTTACTGGAGATAACATAAGTTTAAATTGTTATAGGAGCAATTATATTCCATATCTCTAAGTTTCCTAACTCTTTCCTTCTTTGCTTAGAGGATATAAAGGCCCTCGGCGTCAACGTCTACGTTAACGTAAACTAGCTGGTTAAGAACAGCTAAAGGTTTCCCTTCGTCTTTAAGTGAGGGTATTTATGGTTTTATCTTTAATGTCTGAAAGCAGGAATGTTAAACCTTACGGAGCTAGAGATACGTTAATTATCCCAACTCTTTAACTACTTAGACATTAATAGGTTATAAAAGGTCCTAAAGTCTGTAAAGTATAAATATATAAAATACTTTGCCCTAAAAGCTCATGAAAACTTTATTATTATTGTTAGACGTATACCTAAGCCCCCCCGGGATTTAAATTTACACTATAAGACTATAAGAACTTTAACTATGAGATCTTCGTTGATATATTTTACTTAGATAATTAGCCTATCCTTTACGTCGTTAATTCCTCAACCTCTTTTTACAGGGCTAAGTTTCTAAAGTCCCTTTCGCCAAAGGATACCTGAAAAACGCTAATGATTCTGTGGATTAACACGTATCTGGTCCCACTCAACGCCTTTGTTTACAATATCAGTACTAACTTTATGGCGGCGTATTTTGAAAAAGAAATGCCAAAATAATGGGTATCTAGTGTAAATAGGAACCTGTAAAAGCCTATTGGAACATTAAAAAGATTAAAAGGGTATATGTACTACTTTTCTAAACATATAATATCCTTATATTAAAAATTGAACGTTTTATGAATCCAGAGACACGCCTACAGATAGCGGTGAAAGGCCTGAATAATATTGTGGGCCCCAACTACTTAATTATAACGCTACTGGTTTTTAAAACATACTCTCGCCTGACAAGTAAATTTCAGCTCTTAATAAGTACTTAAAAACGTACTACAGCCTACTACAAAGCTTTAAGGGAACTGCGAAGAAAATCAGCACACCGCTAGGTTAATAATGCTTTTAACATTGGGAACGGCCTTTTAACAATCGACGTATTTTCTTTGTTATTACAAAGTAAAATATTTGTGTAACGAAAGCCGGGTAAATGAGAGGAACCGTATAAGATCATATGTATTGCGAACTCAGAAGTAGTTGTTTAAACTATTAACGGTTCTATATCTTTCCGAATTACTTAGATTAAGCTCTGTATTAGGGCTACTGATGATAAAGACTTTTAATTTAAGCGACAAAACTAATACGAACCTCCTCTACCTGCTATCGATAAGCCGATAAAACGTTGCCGACGTGGACAACCCATAAAAAAGAGGAACGTTGAAGAGAAGAAATACATACCGAGCCGTATTTAAAATATTTTTTGGGTAAGTAAAAAATAGAAGGATAAAGAATACTTAGTACTAAAGTTACGAGTATAAAGGATTATCAATACTTTTGGTAGATTTTTCAAGGAAAATAATGAAGTCGAGATGAACGGCCGGTTGATTCAAATGGTTGTACAATTCGTATCAAAAACCTATTTTAACCTTTAAAATCCAAATATCACGATCTTTAAGTCGAGTATTATTTACTAAGTTAAAGGTAAAACTACGGGGTGGTTGTATGAAAAGTCACGTCTAATCTCTCAAGGATACAGTAATAAGGGTAAAGACTGGATCCTTACATAGTCATTAGCGATTGAAAAAATTAGTTAACTTTTAATAATTCTTTTAGTAATAATTTTGCCAACCAAAATTAAAGGAAAGTTCACTTTAAATAACCCCAATATAACGTATTCTTATACGTAATTAATAACGGGTTTAAAGCGAATAGTATTATTAAAACTATTATAGAAACTACGTATTATTTACCCCTTAAAGACGGTAATAGGATATATTAAGTTACTATACAGATTATCTCAACAAAGCATTTATTAGTTTGTAACTTATCATTCATATTGTAAATCATAGCTAGCGATAAAGTTTTTAACGTACGATACATACTAATTAGTGATATAAAAAAGCGACTTCGACGTAGTAAGTATATAAACTAACGATACCCTTTTCGTCGAAACGGCTAGCTTCATAGCATTAACATAGCAGGCGATTAAGGAATTTGAGTTTTGAAATTATAAGCCGATAATGATGTTGATAGAGGGAAGTTAACTTGACTTTGATAGATAGTTAATCCGTATGTTTGGTATCGATATTAGCTTTGGTTTCCACCAAAAGGACTCAATCACTATTCTAACTATAATCGATAAGATTAACGTAGTTAAGGCTTAATAGTATTTGGAGTAACGTGTCCGTGGTAGTTATATTGCCACCTTATTCTAACCAGAGGAATTATATGATTTATTTATCGCGGCATAAATATAAAAGCTAACGGATGAGGACTTTGATCGGTTGAATAAATGATTTGAGTGGCATATTCGAAATTTGGACCGCGGGATTAATATAATCCTAATCGACCAGTCGAAGTCTAAGTCAATAATCTTTACGAAGGGGTTCTTAATAAACAATACCAATTTATCTTTACAAATAGTCTTCCTAATAACTTTTGTTAACAAAGACAAGTGGGAAAACCAATTTAGTATTATCGGTAGCCTAATTTACTAAATTTTCGCTAAATGCAAAAGGATTATACGAAACGTGTTAGCTACGGAGGTTGAAGGTATAATAGTGGGTTTTAATGTAGGTATAGAATTGTAGGAAACTTTTAACCTTATTACTAAGAAGTTTAAGATTCTTCTTATCCCGGTGGTAATTTGTACCAACTTAAAAATCCTGTTCGAATGCCTTTCGAAATTCGGAACTACTAATGAAAAACGCCTAATAATCGACGTGATGACATTCCCTAAAGCTTACGAAGGGAAGGAGATTAAGGAATTCCGATAAATTAACGGTAAAGAAAATCCTTTCAATGTTACAATAATAGCAATACTAAATAAGGCCATGGAAAAGATTGTGGATAACAATAGGCTGACTATATATATCGAGGGCTACATTAATAGGCCTCTTAGTAAGCCTAAGTCACGGGCCGGCGACTAGGGTTGTGCTGGAAAATTGAAAGACTGCTAGGGAAGTAAAGGCTACGATAGGGACCTGTTTAAATTAGTATGGCTAAAGTGGAGATTTACAAAAGCTTGTGGCGAAAGAACTTTTTATAGGAGTTTATGAATTCGGATCTCGGAGCGACGGAGTAATTAGGGTTGAATAGGGTTAATTTATGTGTCATTAGGTGTAATTCGGTATGAAAGTCAAATGTAAATGAAAAGGGGTTGGCAAGTTCACGAGGTTGCTATTTAACGCTAACCGGATAAGATCAGTTAACCACACTGACGTACACTCATGAATTAAAAATCCGCTAGTATTGGAATAGTACTATATGTAACGTATTAGGTCAACTTTACTTTTATTGAAGTTAAATATACTAAACTATGAGTTAAGTGTATTACTTTGTATAGACTTACCACATTGAGTATAAGTTGAGTGCAATATACTGCACATCACTTTAAGGCACAGGCTAAGTAATTATCCATACAAATTACAGTGTAGACCGGCTAGCGGTCTGCCAAACTTAAAACAATATATCCACCACTTGACTAATGCAATACTACTGTTACTTCGACCACGATTCGAATCAACAACATTTCAACGATCTAAGGCACTACCAACATTATCTAAATAATTACAAAACATACTGCGAGAGCCTCAACTTTAAAATTACGTTATTTAAACTGGAAAAGACTTGAAGAATTTCTATACAAGCTTTAAAATATCTTTTAAAACTTTGATACGCTGGTAAACGAGCCTAGAATAAGAATTTATAGCCGAAAGGATTGAAGTTATACATTATATAACCAAAGTAAACCTTATTGAAACAATATACTACGTCTTGAACCGATGGTTAAAAATATGTCTGAAATAAATTGAATGCTTTAAATACGATTATGAAAGCAAAA
Organism: Anisogramma anomala; assembly: GCA_038502455.1. Taxonomy (NCBI): domain Eukaryota; kingdom Fungi; phylum Ascomycota; class Sordariomycetes; order Diaporthales; family Gnomoniaceae; genus Anisogramma; species Anisogramma anomala. The sequence goes on from JASMMZ010000001.1 coordinate 10,208,115, forward strand.
AAAAACTAAGAAGAAAGCCCCGAAAACTAAGGTTAAAGCAATTACAAACGAGGACAATCTAATAACTAAGTACGAAACTTATTACGTACATTATAATGATTACGGAAATACATACAAAACTTTACGGGTTTTTAGAAACGATGTATTATATATAATAACTTCGGTTATTAGTTGACTAATTATACAATATACAAGAAAATTCAAATTGAACGCCAATTTTAAGCCATTTACCAACCAGAAAACCAGACGGAAGTTAATTTTATAACGTACGTAGCCGACTGCAAAAGGGCAAAGGAATGATTTAACGCTTACCTCTACGAGTATATATTTCAAGAAGAAAAATTAAAGAAAAAAAAACTCAGGTAATAGCCTAGAATAAATAAACCAATTAAATATTATTTATGGGCCTATAGAATATCTTGTTTATATATATAGTAAGCCTAAATTACGAGAAAAAAGTGTTGAATGTCTGTATAACATCATAATTCACACTTTTTAATAGGTACAGTAATCGATTTTATGGTATTATACCAAATACTGACGTAACAGAAATCTTTACCGCCGGAAAACTATAATTCAACGTTTCCGCAGCGAGATTTCCCAAGTTTTATTTTGACCGAATAAAGCATAACGGCAAAGTTCTTTTCGTCAAAAGTAAAGCGTTTTTACTTGATATAGTAGTTGTAAATATAGAATTAGAATCGGTAAAGTTTCATGAAATAAATTTTGAAACTCTATTTTTTATATCGTTCATTGATCAAAATAGGCTTGGAATTAAGTTTCTAAATACGACTAACTTAGTTGTCCATGTCTCAGATAGTGTATCTATACCGCTCCGTCTTAGGTTGTAACACCTATAGTTTTTTCCAAAAGCGCGTATAATAAAAGCTGCCTACCTAACGTAACCGGAACTAAGGATATTATACTTTCGATTGGGACACCCATCCGTAAACCACCTTTCATAGCTACTTTACTAAATAATATATACGAATGTAGGGAAAACACTACTAAAATCTATTGAAAAGTTCTGCTACAAATGCCAGTTATACTCACAAGCCCTACGATGGTTTAAATTCCATCTTGAAAGCGATATAGACCTTAATTACGAAGTTATTATAAATATAATATTCTTTGACGGATATATAATATCATACCGCGTCGACGTGATAATATTATTTTACGTAGAAAAGTTGATAGGAAGCGTTTCCGTTATTGATTGCTAGGATATTATAGTGGATTGTTAGTTAAACATCTATCTAAGGCCTTCGAACGGTATTATCTACAATACAAGTACAACTTTCGACTTAACTTAATGACGTATCAAGTTTATAATTACCGGTAGTAAGTGTAGATAAATACTATTAAAAGTAATATATGGTATTGGAAAATATAAATAGCATTATAAACCGTTTGAAAAAGTGTATTTAATATTATTTAAAAAGCCTATTTCATAAATAGCGGTAAACGCTATTACTAATATCTTTAGCTTAAATATGCTAATTCTAACAATTTTTATTTTCGGTGCTTACCATAAAATCTATTTAAATTGAACTTTATTACTAGGTACGGTATAAATGGTAAATTATATAGCGAAATCTATAATAGTATTACGTTCTTTACGGGTCAATGATCATTTTAAGGGTATTATCTATGAAAAAAGGCTTACCTAATTCTGTTGTTTTAATCTTACCATTGTAATTTGAAGTTCCAATTTGGAAAATGAAGGATGGATAGACTGGCCCTTGGCAAATCACCGGGATTAAAGGATACGATATGCTTATAAACTTGCTGAGTAACTCGATTTTATTATTACAAACGATAATGAAAGAGTATAAAAAGGGAAAGGTGGACAACGATGGCCTAAAAACGTAATCCGAAGAATAATATTAACTAAAATATTTCTATAATAACGAATTGAAACCACCCACGAAACACGTTTATCTCCCGGATATATCTTTATGATCTCTAGCGTTTTATGAAAATAGTCCACCCATATTAATAAAACTAATACCGCACTATTAAAGGTATTCACTTAGTTCGAAAAACTAAAGATTCTTCAAAGCTTTTACTAGGGATTCCTTCATTATTGGAAAAAAAAAATAGCGGACTGTAAGTAAATTATAAACCTTTTTAAAGGGGTATTATTATTGTCCTAAATACCCTTTTTAAATTATTAATGTAGCAGAAGATTACGGCTTTAATTTAATAAGGCATTTCTTCATTTTAAGAGGTTTAACTTAACAATTTACGATGTTTATAAAATATTTCCCACTTATTGAGTTTATGAGGTAAAAGATAAGACCGTCAAACCCTATGAAAAAATCCGTCTTATAATGAAGGGAGACAATAATGTCGGCAAAAAAGATATTATAAGCTAATCGCCAACTTTATAACGGGTAAATTATCGATTAATTTTAGAGTTAACCGTCTTTTTATGCACCCCCTAAAACATTTATATTATATGTCGTTATATTATGTAGTTTATATATAATCGAAGAAGTATTTCAAATTCTGTATTTGAGCCTATAGACCTATAAAGCTTCGAAATCATTATTTACCTGGGACGATCTTACGTATTCTAAAACCGCTCTACGGATTCGTTAAAGCAAGAGTATATTAGTATAATACCTACTAGAGGTATTATATTAAGCGGTTCAAAATAGCCAACTCGACCTTCTACCATTGTTTTCTGGTTTGAATATTACGTTTCAAAGGATTTACATTTACTGTAATATAAACGGATGATCTATTAACTCTGTGTAATACGTTGTTTTTCGCCATGCAAAAGAGGAAACTTTTGAAGGCCGGCCTAAAAGCGAAACCTAAAGTATACCTAGCGGAAGACCGTATAATTAACTTCAATGACGTTATAATTACATTTTTGATCGATAATTCATATTCTATATAAAAGGGGTAATGAAATCAAGTTGCTTTTATTAATCTAATAAGCATAAAACAAACTAACAAATACAAATATTAACGTATACGTGAATCATGAGTCGTATTAATAATATAGTCGGAAGCGGAGTTTAACCTTTTAGTCACCGTATAGTATCAAACCGACTTTTTGAATAACATATATAAATAGTTTAATAAACTTTTTACGTAATAAATAAGTAATCCAAATCGCGGCTTACGATTTGTATCGCTCGATATACGTATAGTAAAACCTTTTGTTTTAACTAACAAATCTTTCGCGAATAACACCGATTGTAACTGGCAAATAGATTTCGCTTTTGTTCTTAGTAACGAAATACAGGTTTGGCGCGTATTTAGGCTTTATAAAAATATTATTTATTGAATTTAAATTAAGTATAACCGGGTTACTCGAAGAGTTTTAGCCTCGGAAATTTACGGCATGGTTAAAGTATTCGACTCCAAAATTATAATAATAAGAACGGTCCGGATAAATATCTTAAACCTTATTTTAAAAAACCTCACTCTAATAGTTTGCATTAATTTTTTTACCCTTTCAGAATGCCTTATCAAGCTCGGCATTACGAACAAAAAGCGCCTTATAATCTATATTATAGCTTTACATGAATCGTAAAAACGCCGCGAAATTAAGTAGACAAAGTGAATTAATGGAAGTCAAACCTAGTAAATGTAATAGTCAAAGGCGTTCCGAATAGGGTATTAACATTGTTAGAAAAGGTTTGCGACTTTACCTCAGTTAATCGATTTATATCTCGTATGTAATACTTCCCTTGCATTTTGCCTATTTATACCGCTGTTATAATCCGACCTACGATGGTAATCCAAGTAGGTACCAAATGGAGTTTACTATTAAGGTACAGTGGAAGACTAGAAGAGGCTACTGTGGCCCACCGTGCAAGACCTATGGGCATGGCCAGTGTCCAACCCATCACGTGCACTCATACATGCTGTATATGGACCGCGCCCGATTCGCGCCCAGACCAAGCCCGAACCGGGTACTGCCTATAACGTTATATGTACAGTCACATAACCTATAGACTCAATGGCCAATGGCTTGATTAAATAACAACCGCTCCTAACATTTTGTTGTTATTTGTATTTACTTTTCACGCTGTCTTCAATATATTATTATTTTTTATGTTTACATTTATGACGCTTTGAATATAATTTAACTGTTAGTTTTTCTAAATACGACCTTACCAAAATCATTTTCACCTTTTACCTTCGGAATTTATTACCTACATTAAAATTTGTTTCTGAAAAAAACAATTTTATATTATATAGTAAACTATACTAAAGTCGGACGAATCGGCAAAGTATGAAAAGAGTCAACTATTTGCTGCTCAATGGGGAGGGAAAAGAAGGAACCGCGTCTTTGTTATTATCGTCCTCATCCTCCTTCTCCTTGATGCCCTCGCTGTTGCTATTGTTATTAATGCCACCGTTATTACCATTATCGATGCCGCTATCGACGTTGCCAGAGGAAGGGCCCTACGCCTTAGGCTATATACTTTTGGGCAAAAGGTGCGAGGGATAATTACCTTCTTTACGACGATTCGCAATAACGTCGTTGAATTCGCCTATATAATATATACGCAAGCCCGCTTTTTAGACGGAGATATCTATTGCCATCTCCTTAGGCCACCGGTTAACGCTTACTATAAATTAACATCGTTTTATTTTAGCTATTAAAAAGGTGGTTGTTTTTAGGAGCGTTACGAATAAGGCATTATAATAGTAGGTAATTATTAATTAAGGCTAAGATTACAAATTAGGAGATAATTTACTGTGGAGATGGTAAGCGTATAGTAAGGCCTTAGCCTACAGCATCAAGACCATCGAAACGGAGGCGTATCTACTACTAATCCTCTCATAGTGGTAACAGCGAGCCAACCAACCTCTGTTTTAATGGTAATCACTAATAGATTTTCCCGCGGCCGCGAACGCCACATACGGTACGTAAAGTGTATTTATTAGCAATCCAGAGACGTGAACCCGAGTACGCCGCTTTAACGCTTGATGCTTCAAAAATCATTAGCGCCAAACCTTAATGAGCCGTAAATTAAGGCGGCGAGCCTGATGAAACGCCTCGGCTTTGTTTATCAAAACATTAAAATAATATAAATTAAATGGAGAATTAATAATACGAACCGCGTTATAGCTCGACTAGGCTACGTTTTTAACGGCGATGGGTAGCCTCCATAAGTAAAGGGTTTTAACGCGTAAAGAAATGGTAAGGTTAATAACCTCAAAAGCCTTCCACTCCTTTCCTTAAATACTAAGGGAAAAGGGGGAGGGGAAAAAAGGAAAAGGGGTAACAGCTTTATCGGCGGTTACGGCGAAGGGGGAGTCGAAAAGAAAGGCGGGAATAGACGATATGCTACCCGAAAAGTCAGGGTTGGTGGTAGCGTTGGCGGTGGCGCGGCGAGCGACAATAGTGGCAGCCTCGTCCTTTTTACATTCTTGTGCTAAATGGCGACTTATATTTTTATCTTTACGAATTGATTATTCTCAAAAATAATTTAAATATAAAGTTAGCTAAGTAGCTTACCTGTAGAAGCGGTTCAACTAGTTAATTATGATAGTAGTTGTATATATATACCCTAATTGGTTAATTGAAAACTTACGTTGTAAAAGTAGGCGCGTCGTCAAATAGGAAAAAATAAGTTTTGCTTAAATTAATGATAATATATCTTTTTATAATAACCCATTAATACGCGATACCCATAATTACACCTTTATAATCATAACCCTACAATGATTAACAATTATGCTATTATCAACAGATTAAATTAACTAGGGCCTATATTATAACTACTCCCGCTGCCAAAACCACCAATTGAAACTTTAGCCGAATTTTACCACAAATCAAATTGTTACTATAGAATCGCGGATATGAGCCGCATAACAAATCAAACTGTCACTGCTGAATTATAAATATAGGCCGTACCACAAACTAAACAGTTACTACTAAATCACAAATGCGGACCGCGCCGAAAAAAAAGAAAAGATTACTTATATAGGTATTATTATATATCTTTATAGTTAATAAGCGGTCAGACTATAAGTTTTACGCTTAAAAAGTACACGGTAACGTACCACCTTTCAAGGTACAGCCTTACAAAGTACATAATAGCGTGTCACTATACAGAAGGGACATTGTAAAAGTACATGGTAAAGTGCCACTATATAGAAGAGAGATTGGCAAAGTACATAATAAAGTGCCACTACCTGAGTGAAAGCTTATCAGCTCTCACCTAAGGCATGCAATCTCCGGATGCTTCTTCTCCCTTCAATTGTTTCATCTATCTTCAATATGCACTACAACGCTTATACAATTACCTCTATATTAATATACCCAGTAAAATTGACCTTACCGACAATTACGATTTTTATAGTTGTTTCGTCATAGCCTGAACTTTTTACAAATTAAAAAAAATATTGTAATAGTTTACTCATTATATGAATGCCGAGAAATATGTCAAAACGTGTAAATTATATGTATGATTTAATACTGTTAAACTAATTAACACCAGCCTTATATTGAAGATAGTTATAAGATTATGATATATTATTGAAATAGATTTTTTGGGTAAAATTAATACAAAAGGAATTAGTTGCAAAACCCATTTACATTGTATAATCTATTCTTTTCCGCAATTTTTCTTTTTTCAACCAACGAGTGAATTAATAGGCGAAAAATTATTGCCGATGTACAAACCTATTATGGATATTTACGGTTACTGCAAAGAATGTTATTTACATAATACGAAATAATCTAAAAGTCTGACGGTTATTAAGTTTTTAGTTAAAGGTGGAACAAAAATGATAAATGCATCTATATACTTAGTTGTATTAGTAGAGTTATTTAAAAGGTTGTAAAGTTGGTTAAAATAGGCTTAAGAAATAGGTTTACGAAAGCGAATATAAGTATTTCGAAGATTAATCTAAAGCTTTAGCCAATACTATAAAGGTTATTAACAATCGACTTATAAAAAAACTTACTATATATATCGTTATATCTCATGTAAAGATGGTTAGTAAAGTTTTTGGTGACTGTTGTTGAAGTGATAGTATTAAATTTAGATTGAGAATAGATGAGGTTAATATTTATCGAATTTTAAGCGAATGAGGAGTCAATTTATAATGAATTTATGAACTAACACAAAGATTCTCATAAATAAACAGCTAATGAAAAGGTAAGGCGATTGATTAAAGCTAAAATTGACCATGATAGTAATAAGTTTCTAATTAATGAATGGATAAAGGAAATCATTTCGAAAACTAGTAATATTAAGTTAAGAAGGTCTATGGTTAGTAAAAACGAAAATTTGAAAAATACTTGAACGCCCACTTTTAAGTTACGATGGACGGGGCCATAGAAAGTTAACTAGATTACTTCATCTTTTTCATTATGGATTATTGGCCCCATCACCAGGAAAAAGAGAAGAAAATTGTATATTAACTTAATAAAACCTTACATTTAAAAGGAGGGAACGAAGAGGATAAAGTTTAATATATGAAAGAAATAAGGGTAATAATAACAACGATAATAATTAAAACGCGTCAGAATGGAATAATGATATTAACTTTCATTAGGGTAAGAGGGGAAATTTAAAAGTTAAAATATTGGAGGATTAAAACTCTAAAAGGTTAAAAAGTTGAAAAGTTGAAAAATGTTGGTGATTAAAAAAAAAAGGAAATTTGAAAGATTATTGTAGTGTATGGTAAAAGGTTTTCTTTATTTCTTTGTTCCTTTGTTCCTACCTTTTTTTTTTTTTCTTCATTCTATGTTAACCTACATCACCCCACATTAACTTTTGTTACGAATCTCAACTTTTATTTTTCTTTACTTCGTTTATATATGGCTTCGAGGATTCGGTTATATATTTATTTGGTATTTTTTTGATAGTATAGAGAATCGATATGCATGTCAAGTATTATTTACACTAAGAAAATGGCTACTCGGAGTCATGGAAGGAATTCATTAAGGATTAGTGTGATCCTCAGGCGTTCAATAAACTTAAATAATAACAACAATACAATCTGCCTCTCTACCCAAGTCATCCTCTAAATCCCTCCCGATTCACACGCTTCCAAATTCTAAAACTTCCAATTCTCAATCGTAGATTATTTGAATGTTACGGAACTAACAGTTTCGACGAATAATATATTGTTAATTTGCATACCTACTATACTGAAACTGTTGATAGGTCTGCCTATAGATGTAGGCCTTTCATTGCAACATAGTTGATGCGAATCATTGTGGTTAAAGTAACTGGTACTGCATTGGAAATTGGTTGTTGTGAGTTCTAAGTTTGGCAGACCGCTAGCTGGTCTGCACGCTAATTTGTATGGTCCAATGCTTTGACCTGTGCCAAACTTTGAAGTGGTTACCTACTGCACTACACTTGCAGTGCAGTCCTACAAACTGTAGCCAATTTGCAGTCTATACAATCAACTAAACTGACAGTTTAGTTAACTTGACTTTACTACATTTATCTGCTATTCCAACACTGGCGGCTTTTTGTTTTATGCCTGTACGCTAGCGTAGCCTGATATCAATTAGTGGCAACCTCTGAAATCTCTCCTCCATCTGCATTCTAACAACAAGCTAAACCCTTGCCAATTCCGATTATTCTGTATTGAAATTGACATTAATTACGGTTCCTCACGGCCCTTTTATTGCATTCCTCCAAGGCCTTCGTTCTTTAACTCCCGTATAAAGGTCTTTCACTACAAACCTATACGTATTATGTACTCTACCATTTGTATACATTTTGCCAATAATTCAAACTACTACCATTGCCACCTTTGCCACCATTTCTATCAACATTACTCCCCTAATAGTCTTTAAGTTTGCCAAGGAAACCCTTTTTCTTTATGTTACGTACCGGGTGGTCTAATTAACCCTCGATTCATACAGTTAACATATTACTATTTATAAACCTTTTCAAGGCGTTATGAAGCGTAACTTTAATTATAACATTGGCCGGGTTATTCTTTCCGTTAATTCACCGAAAATTATTAATTTCCCGGGTTTTGTATACCTCCTTTCAAGCTATTACATTTTTTATTCAACGTTTTTTATTAATTTACCCAACTTTAATAGGTATTTATAAAGGCTTGGGAAGTCTGTATTCATTATTCCAGGTATCGGAGGCAATCCCAACTATTTAGTGATAATCTTTAACGTATCGTTAGTTACCATACCGATATTAAATCTTGTCATTATACCGTAGACTTTTACGGTTAATACGCTTTATATTATACGGTCATATTTAACTGATAACTAGTGTACGAGTTTTACGGTAATTATAAAAAGGGTTTTAAACTTCTCTTCGTTGATACACATTATGAGTAATATGATTTACAATGTAAAGTTAATATTATTAGCAAACAACCTATCTGTAAAGATTATTAACTTCTCCTTGATTAAATTTATCGAAACTGTTGGTAGTCCTTAAACGTTACAACGTTGTCAATTCAATTGGTCTTCGAAGTAACAGTAGTATTGCAGTAGTCAGATGGTGGATGTATTGTTCTAGGTTTGGCAGACCGCTAGCCGGTCTGCACTGTAATTTGTATGGCCAATTGCTTGGTCCGTACCTTAGAGTGAAGTGCAGCGTACAATACTCGACTTACATACAATGCGGTAAGTCCGCATAAAGCAATAAACTTGCAGTACGGTCAACTTTACTGTCAGTAAAGTTGACCTATTGCACTACATGTGATACTATTTCAACACTGACAGCTTTTTAGTTTGTACGCATACGCTAGTGTGGCTGACCAATCTTTTCTGGTTGCCACTTAATTACCTTCTCGTCAACTAGCCAGACCCCTATCAATTCCAATTGGCTTCCATACTGATTTGTACCCACTTGTATGCAAATTGACCCTATTTAGCCTGAATTGCTCCTTTGCCCCGAGGCTCAAGTTTATCAACTCCTATTAAAAGTTTTTTCGCCACAGCCCTTCGTAAATCTCTACTTCAACCGTTCTATTTAAACAAATCACCATTATCAATCCCTTAGCAATCTTCTAATTTGCCAGCATATCCCTATCCGCCATCACGTAATTTGGGCTTTCCGGGCAGCCTGTCAACGTAGCTCTCGATACGTATAGTCAGCCTATTACTATCTATAACCCTCTCCAAAGCCTTATTTGGCGTTGCCTTCTTTATAATATCTACGGGGTTGTCTTTGCCATCGATCCATCGGAACTCCTTAATCTCTCTCTCTTCGTAGGCTTTATGAAGTATTATTACGTCGATCATTAGGCGTTTTTCGCTGGTGGTTCCGAACTTTAAAAGGTATTCTAAAAGGCTCTTTAAGTCGGTATAAATTACTACCAGAATAGTAGAAATCTTTAACTGCTTGGTAATAAGGTTAAAAATTTCACAAGTACCATGCCTATATTAAAGGTTGCTATTATACTGTAAACCTTTAAAACTAATACGCTTCGTATAATCTTTTTACACTTAATTGAGGTTTAGTAAATTAAATTGCCGATAATGTTAAACTAGTCTTTCTACCTGTCCTTATTAACGAGGATTATTAAGAAACCAATTTTTAAAGATAAGTCGGTGTTAATTGTAAAGGATACATTCGTAAAAATTATTAGTTTGGTCTTTAAAGGGTCGATTAGGATTATTTTAATTCCGTGGTCTAAGTTTCGCATTTACCACTTAAACCTTTCCTTTAATTGGTTAACATCCTTATCCATTAGTATTTCTCCTTGTGTCGTAATAAATCGATTGTAAAAGGCTTCTGGTTGGCATAGGATAGTAATATAACTACCTCGAGTACGCTGTTTTAGGTATCGTTAAGCCCTGGCTTAATTACTCTTATTAATTGTAGCTAAAATAACGTCTTAGCCCTTTTAGCGAAAGCTGAAACCGGTATCAACACTAAGTATACGGATTGATAATCCATTAAAATCTAACTAGGTGTTTTCTGTTAGTGTCGTTACCGGTTTATAATTCCAAAACTTAAAGTCCTTAATCTTTTATTATTCCAATTCCATAAAGCTAATCGTTTCTACGGAAAGGGAATTGTTAGTTTATATACCTACCACGCCGAAGTTTTTCTTTTACATTACTAATAGATATGGATTATAGGTTAAAGACTTTATCGCTAGCCGTAATTTGAAATACTACTAATAGGTTAGAAGTTCAGAAAAGCTTATGTTAGCTAATGCGTATAGTGGTTTAATATAACGTATTCCCGTGCCTAAAGTGTATATGACACGAAGTTCCTGTGGTAGTTTTAGTAATACGAGCCGTTGGAGATCCTTTCCTAATTATATATAGGTTTACGTTATATTACGACTATTAAGTATGAATTTTCCTTTAGTTTCAGTTAGTAAACCTGCTATTCAATCGACCATCAAATGCTAGCTAATTTTTATAATCGTTGGCAATTATATAAGGATTTAATTTTTTTCTTCACTACTATATCTTTAAACAATTAAACGTGATTTTTCGTATGGCCGCCCTGTAGTCTTGCCTTTAACCTTGTAAACAATTCTCAACTTAAAAATTATGACATTCGGATTTTAAATATTAAAATCGGTTTTCGATACGAATTACATAACCCCTAGAATTAATTAACCGTTAATTTCGACCTTATCGCTTTTTTAAAAATATTTGTAAAAAGTCTTAATAATTCCGTATACCCGAAGCTTTAATGCTAAGTCTTTATTATCCTTTTCTTTACTATTTACCTAAGTAGTATTATATATGTGGCTCGGTATGTATTCCTCCTCTTTAACGTTTTTCTTCTTCGGAGGTTTTCTGCGCCGGTGGCGTTTTATCGATTTGTCGATAACGAGTAAAAGAGGTTCGTATTAGCTAAGTAGTATGGCTTAAAGGGTTTAAGGGTCTTTATTTTCAATATCCCTAATGTAAGGTTTATTCTAAGTGGTTTAAAAAGGTATACGACCGTTAGTAGTTTTAACAACGACTTCAAAATTAGTGATATTGAATATTTTATATGGTCGTTTCTATTTGCACGGATTCTGCTATACGAGTACTTTACTTTATAATGATAAATAAAAAACGTCGATTATTAAAGGGCTGTTTTTAGAGTTAAGGGCGTTATTAAATTGGCGGCGTGCCGATTGTTTTTGTAGTTTTCTTAAAGCTTGACGGAGATTCACTCGTTAGACGTAGGTATGCCCCAAAGACTAAAAGCGTTAGTACTAAGTCGTTAAAGCCTATGGTATCGTTGAAACTTTTTACTAATATTTTTAAATGTATCTCCGGATCCGTAAAACTTTTAATCTTTAACGTAAGAATATTATATACTCGGCGAAGTAAGGCGTATACCCTATTAAAGTTCCTAATACTTTATTAGGCTTTTATAGGTACCTATTTGTACTAAATACCCATTATTATGACATTTTATTAGAATTACATTATAACAAAGTTTATACTAGTATCTTGGACGACGACGTTAGGTGGATGAAGGTACGTGTTAATCCATAGTATCCTTAATATTTCTCATATATCCTTTGCCGATAGGGACTTTAAAAACTTAGTTTCGTAAAAAGAGGTTGCGAAATTAACGACGTAAAGGACAGACTTATTATCTAAGTAAAACACATTAGCGAAAATCTCGTAATTAAAATCCTTATCGTCTTTTAATGTAAACTTAAATCTCTAGGAGGCTTAGGCATACGTTTAATAGTGGTGGCAAAGCATTCTAATAAATTTTAAGGTAAAGTATTTTATATCGTTATACGTTACGGACTTTAGAATTTTTTCATAACTTGTTAACGGCTGGGTAATTAAAACGTCGATGTAATTGACGTATATTAAACTTTGTTGAGTTTAATAATATTGTTTTAGGGCTTTCAAAGTAAAACTATAGGTGCCCTTACTTAAAGGCGAGTGGAAACCTCTAGCCGTTTTTAACCAGCACGTTTACGTTAACGTTAACGTTGATAACGAGGGTCTCTATGTTTTTTAAGTAAAGTAGGAAAGGGGTAAAGGATTAAAGGATATAGAATGTAATCGTTCCTATAACATTTTAAATTTCTGTTATCTCTAGTAACAATAATTATTCGCTTGTATGAAAGCTAACTTTAGCTTTGCCCGCATCGTAACGATTAATCTTAGTAGCTATAATGCTTTCCCTCCGCAACTCTTTATACTACGAATAACCTCCTATTAAATACCTAACTGTTCTTATATCTGATATAATACCTTAAAACGTATGGTTCACGTAACGATCGTAAAGGTTAAAGGTATATAAGGGGCCAGGGGCTTAATTAGGGTAAAGGTAAGGGTTTTTACTACCTAAACGATATAATAAAACGTAATTGGCTAATTATTAAGCTGCATTGAGAGTAGTTTCTTCGTGTTACTTAATTTTCTTAGGGGCGTTAGCGGTATTAATTGGTTTATCCCCTTTAAAGTTTATGATTTAATCCAAGCAATTTTATTTAGAAATAGTAGGATATTAGGTGCGGTGGACTAGTTTCTTATCATTACACTCGGCAGGGGGTGTTAAGTTAACTAACAGCTAGATTTGCCATAAATCTAACATTTCTTGCTATTATTACGATGATAGTGTTTACGGTTAACAGGTCTGCCTAAATCTTATTAGCTTTAACGTAGCTGCTACCTCTAGTTTAAGGCTGGTAGGCCAAACCTTAGGCTTTATAGGCGCCCGTACTTACGATCGATGTAATTAATTACCGTAAAGTCGTCTTTATCTACGTTAAGAAAATTCCCGACTTAGGAGTATATATTAAGCAAATTTGATATACACGTTATTACAGTGATAAACAAGGACCGTAATTCGCTAAAAAAAAAAAAAAGCCTTCACAGGTAGTATTTAGGCGTTGTAAGGTGTATTTAAATTCGTTAACGCCCGTAACTATTACCCGTACCTGTTTACAAAGTGTGGTATCGCTAACTTAAACTTTCCCTATTACTTTTTAATATAGTATTAATTTGTTAAACATCTAATTAAAGATATCTATAAATATTCCCTTTCTTTTTACTATTATTATAATTCATCTTATAGTGGCCTCATTTATATAATATTATGTAAAGTAAATGTTTTACTCGAAATACCTCTTTATATTATCGTAGATTTCGCGAAATGTAGTTATTTGAGTTAGTAAGGTTAGGTAATAGTCCTTAGTATATCTTATGAGGATTCTGGAAAATAGTAAGTAAAAATTTAAAGGAGGAACCTCTATGTATTTGTAAATATTTTGAAAAAAAGGCATTATCTTAGTATCGAAAAGGCTATAAAGCTCTTTGTCGTATTTTTCTATATTATCTCAAATCTTGGTGAAGTTTGTAAATGATTTATAATTAATATTAACTATTTTAACCGGTTTGGAAAAAGGGTCGCGATAATCTTCCTAACTGTAAGTAGTGTTTCCTGACGGTTTAAGCTTTAAAGTCTTTAAGATACGATGCTAAGGATAATTACCAATTGCCTAACCCGAAGGGTAAAATACTATAATAAAACCTGTAATAGGCTTCCACGTATAAGAAAACGTAAACGGGGGAGGGTTTTAAAAGATCTAGCGATTAAATTACTAAAGGGAGATAGGTACTTAAAAGTTTTTAAAAGTCTAACGATTTTTCTTAATTAACTAATGTAAAGTGTTTACTTTAATACCTCTAGCCGCTTTAACAGCTCTTATTTTACGCGCTTCATCACCGTTTCAAACGTACTTCGCGTTATCACATAACGGTATTAAACTGCTGGACAAGTTAATAAGTTTCTTATATCCAACGCGTAAAAATGCTTAACTTAACTAGAGGTAAAGGGGAGGTTCCTTAAATTGTATATATGGTTATTAAGGTTTTTAATGCACTTTCCTTTAGGTCGTAAGTCTTAAGGGTATTCTTTAAATTAGGTTAATTTAAAAAAGGTTTTCACCAACTTAGTAAAGCCTTTTTTGAAAATATAAATTCCTCAGCGTTTAAATGAAACTTTTAATCTTAACTTAATTCTTTTTTTAATCTTTTTCTATATGTGAAAAGTCCAGTCATCTAAGAAGTAACGAAAGTTTCTGAAGGTTCGGGCGCCGCAGTCAAGTTATTCACCGTTATCTTACTCAACGATACCATAGCTGACGAAGTTTGCTAGGTAGTTTTCGGTTAAGTTTTCGTCAACGTTCTCCCTCCAAAGGTCGTCGTTCTAGTGTTTAGTGAAGATAAGTCCGAATGCTCCAATTGCTTCTTTCCTAGCGAGGTCGGTAATAACTTTAAAGTAAGCTTTGGCGGTAAACATCTCAACGTTTTGACCTATGTAGGACTTGGTGGGCATATAAAGCAAGGAGCTTGGTGATTTTTGGGCGTAAGGACTTGGTGTTTTCGGCGTAAAATCGCGTAGAAACTTGGCGAATTGTCGACTTGACGACTTGGCGACTTGGTGACTTGGCGACTTGGCGACTTTGCGACTTGGCAACTTGGCGACTTGGCGACTTGACGAAAGGTCGCGCGAAGTGACTTTCTTAGCGCGACTTGGTGTTTTCGCTTGGAGCAGTAAACTTGACGATTGAGGTGATATAGAGAGTGAAAAAAGAGTAAAGTAAGGCAAAATTTTGATGTAGAGGGTGTGATCAGAGGTTGTTTGTTGTTAGTTGAGGGCGAAGGTTGAAAGTTATGGTTATTTGACCGTAGGACTTAGTCGTTTTTCTGTAGTAGTAGCACCCATAGTAATACTAACTTAACCGTTTGCCAACTTGCTGAACTTTAAGACTTTTGATAGTTAATCTCAACGTCTTTAAGAAGAATTACTAAAGATTTCTTGGTGTTTTCAAGTAGCGATACCGTCGATTACTTTCAGATCGCCGTTATGAAATGGCGTTACCCAGAAATCTTCTTTAATTTCCTGCCGTTGTGGACTAGCGCAGTACTAATAAAGGTCTTTGTCTAAAATCTTTCCTCTACCCTAACCGTTGTTGTTAACGTAAAGCGTAACCGGAAAGTAGCCTTTTCTTTTACTTAGCTTATTTGTGCTTAACCTAATAAGCACTGATTAGTGTTAGTAAGCCTTAAATATTACAAAGTTGTCGATTCGATTGGTCTTCGAAGTAACAATAGTATTGCATTAGTCAGATAGTAGATGTATTGTTCTAGGTTTGGCAGACCGCTAGCCGGTCTGCACTGTAATTTGTATAGCCAATTGCTTGGCCTATACCCTAGAGTAAATTTCAGCATACTGCACTCGACTTACACCTAATGTGGTAAGTCCGCACAAAGCAATACACTTGCAGTACAGTTAACTTTACTGTCAGTAAAGTTGACCTACTGCACTGCATGTGATACTATTCCAACAGAAACTATATTAATCCGTCGTTTCGAGTGGTCCAATCCATTAAAATTTTTCATTTGACTTGTTAAAGTCCTCGTCTTGTAAATCTTATATCAATACTGTAAAAGATAGGTCGTACAATGTTTCTGTTTAATTTAACGTGGTAATATAAACTGTACGAGCCCTTTGCTTCAGGTATCTTTGTAATTTTGCCTTGTCGGCTTTGTCGATAGTTGTTAAGCTCGTAGCTTGCTATTTTTGACATGGGCTAATATAAGTGCCATCTTTAGCTTCAATACTATAAGTGCGGATTAACGATTTATTAAAGTTAAGTTGTATATTCTTAGCTAACTTTTCTATTAACTTATTCTTTCAGAGGCCTAATTTCTTGATAATAAGCTATTTTGCCGTTACAAACTTAGTATCTTCGGAAAAAAGGGTATTTTTAGTTTAAGTACCTATGATACCGAAGTTTTTACTTTTCGTAATTAATAGGTAGACGTTAAACGTTAAATTTTCTATGCCTAACTTATTTTTAAAATAGGTCAAATAAGTTCAAACCAATCAACGCCTAGTTGGGCTAGTCCATATAGAGGTTTAATGTAATGTATTACTGTGCCGGCCGGAAACTTATCCTTTGGTTTTTCGGAAGTTTTAATAATATAATCCGTTAAAGATTGGTGGTACATTGCAAGTACACTTACTTTATATCCCAGCTTCTAAGTGTAAACTAGCGTTTTAATTTTATAGTTAAACTATTAATAATTACCAAGATTAAACGCTGGTTAATATTTTTGATTTTAGGCAATTAAATAAGGATTTAGTCTTTAATCTTATTACTGTATCTTTAAACGATTAACCTTGATTTTTCGTACGGCCATTTTATCTTTTAAATTACATTAACGACATAATTTAGATAATTTTTTCGTAAAACAAGGCCGTTTATCTTTATCTGGTCACTTTCCTTAAAAGGTTTACCTGGTATGTTAATAATGCCTTTAACACGTAACCCAAGGACAATTTTTCCGTTAGACTTTTCTTTTTAAAACACTCAAGCCGTTGTATATATTTTGCGAGGCTTATAATCCTTATCGCCTTCTTTCTTTTTAGTGTATATCTTCCTTTTAGGTAGTTTTTTACGCCTTTGAAATTCTATTAGCTTATTAATAATCGACTTGGGAGAATTATATTGGTTTATTCGCTTAACTTGGACGTTATTGATGTTAGTATCTTTATTAAACTTAAAAAAAATTATACGACTGACCTATGTAATTCGGAAAGTGACAAAGCCGTTAGTAGTTTTAACCATCACATTTGTGTTAATAATATTTAACATTTTATATAGTTCATCTTATTCACCTAGCTTTCTTCATATAAGGACTTTATTTTAAAAGGGAAGGGGTAATACATCTATTATTCACGGTTCGTTTATGTTGTTAAGGGCTTTATTAACCTGGCGGCGTGCCAATTCCTTTTTTTAGTTTTTTTAGTACTTTGCTATATATTATACGTTTGAAGATGTTTAGCTATGGTGGTGACTAATTTATCATACGTAGGTAGGCTCTAAATAATATTAAAGTTGTTATACAAATCTTTAGGGTTAATAGTATCGTTAGGGCCCTTTATCGCTATTCAAAGCCATGCTTTTCAATTTGTAAAGTTTTAGATCTCCAAGGTAAAGATATCGTAAGCCTTTCGTAATTAGTTGTAAGCATTTCCGACCTTAACAATACCCTAATAGGCTTTATCAAGGACCTGTTTACACTAAATCCTTATCAACTTAATATTAACATGAAACTTCATTATAGCAAAGTTGGTACTGACAATGTAAATTAACACGTTTAGCAGTCTAAAGTACGTGTTAATCCACAAAGTACGTATTTTCATTTACGTTTCCTTCGCCGTAATAGTTTTAAGGAGCTTAACGCTGTAAAAATCTGTCACGGAATTTATGACGTAAAGTATTGACTTTCTGTCTAGATAAAACACGTTGATGAAAACTTTAAAATAAAAGTTTTCATTTTTTTCAACGTAAATTAAAACCTTCAGAGGGTTTATAAATTCATTTAGCAGTGGTAGTAAAGCCTTTAAATTACTTTTAACGTCGACAAGTCCGTATTTTCGTTACCAGTCGCTTTTTAAACTTTGTAAAACCTATTAGCTATCGGGTATTCAAACCTACGATATAGTTAATGAAGTTCTAACTTTGATAGATTTAATATCACTACCTTTGGGCTTTAAATATAAAACCAAAAATTCCTCTATTTAAGGTTAAGTTGAAACCTTTTACCGCCTTTGATATAAATCAATTCGTTAGTCCAAACTTTAACATTAATGCCGTTGTTTCTTTATATCTGTAAGGTAAAAGAAAAAAGGATTGTGGGATTTCAAGATGTAGAAAATAATAGGACTAACCATAGTAGTAAAAGTTGTCGATTTTAGTAAAGAGAGATTTTTTCCAAGGTTAAAGCTAACCTTAGCTTTGCCGGTATCCATGTAGTCAAGTTTCGTAATCTTATTCTTGTTCCTTCATAACGCGATGTATTACGAATAGCCTTCTGTTAAGTATTGTACTGCTTCAGTATCCGGAACAATACACTGAAAAACCTGTTCTGTATAGCGATCTAAAATGGTAAAAAGGTATATAGAGCCAGAAGTTTTATCGTTATGTTGGTGATAAAGGTTTTTACCCATTAGGCGATATAGAAAGATGAATTCAGCGAGTTATTACTTTACTTTTAAGTCGATGTCAGTATTTTTATACCAATCGATAGCCTTAGGCTCTTTGTTTTCTCTTTAACCTCTTTCCCTTTAAATTTTGTAACTCTCAAAATACAATCCTAATTCAATATATAATGACAATATATAAAATATATTATTTACTTTACTTCGCGTTCGGTAACGGTATAACTTGTTAACCAACAACCTCATTTGCTACAAATTCTATATTTTTTAAAGTTTAAGTTGTAAGTAAACTTTTTTCGCTTACTTAAAGACCTTAAAGAAAAAGGATACCTTTTTCCGCAAGTATTTTGGTCACATCCCCAGATCCGGGCCTTCTGTTAACCATACTAACCGGTCCTTCCGTACTTACGGTCGATATAATACATGTAAAAGGGGTTTTCTTTGTCGTTGTTAAACTTTCAAGCTTGGGGGTACATACCAGTTGAACTTAGAACTCTAGTCGTCACAGTCGTTGACGAGGAATGCAATTGGCTAAAAGAAACCCTTTAAAGGTGACATTAGGGCAATATAAGGCATATTTAAACTTTTTATAGCCCGTAACAGCTTGGTGGACCTACTAGCGTAAAGTTTCTTTGCCAGCTTCCACGTTCCCTATTACTTATTAGTAAAGTATTAGCTTGTTCATTATCTAATTAAAAAGATCCATTTAGCTCTTCATCTTCTTTAAAAATTTATACGTAAGGCCATTAAATAATATTCTAATGGTTGTAATACTAAATAAGGTTGATATTATATTTGAAGTAGCTTTTCAAGCCATCGTAAATTTCTCGAAAGGAAAAGCAATTTGTTAGGTACCAGGGGTAGTAATCCTTAGCTTTACCAGTAATTATACTGGGAAATAACAAGTGAAAACTTGGTAATTTAACTCTTATTTAACGGTAAATATTTAAAAACGGTCGCAACTTAAAGTCTAAAAGGTTATACAGCTTACCGTTATACTTCTATTTTCTTGCTCAAACCTTAACGAACATAATGATTACCGCGTAATCCATATCCACTATAAAAATATATCGAAAGGTAATAGTAGTGTATTGGTTCTAGAAATATTTCTAATCCTTTGATTAGTATTAAAGTTGGTACTAGTAAGCAAAATATTTACTTTTAACCGAATTTAAAGGGAAAATCCGGTAGTCCTACCCGCAATAGGCTTGTATGTAAAGCCATTTTTTCCTTAATTTTTATATTAGAACTGGAAGTATTATATAGATTGGGGGAAAAGGTCTTAAAATTTCCGCCGCGATGGACTTCGTAATGATCCTATTAATATTAAGGGATACATAGAGGCTCCTGCTTAATTAACTGGTAATCTTAAGGGCTCAAAGCGTATAATTTAATCAATTCCTTACGTCTAATAGTATTAAACTATCAATTCTACACAAAAGGGTTTAAAGAACTTATTTGGGTTTAAGTAGAACCTTACGAACGTATGAAGGGGCGTTATAGGATGCCGTCGCTAGCGATACCTCTACTCTTTTTTCGAATTCATTAAGGGTTTTCATCTGTTACGCATTTATATAATAGGTAGTCAAGATTACTATATTTCTCTCTTCTCATAGGGAGTTTGACCCCTTTATTAGCCAGTTCTCTTTTTAGCCTAGTCTTGACTTACCTATCTGTTACCTTTTACATATCCAAATTCCATTCGTTAAACCATTCATAAAACTTATCGAAAGCAACAGGTCTCATATTACGTCCGGTAAAAACTAAATCGAGGATATAATAACTAATGTAGTTCGTCAAGTGCTTGGACGTAGAGTTTTTATCAGGGTTAGTTTACCAAAAGTCGTTGTCGAAGTGCTTAACGAACGTAAATCCAAAGTTTATAGTTTATGCCTTCCGAGCAAAATCGATAATAACATTACACTTATCGTTACCTAAAGCAATTGTAATGAAAAATAAAAAATGTAAAAGAAAAAAGAGTGGTATTAAGTGGTAAGTTATAGCTTTGCCGTCAAAGTTGGTGTAGTTTAAAGGTCATAAGACTTAATCGTTTTTGCTATTTAAAATTTGCAGTAATAGTACCCGCAGTAATAGTAGTAGCCTCAATAGTACTAACTTAGCCTTTTGCCAACTTGTTTACTTGGTAATCTTTAAGACTTTTAAACGGTAAATCTCAACTATTTTCTTCAAAAAGGAATGATAAAGATTTTATAGTGATTTCAATAGCGATACCGTCGCCTACTTATGGACTATCGCAAACAGCTGCACAGCCTATAAGTCTTCCCTACTTTCTACCGCAGATATCTGCACGAATTATAGGGTCATTTTGCAAAAATAATTCTTTTATCTTGCTGAAAAAAAGCGTAACAATAGGAAAGTTGCTTATTCTTCAACTTAGCCAATCTGTGCTTAACTTAATAAGCACTGATTAGTATTAGTAGGTCTTCCTATAGATATAGATATATTCATCTTCGACCTTACATCAACTTTCTTGGTATGGGTGCACAGACCACCTTGTTAAGGAGGGTAGGGGGCCTATACTGTAAACTCTAATAGTACCTACTTCCGAGAAGATTTTTCAGGTCCAGTCGCTCTCAACACCATCACTTCGTATGCATCCAATTACACCACATTATTACTAATTGGCTTTATCATCACTTAAATCTTTTTCGGCGACCTATTCTTAGCTATGAAGATTGTCATCAGTCCGGCGTACCGCTCGCACAGCGGTGTATCTAGAAAACAGCTCTTATAACCAACGATTTCGTCCCTTATTACTTGTGCTAACATGGCCCTTCAGATTTAAACTTTTACTACAATACAAGTTTGGTTTCTTTTACGCTTTAAGGTCTTAAAAAATACCTTTATTATAAGCTCTCACACTTGATGGATCGATTTATTTATTTATTCATTTATTTTTAAACCGCTTCTACTTATATCAGCGCTTCGCCCGCTTAGTAGGGCCTTCGACTTTGCTTTGTATTCCTTTAGCTATCTACAAAAGACTTTTCACGGCACACCACCCGCTTCATGATATACCCTATTTTACGATTTTTTATACTTTTTACGCTTTCGGTCTGTACAAAAAGGTTGGCTTGTGCTATAAAGTATATCTTTCTCTCGAATAGTAAAGTATGTCTTTTTCATCGCTATAGGTCTTTAACTAAAATATATATGTTTTATATGCCTTTTATTATTTTAGAGCTGTCAAATCGTCGATACAGGTAAGCATCGAACGGGGACGGAGATAACCTTATAATACGGCCTAGATAAAGCTATAGTTTTTACGCTCTTATGGGTCTTTAAACTGTAGGATACCTTAAAGCCTTTACTAAAAGGCTGGCTTAATGATTAATTTTTGGCAAAGTTTTTTCTTTTTTGTTTCTATTTTATAGGAAAAGGTTATACATTTAGGGTAATGGACTTTCTTTTATAGGTATATTAGGTCGAATTTCTTTTCTAAAACACTTTATGGTATCTGTTCTCTTTTACGTGGCACGTGGATAAATTTATACGAATTTGGTCCATATTTATAGTTTCCGAAAAGTTTATGGCACGTAGTAAAAGCCAATACAGTTAATTATAAGACTCTAACTGTATTTAACACGTATGTATAACATATTGATCGAAAATTAGCCACAAGTGTTAAATATTAGATTTTCCACTTTATATACTTGTTTAGTTTGGGACGGGGTCTTCATTGGTAATATTTTGTTTAACGAATTATATGGTATAACTTGGAAACAGGAATTTTTGAATAGGGTGGTTATTGAAGGGTAGGAACATTCAAGTTGCGAGCCTCCCTGCCAGCATATGTTCCTCTTACATTTACGAGAGTCACACTATACTAGCTATATGGTGGGTACTGCCCGGTGATAGTAAATCAAAAAAAAAAAAAAAATATATATATATATAGGCCTTTCGTTGCAACGTAGTCGATTCGAATCACTGTGGTCGGAGTAACTAGTGCTGCATTGAAAATTGGTTGTTGTAAGCTCTAATTTTGGCAGACTGCTAGCTAGTTTGCACGCTAATTTGTATATCTAACGCTTTGACCTATGCCCCACTTTGAAGTGGGAACCTACTGCACTATACTTGCAGTATAGTTCCACAAATTGTAGCCAATTTGCAGTTAGTACAATCAACTAAACTAACAGTTTAGTTGAATTAACTTTACTGCATTTGTCTGCTATTCCAATATAAACCTTTATCCGCTTAAATAATAAACAGGTATAGGTTGTACGTGAAATATTTCATATATATTTTGAACTTAAAATGCAACTGATAAGTTAAAACCCAATTAACTCCTGTTTTGGCTAATCTGTATCATGGTTTAACGTATTGTATAACTATTTATAATGGTTACCTTTTTGTATTTTACTATCACCTTGAAATGCACACTATATTTACTGTATAATATGATCTTTTCTAATGTAAAGTTACATATGCCGGCGAGAAAGGTCACAATCTGAGTATTCTCACTATATACCAACCAACACACTATTTAATTCTCCTCTTATAAGTTATATCCTCTAACTTATTAAACAAACCACTATATTCCTTCAAATACATAAATTCAAAACATATCCTCCATACATATGGCTAATTTCCAAACACTACACTATATATGGTTATTGAATGTCGATAAGGTCTTATATCAACTATATAGGTCCCCATGTTATGATATAAACCTATTCACATAGAAAATGTAAATTGCATTTGTATGAATTTTATCTATTTTGTTATATAGAAAAAAAAAACATACTACTAAATTCATCGAATAGATTCCCAACCTATTATATATGTAACAAAATGCAACCTTTATTCATAAAACGTATTATTATATAAAAACCTTTAGCGAGAAACCAGACCCCAAATCCGCCTTTTAAATAAGGTCTCAAAGTACTCTATAGTTTAGAGACCCGTAACATTGTACGGGCATGAACACTATAACCTTAGCTAAGCCGTGTTATATAGCCTTTGCAGTCACCATTCAACGCCTACTCTTATCGAAGATATAATAGCTTTGAAAGAGTGAAAGGGCTTATAAAACACATATATCTTGACTAAGAGTCTTTTTCAATAAGAGAGACATACTCTACAACTTGTTCAGCAAGTCACTTCTTTGCCACGTACCATAAACCTGAAAAGTATAAAAAAACGTAAAATACGGTACATTAATAAATAGGTGGGAAGTCTAGAATAGCCTTTAATGAACAGCTAAATATCCAAAATAAAGCCGAAAACGAAAGCCTCGCTGAAAGAGCGGAGCACCAATGGGTGGTAGCGGTTTAAAAATAAATAAATGAAGTCATCAAATTCTAGCGTTTATAACAAAGGTTTTTTCTTAAGACCATAAAGCGCAAAGGGAACCAAACTTTAGTTGTATACTAATATAAGTCCAAAAGACTATATTGGTATAAGTAGTAAGAGACAGAATCGTTATTTATAAGAGCTGTTCTCTGAATACATCGCTATGTGGGTGGTGTGCTGAGCTGACAACTATCTTCATAGCCAAAAAGGGGTCGCCGGAAAATATCCAAGTAGTGATAGAGCCGATTAGTAATGTTGTCGTAAAATAGGATGCATATAAAGTGATGATGTTAAGAACAACTAGATTTTTTAAAAAAAAAAAAATCTCGAAAGTAGGTACTGTTAGAGTTTACAGTATAGGCCCCTAACCCTTCTTAACAATGTGGTCCGTGCATATATACTAAGAAAGTTGATTTTAGGTCGAAGATGAATGGGTTCTTTTTACAGAGTTCTTGAGGTAATTTTAGTAAAACAATCCTCTATAAATAAGTTGTTTACTTCATAAAAGCTTAAGTAATATTACGACTATGAAGAATAAATTTCCCATTAATAGTTACTATGAAACCTACTAACAATATAATTTCTAAACGTTAGCTAATCTCCTCAATCTTCTTCAATCATATAATGATATAGTTTTAGCTTTTGTTACCCCATTCCTACGTATTTATATGTAACTTTTCGTATGATTTAATTGTAGTTTCTTCATTTAACTGGTAAATATTCTTCGACTGTAAAATCATGACGTTAGAATCCTCAAGATTGAAGTCACGTTTCAATACAAATTATATTACTCTTCGTATAAATATTTCATGAATTTCAATTTTATATCTTTCCTTAAAAGATTTATGTAAGGTTTTGATAATTCTTTATATACGGAGTTTAATATCTAAGTTTTAATTATCTTTCTCTTTTTTACTAACATAAATAGTTATATAAGTGTTCTCTGGTATGTATTTTTAATCCTTATATTTGTTATTCCTCCCCTTTAATTGTTGGCTGCGCCGCCGTCGTTTTTTCAACTTATTCATTATACAAAGGGGAGGGTTATATTAGCTCATTCGTTTATTTTAGGGATTTTATCCTCATTCACCTCAATTTATAGTTTAATTTAGGCTTTGTGGAATATCGTAAAACCATTAACAGTTTTAATAATTACTTCGGAGTTGGCTATACTTAAAATCTTAAATAAGTTATCATATTTTCCTGGGTTTCATCATACGAATAATTCTTTTTATAATGGAAAAGTTAGCATATTAATCGTCATAAAACCGTTTATAATGTTGATGAAGTCATTAAATTAGCGTTTGGCATATTCCTTCTGCAATTCTTTCAGAGATTTACTGTACACTATAACCCTCTTCTAAGTATTTCCTAATAAAAAATATTTACACGTCAAATAAGGGTATACTTCAAATGCTAGTAACGTTAATATTAGGCTATAAAAACCCATGGTGTTATTTAATCCCTTGAACGCTATTCAAAAAAGTGCCTTTAAATTTGTAAAACTTGTAATATCCAACGTAAGAATATTATATGCCCCTTAAAAAAGCGCGTGCATCCTTTTAACCTTCCCTATATTTCAATGGGTTTCAACAGGTACTTATTTATATTTAATTTCACTTATATTATTATTAACTTAAAACTCCGCCGCCGTAGAGTTAGTGACGACATCGTAAACAATAATATTTAATAGCCTCAAGTAAGTGCTAATCCATAGGATTTTTAACTCATTTTGAATATCCTTCGCCGACAGCAACTTAAGGAATTTAACGCCATGAAAGGAGGCTACCAAATCTATAATGTAAAGAAAAAGTTTGTCGTCCAAGTCGAAAACGTTAGTTAACATGTTACAATTGAAGTCTTTATTATCTTTTAACGTAAACTTAAACTTTTTAGGTGTTTTAGCATAAGTTTGACAATCTTAGTAAAGCTTTTCAATAGCTTTGAACACGAAATATTCTATATTTTCATACCTTGAAAACTTGAAAATTTAATATTACTTATCTATAACTGAGTAATTGAAGTTTTGGTATAGTTACCTTATCTCCAGCTTCATTAAGGTTATTAACTTTACCTTTAACATTAAGAAATGAAACCATATATATCTTTATTTAAAGGCGAAAGGAAATCTTTAGCCTTTTTAATGAACTTATAAATGTTAACATCAATATTAACGCCGAGAATTTTTATGTTTTTCAAATAAATATAAATGTGATACCGAACTTAATAATGTAAAACGTAATTAGTTTAACAACTATTTATAACATCGTTAATACTATTAATAATAATTCATTACATAAGCTAAAGCTAACTTTAGTTTTACCAACGTTTTAACAATCAATTTTCGTAATGGTAATAGTTTTCAATTGTTACATAATTTATTATAATACCATTCTGTCAAGTACCTTACTACCCCTATATTTTACATGATTCCTTAAAAAGTATACTTGGCGTAATGATTGCAAAAACTCAAGTTATATAACAAGTTAAAGGCTTGATTGATATAGGGAAAAAAAGGGTTTTTACTTATTAGGCAATACGAAAAGACATCGTCAGTTAATTACTAGACCAATTGAAAAACAGTATCTTTATAATATATAACTTACTTGAACGCGTTATTTTTATCTTATAACACATCATCACCTTCTTAATTTACAATAAAATATAAATAGTTCTTTTTAAAATTAGTAAAATATTACATGAAATACATTATTTATTATTTTCAACTATTAATAATGGAGTAACTACTTAACTAACAGTTGAACTTACCACAATTCTAATACTTTTCATTATTATTACGAATATAATGTTTACAATTATGATATTTGCTTAATCCTTACCTATATTACTATCTCCATTATAACTTTTGATTTGCCGTCTTTAAACTAAAATTTCAATGTATAGACTTTCCGTATTTACGTTCAATTTAATATGTAATTAAAAAAATATTGTCATAATGACGGCACCTATTAACTTAAAGGTATATACTAACTGAAATTAATATATTTATTATTACAATCCTAAACGAAAACCGCAATCAATTAAAAAAAATCTTCAAAAATAGCATTTAGACGTTGCAAAGAGTATTTAAACTCGTTAATATTAATAATAGCTACACAAACCTTTTCGCAAAATATAGCTTTACTAACGTGTGTCTTTCTTATTGTTTATTGATATAATATCAACTTTTTAAGCATTTAATTAATGATATTTATAAGTGTTTTTTTTTCCTAACTATTATTATTGTTTACCATATTGTAACCTAGTTTATATAGTATTATATAAGATGGATGTCTTATTCGAGGTGATTTTTTATTTCGTTATAAATTCACAAAATGCATATACTTTGGTTAGGAAGTTTAAGTAATAATATTTGACGTGATCCGTAAGGATTTCTGAAAACAGTAAGTGGAAACCTAAAGATCAAACTTCTATTTACTTATAAATGTTAAGAAACGGCATTACTTTTGTGTTAAGCTAGTTTTTTTATTTTGTTATACTTCTCTATATTATTACACGTATTGGCGAGGTCTGTAAAGATTTCATAATTAATATTAACTTTTTTAACCGGTTTATGAAGTAAGTCACAATAGTTTTTCTAGTCGTTCATAATATTTTGAAAAATTAACTTAAGTTATATGTCTTTAAATTATTAATGGTAAGGGTAATTATCGGTTATTCAACCTGATACACTAAGTTATATAATAGGATCTATCATAGATTTACGTGTGTAAGCGTACTTTATTTGGTTTTATATAGTTGCGTTACGCTAAGCTTTACCTTTAGGAGAACTTTAACGATTTTCCTAAATTTAATATCAAATGGCGCCGATATTCATTTCTTGTGCCACGTTAATAACCGTTATTTTACATCTTTTTCCTCCGCTGAACACGTTTTTAATATTACTATAAGTAAGGACGGTGATTCGATTACCTAGTAAATTAATATTTTTCTTATTATTAAGGTGTAAAGAGCTTTAAACTGGAAGGTTAAAGATTTGAATTGATTGGAGATTAAAAAGTAGTCCCTTAAAACGTATGTAAAGGCGTTTATAGTTATGAATAATACCCTTTCTTTTCCTTTATAAGTCTTAAGGTTAAGCATCTTAAGAGAAGTCCTCTAATTATATAAGTTCAAAATATATTTCTGTGAATTCGTTTATAGTTTAATTTAAAATAGAAATCCTTCATTTTCAAACCTTTATTTTGAACTTGATTTTAACCGCTTTTAAAATTGTTTTTCATATATAAATTATTTTATCGTTAACAAACTTGAGAAGATTCTAGAAAGAATAAATATTACAACCATATTTTGGCCGGCGTTCGAATCAAAATTATATCAGTTAACGAAATTGATTAAGTACTCTTTAGTAGAAGTTTCGTCGATATCTCTACTATAAAGGTCTTTATTGTAATACTTGATGAAAAGAAGTTCAAGAGCTTTCATTTTCCTTATGTGTTTTTAGTTGTTTGTCATTTTTGACGTTTTCACTGGCAAGTCGACGTTAATTCAGGTAAAGTAAAGACTTGGTAATTTGAAAGCTGTGTAACGAAGTTGTTTGATGTAATAAAGATTTGGCGATTTGGTTTGAAAATCATATAATGTGGCTATTTGTTACAACTTAACAATATTAGTGGTTTCGCTTGGTATAACGACTTTAACGTATTTAGTACCGTGTTCCATTAACGATTTTTCAATATAAGTGAAGAATAATTGATGTAAAGGATAAAGTTTAATTTGGTTAATTATTTGCTATCAAAGTTATTATTTATTATCAGGTTTTGAATTTGGCGGTTTTCGATTTGCAATTTATAATAATAGAAGTAGGGACTTAAATTTTTACCAACTATAAGGGTTTTAGTAACTTGGTAGTCGTTTTTAAACGATTTAAAACTTTTAATAGTTAATTTTAACGCTTTTCAAAAAAGGTTTAATCAACATTCTTAGTGTTTAATCGATAGCGATAACGTTGCTATTTTTATGTTGCTATAAAAACTAATATAATACAAAAATCTTTTTTATATATTACCGTGACAACTAACTCAATTTCTGAGGCTTTTTACAAAAAACAATCCTCTACCTTATTATTTCATAAAACGTAACTAGAAAGGTTTTTTTTTCTTTTACGTAGCTTATTTATGCTTGACCTAATAAGCACTGATGAGTATTAATAAGCTTTTAGACGTTACAACGCTATCGATTCGAATCGTAGTCGAAGTAACAATAGTATTGCGTGGTCAAATAACGGATGGTTACTTCTAAGTTTGGCAGACCGCCAGCCGGTCTACACACTACTTTGTATGGCCAATTACTTGGTCCGTGCCCCACATTGAATTTGGCACTCTACTGCAATTGACTTGCAGTAAGTAGTACAGTCAGCTTTGACTACACTGCACTTGAACGCTATTCCAACAGTAGTCGAAATAACTGGTGGTATTACGTTACTAACCGTTGAGTGTAAGTTCTAAGTTAGGCAGGTCGCTAGCCGACCTGCACCCCAATCTGTATGGGCTAAGGCTTGACCCGTGCACTACGTTGAATGGGCACTCCTCAGTTGTTTTGCGGCCATTGCAATTGACTGCTGTTCCAACATATTATGACTTTTATTGGCATCTGTACCTCCCCAGGCTCGATTTGGCCTCACAGAAATTTGACAATAGGGGCAGAAAGCTTGAATAATTATCAAGCAGGCTGGACCTTACGAAGTCCGCACGGACCAGTGGCACCAAACAGCTTGGCGGAACACAGTGCTGAATACTGTATGCTGTATAATGTACTGTAGTAGAATCTTCAAACATCTCATGTTGATTCAACAAAGCCGAAACAACCTACGCTCCTTACCAACATCTCATCCTCTTGGGCCTTGGTATCAAATCCACTTTGCGGCAAGTCTGATCATCTCAACCTCGGCCAAGACGCTTCTTCTCGCCCTTTCTTTGTGTAACTTCTCCACCCACCCACGGCCACGCAGGCCTGGGCCTAACCATGCCCGTTACCTGAACGTCTTCAACTTCATCCTCATCCTCTGCCGCCACCACTCGCCGTCTTCGACTTCTCTCTGGACTGTCCCACAATGCTGTTTACTCCACGACTGGATTTTGACTTTCACATTCAGCGACCTCGCATCATCCCCCGCTAGCTGTCACGAGCGCTCGGCCATACACCATTCCCAAACCCAAAAGTACACTTCGTCCCGATTTAAACTCGCGGTTCCACTACTACGGGGCACCCCACCCCAGTCTGTATCACAACCCGCTGTCGGCCTCCGTTTGACACTGACACCCCTCTTTGGTCCTTACCACTTTCCACGCTGTCCGGACTGCTGACAGTCGTCACGCCAGCCACACCATCTGTTGCGAACTGCCACCAGATCGACCGCCCTTGGTCCAACCTCAATATGAGTGGCTCATACAGAGGGCCTGGGGCGCCCTCTGCTCAGCCCAGGAAGCAGATTATGAGTCTGGAGGCCGCTATGGAGGAAGAGCGCATCGAGGTTGAAGCTTTGATCGCCGCAAGGAACAACAGGCCCAAAAGTGCCCTCAGCAATGCTCGCTCCTCCTCCCCCTTCACTCCTCGCTCTCCCGTCAGGAGCATGCTGGACATTGGTGTGCTTCATCCCGATGCCACCTTTGGCACACTTGAAGCTGACAAAATTCTCTTCCCATCAGGTCCAGAACCTGCTAGGTTTGCGCAAGCGCCCCTTCGGAGCATGCTCGACATGGACAGCCCTCCTCCCTCGGCCTCTTCCGCCAAGGGCGTCTTCAGTACGCCGACGTCGCCGGTCCTGCATTCGAACCAGCTGGCCTATGCCACCAACTTGTCCCATCCGAGACACATGTCCGACGCCTCGGCACAACCTGTGCGCTTTGGTCCTCGATCGACAGGCGCCCGCGATCCCATCAACCAGTTCAAATTTGGCGACATCATTACGAGCACAGGCCAGCTCCTGCCCAAACGCGTTTTCCAGGGAAAAAAGAAAGACCTACTGCACCAGCAGAACTCCATGGTACACATTGCCCGTGGGAATGAGATGCCGGCTCTGCCTGCTTTCCCCGGTGATCGAGGACGGCACGCCGTCGCGGGTCCATCTGCTCGTCCTGGCAGCAAATCGACGTCTCCGCACGGGCTGGGTGGACGCTCTGGCTCACCAGGCAATCCGCTGCTTCATGGTAGGGCCATGAGCCCGACAGGCCGAGCCCTGCGCCAGGATAAGGCCTACCCCGAGCTCGATATGAGCAACGCATACAGGAAGTTGTCGGACATGAACCGCCTGCGCGCTGGCGGGGTGCTCGCCAGCACCGTGGGCCGCAAGAAATCGGACGACCGACCAGGAGATGGAAGGCTGGTGAAGGATTATTGGAGCCCCGATGGCGATGAACTGCTCGACGATAGTAGCGATGAGGAGGGCAATTCGTCCGATGAGGAGGTCGAACGAGGTCGTAGAGCCAACAGAGACTCCGGTGACGTTGCGAAGAAACCCGGCAGGGAGGTCAAGAGTCTACTCGCCGCTGCAGAGGAAGAGCGTGAGTTCACGATGCACTTTGTCATCAAGGAAAAGCGGCTTGCGCCGGCGACTTGCGTCGGCGACTGGTACATGACTTTCTGACAGCTGGTACATACTACAGGCATCCATGTTTCAAGGTCAGCGCCCAAGCAGCAATACCGATCACTTTTCGACATCGACCCCGAGATCCAAGTCATAACCCCCTCCGGAGAAGTGGTGAAAGGCTCTAAAAGCAAGAAGGTCCACCCGGCCACCAACTTCGACGAAGGGCCACTCTCGGGATCGCGGACCCCCTTGGACTCGGACGACGAAGCGGATCTGGTCGATATCAAACGCGCCCAAAAGTTGTCCTTCTCACAGACTGCCATCGTGAACACGCCGAATGTTGCTCGGGCCGTACGTGTCATCTACCGGGGTGATTACGCCGGCGTCGTGGATGCCGCCAAAGACGAAGGGCGCGCGCTGCGCAAGTACATTATTGCCACCGACCTGAGTGACGAGTCGACCCATGCCCTGGAATGGGCGGTGGGAACGGTGCTGCGCGATGGGGACACCATGATTTGCCTCTACTGCGTGGACGAGGAGATCGGCATCGCACCGCGTGATGGCTCGCCGCAAGTGCCCGACGAGCGCAAGGCCATGCGCGAGCAAGGCGCGGCGCTGAACACCATGATAGCCGGCAAAGGGCCTGTCATACCCGGCAGCAGCACTCTCGACGTGCAGCGGTCCTCGGGGAAGAAGTCGGCGCCGCAGAGCAGAAGCGCATCGCCGGCTCAGGTGCGTTCGAAGGCGGAGGAGGAGCGCCACATGGCCGTCCAGGACATTACAGAGAGAGTGAAGAAATATCTCCGGAAGACTAGGCTTCAGGTCCGGGTTATTGTCGAGGTGCTGCACTGCAAGAATCCCAAACATCAGATCTTGGAGATTATTGATGTGGTGAGCCCGACTCTGGTAATCCTGGGTAGTCGGGGGCAGAGTGCGCTTAAGGGGTATGTACCAGGGCCACATCCATCCCTCTCCTGTGTGAAACCGTCGTCACTGATGTGTTTGATGTTTCACAGCGTCATTCTTGGCTCATTTTCCAACTACCTGGTGACCAAGAGCTCGGTCCCTGTTATGGTGGCTCGGAAGCGGCTGCGGAAGCAGAGCAAGTACAAGAAGCTGCCAATGATGCAGGTTAACAACATCAACAATCCGACTGCGAAGAGCTTGGCGAACGCGAAGATCGACTAGGGGCGTGTCTTTTCGGGCCTCGACAGCAGACTAGGCAGGAGGTGAAGTAATTCATAGTCTCTCGATTTGGGTCCTGTGTTAAGACCATCCAGGTCTGCCCTTGTACGGAGGCTAAGTGAGAGCATGGCTCGCTGCTTGTTTTGTGTACAGGACCGAATGGGTGGAAGTTTGCGCTTCGTGTGCGCTTCGTGCGCGCCTCTCTTGCAGACGGAAACCGACCCATTCTGTGGATTGGGTGAGACAGGGAGTGAACAGGTACTGATAAGCTTTGGTTGGAGTCTTTCTTTTTCTTCTCTCATGGGCCACACAACGTATTTCCTCTCTTTCAACAAACCCATCAAGTGATCGCCATGCTTTTGAGGACTTGGGGATGTTTGATTCAGGTGGCATTTTGTGAGAGCATACATGAGCATGGCGAATAGGGGATCCAGAGGTGGTAGGGATGGGGATGACCATCATGGTAAGATCATGAGTCCTTCTCAGTGGTGGTGGTAATGTGAAATTTCAATTTTTTTTTGTTGGAAGAGTCGTGATTGCAGTGCAGTCAGTCAACGTAAGTTGACTGTACGGACTGCAAGTTGAGTGTATTGTTTTGTGGGTTAACTGTATTGACTGTCAAGTCAAGTACAATATGTGCCCAATTCAGACTAGGGCACGGGCCAAGCAATTGGCCATACAAATTAGTGTGCAGACCGGCTAGCAGTCTGCCAAACCTAGAACAATACATCCACCACTTGACCACGCAATACTACTGTTACTTCGACCACGATTCAAATCGACAACGTTGCAACGTCTAAAGGCCTATCACAGGCTAGGCCTATCAACAGTTTTTATATTTTTTTAAAAAAAACATGTTACTATCACTGGGCAGTGCCCACTATAAGGGCAGTATAGTGTGACCCTCGTTAATGTTAAGTTACATATGCCGGCGGGAAGGCTCGCAACCTGAGTGTTCTCACCGTATATAACTACCACCTTATTTAATTCCCCGTTTCTAGGTTATACTTTTTAACCTGTTGAATAAACCACCTTGTTCATTATTATTCAGGTATATATAAACTGAAAACGTATCCTTCACACCTGTAGCCAATTTTATGACTTTGCATTATATGTAGTTGTTAAATACCTGCCGAAAGAACCTTATATTAACTATATACGTCTCCGCTTCATGAAAACCCTTTCCCTTATGACGAATGTGGATCGCATTCGTATTGGTAACATCCATATGGTTGTAAAAAAAGACCTATCATTTACTATATCGAATATTAGTTTTAAACCTACGAAACCCGTAATATAAGAATATACAACATTTATTTATAAACCAGATTATCAAGTATTACTTTGGACGAAAGAAGCGGACCTTAAATTAACGTTTTAAGGCTGTGAGGTACCCTATAGTTTAGAGGCTTATAAAGGCGTATGTTGGTCGGGCCTTAGATCGTTGTAATGTTGTCGATTCGATTGATCGAAGTAATAGTAGTATTGCATTGGTTAAGTGGTGGATGTATTGTTTTACGTTTGGCAGACCGCTAGCCGGTTTGCACAGTAATTTGTATAGCCAATTGCTTGGCCTGTGCCCTAGTATGAAGTGTAGCATATTACACTCGATTTACACTTAATATAGTAAGTCCATATAAAACAATACACTTATGGTACGGTTAACTTTATTGTAAGTAAAGTTGACTTATTGTACTGCATGTAATACTATTTCAACACTGGCAGCTTTTTAATTTGTGCGCGCACGCCAGTGTGGCTGACCAATCTTTTCTGACTACCACTGAATTGTCTCCTTAATAACTGGCTAGACCCCTGTTAATTCCAGTTGACTTCCACATTAAATTACACACGATTGCATGCAAATTAACCCCATTTGACCTTAATTACTCCGTTACCCCAAGATCTAAGTTTATCAACTCCTACAAAAAGTTCTTTCACTATAAGCTTTTATAAGTCTGTACTTTAACCATGTTACTTAAACAGATTACTATTATTAATCCCTTTACTTTCCTGGTAATCTTTTAACTTGCCGCCGTTACGTAATTTTGACTTTTCAGGTAGCTTATTAACGTAGCCCTCGATACGTATAGTTAGCCTGTTATTGTTTACAATTTTTTTTAGGGCTTTATTCGGCGATGTTTTCGTTATAATATTAGTAGGGTTGTCTTTACTATCGATTTATCGGAACTCCTTAATCTCTCTCCTTTTATAATCTTTATGAAGTGCCATTACGTCGATTATTAGACGTTTTTCGCTAGTGGTTCCAAGCTTTGAAAGGTATTCGACGAGACTTTTTAAGTCGGTATAAATTACTACCGGGACAGAAAGAATCTTTAGCTGTTTGGTAATCAGCTTAAGGGTTTCCTATAATGATATACCTACGTGAAATCCCGTTATTATGCCGTAGACTTCCGAGGCCAGCACGCTTCGTGTAATTTTCTTATAATTAGTAGAGGTTTAGTAGATTAGGCTATCGATAATACTAAATTAGTTTTCCCGCCTGTCTTTATTAACGAGGGTTATTAGAAAGCCGATTTTTAAATATAATTCGGTATTATTTACAAAGGATCCGTTCGTAAAGATTATTAACTTGGTTTTAGATGAGTCGATTAGGATTATATTAATCTCACGGTCCAAGTTTCGCAACTGCTATTCGAGCCTTTTATTTAACCGGTTAAAGTCCTTATCCATTGGCTTTTGTATTTACGCCGCGATAGATAGGTCGTATAATGTCTCGAGTTAGCAAAGGATGGCAATATAGCTACTACGAGCACGTTATTCGAGGTACTGTTGAGCCTTAGCCACATCAATCTTGTTAATAATAGCCAAAATAGTGCCTTGACTCTTTTAGCGAAAGTTAAAGCTAACATTAACACTAAGTTAACGAATTGATGATCCATTAAAGTTAAGTTGACTATCTTTCGTTAACGTCCTTACTAGCTTACAATTCCAGAATTTAAAGTCCTTAATCACCTAATATTCTAGTATTACAAAGCCAGCCATTCCGACAAAGAGGG
Source organism: Anisogramma anomala (assembly GCA_038502455.1). Lineage (NCBI taxonomy): Eukaryota > Fungi > Ascomycota > Sordariomycetes > Diaporthales > Gnomoniaceae > Anisogramma > Anisogramma anomala. The sequence goes on from JASMMZ010000001.1 coordinate 10,244,087, forward strand.
TATCGTCAATTTACATAGCTACTATACCAAAGTTCCTATTTTACGTTATCAGTAAATACAGGTGGTACGTTAAAGACTTTATTTCTAGTCGTAACTTAAAGTACAATTAATAGATTAGAAATTAATAAAAGCCTGTTTTAGTTAGTTCGTATAGTAGTTTATGTGATGATCTGACCTACAATAGTAAGTCAAGTAGGTGCTAAATGGAGTTTACTATTGAGGTACAGCGGAAGACTAGAAGAGGTAACCGTGACCTATAATGCAGGACCTATGGGTATGGCCAGTACCCAGCCCATCACGTGCCCTTACACATGCCGTGTACGGACCGCGCCCGATCCGCACCCGGTCTGAGCCCGGTCCGGGTACTATATATCCCGTTACGTATATAGTTACATAACTTGTAGACTTAATGGCTAATGACTTAAGTTTATAATATGCCCCTCTTTTCACCAGATGTTATAAGGGTTACGGCATCCCGCTAGTTGAACGCGGGACACGAACCTTGCCCACTTGATATGTGGGCCGAGTATAACCCAGTAATGTAACGTTTAACGCGCCGTATAACGTATCAACCGGTTTAACTCTAGGCCGTCAGCTCCGTATAACGCGCCCTTTAACGTATCGTATAACGTATTAACCGGTTTAACCCTATGCCACTAGCATCGTATAACGTACTTTTTAACGCGCCATATAATTTATCCTTTTTATCGCCAGTGCCTTATAACGTACCCTTTAACGCGCCGTATAATATATAGCTTTTATCGTCGGTACCGTATAACGCGTCCCGTATAATAAGTAACCCTTATGAAATCTGATTCGCCAATACCTATAAATATAAACTTTCTCATAACCTTTAAAACTTCCTTTTTTCCCCTTTTATATTGCCGACCTTATTTTATTATTATAGATTTTCGTAACTTTTTGTATTAGCCTTATTATTACTTTTTTATCTAAATTGTAATTGCTTACAGATATTTCGTAACTTTTTCCTCTTTCCCTCGTTTTTATAACTCATGTTTATAATAAACTTAGCTTAGATTATATCGTCGCCAACGTTTTTAGTAAAGATAATTAGCCGCCTCGTAAAGTACATTTCCCTATTATATATAAATAACTTACCGTTAATCGCTTTTTATAGCTTTTTCTCATTATAAGTGATTTGTTTGTCTTTGATAATAAGTTGGTAAGGCTTTAGATCGTTGCAACGTTGTCGATTCGAATCGTGGTCGAAGTAACAATAGTATTGCATTGGTCAAGTAGTAGATGTATTGTTCTAGGTTTGGCAGACTGCTAGCCGGTCTGCACATTAATTTGTATGGCCAAATGCTTTAGCCTGTACCCCACTTTGAAGTGGGCACCTACTGCATTTCACTTGCAATACAGCTCCACAAACTACAGTCAATTTGTAGTACATACAATTGATTTTACTACAAGTAAAGTTGACTTTACTATACTGCATTTAACTGCTATTCCAATACTAGCAGCTTTTTGTTTTGTGCATATACGCCAGCGTGGCTTACCATCAATTGGTGGCAACCTCTTAAATCTCTCATTAATCTACAATCCAGCAACAAGCTAAACCCCAGTTAATTCCAATTAATTTGTATTGAAATCAACCTCAATTACGGCCCTTTATAGCCCCTTTTCTCTACTCTTCTCAGGCCTTCGTTCCTCAAATCCCGTGTACAGATCTTTTGCCACAGATTTACGCAAATGAAGTATACCACCACTTACATACCCTTTGCCAGTAGTTTAAACTACTGCTATTGCCGTTATCACCACCATTGCCCTGGCGGTTTTCTAGTTTGGCAGGGAAACTTTGTTTCTCTATGTCACGTACCAGGTAATCTGCATATCCCTTAATTCGTATAATTAACGTATTACTATCTACAAACTTTTTTAAGGCGTCGTTAGGTATGACCTTCGTTATAGTATTGGTAAGATTATCTTTTCTATTAATTTACCGAAACTTATCGATTCTCCGAGCTTCGTATATGTCTTTTGACGTTATCAAATTAATTATTAGGCGTTTTTTATTAGTCGTACCTAGTTTTAATAGGTATTCGTAAAGGCTCCGGGAGTCGGTATACACAACTACAGGTATAGGTAGCAATTTTAGCTATTTAGGAATAATCCTTAATATACCGTTAATTACTATATCGATATCAAAACCTATTATTATACCGTAAACTTTTAAAGCTAGTATACTCCGAGTTACGTATTTTCACTTAATAAATATCCAGTGTATAAGGTTTTCGGTTATTGTAAATTGCCCTTTAAACCTATCCTCGTTAACGAGCATTATTAAAAGGCCTATTTACGATATTAAATTAGTATTATTGGTAAATAACCCGTTTGTAAAGATTATTAGCTTCGTTTTCGTCAAATTCATAAAAACCATATTAATTCCTCTTTCTACATAATCTATTTGTTACTTAATCCGGTTATTTAACTTATCAAAGTTTTCTTTTTGTAAGTCTTATACCTATATTGTAATAGAAAGATCGTATAATTCCTTCGGTTGGTATAACGTAATTATGTAAGCTACATGGGCTCTTTACTTCAAATATCTCTGTAATCTTGCCTCGTTGGTCTTGTCGATAATCGTCAGGCTTATAATTTATCCCTTTTAACGTAAGCTAATTTAAATACAGTTTTCAGCTTAAATACTATAGATATGGATTTAAGATTTATTAAAGTCAAATTATATGCCCTTATATAATGATCATACTAAACACCCATAGGTATATAGAAGGTGTCAGAGGGTTTATATTATCAAGAAGGTAGCAGAGGTGCTGAGTGAACAATATTACAACCGTGCAAGTGATAATCAAAAGCTATAAGGGTATTCAGAATATACTGAGACTGAATACTTAGATTAACAACTGAAGAGCTATGAAGGAAATGCTATCTATGTGGTGATGACTGTGTTCTTTTATCCTATGGCCTTCATACCATCTTTAGTACTGGATCGTTTGAATCGCCTTACTATCCTAGCAATCTATGGATCTGCTGGATCGCCTTGCTATCCTAGCGATCCATCGGCTAACCCTAACCCTGGGCTGCTTACATAAGAGGTGTTCCTCGCTTGATGTGTTAGACATCAGACTTTTAATGGCGTAGCCGACCGCTGGCCTATTTCATAACCTGCAGTTAGTTCTTGGGTCATAATACTTTAGCTAACGTCCCAATTAACTTACACTTTTAAAAGCCTAACTTCTTAATAACACGTTATTTCGCCGTCAAAAACCTAATATCGCCGAGCAAAAGGGTATCGTTAGTTTACATACTTACGATACCAAAGTCTTTACTCTTTGTAATTAATAAATACGGGTCAAAAATTAAAGCCTTTATGTCGAGCTTATTTTTAAATTACACCTGGTACGTTAAGAACCAGGAAACTTCCGCCTTAGATAATCCATATAAAAGCTTAATACAACGTATCACCGTACTGGCAGAAACTTATCCCTTATTTTTTTAACAACTTCAACAGTATAATTCGCTAAGTCGGTAGCAAATTATATATACGTTTACGTAATGTCCTAGATATTGAATGCAAACCGACCCTTTATGCTACTGGTTAAACTAGACGTAATAACAACGATCAAAATTTAACTAATCTTTAAAATTATAAACGATTAAGTAAAGATTTAGTCATTACCTTGATTACTGTATCTTAGAACAATTAACCGTAACTTTTCGTACGGCCGGTCCGTAATCTTACTTTTAACCTCGTAAATTATCTTCAATTTGAAAATAATAACGTTTTAGCCTTTAAATTACATTAACAGTATAAATTATATAACCCTCCGTAATAGAAAGCCGTTAATTGCTATTTAATCACTTTTCTCAAAGGGATTGCTTAATATGTTAATAATACTTTGGACACGTAGCTTAAGAGTAAGTTCTTCATTGGACTTTTCGTTTTGAAATACCTACACCGTTATACATGCCTTACCGGGCCTATAATCCCTATCTTCATCCTCTTTTTCAATATATATCCTCTAATTTTAGGTAGTTGTTCACGTCGCCGACATTCCATTAGTTTATCAAAAATCGGCTCGGAAAGATTATATTAGTTAAATCGTTTGGCTCGAAGGTTATCGACATTAGGATTTTTATTAAACTTAAAAATCTTGGGGGGTTTATGGTATGGCTTAACTTATATAATTAGGAAAGTTACAGAGTCGTTATCAATTTGAACTATTACGTTTCAATTAATAATATTCAAAATCTTATACGGTACATCTTATTTACCTGGCTCGCACCACGTGAAGACTAAACTTTAAAAGGGAAGTAAAAGTACATCCGTTATTTAAGATCTATTCCTGGTGTTAATGGCATCATTGACCTGACGGCGTACCGATTTCTTTCTCAGTTCCTTTAGGGCTTTTCTATATTACATAACACGTTTCTAGGTACTTAATGAAGGAAGCAACTCCGCTATTATACGTAAGTAAACCCCAAATACTAATAGAGTTGATACAAGTCCGTTAAAGCCAATAATATCATTAAAACCTTTCACTGCCATTTAAAGCCGTATTTTTCAGCTTGTATAGCTTTTTATTTCCAATATAAGGATATCGTAAGCCCTTCGTAAAAAGGCTTATACCTTTTCGACCTTACTAATACCCTAGTAAACTTTAACGGGAGCTTATGTATACAAAATCCCTATTAATTTTACATTAATTTGAAATTTCATCCTGACAAAATTGATACTGATATTGTTAACTAGTATGTTAAATAAACTAAAGTAATTATCAATTTACAAAATACCTAATTCCTTGTATATTTCCCTTACTGTAATAGCTTTAAGGAATTTAATGATGTAAAATACTATAATAAAGTTTATAAAGTATAATACTAACATACTATTTGGGTAAAACACGTCCACAAAGACTTTCGAATTAAAGTCTTAATCTTTTTTAATGTAAACTTAAACTTTAAAAAGGTTTAGGAATGGATTTGGTATTAATTATAAAAACGCTTAATTACCTGTAGTGCTAATAAGTTTATATCTTCGTATCTAATAATCTTGAAAACCTAATAAAGCTTATTAATTACAGGGTAATTAAACTTATAGTATAGTTAATGAAATTCCGCCCTTATTAGATTTAATACCATTACCTTTAGCCTTTAAAAATAAATCCAGAAATATCCCTACTTGAGGTTAAGTGAAAACCTTCTACCAACTTTAACTTGTATTAGTTCGTTAGTTTAAAAGTTAACGTTAACGTGGAGGTTTTTCATATCCTTTGGAAAAACGAAAAAGGGGGTAAGAGATACCAAAATATAAAAAATAAGGTTAACAATAGTTTTAACCGTCGTCGATCCCAGTAAAATTGACTTTTTTCAAGGCTAAAATAACTTAAACCTTATTAATATCCTTGTATTTAAATGATATAGCAATATTAGTATCCCTTCGTAACGTAATGTATTACGAATAACCTCTTATTGAATATCGTGTTACCCCCATATCCAACATAATCCCCTAAAAAGACTTACTTCGCGTAACTATTTCAAATAATAAAAAGATATAAAAGACTAAGGTCTTTATCATTATATCGGCGATAAGGTTCTTTACTTAGAAAACGATACAAAAATACGTGGTTAGCTATTTATTACATTACTTCCGAGCTAGTACCGGTGTTAGTACTAGTATCTTTACACCAACCAAAAGCCTTTAACTTATTTCCATCCTTTTTATTTTACATCCTTTAAACTATATAACTAGTTTAATATAATCTTGATTGAAGTTAAAAGAAAATTACGTATAGTACATTACCTGTTTTACTTTACTTTCGGCGACAATATAACGTATTAAGTAATAGCCTTACGTGCCATAATTTGAACATTATATTACGTTCAATGTAAATTTACTTAACCGGATTGAAGACCTTAAAGAAAAGGAATACCCTTTTCTGTGGGTAAAGATCTGGACCTTTCGTTAACCGTATTAGTCGAGCCTTCTATACCGTCGATCAATATAGTACGAATTGAAAAGGTCTTTTTCTTCGTTATTAAATTCCGAAGCTGAAGGGTATATACCAGTCGAGCCAGAGACTCGAGCAATTACGGTCGTTAATGAGAAACGAAATTAACTTAAAAAAACTCTTTGTAAGTAGTATTAAGGCATTAAAAAGCGTATTCGAATTCTTTATAGCCTGCAATTACTAACCGGACTTACTAGAATAAGGTACCTTTGCCAGATTTTACGTTTCATATTACTTATTAACAAAAAATTAGCCTATTAAATATCTAGTTGAAAAATATATCTTACTTTCCGATTCTTTTTCGTAATCCAACATATAAAACCATTTCATAATACCCCAATCGGTATGGTATTAAGTAAAATTAACATCATGTTCGAAAAAGCCTGGTAAACTATCGTAAATTTTACGACAAAAGGAATAATTCTTTTGGTACTAGAGGTAGTAATCCTCGGTTTAACCGGTAAGGATACTAGGAAATAACATGTAAAAACCTGGTAATTTAACTTTCATTTGACGGAAAATGTTAAAGAATAGGCATAACTTAACATCGAAAACGTTATACAGCTTACCATTATACTTTGATTTTCCTTCTTAAATCTTAACAAACGTGATAATTGCCGTATAGTATGTATCCTCTATAAGGACGCGTCGTAAAAAAAAGGTAGTGTACTAGTTGTAGGGACCTTTTATATTTCTTGGTCAGGGAAAAGGCTAACGTTATTGATATTGATGGGTAAAATAGTTTCCTTTAGCTAAATTTGGAAGAAAATATCTAGTAGTCGTACCTATAGTAGGCTCGCGTGTAAAGCCGGTTTTTCCTTCATTTAGCTGTTGAAATTGAATATATTGAAAATTCTAGGGAAAATAGGCCTAAGGGTTTCCCTCACGGGAAACTTGACGATAATCCTTTTAATGTTAATGGGTCCGTCGAGGTTCCTGCTTGATTAACCGGTAGATTTAAGGGCTTACATAGTATAAATTAACTAATTCCTTACGTTTACTTGTTTAGGCTTCAGTAGGTCTTTATAAACATATGTATAGATGTTCAGGGTTACTATCGTTAATGATCTCTTTATTCTTAACTAAGGTTTATTAAGGGTTTTTATTCGTAACGTATTTGTAAAGTAGGTTAGCTAGGTTACCTTCCTTTCTTCTCTTCGTAAGGAGTTCAACTCCTCGAACAAATATTTTAATTTTCACTTTCATTTTTGCTTACCAATGCGCCTTTTTCCACATGTTTAGGCTCTAGTCGCGAAATCAATCCTAAAAGATATCGAGGGCCATAGATTTATAGCCGACTATTTCAGAGTTTACGTCGAGAACGAAGCGACTGATTACGTTAGTCAGGTACTCTGGGGTAAAGACTTTAGTGGCTTCGGTGTACCAGAGTTCTCCGTCGTAATGTTTTTAGAATATATTGCTAAAGGTAATAATTTCTTCTTTTCCAATGGGATTGGTAACGGCATCGATTTCAATAAGTTTTAAATCCATTGTGATGATCGAGCTGATGTAAGGTGTGTAGGGCGAAGGGCTTCGTGATCTTGGGCGTATAAAACTTAATGTTTTTGCATAAAGTCGCGCGACATGGCTTTCTTAACGCGACTTGACAATTCTTCGTGTTTTCGCTTCGAATAACGAAATTAACGATTAACTTGGCGTAAGGGGGTAAAAAGAGTGAAACAGGGCAAATGTTTTGATATAGGAAGTAAGGTCGAGTATCGTTATTAGTGGTAAAAAGCTAAGGTTGTTTGTTATGGTTATTTAGCGTCAGGACTTAATCGTTTTTCTATAGTATAAGTACCTGAAATAGTACTGACTTAGCCGTTTGCCAACTTGTCGACTTATTAATCTTTAAAACTTTTAGGCGGTTAGTCTCAACGTTTTTAAAAAGGATTAATAAAGATTTCTTTGTGTTTTCGAGTAGCGATACCGTCGCTTACTTATAGATTACCGCGAATTACTGTACAGCCTATAAGTCCTCCCTACTTGCTGCCACGAACAACTGTACAGCGTATAGAGGCTCTTCGCAAAAACCTTTCCTCTTCCTTACCTAAAAATGACAAAGCGTAACTGGAAAGCAGCTTTTTTTTCTACTTAGCCAATGTATGCTTATCCTAATAAGCACTGATCAGTATTAGTAGGCCTTTATCGTTACAACATAGTCGATTCAAATCACTGTGGTCGAAATAACTAGTGTTACGTTGATATTGTTGATTGGTATGTATAAGTTCTAAGTTTGGCAGACTGCTAGATGGTCTGCATATTAATATGTATGGCCAAATGCTTTAGCTTATGCCCCACTTTCAAGTGGGCACCTACTGCACTGCACTTAAATTGAAGCCCTACAAACTACAGTCAATTTGAAGAACGTACAATTAACTTTACTACAAGTAAATTTGACTTAATTGTACTGCATTTGACTGCTATTCCAACAAGTAGGTCGATTATAAAGTCGACGGAAATATATACCTAATACCGATTTAAAATAGGGAGGGGTTAAAAAAGATCTTATCGTAAAGTACGACAAGGTTTCGTATTATTATATTACGTATATATTCGATATAAACGTCTAATATTCGCAACCATCCTCTTTTAATGATACTTCTGTTTAAATACTCCACATAAGATATTTTATCCAGATAACTTATAATAGGCGAATCGTAGGTTTATCATAAGATTTTCTTCGTAAATGGGTTTTAATTCGATAGTCAAAATCGGTTACGGTAACGTAACGTACCTTGCGAATTAATTTTATAATTCTCAATTTGTACCAATTATGTTGCTTTAGCTAGGAAGTATATAATTCTTTCAGAAACCGCTAATAAACAAACCTTATATAATGGGTCATTCGTCACTCCTTAGTTTTATACTTCTGTTAAGGTACCCAGTCCGAAAATAAGGCAATTATTCGGCGTTATTAAGGTTAACGGATTTAACGCCGAACGGGTTTATAATAGTATTACCGGTTTTAGCGTATTGGAATCCCCCGGTGTTATTTCAGATAACAACTCGGATACGGGCTAGGCTCGAAGTAATCCCGTTTACATCGACCTTTCAAAAACCTTCGACTTGCTTTTAAAATAAACATTATCGCGATCCAAAAATTAAACTTCCATTTTACCAAATTTTGAGTATAACTTGCCGTAATATACGTTTTTATAATATATAAATTTATTATTACTACGTTTAATATAATAATAGACATGAGCTAAAAGACTCGCGGACGTCATTCCTTAATTTCGGGGTTATCTTGTAATTTATGGGTTAATATATCCGGACAGGTACCCTAAATTACGAACCTATATCGCAGGTGGTATTAAAAAACACGAAAGAATTTCGGTTTATTTAGCCTGACGTTTCGAAATCAAATGTGGTAAAGAAAAATATTCCGATCTTTTGTAATTTGTTAGGATTGTAAACGGGTTGCAGATGTTACATAATTTTAAAAACTAGGTTTTTAAGTAAACCATTACTGCGAAAAGCTCTTTATCATAAATAATATAATTTCGTTTCATATTTTTTAATTCTCCGGAATGGAAAGTTATTAGCTTTAGACTATTATTCTTATTTTGTTACGATACATATCTTTCCAACACCGTTTATAAATAGTTGGTTTTTACTACGATTAGCCGATTTAAGTCTTAATATATATTGAAACCAGTGTCGTAATAAAGGTATCATTTAAGTTTTGAAACACCTATTCCTCCTGTTTTATATAATCCTAACGAATTTATTACTTTATTAGTCAGATAAAACAATGAACTAATTGAGAGAAATTACTAATAAAATATCGATAGAAGTTAGCAAAACCTAAAAAACTTTAAAACTTTTTGTCGGTAAAGTCTCAAGCCTATAATATACTCGTAAAGATAAGGTCTTTAAAGAGTAATCAGATTGATTGTTATTGTAGTATAATTAAAAATGATTCAAGAAGAAGCATCCAGAGGTATACGCTACAATTAAGGGCTTATAAGCCCTCCACCCAGAGCGTATCACTCTGTAATACTCCTTCTAGACCGATCTACGCATTGCCGTTCAGTCTGGTATAGTTAATCCAGACCGATCCATGCATTACCGTTCGGTTTGGAATAGTCATTTCAGACCGATCCATATATAGAGTACTTTGTGCATTACAAGAGTATAGTCTATAGTGTAACACGTTATTATGCACCCTGTAAGAGTATACCTTCTAATACAGTATATTGCTACTTGCCATATGTATACTATTCATGAAGGTATATAGTAATATCCACACAGGTAATCTTTTCTTTTTTCCTTAGGTATTCCATACCTATAGTCCAATAGTAACAGTATGGTTATAGTTACGAAGATTTAAATCAATAGGTTTTATAGTAATAGTGTTATGACCGCATTAATTACAAAAAGTCTAAATTATTAAGTTTCCGTAATAATATTGTTAATGTCGTATTAATTATAAAAGGTTTAAATTAATAAATCCGGCTAGAATTAATAAGGTTTAGCCGAGGTGATGTTTTAAATTCGGCTAAAATTAGTAAAGCTTAGCGAAGGTAGTGTTTATAATTCGAGTTTAATTAATATAGTTAAATAAAGGCGATATGGTTAGCAATAACGTTTTTTATAGTTAATAGGAGTAATTACACCGGTGTTATAAGGATTGATTACCTAAAGTTAATTACGTGAAGGTAATTGTATAATTATGTATTAAATTAGTATGAAAAGATGTATCGTTATCGGTTTGGATAAAACTTCTTTTTCTTCAAAAAAAAAGCGTATAATTTAAGCCGATATAAGTCCTTACCCTAACTTAACCTTCATTTTCTACAATGAAACAAACTTATTTAATAGGTAGGTCTTTGGCTAACACCCATATATTAATCTATTCCTTAAATAAATACCACGTAAAAATAGGACTGTAAAGCATCGTTTAGCGTAAGAGCGTCGTCGCATCGCTGCTGCCGTAGCCGACGTAGCCGTCGCCCCTAACATTACTACCATCAATAGTAATAGCCTACCCTTGTCAGGTATAATCTCTTTTATTGCCGCTACGCCGCACGCCCCCGCTACCCCGCTCGCCTTCACGCCGTTAAGTCCCGCTACTGCCACGCCGCCTAGCTCTGTCGCCGCCACGCTCCCTTTCCCCCCCTTTTTCTCCCCCTTCCCTAGCTTTTAAGGGGAGGAATAGAGGGCCCTTAAGGTTATAAACCTTACCTTGTCCCTATGGGTAAAATTCTTATTACCCGTGGGAGCCCCTTTACGCTGTAGACATAACTTAACACAATTACATTAAGGTACATATATCTTAGTTTCTTTTCTTTGTAAATTTTTAAGCCCTTTTTTCTATAGATAAGGAGTATGAGGCGGATTTCCTCCACCGCCTTAAGCTTCGTATTGATAAAGTATGTCGTAAAGCCTTTTTAATGCATTAAGCGTTGGAATATCGTACCTGGGTCCGTAACTTTAGGCTGTTAATGAATACGCTTTACGTGTCATATGTCGTGTCCGCGACTGCGGGTAAGTTTATTAATGATTAATTCGAAAACGGAGGCTTTTCGGCTTGCTATCATCGTTACAAGCGAATTAATCATTTGTACGCCCTCATTCTAGTGATTTTAGAGCCGTAAGTCGAAGCTGTATTACGAGCCCACCAACTTTTTTACAAATCCTAACCGAATTTTGAAAAAAATCTTAAACATACACCGTTTGGGGCGAACCTAAAAACAAATCGTCGTAAATAACTAAAATGGGCCGATACTTATTGGTAAATAGGCGTTAATCGGCGGATCAAGGAGACGGTAATTTCTGTCGTCGCCTGGAAACGGAGTTTATGTATATACTACGTAAACGAGTTCAATGATGTTATTACACGTCTCCGCGAAGAGGGTAATCCTTCCCTTATAACTTTGCCTAAAAGTATAACTAATAAGGTATAGGGCCATATCCTTGCTAACGTTAATAATGTTATTAATAGTAATAGTGGTGGCGTTGACATAAAAGGGAAGGACGACGGGAAGAATGGTAAGAACGTGACAGAGTTTCTTTTTCCCTTTAGTAATGGATAAATACCCCTGGACCGAGCTATCGTACCCGGTCATAATAAAATACGTTACATATTGATTCTATAAATCTTTACAAAATTATTGTTTAAAGTGATAAACGTGATATGAAATATAAAACAAAAGAGGTAATATATCAAGATTAACGCGATATTGCATAATTAAATAAAAAGTAAAATAAAATCTGGAATCGGTACGAATAGACGTGTTTGATAAAGATAAAATCAGCGATCAATACGAATAGGCTGTTTGGATAAAAGTAAATCGTGAATCAATTTAAATAGTATAAAACAGGCCGAATTAAATTCGGCAAAAAAAGTGGTTAGGTAACCTATTGAGGTCATAAAATCTTTTTAACAACCTTAATAAACAGTTTAATTATCTATATAAGTGTTTTTAAGGCTCCGTTCAGTGTAATTTTGGTTATTGTATCTGTTAGGTTGGATTTTCCGTTAATTCACCTCGTTTCCTATTTTACGGAGTTTATATAACTTACGTAAAGTCTTAATATTGATTATCAAACGCTTTTCGTTCATAGTACCTAATTTAATTATGCATTAGTAAAGTGAAAAGAAATTAGTATATACGATAAAAGGGATAAGGCGTAGACCAAGGTTATAAATAATTATCCAGACCGTCATTACTATAATAATATCCGAATCGAAGCCTTTACCTATATTATAGATTTCGGAAGCTAAAACATTTCGCGTAACCCTTTTACACTTAGTAAATTTTTGATAAATATTGTTTTTTTGGAACGTAAAACCATTTCGGGCCGGTATTTCGTTACTAAAGATTAAGACGAAGCAGATTTATAAACTATAATCATTATAATTAGCGAAAAGACTGTTAATAAAAATAAATAGCTTTACTGTACCCATATTTAATGGTACGAATTATAAGCCGCGTTTCGGAGTATGTATTTACTATAAAAGGCGTTTATTAAACGCCTTATACATATCATCTGTTGGGTTAATTGAATATTATGCGACAACCTAAAAGTTAAATATTACCTTTAGTTATACTATAAAAGTATCCTAAACATCGCGTATACATTAATATTTGTATTCGTTAACTTATTTTGTATTATTTAAAGTAATAAGACTAACTTTATTTAGTTACCCCTTTTACGTAAGGCTTAAAATGCCGTTTCAAAAGGTAATTGTAACTTTATCAAAATCGATTACATTATCTTTTATTGGATACGTTTTAAATTTAAATTTCAAGCCGGCCTATAGCAGTTTTCTCCTGTTAAATACGGAAAATAAAGTGTTATATAACGTTAAAGTGTCGTTTGTTTATATACCTATTAGTATAAAGCCTTTAAAACGAGCTATTAATACTAATAGATACGGGTTGAAGGTAAAGTTGGTTATTTCGAGTCGTTTTTTATAATATCTTTAGCAAGTGTTATGTTAGTAAATACCTATTTCGGCTAAGCTGTCAAGTAATTTTATAATGCGTAAAATCGTATCAGTTGGGTAATATTACCTAAAGTATTTAAGTATATCTATATAAATCCATCGTTTTAGCCGTTCTTCAAATTAGTTGTAAATTTAAGTTATGTCTCGAAGTTTAATATACAGCTTATATAAATTACTAAAAAAAGAAACCAACGTAAAAATCAGGCGATAGTTAGCCTATTATAACGTAAATAACTAGGTTATAATATCCCTTTTACTTTCGTCGTTATATTCTTTAACAATTAAACAGGTTTTTTCGTAATGTTTTTCGGTTTAATTGTTAACCTTATAAACGAAGCGGGTAAAAGAAACTCCTATAGATGCCGTAGGTAACTAAATTAAAGCGTTTAAAACAAAATATACCCTGGTTGATTAAGGTTAAGATTTCCGTTTAAGTAGATGATGTAAATAAAGAACCTGAAGTAGTAATAATGTTTTCGCGACGAAGCTTTAAGCTAAGCTCGCGGTTTTCTATTTCCTTTTACGTGATAAAGGAATCCGTGGCAAAGTTCCTAAGGTGTTTTTTGGTTTTCGAGCCGAAAAAACGTCCCCGGCGTCAAGGTTTTGGCGGGTTTGATATAAATAAGCCGCTTTTGTTTAACGTAATCGGGTTGGATTTGTATTTTGGGGGTGCGGCTAAAGTTGGGTTCGGCTTAAATTCATCGTTTTAGGTAATGTTTTATAGGTTGTTTTGCTAGTCCTACGGTTCCGCGCCGGTTTTTTTATTTACCTTTTTTTTATATTTTAGTATTATTATTCAACGAAACGAATTCGTTTTGTTTGGTAAATTAACGAGAACATTATAACCTTTAAATCAGTTAATCCTTTCAAGGCCAGTTTATCTATCCTTCGTTTTCCAAACCAAAACTTCAGGTTATAATAGTAGGTCTAACAAGTTAGTCTTACGTGAGCTATTTCTTATAACCAACGCTTTGGACATATTATTCTTTATTCGTAGTAAACGTAGTTCCTCCATATATTTCGCTATAATATTAGAACTTTATACTATAAATAGTAATAGGACAAAGTCCGTATAAATCCTTGGGTAGGTATTAAAAACAAAAAGCGTGAAGATAAGCCAACTTAAGCCAAAATTGTTTTTAACGGCGTTCACCATTATTAAGAGGATAGATTCCTTAAAACTAACACCCTTTTGATTTTTAAATAATTTAGAATATCGTTTACACTTTTCAATACTTTATAGGGCTTTCATTAAAATTTGTTTATATTCGTTACCGGTTATCCGAGATTTCGTACGTTACTCAGTAAAATTAAAATCCGTGCCGACATCGTACGTAATCCAGTTTAAAAGCCCGAAATGAACGTTTAACCAGCAATTAATTAAGGTATCCTAATAATTTTTAACAAAAACACTCCGTGAAAATTTAGCGGCCTAAAATAATATAGTTATATTAACGACGTAAAGGATCGATAGGCTGTTTAAATACATAATATTGATAATTATTTTGTAGTCAAGGTCTATATTTTTTTTAAAGGTGAAGTTTAAACTATTGTATAGCCTATAAGGAAAACTAGTACTTATAACAAAAAAATTGATAGCTTTAAGTATGTCTTTCCCTATATCTGTACAGCCTACGGTGTAAAGCAGATATAAAAGGCGTTTTGTAAATATGTATTCTAATAGTCAGTATAAAATTCGTAATTTGAGATAAATTAAATGAATAGCTTTAATTGTACGTATTTTCGGGAAAAACTATAAGTAGCCTAATTTAAGCCTAAATGGTACATATATGTTATTTAAGATACAGATAAGTTCATTGGTTGTATTTCGAACCTTAATTTCGAACATGTTTATATTAATTAAAAAAAGAAAAAATGGCATTTTATAATTTCTTACGTAAAATTTGAACGGTCTGAAACGCGTATTTACAATGACCGTTCCGAACGACATCGGTTTGCCTTTACCAAATAGGACCTTTCGATGTTTTTTTATTCCATTCAGCTAAAACTTCGGAAATTTTGTCGTAAATACATAGAAGTATCGTTTTCCGGCGGTCGAAATTTCGGTTACGTTAGTATTAGTATAATAGCCTAAAACCTAGTTTCGTATCTGTTAAAAAAAAGTGAATTACGATGTTATATTAACGTTGAACACTTAGTTTACGTAAGTTAGGCCTGTAATATATAAAAAGAAGGTATTTTATAAGCTGATCAAGATATGTTAGGCGTTTTCATCGTCGTGAGTAAATAGGTAGATATCGTTTTATTTAAAATCGGTTTTTCCGGATATGTTTTCATAAATATATGTATTGAATTTGTCATTTTTACCTTCGCATTCGATTAAGTATATTATAAAATTGGTTTTTATCCGATCCTCAAAATTATACTCGGTTTAAAATTATCGTTTAATCCGAATTTTTTCGTAAACAGAGTAGTTTGTAAACTAATAACCGAGTTGACTGTATACTATACATTTTTTTTATAAACTTATAAGACTTCGTATATCTTTCAGAAAATATTATTATGGTTTCGATATGTTTTTTCCATTTTTGAACAATTGTCCTTGTCTTTTGTTATTAGGGTTTCCTCCTTAATACCTGTACTTTGCGCGTTTGTTTCGCTTTGAATGAACTTTAAATCTTTAATCCAAGATATAGTAAATTATCTTGATAAAGTTTACTTTAGTAATTTAAGTTTCTCCTTTTGTTTTATTAGCTATAAATGCTAATCCGAAACCTATTTATCGGTATATAAAGGTTTCAAACGATATTTTAAGGTTTTTATAAAAGGTTTTTAAGTCTTTTTCCGGTTTAAAAAGTATAAGGTCAAAATCCGGGTTTTTATGGTAGGCCTTTATCACTGTTAAAATAAATAGTTTTTTGCCTTTGTATTTCGGTTCGAGGGTTGTTTAACATTTTCGGAACTTTTCTAATATGGTAGTTAGGATTTTTTATGTGATTTCATCGGCTTTTTTCTATTGGTTTTACGGATTCTTAGGTTATGTTGGTTTAATTTCTATCTTAAAGTTTATAATTGATTTCCGTATTAAAAAAGGATCTTAAGCGGTTGTAATTCTTTGCAAATATATCTATTTACGTAAAGTGGTATATATACTATTCCTTAACTTATTTAAAAAGTATACCGGGTAAAATAATATGAAATTAGGATAGCTTAATATCTAATTTTTATACGTATTAAGTATTACGCGTATTTTGTTATTAAATACGTTGTATTACTTACCGTTATAATTATTATTCCTATCTTATAACTTAATAAAGTTAGTTAACTTTATAAAGTCTTTTTTTTTTTCGTGGGTAAATAGTGGGGTAGTAAATTGCGATAAGGGTCGTAATTTACAAGCATCGTTCTGTAAGGTACGTATTGGCATTTTACGTCACTTATTAATTTTAGGATCGGGTTGTTTTTTGTATCCTAATCGAATTTTTCGTGATCGATCGAGCTATTTCCGGTATTTCGGCCGCTCTCGTTATAGCCGATCGGTTTATTTTTAATATCTAAAAAGTAGTTTGACGTTCATTTTATTTTAAAGTATATGTCTATATAGGTGTGTATTATATTTTTATAGTAGAAAAAAATGATAGTGTTCCTTTCCCTAAAGGTGTTTTTTCTTAGCTTAAGGTATAAATATAAAATTAGGTCGTTTTACGCTTAGTTCTCGTCGTTTTCATAATAATCTTTTTTATTTCGTAAGGTAATATCCTTTTATAAATTCCATGAGGTATAAGTCTTTATCCTTTTAATTTAATACGTTGACAAGTTATATAATTTCGAATAGGGCCTTTATAAAGCGGTTATTCCTGCCTCTTGGGATATTCATACATTTAATTCGTATTTTTATACGTAAGGTTATGGTAATAACAAGATTTATTATTTGTTATATATTTAACGTCCAGTTTAAAAAGGTTTTAAAAAAATTATCTAACAAGTTATGTCTTCAGGCTTTTTCGTTTCAGTAACGAAATATAACGGTTAATATATATATATATTTGTCATATATAAGTTGAAATCTTTAATTTGTCAATCGATAGTATTATCCCTAATGCCTAGGTTGATTTCGTATATTATAGCCTTTTCCATTTCTATATTTTCGACTAGGAAATTAAAGGTAACATTGGTTTTTTTAGTAATATTGGTTTTAGGGATATAAATATAGGTTTTTTAAGGTGTTTTCTATGTGTATTTAGTATATTAACGCGATTTAAGTTGGTAATTTCGAACCGTAGTAAGGTATCGAATACGTTTAGGTTTTGACGTTTAGGTTAATATATCTTTTAAATAACAAATGTAAAGTAAATAAAGAAATTAAAGTAATTAAAATAGTATTCATTAATACCTACTAATGAAAATGAATTTTAAACGATAATTAGGGCGTATTTATAAACCTGTTAAGCGTTTTAAATTAGTTTTGTTAACGTTTACTAACGCTATATTAGCTAAGCTGTTTAAGAAAATTTGAACGTTATAAGATTGAATTTAAAATACGTAAAACGGACGCGGAAAGGTAAATAAAGTAAAGGAAATATAGGGCGAATAGGGTAAAAAAGGGGTATAATTATATGGAGGTACGTTATATAATCTAATATTTAATAGTTGATCCGAATTACTATGTCGTAACCGAACTTGGTAAGGTAATTAGTTTAATTACTCAATATGTAACCGATATTGTTAAGGCGGTCGGTTTAAATATTCGTATTTAACTGATTTTGGTACGGAGATCTGTGTAAATTATCGAAAATCGGATAGGTTTTAACGAAGGGTTTCGAAACTTGGTAGTTTTGGCTTACGTAGCATGATACGCAATAATACAATTTTTAAAAACTACCCGAATACGTTAAAGCGTAAAATAAGGGTTAATAATATAATAATAAAGCTTTTGATAAATAAAACACCGAATAAAGATTAATAATATGGTACTAAAGTTATTCTTTTTAAAGTTACTTAGTTTTTATAGTCTTGGTACACGTCGGCGTATAATTCTTGTTAAAACGAAATATTAAAGTACAAATAGTTAGATATCATTATAATATCACGTTGTAAGTATTTAACGTATATTTATCTCTTCTTTCCTAGGTTATTTATAATCAACCAAATCGACTACTAATTAATATCAGTAAGGTTTTAAGCCTATAATATTTACATAAATATAAAGTCTTTAAAAATTAATTAGAATAATTAGTATTATGGTATAATTAAAGATAGTTTAAAAAGAAGCATCTAGAGGTGTACGTTATAGGTAAGGGCTTATAAGCTCTCCACCTAAAGCGTATCACTTTAGAATACTCCTTCTAGACCGATCCATGTATTGCCGTTTTGTCTAGTATAGTTAATCTAGACCGATCCATGTATTGCTATTCGGTCTAGAATAGGCATTCCAGACCGATCCATATATGGAGCACTTTACGCCTTGCAAGAGTATATCCTACAGTATGACACGTTACCGTGCACCCTGCAGGAGTACACCTTGCAATACAGTACACTGCTACTTTCCCTATGTATACTATCTATGAGGTTATATAGTAATATCTACACTTTTAAATAGTACGTAGTAATTTTTATTCGTATATTACCGGGACTTTTTTGGGGTTAGCCCGAATACTTATCTTAACCGTAATAATGAAACTTACATATTTTACTTTTTTAATTACGAAGTTATACTTTTTAAAATTTCAATTTAACCCTATATTATAAAAAAGTCTCAAAACTACGTGAATTTTCACTATATGGTTTTTTTTAGTACTCAAGAAAGAAGTTATTTAAATAAGATATAACAAAATTATCCAAAATATCAGTTATTATATAATTAATATATCGCTAAACCTTCACCGGCGTTTCCGTTAGCCTAAAGGGAATAACTAATTACTTAAATAACTCGAATCACGTACGAAATGCCGTTAATTTTTCTTATTTGGGTGTAACCCAAATACGATAAAAGGCTGTTTAAACATTCAATTTCGCAAGTTATGTCAACTTCGATAACGTACGCAAGGTCTTTTTAATTAAAGGTAAAGGAAAAATATTCTATTCGGTAATTTCCTTTAGTACCGGTAATCGATATAAAACTTCTATTCTCTTTCCATCTTAAAAATAAGTAATATTAGCGCTGCAGCAGATAAAAAACTTACCTTAACCTAGATTTTATTTATTAATTTCGTAACCTGTCATCGAAGTTCGCAAAGTTTATTTCGCAATATCAAATACAAGAGCCCTTAAGGTTGTTTTTAAAAAAAATCGTTTGGTTCATATAAATATAATAATCGAGTTTTGCC
Organism: Anisogramma anomala; assembly: GCA_038502455.1. Classification (NCBI taxonomy): domain Eukaryota; kingdom Fungi; phylum Ascomycota; class Sordariomycetes; order Diaporthales; family Gnomoniaceae; genus Anisogramma; species Anisogramma anomala. The sequence goes on from JASMMZ010000001.1 coordinate 10,263,826, forward strand.
CTATATAGGGGTAATATTATGGCTTCATCCTTATCGAATAGATCGCGAAATTTTGCTAATTTTAGTAAAAGACGTAACAATTTTTTTTCTTTGATAGTAGTCGGTGTCGTTGTTTGTAAGATTCGCGTTATCTCGTAAAAACTTATGATAAAAGCTAACCGGGATAAATTCCACGTACGCCATACCTTTCGGTACAAACGTTTTATTAAACCGATAAAACCCAATTTCATTACGTCTTATATATCCCTCGACCTAAATCGTATTATTACCGCATTGGTAACAAAGCTTTTTCAATTATAAATTATTAAAGAACTACCACCAACATTTAAGGTTACCTATTAATATCGTATCTAAAGTATCCCAAAAGTTTTATCGTACGTTATTTCGGGAATAATATATATTAATATCAGATTCAGCTATTCATTGATATCTATATAAAACTTTACTATTTGTGTAATGTACGTATTTTTCCGTAACTCTAATATCGTATTAAAATTTCAAGGATATAATAACTGAATTTCTTATATCTTTAACCGTTGTATCAAAGCCTTGTTTACAGCATAAAATGAATTATATCCAAAATAGATTTAAGTATTTAGAAAATGAATATTATGAAATAGTATAAGGATAAAAACTAGATTTTCGTTTATATGTATTTTAATTAAATTAAATTCTTTTTTACTAGATTTTATAATTACTATATCAAAGTTATATAACCCTTAAACCAGATTATATCCAAAAGTTAGACTTTCCTCGTCGCCATTAATAGTAAATATTTATTTACCTTTTCGACTTAAACCGTATATATTTTCATTGGAGATAATACCGGGCGAAGTTCGTAATCACGTTGGTAATAGTCCATCGAACCGCAACGTATATAACGCCCTGTAATACGCCTAATCCAGCTTTTCTTCGCTATTACCTACATCGCCCTACGTCCTTAGTTTTAAACGCTTACCGTCCGGGTTTGCTAAAAAAAAATTGGCTGTACTATTAAAATAATTAAATACGATTACCACGACCCTTAAACAAAAATACTTAAAAGGCATGAACTTTCGTTATAATTATACTTCTATCCGGCTATTGAACTTGTACGGGTTCCTTTAGTTAACGATTAAAATATCGTTTCAAATTGAAAAACTTTAATTCATCAGCAAACTCGGGGTACTTCTTTAAAGTTATGATATAGTCTACCTGATTAACGCCTGCGATAATGAATTTGTCGCGAATACGTAAGGATACGCGAAAACGTAAGTAATTATAATTTATAGCTGAAGGCTAATTGAATCCATCCGTTTAAACTAATAATGTTTCGAACCTGATAACTAATAGTACCTATAGGTCGTTATCGTTTATAACTAATCCCTCTAATTCGACTTAGGCTTTATCCGCGCGATAAGGGTCGTTAAAGACAACCTTAATACAATCAAGGGATTTGTTCATATCGTATATATTTTCGTATCCGCCGGCTTCGTAATAAGTCGTAATAACTTACTTTACCGCCGCCGTATGATAAATCTATACGTAAAAAAACGCATGCGGACTTTTTCCAATTTATATCTTATCTGCTTTTAGTATAAATTCGATCATTTGGCGCTTAGTCGTCTACGTGAAAGTAGATCTGTCCAATTACGTTTAGTTATATTGTTTTCGCCTACTTTAAACTGATGGAAAATTAATACGAGTCGTCGTTAAATCGGCCTCTAATTATTGGATTTTGGTCACGACTTAAACGAAGTTAGACGTAAAGTCGATAGTTAAAGTCGATTAATCCGTTTGTCAAAGTTTCTTTATAGTAAACCCGATTTGTCTTATAGTATTTTTTAAACGAGAAATATCGGCTTAAATCGGCTTTGAAAGAGTAAAATGTGTGTTTATAAAGGTAAAGGACTATATATTCACCAATAGCCTATTTTTCTAGATGGCGTTAAAGTATAACGTAAAATTATTGATTTTTATGATCAATTCATTTATTATTAGTTATATTCTTTTAAAAAGATGAAGAAAAAACCTTAATAATATGTTATAGTCTGACTTATGATGGTAGGCTAAATAGGTATAAAATAGAATTTACTATTAAGGTATAACAAAAGATTAAAAAAGGCTCACGTAACCTATTATACAAAGCCTATAAATATAGCCAATACCTAACCTATCGCATGCCCTTACACATACCGTATATGGATCGCGCCCAGTTCGCGCCTGGATAGGGTCCGAACCGGGTACTATATATCCCGTTACGTGCAAAGTCACGTAACCTATAGACCCAATAGCCAATGGCCTGAGTCCATAACAGTTTAATATACCTTATTACCATTTTTAAAGGGCAAATAGCATATATTTCCTATAATAGTTCTAGTAATACGATCCGTTATAGGTCCGTTATTAATTACGTGTAAACTTACGTTATATTTCGGCTATTAAGTGTAAATTTGCTTTTAGTTTTAGCTAATAAACTTATTGCTGAAGTAACCACCACGTGCTAGTTAATTTTCTAAATCGTTAACGACTACGTAAGAATCCAATGTTTACCCTTATCTTCATATATTTAAACGATTAAACCTAACTTTTTGTACAGCAGCCCCGTAGTTTTGCCTTTAACCTCGTAAATAATCCTCAACTAAAAAATCGTGACGTTTAGGTTTTAGAGGTTAAAATTGGGTTTCGACACGAATTGTATAATTTTTTAAGTTAACAGGCCGTTAATCTCGACTCTGTTCCTTTCCTCAAAAAGTTTACTGAAGGTCTTAATAATCCTTTACACTCGAAGCTTTAATGCCAAGTTTTCGTTATCCTTTTCTTTTTTGCTTACCTAAGTAGTATTATAAATATGACCTGGTATATATTCCTCTTTTTCAATGTTTCTTTTCTTCGGGGGTCGTCCGCACTAACAATGTTTTATCGGTTTGTCGATAATGAGTAAAAGTAATTCGTATTAGCTCGATCGTTTAGGTTAAGGTTTTTTATCGTTGGTAACTATAATAAAAGGCTTAACCTAAATGATTAGAAAATATATAAGACCGTTAATTGTTTTAACAATTACTTCGGAATTCACGATATTTAATATCTTTTACGGTCCCTTTTATTTGCCTGGCTTCCGTTATACGAGCACTTTACTTTTCAACAGAAAAACAGGGTACGTCAATTATTACAGGGCCTTCCCTAGTGTTAAGGGCCTTATTAATTTGGCAGCGTGCCGATTCTCTTCGCAGATCCTTTAAAGCTTTGCTATAGGCCATAATACGTTTCTAAGTACTTGCTGAGGGCGGAGATTCAATCGTTAAACGAGGTACACTTTAATGACCAGCAGTGTTAATACTAATCCGTCAAGGACTATAGTATAGTTTAGGCCTTTTACTACCATTTGTAGGCGTGCCTCCGGATCCGTAAAGCTTCCAATTTCCAACGTAAGGATATTATACGTTCGGAGAAGTAAGGCGTGTACCCTTTTAATATTTTCAATTCTCTAGTAGGCTTTTATAGGTATCTATTTACACTAAATACCTATTATCTTGGCATTTTTTAGAAACTCTAACGCCGCAAAGTTGTTGTCGATATCGTAAACTATAACGTTAAATTGGCCTAAATATGTGTTAATTTATAGAATGCTTATCGTTTTCCACGTATGTTTTACCGAAAGGGATTTTAGATATTTGGTTTTGTAAAAAGAGGTTATAGAGTTAATAACATGAAAAACAGGCTTATTGTTCAAATAAAACACATTAATAAAGATTTTGTAGTTAAGTTATTATAATCTTTTAATGTAAACTTAAATTTCTGGAGGTCTTGAGTATACGTTTTACAGTAATAGTAAAGTCTTTTAATAGCTTTTAGGGTAAAGTATTTTGCATTTTTATGCCTTACGGACTTTAGGACTATATATAACCTATTAATGGTTAGGTGATTAAATCGGCGGTGTAGTTAACGTATTTCCAGATTCGTTAAGTTTAATATCACTACTTTCAGGCCTTTAAAATAAAACTATAAGTGCCTCTACTTAAAGGCGAAGAGAAACCTTTAGTTGTTGTTAACCAATTTGTCTGCATTAACGTCGATATTGACGTCGAGGGTCTTTATATCCTTTAAGTAAAGTAGGAAAGGGGTAGGAGACTTAAGGATATGAAAGGTAAAGATTTTCACAATAGTTTAAATTACTATTTCCCTCATAACGATAGTTATTTACCTAATCTAAAGTTAACTTTAGCTTTGCCAGCATCGTAACAATTGACTTTAATAGTTATAGTGCTTTCCCTCCGTAGTGCCACGTATTGCGAATAACCTCCTATTAAGTATCTTACTGCCTCTGTATCTGGCATAATGCTTTAAAACGTATGGTTCGCATAACGATCGCGAAAATTCAAGGTATGTAAAGGGTCAAGAACTTAATTAGGGCAAAGGTAAGGATCTTTACCACCTAAACGATACAGAAAGACATAGTTGGCTAGTTATTAGGCCACGCTGGAAACAGTATTTTCGTGTTATTCAATCTACTTAGGGGCATTAACGCTGTTAATTAGATCGTTTCCCTCAAAGTCTGAAATTTAATCCAGATAGTCCTATTGAAAAACAATGTAGTATTAAGCGTAATATACTGCCTTTCTGTTGTTACGCTCAACAGGAGAGTGCCGATTTAACCAACTAGACTTGCTATAAATCCAACATCTTTTTCCACTATTACGATGATAGTACTTACGGTTAACAGGTTCACCTAAATCTTGGCTTTATTATCGCCAGTGTGATTATTGTCTCTATTCTGCAGTTGAAGTCGATAGGCTAGTTCTTAAGCGTTATAAACGCTTGTAGCCCTACTTAAAATCGACGTAATTAATTACCGTAAGGTCTTTTTCATCCACGTTAGGGAAGTTGCCGGCTTAGGGGTATATACTAAGCGAGTTTGATATACGCGCTATTACGGTGGTAAGCGAGAAACGAAATTGGCTAAAAAAAGCCTTCACAGGTGGTATCTGGATGTTATAAGGCGTATTCGAATTCGCTAATGCCCGTGATTATTACCCGTACCTGCTTGCAAAGTGTGGCTTCGCTAACGTGAGCTTTCTCTATTCCTTTTTAGTATAATATCAACTTGTTAAGCATTTAATTAAAAACATCCATTGGGATTTCTTCCTTCTTCTTTTTTGTTATTACTGTAATTTACTTCGTAATGGCCTAATTTGTTTAGTATTGAGTAAGGTAAGCATCGTACTCGAAGTAACTTTTTATGTTATTGTAAATTTCGCGAAACGTGGTAGCTTTGATAAGGAAGGTTAAATAATAGTACCTGGCATTTTTTGTAAAGATTTCGGGAAATAGTAAGTGAAAACCTAAAGGAGGAACCATTATCCACTTACAAATATTTAAAAAGGATATTATCTTAGCATCGAAAAAGTTATAAGGCTTTCTGTTATACTTTTCTATGTCGTTTTAAATCGTGGCGAAGTCTGTAAGCAACTTGTAATTAATATCAATCATTTTCATAAGTTTTAGAGGAAGGTTGTAGTAATTGTCCTCATTTTAAGTAATATTTCCTGGCAGTTTAAGCTTTAAAGCTTTCAATACACGATGTTAAGGGTAATTGCTAGTCGCTTAGCCTAAAGGATAAAGTCCTATAATAGGACCTGTAGTAGGTTTTCGTGTATAGGTAAACCTAAATGTGGAAGGTTTTTAAAGGAATTGGTGGCTTTAAGTAAAATATTAAGGGAAAAGTGGTATTTAACGATTTTAAAAAGCTTAACGATCTTGCTTAATTGACTGATATATAGCGCCGACGTTAATACTTTTGGCTTCGTTGGCAGCATTTACTTTACGTGCTTTACTACCGCTTAAAGCGTATTCTGCATTATTATGTAAAGGTGTTGGATTACTGAATAGATGAATAGGCTTATAGTCCGTGTATAAAAAGGCTTAACTTAACTAAAGGTAAAGGGGAGGTTCCCTAAATCGTGTATAAAGGCGTTAAAGTTTTTTAACACCCTTTCCTTTAGGCCATGAGTTTTAAAGGTATTTTGTAAGCTAAGCTGAGTTAAATAAAGTCTTTTCTAGCCTAGTAAAACTATTCTTTGGTATATAAATCCCTCGGCGTTTAAGTTCTTTTTTCAGCTTAAACTTAATAGTTTCCTAAATCTTTTTCCACATATTAATAGTCTATTCGTCGAAAAACTTACGGTATTTGCGAAAAATACGGCTACTATGATTACCTTGTTCGTTACCGTTTTACTTAATAATATAACAACCGACAAAATTGGTATGGTATTTTTCTGTCAACTCTTTATCGATATCCAACATCCAAAGGTTGTCGTCATAAAACTTGGTAAAAACAGTTTCGAGGGATTCAATTACTTTTTTCCTTTCGAGGTCGGTAATGGCTTTAAAGTGAGCGCTTGCGGTGGATGTTTTGAGGTTTTGGCCTGTATAGAACTTGTAGGGCGTGTAGAGCAAGGTACTTGGTGATTTTGGGTATAGGGACTTAGCGTTTTAGCGTAAAATCGCGTGGGAACTTGACGACATAGCGTTAGGTTGTGCGACGTAGCTTTTTTGGTGCGACTTAACGATTCTTAGTGTTTTCGTTTAAGGTAGCGAACTTGACGATTAAATTGGCGTAAGGAATTGAAAAGAATAAAGTAGGGGCAAAAGTTTGGTGTAAAGAGTAAGGTCGAATGTTGTTTTTAATGGTAGAAGGCGAAGGTTATTTCTTGTTTGGCTGTGCGACTTAGTCGTTTTTGTAGTAGTAGCACCCGCAATAGTATTGACTTTGTCGTTTGCTAACTTGCCGTAACTTTAAGACTTTTGACAGTTAATCTTATCGTTTTTAGGAAAGATCAATAAATATTTCTTGGTGTTTTCAGTAGCGATACAGTCGCTTATTTTCAGATTGCCGTTGGGGACTGACGTAACCTAAAAGTCTTTTCTGTTTTCTTGCTATTGTGGACTGACGTAGTACTAATAAAGGCCTTTTGCAAGAATCTTTCCTCTACCTTAGCCGCCGTTGTTAACGCAGAGCGTAACCGAAAAGTAGCTTTTTCTTTTACTTAGCCAATCTGTGCTTAACCTAATAAATACTAATCAGTTTTGGTAGGGCCTTAGATCGTTGCAATGTTATCGATTCAATTGGTCAAAGTAACAGTAGTATTGTATTGGTTAAGTGGTAGATGTATTATTCTATGTTTGGCAGACCGTTAGCCGGTCTGCACAGTAATTTGTATGGTCAATTGCTTGACCCATGCCCTAGTATGAAGTGTAGCGTGCTGCACTCGACTTACACTTAATACGGCAAGTCTGCACAAAGCAATACACTTGTAATACGGTCAACTTTACTGTGAGTAAAGTTGATCTACTGCACTGCATGTAATACTATTCTAACAGCGTGAAAACTATAGCTTTAGCCAGGTCGTATTATGCGGCTGTTTTAGTCCCCATTTGATACCTACATATATCGGAAATTTAATCACGGTCCTAAAAGAATAAAGGATCTGCAAAATACTTATATCCTAGTTGAAAGCCTATGGTGATAAGAGAGATTTACTTTATAGCTTGTTTAGCGAGTTACTTTTTTGCCATAAGCCGTAAACCTAAAAAGTATAAAAGAATCGTAAAATAAGGTATACCACTAAGCGGGTGGTATGTCGAAAGTTTTTTGTAGGCAGTTAAGTATTCAAAGTGTAATCAAAGGTGAAAGCCCCGCTAAGCGGGCGGGGCGCCGGTATAGGTGGTAACAGCTTATAAGTAAATAAATAAATAAAGCCATCATATGCGAGGGCTTATAATAAAGGGTTTTTTTTTTTCAAGACCTTAAAGCGTAAAAGAAATCAGACTTTGGTTGCAACGCAATGTAAATCCAAGTTTGAAAGGCCACGTTGGCATAAGTAACGAGGGACGAAATCGTAGGTTGTGAGGGTTGTTCTTTGGATGCACCGCTGCGCGAGCGGTGCGCCGGGTCGACGACGATCTTTTTGGTCAAAAAGAGGTCACCGGAAAAGATTCAAGTGGTGATGGAGCCGATTAGTAATGTTGTGGTAGAATAGGAAGCATGTGAAGTGATGGTGTTGAGAGCGATTAAACTTGAAAAATTTTCTCCGAAGTGGGCACTGTTAGGGTTTACAGTGTAGGCCCCCTACCTTCCCTAACAAGGTGGTCCGTGCATCCATGCCAAGAAAGTTGATGTGAGGTCGAAGATGAACAGTTTTCATATTGTGGACAAATCCAGTGTGGCTCACGTGTTGCTCCCAAAAAGTCCCAACAAAGGGGTGACTACAGTGACAAACGACACAGACTACAGATTGTCGAGGTTGCTACAGCCACTGAATCAATAAAGTAATCATCATTGGCCTGGATTTAATATTTGCACAGTTTCATAAGAGTGTGGCTTTCGGCACACCCTGTCAGGCGCACCCCGTCGTGTACAGTACGGACTATACTGTACACAACCAAACAACGGCCTGTTCAACTTAGGGTTTCCTCTTAACCAAGGTCTCTCTCTAATCGCTTGGCATGGCTTCCAGAAAACTTCATTTTGTCTGCCACTTGCAGCTGTGACTTTCTCCATTGGAAAGAGATAAAAAAAATACCAACAATGTTGGTAGGTGTTGGAATAGCAGTCAAATGCAGTATAGTCAAGTCAACTTTACTTACAGTTGGTTGATTGTACTTACTGCAAATTGACTGCAGTTTGTGGGACTGACTGCAAGTGCAGTGCAGTAGGTGCCCACTTCAAAGTGGGGCACGGGCCAAATCATTTGGCCATACAAATTAGCGTGCAGACCGACTAGCGGTCTGCCGAGCTTAGAACTGACAACTCATCAATCAGAACCACTTTCAATGCAGCACCAGTTACTTCGACCACAGTGATTCGAATTAACTACGTTGCAACGAAAAAGGCCTACCAACACTGATCAGTGCTTATTAGGTTAAACACAGATAAACTAGGTAAAAAAAGAAGTTACTTTCCGGTTGTTACACTTTATTTAGGTAAGGTAGAGGAAAGGTTTTTACGAAGCACCCCTATAGTATTGTGTCGTCTTCGCGGCAGTATGTAGGGAAGGTCTCTGGATTGTGTTGTTTTCGCGGCAATTTAGAAGCAGGCGTCGGCATCGCTATTAAAAACACGAAGAAATCTTTATTAAATTAGTCTTAAAAGCGTCGACATTAACCGCTTAAAGGTTTTAAAAATTACTAAGTCGTTAAGTTAAAAAACAGCTAAGTAAATAATATTACAGTTACTGTTACTACGGGTATTACTATTTTAAGTTGAAAAACGATTCAGTTTCACAACTTTAAATATATCATAACTTTAATTGTAAACATATAATCTACCTGTTGGTAGGCCTTTATCGTTGCAACGTAGTCGATTCGAATCACTGTGGTCGAAGTAACTGGTGTTGCGTTGATATTGTTGATTGGTGTGTGTAAGTTCTAAGTTTGGCAGACTGCTAGCCGGTCTGCACACTAATTTGTATGGCCAAACGCTTTGGTCTATACTCCACTTTGAAGTGGGCACCTACTGCAGTGCATTTGTAGTGTAGTCCCACAAACTATAGTTAATTTGCAGTACGTATAATTAACTTTACTACAAGTTAAGTTGAATTGACTATACTGCATTTGACTGCTATTCTAACACTAACGGCTTTTTGTTTTGTACCTGCATGCCAGCATAGCTTGCTATCAATTAGTGGCAACCTTTGAAATCCCTCCTTAATCTATAAGCCGACAATAGGCTAGACCCCTGTTAATTCCGATTGATCTATATTGAAATCAACCTTAATTACGGCTCTTCGTAGCTCTTTCACTTTACCCCTCCAAAGCCTTCGTTCCATAAATCCCGTACACAGATCTTTCGGCACAAACCTGTATCAATCAGGTACGCCATTACTTGCGTACTTTTAACCAGTAATTTAAACTACTATCATCGCCACCATTGCCCTGGCGGTCTTCCAGTTTGCCAAGGCAACTCTATTTCTCCATGTTACGTACCGGGTGGTCTACGTATCCCTTAATTCGTATAGTTAGGGTATTACTATCTATAAACCTTTTTAGAGCGTTATTAAAGGTAGCTTTAATTATAACATTAATAGGGTTATCTTTACCGTTGATTTACCAGAACTTAAAGATTTTCCGGGCTTCGTATACCTTCTTTAAAGCTATTACGTTTATTATTAGACGTTTTTCATTGGTCGTACCTAACTTTAATAGCCATTCGTAAAAGCTTCGGAAATCGATATATACTACGATAGGTATCGGTAATAATCCTAGTTATTTAGTAATGATCCTGAATATACTATTAATTATTATATTAACATTAAAGCCTACTATTATAACGTAAACTTTCGAGGCTAGTATACTCCAAGTTATATATTTACATTTAATTAATGTCTAGTACATAAGTTTTCCAGTATTTGTAAATTACCCTTTAAACCTATTTTCGTTAACGAGTATTATTAGGAAGCTGATTTACGATATAAGGTTAATATGATTAACAAATAACCTATTCGTTAAATTTATAAAGATTATATTAATTCTTCTTTTTATATAGTTCATTTGTTAGTAAAACCGTTCTTTTAACTTATTAAAATCTTCGTTTTATAGATCTCATATATGTGTTATAATTAAAAGGTCGTACGATGTTTTCCGTTAATATAGTGTAATGATATAGACTATATATGTCTTTTATTTTAGATATCTTTGTAATTTTACCTCGTCAGTTTTTTCGATAATCGTTAGGCTTATGGCTTACTTCTTTTCACGTAAGTGAATATAAATACCGTTTTTAGCCTTAATATTATGGATACAGATTAACAATCTATTAAAGTCAAATAGTTTACCCTTAGGCAACGTCTTAACCGACTTATATATTAAAAGGCCTAACTTTTTGATTGCACGTTATTTCGCCGCCACAAGCCCAATATTGTCGAATAAAAGGGTATCGTTTATTTATATACCTACGATACAATAGTATATACCATTTATAATTAATAAACATGGGTTAAAGTTTAAAGTTTTTATACTAAACTAGTTTTTAAAGTATGTTTAGTACCTCAAAAACCAGTAAACGCCTACTTTAACTAATCCGTAAAAAAAATTAATATAATATATTACCGTGTTAACCGGAAACTAATCCCTTCCTTTTTTCGATAGCTTTAACAGTAAAATCTGTTCAAAATCGGTAGCAAATTACGTATACTATTATATAATATCCTAGCTATTAAGTATATACTAACCTTTTACATTAATAGCTAAACTAATAATAATAACGACGATTAAACGCTGGTTAATCTTTTAAATTGTAGGTGATTAGATAAGGATTTAGTTTTTACCTTTATTACCGTATCATCAAGCGATAAACCGTAACATTTTTTATAGCCGGTCCGTAGTTTTACTTTTAACCTCATGAAGTATACTTGACTTAAAAATAGTAACATCTTACCTTTTAAACTACGTTAACGGCACAAATTTTATAACACTCTGTAATTCAAGGCCCCTAATTTCCACTTGGTTACTTTTTAAAGAGTTTATTTAATATATTAATAATACCTTCTATACGTAGTTTAAGGGCAATTTCTCCATTAAACCTTTCCTATTTAAATACCTACACCATTATATATACCTTTTCGGGCTTATAGTCCCTATCGCCATCCTCTTCTTTGGTATGTATCTTCCTCTTAAGAGGTCGTTTACGCCGTCGACGTTCCATTGACTTATTAACAATCGGCTCCAGAAGTTTATGTTAGCTAATTCGTTCGGCTCGAAGGTTATCGACGTTAGAATGTTTATTAGACTTGGAAGGCCCGAAGGGTCTTCGGTACCACTTAATATATATAAGTCGGAAAGTCACGGAGCTATTAATAGTTTTAACCACTATGTTTAAATCGGTAATACTTATAATCTTATAAGGTATAGTTCTACTACTAGTAATGCAACGAAACGCAACGCAACACGAATGAAAACCTGGCAATTTAACTCTTATCTGGCGACAGATATTAAAAAATAAGCGTAACTTGACGTCGAAAAGATTGTACGGCTTACCGTTATTTTTTTCCTTTCCTCTCTAAATCTTAATAAACGTAGTGATTACCGTACAATCCGTATCCTCCATGGGAACGCATTAAGGGAAAAGGGTAATGTACTGGTTATAAGGACTTTCTATATCTCTAGATTAGGGAAAAGACTAAGATTATTAATACTGGTAGGCCGGATAATTACCTTTAGCTAAATTTAAAGGGAAAAAGCCAGTAGTCGTGCCCACTATAGGTTCGCGTGTAAAGCCAGTCCTTTCTTAATTTAGCTATTAAAACTGGATGTGTTAAAAAGTTTGGGAGAAATAGACCTAGGGGTTTCTGTTGCAGGGGACTTAGCAATAATCCTCCTGGTGTTAAGGGATCTATCGAGGTTCCTATTTAATCAACTAGTGTGTTTAATGGCTTACGGAGAATAGGTTAACTAATTACTTACGTTTACTTGTATAATCTTAGATAGATCCTTACGAACATATATATAGGTATTATGAGTTACTGTTATTAGTAATCTTTTTACCCTTTACTAACATCCATTAGGGGTCTTTATCCGTAGCGTATTCATAAAGTAAGTTAGCCAGATTACCCTCCTTCCCTTTTTTCGAAAAGAGTTCAACTCCTAGAGTAAATAGTTCGACCTTTATTCTTGTTTTTGCTTACCTTTCCGCCTTTTCCCACATATTTAAACTCCAGTTTTGAAACCATTTTTAAAAATCGTCAAAGGCCATAGGTTCATGACTAATTGTAGTGGTATTTTTATCAAGATTAAAATGGCCGATTACGTTTGTTAGGTATTTTGGGTTAGGTCTTTAGTAGCTTCGGTAAACCAGAACTCTTCGTCGTAGTGCTTTTCAAAGATAGCGTCAAGGGCAATAATTACCTCCTTTCTAATAGGATTGGTAACAGTATTGATTCCAGTACGTTCTAAAGCTATTGTAACATTCTGGATGGTATAGGGCTTAGTGGTTAACTTGCCAATATGGGGGCGTAAAAAGTTGGCGATTTAGGGGGCATATAGGCTTAGTAATTTAACGTAAAGTCGTGGAACGTGGCTTTCTTAGCGTAACTTGGTGTTTTCGCTCAGAGCAAGAAAATGAACAATTGATTAACGATTAAAGTAGCGTAGAGAGTGAAAAGAATAAAGTAGGGTAAAGATTTGGTGTAATGTATAAAGTCAGAGGTCGTTTGTTGTTATAAGTTGTTTAACGTGGGAATTTAGTCGTTTTTTATAGTAGAAGTACATATAATAGTATTAAGTTAGCTGTTTACCAGCTTACCGAACTTTGAGACTTTTGACAGTTAATCACAACGTCTTTAAAAAGGATTAATAAAGATTTTTTTAGCATTTTCGAGTAACGATACCATCGCTTACTTATAGACTACCGCGAACAACTACACAGCCTATAAGTTTTCTCCACTTGCTGCCGCGAAGAACTGTATAGCGTATAGGGGCCTTTCACAAAAACCTTTCCTTTACCTTGCCTAAAAAAGACAAAGCGTAACCGGAAAGCAGCTTCTTCTTTTACTTAATCAATCTATACATAACTTCATAAACACTGATCAGTATTGGTAGGCCTTCATCGTTCCAAAATAGTTGATTCGAATTACTGTAGTCGAAGTAACTGGCGTTACGTTGATATTATTGATTGGTGTGTGTAAGTTTCAAGTTTGGCAAACCGCTAGCCGATCTGCACACTAATTTATATAGTCAAATACTTTGGTCTGTGCTCCATTTCGAAGTGGGCACCTACTGCAATGCATTTGCAGTGCAGTCCCACAAACTACAGTCAATTTGCAGTACGTACAATCAACTTTACTGCAATTAAAGTTGACTTGACTGTACTGCATTCGACTTCTATTCAAACACTACCCCTTTATACTATTTTTCCCCTTATACCGCTTTTTTATCTTCATTACAATAACTTCAAAACGCATTGAAATTCATATTATTAACAACACTGTTGAGAAAAATCAATTAGGGCTTTCGGTGGCATCTTCAAAAAAAATATAACGAAGACCTTTAATATACGGATGCCGACAAAATCTTAACTATTCAATAACTTACTAACGTTATTAGATACTTTATTGTCGACTTAAACCTTATCGGAACCATTTAGGAGCTTTGGGCACTAAATAACCTTTAAAAATAGTTTTGGAAATAAACTTTAAATATGTGAAAAAAGGCAAACAAATAAGTTAAAATAAGGACGAAAACTGAATTTTATGATCGAGGCGTTAATTTCCATACGAAGAAAGTAAAGGAAGGTAGTTTGCCAAACGTACTTAACGAATGCATAATAAATGGGAAATATCAATGGATTAAGGTTAAATATAAAGGTATTACTAGCGACAACATTCTTTAACGCTCTTATACACGTTCGGAAGTACCTGTTTAAGTTTAGACTAGTTCCTCAAATACTTTTGCGCAAGGCTTTTGGCATGCTAGTGTTACTAGTCGTGAATAATTATTTAATTTATACGCCAAAAACCCTTAAATTTACTAGTCAATTAAATAAAACCTTCAAAGTATATTTGAATACCAAAAGAAGTATTATTAAATTCTCTATGGCTAAAACCCCTAAATACCTTTCCAATTAGCTCATTAACATGTTTTTTTTAACAATAAGATTAAGAAAGAACCAGCTTTATACACGAGTATATTATAGATTCGCCTACTAGCTCTTTCACTTTAAATTCGGCTAAAGGTAATTATCTTGCCTATCAATATTAGTAGCCTTCCTAACATTTATTGAGGGATTCAAAAAGTCAATACAACCAGTATATTATCATTTCCCTTTGATACATCCGTATAGTAGATACCGATTTCGCGGTAAATACCACGTTCATTAAAATCTGGGAAGGAAAAAAGAAGTATAACAGTAAGTTATATAACCTTCTTAACATTAAGTTACCCCCGTTTTTATTATATTTGCAGCCGAATAAAAGTTAAATTACTAGGCTTTTACTCGTTATTCTCTAATATTCGTATCGACCAAGCCGAAGACTATTACTTGCGATATTTGACAGATTACTTCTCCTTTCTCAAAATCTACGATAATTTCAAAAGTTATGTGGAATAAAATATTAAATTCGCCAAGTACTATATACACTCAAGTAGTATTCAGTAGTTTCATAAGTTATATAATGAAAAAGTAATGAAAAATAGGATTAACGTTTTTAAATTAAATACTGAATAGGTTAATACTTTATTAATAGGTAATGAAAAACTTGGAAGTTAACAAAAGTATATTACACTAACAGGTCCACCAAGTTATTAGAGATTATAAAAAGTTCGAATACGCTCTACAATACTCTGATGCTATTTGTAAAGCTTTTTTTTTTTGGCTAATTGCGTTTTTTATTTACAATCGTAACGGCTCGAGTTTAAAATTCGACTAGTATATACATATAAATTCCAAAATTTAGCAACGATAAAGAAAACCCCTCCTACATGTACTATATCGACCGTAAGTACGGATGGCCCGGTTAATACGGTTAATGAAAGGCTTAGATCCGGGAATATAACTAAGTTATATACGGAAAAATGTATTCTTTTTCCTTAAGATTTTTAACTTAATGAAGTAATTTTACTTTAAATATTAAAAAATATAAGATTTATAGTAAGTAAGGATATTCTTTTATATGCAATAATATTGCCAAACACGAATTAAAGTAGGTAATATACTATATGCAATTTCTCTTAACCTGTTAGAATAGTAGTATTTGCAGTGCAGTAGGTCAACTTTACTTATAGTAAAGTTGACTATATTGACAGTAAGTTAATTGTATTTTTTTGTGCGGACCTACTGTAATTAACTACGATTCCAGTGCAGTATAGCCCCACACCACATTAGGGCACAGGTTAAGAAATTAGCCATACAAATTACTGCGCAGACCAGCTAGCGGTCTACCAAACCTAGAACAATACATCCACTACTTGACCACGTAATATTACTGTTACTTCGACCAATCGAATAGATAACGTTGTAACGTTCAAAGACCTACCAACACTGATTGGTGCTTATTAGGTTAAACACAAATAAGCCAAGTAAAAGAAAAGGCTATTTTCCGATTACGCTTTGTAAAAGACCAAGGTAGAGGAAAGATTTTTGCGAAAGGTCTTTACTATTACTTCGGGTTTTACGGCAGTAAGTAAAAAAGACTTTTAGATTGCGTCAGTTTTTTACAGCATCTTAAAGATAGCAACGGTATCGTTATCGAAAACACCAAGACATCTTTACTAAAGATCTTTTTTGAAAGGCGTTGAAATTAACTGTACAAAGTCTTAAATGAACAAGTTAGCAACCGATGAAGTTAATACTATGACGGGTGCTACTACTATAAGAAAAACAACTAAATCCCTACTTTAAATAACTTATAATAATAAACGATACTCAACCTTACCCTTTATACTAAACATTTACCCTTACTTTACTTTTATTTACTTCCTCTATCTAAATTTAATCGTTAAACCTATTCCTTTAAGTAATAAACACTAAAAATCGCCAAGTCATGCCAAAAAGGCTACGTCGAGCGACCTAACGCCAATCTAACAAGTTCCCACGCGATTTTATGCCAAAACACCAAGTCTACGATCAAAAATCACCAAGTTCCTCATCTTACGCGCTCTACACGACTTATATAAGTCAAACCGTTAAAATGGCTATAAATTGAAAATATAAAAAAAAGGTAAAGCCGGCAGAATGATCTTTCTTGATTACTACGATGAATAGCTTTTAACTAAAGATATTAACGAGACCTTAGCTAAAGTTCACCTGACTAATTACGTTAGCCATTATATTTTTGACTAAAATTCAGCGAAGACTACAGTCGGGGCGCCCGCGCTTTTTAAGATTTTTGCAAGTTTTTTAACCACTAGACTCGTAATATATGGAAGATAATCCAACATACGGTTAAGGTTAAACTCAAAAAGAAGGTTATATGCCGTGGCATTTATATCCCTAAAAAAAAAACCACGTTAGGATTGGCTGAAAGCTTTTATTAACTGGTTTAACAGGAAAACCCCCTTGAAAATCTTAATTTTTAGGAATCCTGAGGAAAAGGTAAGGGCGATAAAGGTCTTTAACGCCCTTACACACGATTTAGAGGACCACCCCTTTACCTTCAGCTAATTGAAGCCTTTTTATGCGTTAACAAAAAACCTGTTCATCTGTTCGATAGCCTAATACCCTTACGCGATAACGCGGAAAACGCCTTTAGCGTCGGTAAAGCATGTAAAATAGCGGCCGCCAATGTTACCAGAGGAATTAACGTTAGCGATTTATACCAATGAATTAAAAAAAATCGTTAAACCTCTTAAAATCTTTAGGTCTCTTTTATCCCCCCCTAACACTTTAATCAAAATAGCTAAGCCCTTTAAAAACCTTTCTATGATAGGTTAACCTATACGTTAGAGCCTACTACAAGCCCTACTATAAAGTTTTACCCCACCCTCTCCCAAGCCAGGCGACTGGTAATTACTTTTAATACTATGTATCGGTAGCTTTTAGGCTTGAATTATTAGGAAATAATACTAATACAAACTAAGATAATTATCGCGACCTACCCCCAAAACCCATTACAATAGTTAATATTAACTAAGAATTTTATACAGACTTTTCCAAAATCTAAAACTACGTAAAAAAGTATAATGGGAAGCCTTATAGCCTCCTCAACACGAAGATAATATCTTTTTAAAACATTTGTGAGTAAATGAAGGTTTCCACTTCTTGGTTTTACTTATTATTCCCCGAAATCATTATAGGGAACGCTAAAGATTACTACCTAACCTTCTCAACTCGAGCAACCACCTTTCGTGAAGTTTATAATAACATGAAAAGCTACTTCAAATACGATGTTCAACTTACTTAATACCATACATATTAGGTCATTATACTGTAAACTACAATAATAGCAAAGGAAAACAAGGGGGAAATACAAATGAATATACTTAATCAAATACTTGATAAGTTGATATTATATTAAAAAGTAATGAGAGGGACCTATATTTGCGAAGTTACATTTCGCTAGTTGGTACGAGTAACAATTACGGGCGTTAACGAGTTCTAACACAATTTACAATGTCTAAATGCCACCTTCGAAGGCTTTTTTAACCAATTGCGTTCCTCTCTTGCAACTGTAATAACGTGTATATCAAACTCTCTTAATATATACCCTTAGGCCAGTAACTTTCCTAACGTAGATAAAAAATACCTTGCGGTAATTAATTATGTCGACTGCAAGTACAGCTACGGGCGCCCCTAACGCCTGAGTTTTGGCTAATCGATTACAAACTAAACGTAATACCTATGTTAACGTTAATAAGGCCAAGATTTAAGCGGACCTGCTAACCTTAAGCATTATTATCGTAATAGTGATAAAAAAGTTAAATCTATGATAAATCTAGCTATTGGTTAACTCAGTACCCTTTAACTAAGCGAAACAATAGAAAAGTAATAAACTATATCCGATACCCTACTACTTTTAAATAGGATTACTTAAATCAAATCGCAAATTTCTAAGGTGAAGGGCCTATTAACGGCGATAATGCCCCCAAGTAGACTAAGTAATATAAAAATACTACTTTCAGCACGACTCAATAACTAGCTAACCACGCCTTCCTATACCATCTAGGTGGTAAAAACCCTTACCTTTACCCTAATTAAGCTCACAACCCCTTATACATCTTTAACATTTATGATTGTTCCGTGGACCATACGTTTTAAGGTATTATGCCAGATATAGGGACAATAAGGTACTTAATAAAAGGCTATTCATAATACGTAGCATTGCGAAAGGAAAGCACTACGGGTACTAAAATTAATCTTTACGATATTAACAAGGATAAAATTAGCTTTAAACTAGGTGAATAACTATCGTTACTAGGGATAACAGTATTTTAAACTATTATAAGGTCGATTAAGTTTTACATCTTTAAGTACCTTAGCCCTTTTATTTTTTTTATTTAAAAGATATAAAGACCTTTGGCGTTAAAATTAAGATTAACGTTAACAAGCTAGTTAAAAACAACCAAAAGTTTCTTCTAACCTTTAAGTAAAGATACTTATAGTTTTATCCTTAAAGTTTTAAAGTAATATCACTAACCTTAAAGAAGCCGGAAATATATTAATTATACAGGCGTTGTAACTATACAGGCGTTAATAATTAATACAAAGTTCTAAAGTCTGTAGGAAATAAAGATGTAGAATCTTTGCCTTAAAAGTGAATCAAAATCTTTACCACTATTTTCAAATGTATGTCTAAGCCCCCCAAAGATTTAAGTTTACATTAGAAAACGATGAAGACTTTAATTACGAGGTTTTTATCGATGTATTTTACTTGGACGACAAGCCTATCTTTTACCTCGTTAGCTCTATGACCTCTTTTTACGTAGTTAAATTTTTAAAATTCTTTTTGGTAAAGGATACGTAAAAAACTTTAAGGATACTGTGGATTAACACATATTTAGGCTTACCTGTAATCGTTATATACTATAACGGTACTATTTTTACGGTGGCGAAGTTTTAAGAAAACTCTAAGATAATAGGTATATAATATAGACAGGTATGTATAAAGACCTATTAAAGCATTAGGAAAGTTAAAAGGATATACACCCTATTTCACCGAACGTATAATATCTTTACATTGGAAATTAAAAGCTTTATGGACCCGAAGACACGCCTTTAGATAGCAGTAAATGGTCTGAATAACATTATGAGCCCTGATGGCCTAATATTAACGCTGTTAGTTTTTGGAGCGTGTTTATATCTAACGAGTAAATCTCTGTTATGATTAAGTACCTAAAAGCGAGTCATATTCTATAGAAAAGCTTTAAAGGAATTACGGAAGAAATCAACACACCGCTAGGTTAAAGATGCTCTTAATACTATAAACTGCCTTTTAATAATCGATGTACTTACTTTGACATTATAAAGTAAAGTCTTTATGTAACGGGAGCCGGGAAAATAGATAGGCTCATATAAAATTTTAAGTATCGCTAACTTTAAAGTAGTTATTAAAATTGCTAACGGTCTTGTATTTTTCTGAACCACTCAAGTTGAGCCTTATATTGGAATTATTAACGATAAAGGCCCTTAATTCAAACGACTAAATTAATCAGAACCTTCTCCACCTATTATCGACAAGCCGATAAAATGCCGCCGGTTCGAACGAGCCCCGAAAAAGAGGAACGTTAAAGAGGAAGAATATACACTAGTTCGTATCAATAACATTACTTATGTAAGTAGAAAAGAGAATAATAACGAAGATATGAAATTAAAGCTTCGTGTATAAGATATTATTAAAACCTTCGGTAAACTTTTTTAAAAAAGTAATAAAGTCAAGATTAACAGCCTATTGATTGGAAAAGTTATATAATTTATACCGAAAGCCGATTTCAACCTTTAAGATCTAAATATTACGATTTTTAAGTCGAGGATTATTTACAAGGTTCAAGGTAAGACCACGAGGCGGCCGTATGAAAAATCACATTCAATCGCTTAAGTATATAGTGATAAAGGTAAATATTAAATCATTACGTAATTAATGACGATTTAAAAAATCAGTTGATGGTTAATAGTCGTTTGATCAATAAGTTTACTAACTAAAACTCAAGGTTAATTTACGTTAAATAGTCGAGGTATAACGTTAATGTTTGAATAGAACTACATGCAGTGCAGTAGATCAACTTTACTTACAGTAAAGTTGACTGTACTACAAGTTGAGTGTATTGTTTGTAGACTTACCGTATTGGGTGTAAGTCGAGTGCAGTACATTGAACTTCACTCTAGGTTACGGGCCAAGCAATTGGTCATAAAAATTACAGTGCAAACTGGCTAGCGGTCTGCTAAACCTAGAACAATTATCCATCACTTGACTAATGTAATACTACTATTACTTCGACCATAATTCGAATCGACAAAGTTGCAACAATTTAAGGCCCTACCAATAGTTAGCCTATACATAATTAATAATGTATTTATAACGGATCGAATTACTAGAATTAATATATAAATTACAGCTTATTTACTCTGTAAAAATTGTAATACGATATATTAAGCCTTTATACGAACTAGTTAAGATAAACGTTTATAAGTTTTGAATTTACTAGTGACACTTTAAATTACAACTAGGTATAAATTCGTCGATATATTACCCGTATCTACTAATAAAGTAAAAGAAAGACTTTGGCCTGGTAGGTATATGGACTAACAATACCCTTTTCATCAGAAAGATTAGCTTGATGACATTAGAATAATAGGCAATTAATAACTTTAAGTTTTGAACCAATAAGCTGGTGACGACTCTGGCGAAGGTTAATCAACTTTACTTTAACGGACGTCAATCCGTATACTTAATACTAATGCTAATTTTAGTTTTCATCAAAAGAGTCATAACAATAATTTGGTTGTACTCTACAAAATAAACGTAGCTAAAACCCAACGGTACCTGAAATACCGTGTTCGTAACAGTTATATTACCATCCTATGTTAACCGAAATCCTTTTACGACCTCTTTATTGCGGTGAAATTATAAAATCTAATAAATAATAACTTTAAACAGATTGAAAAGGGGATTAAATAACATATACGAAATTTAGACCGGAGGATTAATATAGTTCTAATCGACGTATCGAATGTTTAGTTCATAATCTTTACAGATGGGTTTTTCGCAAATAATACCCACCTATTTTTACAAATCGGATTTTTGATAACCTTTATTAACAAAGATAGGCGGGAAAACCAATTTAGTATTATCGGCAGCCTAATTTACTAGACCTCTATGAAATACAAAAGGATTATATAAAGTATGCTAGCTTTAAAGGTCTATAGTATAATAGTAGTATTTAATATAGGCATAACACTATAGGAAACCCTTAACGTTATTACTAGATAAATTAAAATTCCTTCAATCTCGGGGGTAATTTGTATTGAATCGAAAAGCTTGTTCGAATATCTTTCGCAACTCGAAACTACTAACGAAAAACGCCTGATAATCGACTTCAGAACATCCCACGAAACTTAAAAAAAGATATATATTAAGGAACTTCAATAAAATAACGGAAAAAAAATCCTACTAATTTTATAACGAAGGTATCGCCGAATATGGCCTTTAAAAGGATTTTAAATAGTAATAGAATAACCATACGCATCGAGGGCTACGTTAATAAGCCGTCCGACAAGTCTAAGTTATGTGGCAGCGGTCAAGAATGTGTTGGAAAACTGAAAAACTGCCAAGAGATCAATAACGTCGACGTATTTGATTGGTACAGCTAAATTAAAAGCTTATATGGGTCTGTGACGAAAGAACTTTTTATAGGAGTGGATAAAGTCGAACCTTGAAGCCATGGGGCAACTAACGACAATTAGGGTTAATTTGCATGCAAATGGATGCATTTTAATATGGAGGTTAATTGAAATTAACTGGGGTTTAGCTAGTTGACGAGGTCGTAGTGTAGCGTTTACCGAAAAAGATTAGTTAACCACACTAGCGCGCACGTACAAATTGAGAAGCCGCTAGTGTTAAAATAATAGTATTTTCAGTGTAATAAATCAACTTTATTTACAATAAAGTTGAGTATATCAACTGCAAGTTGAGTGTATTGCTTTGTGTGGGCCTACTGTAATTGACTAAAAATTAAGTGCAGTATGTCCCCTCTTCACACTAGGTCACAGGCTAAGCAATTGGCTATAAAAATTACTGCGTAAACCAGCTAGTGCTCTGCCACACCTAGAACAATACATCTATCATTTGATCACACAATACTACTGTTACTTAAACCAATCCAATCCTCAAAGTTGCAACATCTAAAACCCTAGAAATATAACCTTTAATTAAAATTATATCGAACTCGTTACAAACTCTAAAGAGAAGAATATTAAAAAGGAGGAAAATAAGCCCAAGACTATCAGTTAGCACGAAAATACCGGTATCGAACCGGAAAAAACGCAATAACCTATCGACTACGTCTTTTTTTACCGTTTAACAGGTAAGACAACTTATCGTCGATATAACAATGAAAACTCTGGCTTTATATACCTATTTATCATTTCAAACCGTTATACAAAAGAAATGTTTAGGGTTTTATACCAGATATTAAAATAATACGGTATTTAATGGGAGGTTATTTGTAATACATAGCGTTATAAAGAGATATTAATACTATTACAAAACTTAATTATATGGATATTGGTAAAGTTAAGGTCAGCTTTAGTTTTAGAAAAAGACTTTTTTATTGGGATCATCAATGTTTTATATTTGCATTAACCTTATTATTATTTTATGCTGAAATCACCTATCTATTTTCTTTTTTCCTTCAAAATATGAAGCACCTCGGTGTTAACGTTAAAGTTTAAATTAATAAACTGATTTAGGTCGAGGGAAATGAAAGGTTTTCACTTATCTTTAAATAAGAATATTTTCAATTTCATTTTCAATGGTAAAAGATAGTGATATTGAACTTAATAGAGTTGGAACTTCGTTAATTATATTGTAAGTTCAATTACCCGGAAATTAACAGGTTTTATAATGTTTAAAAGGTGGTTGATTACAAAAATATAGATTGAATAACATTATAAGTAATTAAACGGATTTGTAATTACTGCTAAATATATTTCTAAATCCTTTTAATGATTGGGTTCACGTTAAAGAAAAATCATTATTTGAACTTTCAGGTCTTAATAAACGTATTTTGCCTAAATGGAAAGTTGGTATTTTATGCTATTAACTTCCCTATGGCTTTTTGTGACGTCGAATTTATAATACCTATTACGATGAAAGAAATTTGAAAAGTATTACGTATTTTATAGATTGATACATACTTAAAGCCATTGAATAGATTACTATACGACGTCAATATAAACTTTGTTGTAGATAGGTTTCACATTAATATTAAGTTGATAGGGATTAACTGATAACAATTTCTTTTTGAGGTTTATTAAAATATTATCACAGTTACAAAGGTTTACATTTTGTTAAAAAAAGTTCAAAATATTTTTACATTGGAAATCGAAAGCTTTTCAAATAAATAAAAACCAATGGCTTTAAATAACTTTAAAAGGCTTTAACTATACGGTTAACTTTACCGACCTTATCCAAACTTTATTAATATTTGACGCCTACTTACGTATAATAACTTACTTATGATAATCTTTAAATATTGAAAACCGTGTTATGATATATTAAGAAACCTTAAATAAATTAAGGAAAGAATCGACACGCGGTCAAGTTAACGATACCTTTAATATTAGGAATAGACCATCGATAACAAATGTATTATCCTTACCTTTTGAAATTAAAATCCTTATATAACGAAGTTTGAGTAAATAGAATAAGCTATATAAAATCTTAGGTATTACCAACCTAAATATTGTAGATAAAACTATAAATAACCTTATTAATTCCCGGATTAAATCAGTTAATACGTATAAAAAACCTTAAGTTTCATATAAATCCTAATGTCGATAATTTCGAGCCGAACAGATTAACTACTATAATTTTCACGAGTCCATCGTTAATAAGCTAGTAAAACGTTAACTGTATAGAAACCTATATAAAACAAATATATATATTAAAAGAGAGGATAGCGACAAGAATCTTTAGACTATGATGGTATATATAACGATATAAATATTTTAAAAGGCAAAGTCCACTCGAAAAATGACCCTAAAGTTACATGTTAAAGAAATTATTCACATACTAAAAAAACTCTTTAAAGAAAGCAACGAGATAAAAATTAATGGCTTTTTTACATAAGTTTTATTTAACTGATATTTTTAACGAAATTCGAAAGCTAAAACGTTACTATTTTTAAATAGAATATAGTTTAGAAGTTAAAGGTAAAACTATGGACCGTTTATACCAAAAGTTATAACTAATTGCTTAAGGATATAGTAATAAAGGTAAAAATTAAATCTTTATTCAATCGCCTTCCATTGAAAAAATTATTTAACGTTTAATCGTTGTAATTATTCCTAGTTTAACTATTAGCGCGAGCGGTGAGTTTACATTGAATGTCCGGGATATAATGCAAACGTATACGTAGTTTGCCACCAATGTTAAGCGGATTACACTATTAAAATCGCCGAAAAAATATAGAATAATTTTCCGGTTGGAACCATAATATGTTACTTTAAACCTTTATATGAATAAGTTGAAATAAGCATGTATTTGTTTTCAACCTATTACGCGTACTTTAAAAATAGGTTAGGTGTTGGAATAGTAGTAATTGCAGTGCAGTAGGTCAGCTTTACTTACAGTAAAGTTAACTATACTAACTGCAAGTTGAGTGTATTATTTCGTTTGGGCCTATTGTATTTGACTGCAAGTCAAGTGCAGTATGGCCCCACTTCATACTAGGGCACGGGCCAAGCAATTGGCCATACAAATTACTGTGCTGATGGCTAGCGGTCTACCAAACCTAGAACAATACATCTACCACTTGACTATTGCAATACTACCCTTACTTCAACTAATCGAATCGACAATGTTGCAACGTCTAAAGCTCTACTAACCCTAATCAGTGCTTATTAGGTTAAGCACAGATAAGCCAAGTAAAAGAAAAGGCTACTTTCCAGTTACGCTCTACATTGAATGATGGTTAGGTTAAAGGAAAGATTTTTGCGAAAGACCTTTACTGCCTCTTCGGTTTTCATGGCATTAAGTAGAAAATATTTTTAGGCTACGTCGGCTTTTATGGTAGCTTAAAGGTAACGACGGTATCACTATGAAAAATACTTGGAAATTTTCAAAAAACCTTTTTTGAAAACATTAATATTCATTATTGAAAGTTTTAAAGTTCGGTAAGTTGGCAAACGGCTACGTTAGTATTACTGCAGGTATTACTACTACAAAAACAACCAAGTTTTACAGCCTATAACTTTTAACCTTCAACACTTAATTATAATAAACGACCTTCAACCTTACCCTTTACACTAAACTTTTTCCTCTACTTAACTTTTTTACTTCCACTACGTCAATTTATTCGTTAAAATTGCTGCTCCCAGCGAATAAACAAAGTTGCGCTGAAAAAGTCACGTCGTGCGATCCAACGCCAAGTCGCCAAGCCCCTACGTAACTTTCTGTCAAAACCCTAAGTCCTTGCGCCTAAAAATCATCAAGTCACTCGCCTTACGCGTGCTACACAAGCTAGAACTTTAAAATGGCACCGAGTAAAAAATGAATAAAGAAAGTTAAAGCCCTCGGAACCATTTTCGTTAACCACTATAAAGAATAGCTTTGGATTACAGATGTTAACAAAACTTTAACTAAAGCCTACCTAACCAATTACACTAGCTGATAAATTATTGACGCGGACCTTAGTAACGATTACGGCCGCAGCTACCGCGCCTTTCTAAATTTATATAATTTTTTCAATTACTAGACTATTAAGATATAAAAGATAATTTAGTGTATAGTTAAATACCGAGCTAAAAAAAGAGGTTACTCGCTGTGATATTTGCGTTTTTAAAAATACCCAACTACAACTAGTTTAAACTTTTTAAAAATTGGTCTAATAAGAAAAACCTCTTTAAAATCTTGATCTTTAAGACCTCTGAGGGAAAAGAAAGGGCTTTAAAGAATTTTAACACCTTGATATGCGATTCAGGGGACTTTCCTTTCACCCTTAACTAATTTAAGCCTTTTTACATACTAACAATACAAAACCCGTTAATCTGTTTAGTAATTTAGCCTCTTCATATAACAGCGCTAACTACGTTTTTAGTAGAAGTAAAACACGCGAAACAATAGCCGCCGACGCGGTAAAAGTAATGAATATTAACGTTTTACATCAATTAATTAAATAAAGTTTTTACGTCCTTCAAAATCTTTAAGTCTATATTACCCCTTAATCCTCTAATCTTCAAGTTCCCTAAAAGCTTTCTCATGGCAAGTTTGCCTATATGTGCAAGCTTATTACAAGTCCTATTATAGGATATTATCCCTTAGGTTAAGCGACTGTCAATTACCCTTAACATTGTGTTTCGGAGTCTTTAAGACTTAAATTTCCACAAAAAAACACCAAAAAAAACTATGATAATTATTGTGACTTGATAACATCTATCAATACGGTTAGTATTAATTATAAGCTCCTTACAGATTTCGCCAAAATCTAAAAAGATACGGAAAAGTATGATGGGAAGTCTTACAACCTCTTCAGTATGAAGATAATTCCCTTTTTAAAAATCTGTAAATGAATAAAGGTTTCCTCATCTAGTTTTTACCTATTATTTACCGAAATCCTTATAAGGTACGCCAAGGATTATTACCTAAACTTTTTCACTCGAGTAACCACTTTTCGCGAAGTTTGCGATAATATAAAGAGCCACTTTAAGTACAACGTTCACCTTTCTCAATACTAAAAACATTGGGTTATTACGAGATAAACTACGATAATGGGGAAAAAGAAAGAAGAACAAATACTAATAGATATATTAAACCAGATCCTCAATAAGTTAATGTTACGCTAATAAGTAAAGTGAAAGGCTTACGTTAGCGAGGTTACACTTCACGAATAGGTACATGTAGCCATTACAAGCGTTAGCGAATTCTAATATATCTTATAATGTTCAAATGCTACCTTCGAAAGCTTTTTTAGCTAGTTACGTTCTTTACTTGTAACTGTAGTAACTCGTATACTAAATTTACCTCATATATACCCCTAAATCATCAACTTCCTCAACTTGGATAAAAAAGACCTTATAGTAATTAATTACGTTAACCTTAAGTATTGTTGTGGGCGCTTTTAACGTTTAAGGTCTGGTTTATCGACCAAAAATTAAAGGTAATAGCTAATTTAACGTTAATAAAGTTGAAATTAAAGCGTACTTATTAACTGTAAGAAATATTGTCGTAATAGTGGCAAAAGATATTAAATTTATAGCGAGGCTAGCTATTAGTTAATTCATTATCCCACAGTCAAACGATAATAAAAAGATAATATATTATATGCAGTACCTTACTACTTTTAAATAAGATTATTCAAATTCAATCGTAAACTCTATAAGCTATGAACTAATTAACGTCGATAACGTTCTTAACTAAATTAAATGGTATAAACATATAATTTCTGGAATGGTTTAATAATGAGCCGACCACACCTTCCTATATTGTTTGGGTAATAAAGACCCTTACCTTTACACTAGTTTAACTCTTAACCCCTTATAAACATTTAATCTTCGCAGTTGTTACGCAGACTATGAGTTTGAAGGTATTATACCAGACACAGGATCAGTAAGATACTTAACAGAAGGTTATTCACAATACATGACACTGCGAAGGAAAAGTACTACAATTACTAAAATTAATCGTTACGATGCCAATAAAACCAAAGTTAACTTCGAACTAAATAAGTAACGATCTTCATTAGGGATAACAGTTGTTCAAAATTATAATTAGTTTGATTATATTTTATATCTCTTAGATCATTACTCCTTTTCTTTCATACTTGAAGAATATAAAGATTTTAGACGTTAAAGTTAACGTTAACGCCGACAAGCTATTTGAAAACGGCTAAAGGTTTCCCCTCTCCTTTAATTAAAAGCATCTATGAATTTATCTTTAAGGCCCTATGGTAATGTTGTTAACCCTGACGGAGTCGGAAACACGCTAATTATACCAACATTTTAATTATCCAGCTGTTCATACGCTATATAAAGTCCTGAAGTCCGTAAGGTATAAAAATGTAATTTATTATTACTTAAACATTATCGAGAAGCTTTATTACTATTACCGAATATATACTTACACCCCCCAAAGATTAATATTTATTTTGAAAAATGATGAAGACTTTAACTTTAAGTTTTTATTAATATGTTCTACTTAAAAATAAGTTCACTTTTTTATATTATTAACTTCGTACCTTCTTTTTATGAAGCGAAATTTGTAAAATATCTTTCGGAAAAGGATACGTGGAAAATGGTAAGAATGTTGTGGATTAATACGTACTTAGTTCAATTTAACGTCGTTGTCCACAATATCGATATTAACTTTGCGGCGGTAAAGTTTTGAAAAGATGTTTAAAAAATTGGTATTTGATACAAATAGGTGTTTGTAAAGGACGATTAAAGCATTGAAAAGATTTAAAAGACATACGCCCTAGTTTGCTGAATATATAATATCCTTACATTAAAGAGTAAAATCTTTACGGATCTTTAGGCACGCCTTTAAATAGCGGTAAAGAGCTGAAACAACATTATGGTCTCTAATGACCTAATGTTAACACTATTAGTTTTTTAAGCATACCTACGTCTAACGAATAAATCTCTGTTATTAGTAAGTACTTAGAAAGAAACGGTGGCCTACGGTAAGGCATTAAAGAAATTACGAAAGAAATCGGTACACTGTCAGATTAACGATACCTTTAACACCAGAAACGACCTTGCGATAATCGACGTATTTATTTTGCCGTTACAAAATGAAATCCTCGTGTAACCGAAGTTAGGCAAATAAAAGGGCTTATATAAAACCTTAAGTATCGTTAATTTCAAAGTAATCATTAAAATTGCTAACGGTTCCATAAATTTTCGTATTACTTAAATTAAGCCTTATATTAGGGTTACCGACGATAAAGATCCTTAAGTTAAGTAACTGAGTTTCCACAAGCTTTCTCAACTTATAATCGATAAGCCGATAAAACGTCGTCAGTGTAGACAACCTTCGGGAAAAAAAGAACGTTAAAGAGGAGGAATATGTATCCGATTCTATTTATAATACTATTTGAGCAAGAAAATAGGAAAAGTATAATAAATAATTAGTATTGAAGCTTCGAATATAATTAATTATTAAACCCTCTGGTAAAAAAATTCAAAAAAACTATAGGGTCGATATTAACGGCTTACTGATTCAAAAAATAGTATAATTTGTACCGATGGCCTATTTTAACCTTTAAAACGCAATTTTTACGATCTTGAAGTCGAAGATTATTTACAAGGTTAAGGGTAAAATCTTGGGGCGGCTGTATAAAAAATCACGTTTAATAGTTTAAGGATACAACGATAAAGGTAAAGATTCAATTCCTACGTAATTATTAATGATGTAGAAAATCAGTTAACGTTAAGTGGTTTCCCTAATAGTAAGTTTATTTACTAAGACGAAAGGTAAGTTTGCATTGAATAACTGAAATATAACGTAAATATACATGTAATTAGTAATAAACTTCAAATAGAATATATTACTAAAGTTAATATAGGAATCATGTGTTATTTAGCCATTAGTAATGATAATACGATATATTAAGTTATTATATGGATTAGTTAAAGCAAACGTTTATTTAATTTCAACCTATTAAGCGTATTTTATATTACGATTAGTTATAGAGCTTTTGATAAAGGAACCGTATTTATTAGTAACATAAAAAGAACATTTTAGCCTAGTAGGTATACAAATTAACGATTCCTTCTTCGTTGTAATGGCTGGATTTGTGGTATTGAAACAATGAGCGATTAAGAACTCCAAGTCTTAAAATTGTAAACCGGTTACAACGTTGGCAAAAAATAGATAACTTAGCTTTAATAGATTATCAATTCGTATACTTAGTATTAATACTAGCTTTGACTTTCGTTAAAAGGGCTATGGTATAGACTTAACCGTAATTGGTAATATTAACATAGTTAAGGCTTAACGGTAACTAAAATAACGTGTTTGTAACAGTTATATTATCACCTTATGTTAATAGGAGGCCTAATAAAATTCATTCATTGCATTACAAGTATAAAACCCGATAAATAACGACTTTAACCGGTTAAATAAAAGGTTTGAGTAGAAAATACGAAACATAAACCGAAGGATTAGTATAGTTGTAATCGATTTATCGAAATATAAGTTGATAATTTTTACGAATATATCTTTGACGAATAATACCAATCTATTTTTACAAATAGGCCTTTTAATATCCTGCGTTAATAAGTATAAGTGGGAATAATAGTCTTATCTTATTAACAGCCTAATTTACTCAACCTTTATTAAATGTAAGAGGATCATACGAAAAGTATTAGCTTTAAAAATTTGAAGTATAATGATAGGTTTTAATATAGATATGGAATTATGAAAAACCCTGAACGTTATTATCAGCCAGTTGAAAATTCCTTTTATCCCGGTGATAATTTATACCGATTCGAAAAGCTTATTTAAATTCCTTTCTAAATTCGAACTACTAGCAAAAAAATGCCTGATAATCGACGTAATAGTACTTCGCAAAGCTTGCGAAATGAGGGAGATAAGGGGGTTCCAGTAAATTAACGGAAATGATAATCCTATTAACTTTATAATAAAGGTATCGCTAAATAAGTCTTTTAAAAGGTTTATAGATAGCAACATGTTAACCATACGTATCGAAGGCTAAGTTAATAGGATGCCCAGCAAACTTTATTCATGTATCGTTCTTAAGAAATATATTAACGAATTGAAAAACTTCAGGGGGACTAATAATGGTGACTTGTTTAATTAATACGGCTAAAGTAGAGGCTTGTCCGAGTTTATAATAAACGAACTTTTTATAGAAGTCGATAAAGTTAGACTTTGGAGCCGTAAGCCAATTGACGGCAATTGAGACCAATTTAAGTTTAAATGAGTTTAATTTGATACGAAGGTGAATTGAAATTAACAGGGGTCTAGCTAGTTGATGAGGTTGCAATTCAAAGATTACCGGAAAGGATTGGTCAACTATACTAGCGTATGCGCACAAACTAAAAATCCGCTAGTGTTGGAATAGTAGTAATTGCAGTGCAGTAGGTTAACTTTACTTATAGTAAAGTTGACTATACTAACTGCAAGTTAAGTGTATTGTTTCGTATGAGCCTACTGTATTTAACTACAAGTCAAATACAGTATGACTCTACTTTACACTAGGGTACAGACTAAGCATTTGGCCATACAAATTACTGTGCAGACCGTCTAGCAGTCTGCCAAACCTAAAACAATCCATCTACCACTTGACCACTGCAATACTACTGTTACTTCGACTAATCGAATCGACAATATTGTAATGTCTAAAGCTCTAACAATATAGGTATAAAACATTATTTAACTTTTGTTTGTTAATTACGTGTGAAACGATTTCTATATCATAGGTATATAAACTCATAATACCCCTTTCTTAAAAAAAAACATTGGGTTTGTAGCGGCGGAATAATATGCTATCGACAAATTAGGCCTTTCAAGTATGAGATAATTAAAACGTTTGTTAAAGGCAAATATCTTAATTTTAATTAGTCGTTGATCCGAATGTATGGTATTAAGACTCAAAACAATAACGTCATATATATTGGTTTACGTTAAAAAGAACAAGTAATAAGTTCAACAATTATAGATAAGGCTGACAAAACAAGATTATAAAAATGTCTAAAGTAAAGGGTTTGTATAACCTATATTGTCATGTTTTATCAACCGAAAGTATAGTACAGTCTATTCATTACGTTATCAGTAGAGAATCTATAAAACAAGAACTTCAACAGGTTAAATAAAGGGATTGAATAATAATTTAATAAGTTTAAAAGAAAAGTATGAATATAATTTCGGTAAATTTGATGATAGCGAAGTTAACAATTTTATTTGGATAGCTTCTTTACTAATAATATCAATCTTAAATCGCAACTCAGGGTTCTTATAATATTTGTTAACGAGGAAAGGTTTAAAAGGTAATTCTGTGGATATTACTATATAACCCTATAGCTAGTATACATAGGACAAGTGGCAGTGCACTATACTACAAGGTGGATTCCTATAGAGTGCACGATAACGTGTTATGCTGCAGGCTGCACTCTTTCAAGGTGCAAAGTATATCATGCGTGGCGCGGTCTGGAACTGGTATTCTAGAGCGCATGGCAAAAGGGCTACTACTCGGATAAGAGGTTTATAACCTCCCATCCATGACATACACTTTCTGAAATGCTTCTTCCTAACCGATTATCTATTTTTACTACAATATTAATCTTACTATTACTTTTAATTTATATTTACGTAAATAGAAACCTTACCGATACTAATTAGTAGCTGACTCGTTCGATTATAGACAGCTTAAAAAAGAAAAAACAGATATAAGTTAAATACCTATAGCAGAATGCTATAGCATTTCTAATCGTTTGTATTTTAATATTACCTTTTTATAAAAATTACACGAGGTATATATAAAGACTGTAAAAGCAAAGTAATTTCAAAAATAATAATTTCAATACGATATTATTAACCGTTATTTAGAGTTTTATTTACCTTGAACCTTTTTACGCGACTATTAACCTTTGTTTAACGTTTCAATATACCCGGACACTTTTTGAAAAGCGTTTTATCACGTATCAGGCTACGTAAGCTAAAACTACCAAGTTTCGAAACCCTTCGTTAGGACTTATTCGATCTAAACGTAGCATCCAAACTACTTACGAAACCTAGGAAATATTACGAACGTAGCATCAAAACCTCTTACGAAACCCAGGAGCGGTTACGAAAGTAACATCAAAACCATTTACGAAACCCAAAAACAGCTACAAATAGAACAACTAAACCACTTGTACTAATAAGAGCGGCTACACCTCGACATCCGAATCTCTTACCAACTATAAACCGAGACTTTTAAAATGGACCTGTACCTATATAATTCTATTTCCCCTCCACCTTTTCCTATTTCGTTGTATATTACGAGTTTAAATTTAATACTTATGAAGTTTAAGTTTTCCTAACCGCATAATTACTATAACGTTTATAAACGCTAATAACCCTAATTTAAAACACCTTATGAGCCTGTAGTTATACTTTGTTAACGTGTTATTTAAACTTTACCTATATGAATAAGCGTTAATAACTTTATTTTAACTACTTCATTTATCTTTTTTGCTTTATATTTGCCGTTTGTAGAATAAATTACCCTAAAATTTGAAATCTAGACGTATCCAAATCTCAGCTACAACGCGAAACTAATAATTTGCGCCGCTCCAATATACCAGGTATATACAGAAATCATTATCCTCAACCGCCCCAAGAAACGTATAACTATAGCCCTAATACTGATAATACCGGAAAAAGTAAACTATTACTTCGCCTTTTTAGTCAAATATATAGGAATTAGGAAAGTTATAATATACGAAATAGACCTGGGCTTTTGGGATAACATTATTAATATACCAATCAAGTAATAGAACCTATATACGGTAAATACGTACATTTTAACTGTGATTTTTCGCTATAAGGAGAAAACCCAAGGACTTGATATACTAAATAATTTCTATAAAATATTTTCTTATTGAACGTTAGGTATATAGCGAATAGTAAACTCTTCCATTACTAAAGCCTTACGGATACAATGGCAAAGTAAAGGTATTAATACCCCAAAAGAAAGGAATAGCCGCCTTACCAAAATCCTATTTGAAATAATACGGTTTATCGACCCATCAAATTAGGAGGATAAAGATGTATACCAAATGAAATTTATTAAAAGATATTATTTAAAGGGATATAAAAAACAGGAGGTAAATAATATATGGACGAAACGACGAAATATGAATAATATACGAATATAAGACGTAAAACGTCCCGATATTATACTCGTACACTAAATTATAAATATAAATCTCAGAAAAAAAGAAGAACGGCTATAATTAGTATTTACTACACTAGTATAACATACCCTTATACAGGTATATATTATAAATAAAACCCAAAAATTCAATTACTCCCTAAACTCGATTAACACCCTGTTCGGCCATAATAGAAGCGGTTGAAATATCGAAAACAACATGTTTTAAAAATGATAAACGGTGTAAAACGTTAATACGTACCTTATAGATTAATGTTCGTTAACTACAACCCCTATCGTAACATTTTACCACACCGCTTTCCCACTAATAAAAGCAACCTTATAAAATTTACCAACTTCGTTAGGATTTATGATAAGAACGAGAACTATAGCGGTAAACTATACGATGTATTCAATAATGAGATACGTGCTATACTTAATATATATAAAAGACTAAATATCTAACCATCCTAATTTTATATTATTTTTCCCGAAATGTTATCCGGATCAGCTGAAAATTGATATATATACCACCTTACGTAATTAGATACATTTACGAAATATTAAAACCGCCTGAAATTACACTTTGATATAAAAATCAACTTCAAACTTTACGATAAAGACTAGATTAATATAACCTGAGAATCCGTGAAAAGCTAATGAGAGAACGCCAATAAAAACCTACAAAAGGTTTTTACCGTCTTACTAGTTAAGTTTAGAAAGTATTAGGTAGTCCTTACACCGAAATACAAAGGTAATAAACTATTTATTTAAGTAATAATAAAAGAATACTGCGAAAACCCAAATTTTAACCTCATACATTTTGAGTTTAAAAAGAAATTAAATCCTTGTATATAAGTTTTAAAATATCGTTTAAAATCTTTTTACACCGAAAGGCTAGCCTCAGATTAACATTTATAGCCGATAAGACGAAAGGTGAAATCTAAATCACTAAAGTAGACCTCGTTGAAACCATTTACCAAGTTTTAGATCGAATGTTTAAAGTGTACCTACAGCGAAAAAAAACTCTCCTAATACAGCTACTAGAAAAAGATATTGAGAAGGGAGCTCTAGGAATGAATGATGAGGAAATTACCATTGAAAACGATCCTATAGCCAGGAACAAAACATACTACTGCTATAACAATACTTACGAAAAGGTATATGAAGCCCCCTAAGTTTGCAAAAACGTTACATCGTATACGGCAAAATCGGCTGTTGATTTACTAAATATTTAGCTTACGAATAGATTCGGATTGAACGACAGTTTTAAGCTGATTATAAATTTAAAGACCAGATAAAAGCTAATTTTACAATATACTTAGTCAAGTACAAAGGTGTAGATAATAAGCTTAACACTTACCCCTACAAATACACCTTCAGAAAAGAAAACTTTGAAGGCAATAATTCGTATTAAATAGCCTTAAATGAAGTACCCGCCTAATATATTTTATAGGCTATAAAACGCCTCCTTCCTATATATAACAGGTTTGAACTACATAAACGAAGTACTTAACACCTATATAACGTTATAATTAACGTTTTTAAATAGATATGGTAACCTTTTTTAAGGTATTATACCTAATAACGCTATAATCGAAATCCTAACGGCTGAAACACAACAATTCGATTCGCTCGTAACGAAGTTTACAAAATTTTAGCTAAACCAAATAAAATAATATCAATTTTTTATATAATAACGGCAAAGCATCTTTACTTAGGACGGTCGTTGTAAATATACGATTCAGACCGTTTAAGTTTTACGTGATAAATTTCGAAATATTATTTCTACTTTTATTAGCTGATATAAATAAACTTAGAGTTAAGGTCCGAAATGTAATGATTACACTAAATACCCGTAAGTATATAGAAGGTGTCAGAGGGTTTATGTTATCAAGAAGGTAGCAGAGGTGTTGAGCAAACAATATCGCAACCGTGCAAGTAATGATCAAAAGCCGTGAGGCTATTCAGAATGTACTGAGACTGAATACTTAGATTGATAACTGAAGAGCTATGAAGGAAATACTATCTATGTGGTGCTAACCGTGTCCTTATATCCTTAATCCTTCATACGCCTTCAGTGCTGAGTCATGTTAGATTGAAACATGATCTCAATAATCCTTAGTGCGTAACCCTAACCCTAAGGTTGCTGACATAAGAGATATCCCTACCTGATGTGTTGGACATCAGGTTCTTAGTGGCTTAGCTCTATACTAGCCTGTTTTCTGACCCTCCAATATTCTTAGGTCATAACACGAAATATGACTGATTAGCTTGTCTGCGCCTCGGATAACGTATTCGTACTATTTCGATTTAAATTCGGTTACTTGTGGTTTTTCCTTAAAATACGTATAATGAAGGCTTTTTTCTTAACGTAGCCAGAATTACGGATATTATACCACTGATTTAGATATCCGATTATAAAACGCCTTTTACAACTATTTCACGTCGTAAGGTATATGGATATAGAAAGAGACGTACTTAAAGCTATCGAAAAGATTTATTATAAGTGCCAGCTATATTTATAAACCCTACTACGGTTGAAATTCCGCCTTTGAGATAACGTGGACTTTAATTACAAGGTAATTATCAATATTATGTGTTAAGAAAACCAACCGATACTTTACACCATCGACGCGGCAACATTATTTTAAGTCGTCAAGTTTATACTAAGCGTTGTCGGTATAAATTACTAGGACATTTTAATTAATTGCTAATTAAACGTCTATTTAAAGCCTGTGAACTGGATTATCTACGACGCTAACATAGCCTTCAACTCTACAAAATGGTGTACTAAAGCTAGGATCTCCAGTAACTAATATAAAGAAATACCAGTAAAAGTACTATAAGGTATTGAAAAGTATAAATAGTATTATGAACCGTTTAAAAGAATATATACAATATTATCAAAAAAATGAAAAGTACTAGTTTTAAGGAATTCATCCTAAAAATAACGGTTAACACTGTTAAAAACACTTTCGAACCGATTGGGTTTATCTTTACGTTTTTTTTTAATATTTACCTAAGGATTTATATAACTTTACATTATCATTAACTATAGTATAAAGGGCGAATGTTATAGCGAAAGCCATGGTGGCATTACGTTCCTTACGGGCTAAAAACGAAGTTTTTAAAGCTCTAGCTATAAGTAATAGCTTACGTAAAACTATCGTTTTAAACCTACTATTACAATTTAAAATATTGATTTGGAAAATTAAATATTGATAAATTATCCCTTAAAAGATTAACGTGTTTAACGGCTATAATTTTCTTGTTAATTTTCCAAATGGTTAAAGTTTGTTTCTTTAAATAATAATACGAGAGTATAGAAAAAAGATAGATAGGAGCGGCCTAAAACCGTAATCCGATTAAAACTACCAACGGAACACCCCTTATAACTACGAATTCAAAGCGCTACTAGTTTTAACCCACCTTTCGAATTACATTTCCAGCCCGCTTTCATTAAACGAAAGCGGCCCGTTTATATCAACCTTCTTAATACCTCGTCGATAAAGCCTTCCTTTTAACTCGAAGATTAAGAAACGCCCTGGGACCTTTACCATAGGCTTTTTTATTATTCAAAAGAAGATAATAAACCGTTAGCTTAGATAAAAGCTTCGTTACGACGGCATTATTATCACCCTAGGTACCCCATTCGAATAATCTACCCAAATATAAATCTTTACCTTAATCAACCAAAAAGTATTTCGCTTTAAACGGTTCAATATAACGATTTAAGACGCTTGTGAAAAAATTCCCACTCGCCTCATTTATGAGGTAAGGGATAAAACCGAAAAACCTTATAAAAAAAACCTAACTAATTATAAAATATTATAATAACGACGGTAAAAAGGATATTATAACCTAGTCGCCCACCTTATAATAGGCTAGCTACCGCTTGATTTTTATATTTACATCCTTCTTTATTATACCTTATGGTATATATATTAAACCCCGTAACATTTCCTAGGTATATACAGTTTAAGGAGCAGCTTAAACAACTTATTTACGCCAATATACCTTTAGATCTTCAAAAATATCACCTACTTAAAATGATTTTACGTATTATAAAACCTTTTTATAGCTTATCTAAAACTGGTATTTATTAGTATAATACCTATTAAAGGAATTATAAAACCGGTTAAAAATAACTAGCTTGACCTTCTATCCGTATTTATTAGTGTTAATAGCTTGTTTTAAAGGCTTCATATTAACGGGTATATAAATAGAAGACATATTAACGTTTTGTAACGTATCGTTTTTCGTATTTTAAAAAAAAACTTTTAAAGGCCGGTCTAAAGAAAAATCCCTGGACGTATTTGACAAAAAAACATATGATTAACTTTGATAACGTTATTATTACTTTCCGGGATGGTGTCTGAAGCCTTGCGCAAAGAGAGTAGTTGAATAAAGTTGCCATGATCGTTTTAAATAATACTAAATAAGTTGACAAATATAAATTCTAACACGTACATAACGCTTAAGTTTCTTTACAAATAAAATCAAAAGCTGTATTTAACCTTTTATTAGCCTCTTAATGCTAAATTACTTACTTGAACGACATAAA
This sequence comes from Anisogramma anomala, assembly GCA_038502455.1. Classification (NCBI taxonomy): domain Eukaryota; kingdom Fungi; phylum Ascomycota; class Sordariomycetes; order Diaporthales; family Gnomoniaceae; genus Anisogramma; species Anisogramma anomala. Next base: position 10,302,893 of record JASMMZ010000001.1, read on the forward strand.
CAAATCATTTAATAAACGCCTTATGTAAAAAATATATAATCTAAAACGCGGTTTACAATTTGTACTGCTAAATATACGTATTATAAAGCTATTTGTTTTTACTAAAGGCTCCTTCGCTAATAATAACGACTATAATTCGTAAATAAGCTTCGTTTTAGTCCTCGGTAACGAAACGCCGGCCTGAACCGGTTTCATGTTTCGTAAAAACATTATTTATGAGTGCTTTACCAAATATAGGCGGGTTATGCAAAGCGTTTTGGCTTTGTAAATCTATAGTATAGTTAGGTGCTTCGATTCGGGTATTACTATAATAATAACGGTTTGGATGATTATTCACAACCTTAATTTACGTCTTATCCTTTTCGTTATATGTATTAATTTCTTTTTACTTCATGAATAGTTAGTAAAATTTGGTATTACGAATGAGAAACGTTTAATAATCGATATTATAGCTTTACGCGAATTATATAAACGCCGGGAAATCGAGAAAACGTGGTAAATCGATAGGAAATACAATCCGACGGACGTAATAACTAGGACTACACCGAACGAAACGTTAAAAACGCTTATATAGACAAGTACACTGTTTATTAGTATTGTTAAAAAGGTTTTACGACTTTAATAGGGTTGGTACGTAACATCTTACGTTTTTGTTTTTGTTTTACGTTTTTACACGGTTCGAAATCCACTATCTATGCCGCTCTCAGATTTGTATTACGGTATATAACTTATATATGTATCGGCCTTAAGAATTTTCCTTTATTTTAATTTACTATTTCGCGCCGATCCTGATATATTGTTACACTTTGTTATACGTTTTTAGAACGTATTATATTCTTGTACTGTATATCTTTTTCGGATTGAATTTATGAATTTGCACTGTTTTTAATATACTATTACTTTTTCTTTTACGTATTTCGGCCATACTAGTCACATTCATTACTTGTATTACGATTTTTTTTATGGAAAGTAATAACATTATTATATAGCGTACTATATTATAGCTGGGTTCGTCGGCTCGGCCGTAAAGGATAGCTATTTACTATTAAAAGAAGAGGGAAAAGACGATGCTGTCGCATCCCCACCGTCCTCTCCGTCGCTCTCCCCTTTTGTACTGACGCTACCACTATTACTGCTATCGACGTTATTGGTGTTAACGAGGATATAACCTCGCATCTTAGGCTATATACCCCTAGGTAAAGACACGAGGTAATTTTTACCATTTTTACGGTGATACAAGATAATGTCGTCGAACTCGTCTACGTAGTATATAATTAGGCTCCATTTTTAAGCGGTAAAAACAGCTGTCGACTCTTTGATCCGCCTGTTAGAGCCTATTACTAATTAGTATGAGCTTGTTTTGGTTATTTACGAACGCGGTTATTTTTATAAGCGTTTCGAATATTACTTTTTACAAGATTTTTTTTTTTTCAAAATCGATTAAAATTTATTATAAAGCTAGTGGGCGCGTAACACGACCTTAGCCTACGGCCCTTAAAATCAACAAAACGGGAGCCTATCTGTTACCAGTGCGTTCGTAACAGTAGTAACGAGCCGAAAAATCCCCGCTTTCGTAGTAATCGTTAATAAACTTACCTGTGGCCGCGAATACAATGTATAGTATGTAATGCGTATCCATTAGTGGTATAAGGCTATAGTTTCAGGTACTTTGTTTTAACACTTTATGCGTTAAAAAAGCTTTCTGTTGTACCTTAGCAATATGAAAGTCGAGGCGGCGAAATAGGTTTGTTTCGTGCTTTTTATTTAAAAGAATATTAAATGTGTATAACTACGTGAATTTATGGAATACAAACTGCGGAGAAGCTTCGCTAGGTTACGTTTACGGCACCGGGGGGCTTTTACAGGTAAGGGGGTTTTTACCCGCAGGAAAAGAATAAATTTTATAACTTTTGAAGTCCTTCGTTTCTTTTTTAAAAGCTAAAGGGGAAATTGGAAAGGGAAAGAGGAAGGGGAGTGGTAACGACAGCGGCGGGGGAAAGCGAAG
>JASMMZ010000001.1:10305089-10343934 GCA_038502455.1 Anisogramma anomala
ATACGTCAAACGGCGCCTTATAACCCTTTTTTTTACACGGAATTTATTTGAAGGCAAGGTTAGTATATAGGCAATGATTAAATAACCTACCTATTCAAGAGGTTAAGATTGGTTAATTAAAATAAAGGTTAAATTAAGTTAGATCAAAGATTTATATTAGCTTTAGGTATGCGCTTGTAAAGGGGAGGGAGGGGGTTTACCTAAACCGATAGCGATACATTTTTTACATTAACTTAAAAAACGTAACGGCGTAATTACCCTTACGTAATCACCCCTATAACATCTACGTAATTACACCTCTATCAAAAATAATGAAAAACATTACGAATAATTATATCGCTATCGATTAACTATATTAACCTAGCCCTATTACAATTACTACCGCGGCTAGGAATTACTAATTCAAACTTTTGTAATTAGTATCGTAACCATATAGTTATTATGAAAGCAATTCATTCGAACTTTTGTAATTGGTACTATAACCAATCTGTTATTATAAAAATAACTAATTCGAACCTCTATAATTAGTACCATAACCATACTATTATTATAAAACTACTAATTTAAACCTTTACGAATTATTCCTTAATTACACTGTTACTATTGAGATATAGATACGGAATATACAAAGAAAAAAGAAAAAATTCTTATGTGGATATGACTATATACCCCTACAGCTAGTATACATAAGCCAAATGGTAGTACACTATACTGCAAAGTGGATTCCTGCAAATTGCACGATAACGTGTCACGCTATAGGTTACACTCTTACAAAGTACAAAGTATATCATGCGTGACACGGTTTGGAAGGGGTATTCCAGAACGTATGGTAAAAGAGCTACTGCTCGGATAAGAGGTTTATAACCTTCCACCCGTAGCGTTCACTTTTTAGAATGCTTCTTCCTAACCAATCATCTATATTTACCACAATATCAATCTTACGATTACTCTTCATTTACATTCACGTGAATAGAGATCTTACGGACAAATTCACAATTATTAGAAATCTCGTACATTACAAATTCTTTAGGTATAAACGTATAATACAAAGCATATTAACTTCCAAAGTTTATAATATAATAATAGAGCTTAATATCGGTATGGTAACTGATGGTATATTAAAAATTATTCCTAAATAGCCGAGATTACCTCCGATACTTGTAATAATGTATATAAATTTTCGAAGCTTTTACGAATGTTCATCGAAGTTAAGTACAACTAATGAAAAACATTGAAAAGTAGATATAGTAGTTGTGAAAAAATTACATGAAACCCGGAAAATATACGAATTCCGTGGATTAACAGTCAAGATAACCCCGTTAACGCTATAAATAAGGCTAAGTTTAATAACGCTCTAAAAAGGTTTGTGGATAATAATAGGCTAACTATACGAATTGAGGGCTATGTAAACTGCCCAGTATAAAACATAGAGAAATAAGGATACTTTGGTAGACCGCTAGCCGGTCTGCAAATTAATTTGTTTGGCCAATTTATTGGCTTATACCCTACTTACTGCACTTAACTTTCAGTTAATACAGTCAATCCCACAAACTACAGTAAATTTGCAGTCAGTACAATCAACTAACTGTCAGTATAATTGACTAGACTTTACTCCAATTGACTGATATTCCAATAAACAGGCTACCTATTGAGTTGTAAGCAAAGTTCATCAGTTATTTATGGTAGTATACTATGGTAGAGACAAATAGATGCAAAATAGAGTGGTAATCAAAGTTGAAGAAGGAAGAAAAGTTAGCTAGATTTTTTTACGAGAATAATATAAACTAAGTAGGTGATGTTAGGTTATAGGGGTTTTTCTTGTATGCCGCCACATATGCCGGGCCCCGAAGAAATGATTTATATCCTTATTAAAACACTCGTGAGACAACCTTCTCATGAGATAACCTTCTTGTAAGACAACCTTCTCGTGAGACAACATTTCTATAAGATAAACTTTTTATAAGATACCTATTATTCCTTCCTCTAAATTTTGACGCGCTTTAGCTATAAGACGTCTTTTTTTCTAGATATGCGGTATTTATTTAAGGGCTTTTAACGACGTTTAAAATCTTCTCTAAATTCTTAACAGTATTTCAATTTGCCCAAATCAAGTAATTTATCGTCTTTCATTATTATACTTTTTTAATATATAAGTTATTAAGGTTTCGTCCCGTCTTTTCAACAATCTATACATTTTTTCTAAAATTCGTTTCATTTTCCAATATTCGTTTTCCGAAACTGTCAAATTATTGTTACTATATTCTACAAGAGATGGAATCGGTTTTTTGTGACGGAGTGATTCCTTTGCTGCAGTATGCAGAAAATGTTATACACTTATGACTAGATGAACTTTAAAGATAGGAGGAAATTTAACTGAGATGTTAGCGAGAAGATTTTTTGAAAAATATAAAATAAGCCGAGTGTTAGTAAAGTAAGTTTAACTTATAAATAAAACTATTTATTTATTTTTCCAACTTCAAGCTAAATACACTCTCCGTTGGTAGGCCTTTATAGTTGCAACGTAGTCTATTCGAATCACTGTAGTCGAAGTAACTGGTGCTGCATTGAAATTGGTTCTAGTTGATGTTGTAAGTTCAAAGTTTGGCAAACCGCTAGCCGGTCTGCACACTAATTTGTATAGCCAAACGCTTTGGCCTGTGCTCCACTTTAATGTGAGCATCTACTGCACTACACTTGCAATGCAGTCCCACAAACTGCAGTCAATTTTTAGTTAGTACAATCAACTAAACTAGCAGTTTATTTGATTGGACTTTACTGCATTTAACTGTTGTTCTAACACTAACGGCTTTTTTTTGTACCTACACGTAAGCGTAGCTTGCCATCAATTGGTAGCAACCTTTGAAATCCCTCCTTACTTAACAAGGCAAACCCCTATCAATTCCGATCAATCTGCATTAAAATTAACATTAATCACAGCCATTTCCTTTCCACCTCCAAGCCCTTGATTCCTTAACTCACATGTACAGATCTTTTGTTACAAACCTATACATATTACGTATTTTATCATTTAAGTACATTTTGCTAGTAGTTTAACCTATTAAAATTTCTGTTGCTTTCGCTATTACTATCGTTACCATTACCCCAATAGTTTTCAAATTTGTTAAAGCATCTATATTCCTCCGTATTACGTACCAGGCGGTCTGTTTAACTTTCGATTTGTATAGTTAATATATTAATATTCATAACCCTTTTCAAAGCATCATTAAAGGTAGCTTTTGCTATAATATAAACGGGGTTATTTTTACTTTCAATTTACCGTAACATATCGATTTTGGGGATATTTTATTTCTAACTTAAATTTATTACATCTATTATTAGACGTTTTCTACTAGTCGCACCTAGTTGCAATAGTTATTCGTAAATTCTTCGGGAATTCATATATATTACTATAGGTGTTGAGGGCAATTTCAACTATTTAATAATAATTTTTAACGTACCGTTAGTTACTATACCGATATTAAATCCTATCATTATATTAAAGATATTTAAAGCCAATACGCTTCGTATTATACGTTTATACTTAACGAATGTCTCATATAAGGTTTCCGTTAATCATAAATTTTTCTTTCAACCTCTTCTCGTTAACAAGCAGTATAAGGAATCCAATTTACAATATAGGATTACTGTCATTAGTAAAAACCCCGTTCATGAAAACTCTTAATTCAGCCTTCGTCAAATCTACCGAAACCATGGTAATTTGTCCTTCCGAATAGTCCAATAACTCATAAACTCTTTCATTTAGTTTGTTGAAGTCCTGAATTTGTATGTCTTATGCTTACACCGTAATAAACGGATCGTACGATACCTCCAATTGGCATAACATGGCAATATAAGCTGTACGAGCCCCTTGTTCCATATATATCTGTAATTTTATCTCATCGGCTTTATAAAAGTCGTTAAGTTCATAACATACCATTTTTAACTTAAATTAATATAAGTACCATTTTACCCTTATTACCATTAATACGGATTAACGATTCATTAAAGTTGAATTATATGCCTTTCACTAACATTTTGAGTAACTTATACTTTTAAAGGCTTGTTTTCTCGATAACATGTTTTCCGCCGTTATAAATCCGGTATTTTTGAGAAAAGGGGTATCGTTAATTTATGTACCTACGATGTCGAAGTTTTCAACCTCTGTAATTAATAGGCATAGGTTAAACGTTAAAGTCTTTATACCCAGCCGGTTTTTGAAATACGCATTGTACTTTAAAAACCAACAAATGCCTACTTTGGCCAATCAGTATAAAGGTTGAATACAACGCAGTCCTATGCCGATTGCAAACTTATCCTTTAATCCTTTCAGCAGTTTGAATATTATAATCCGCTAAAAATTGATAATAAACTACGTATAATTTTAATTTATGTCACGGATATTAAGGGTAAACAGATCGCTTACGTCAACATTTAAATTAGTTATAATTACGACTAATAAACTTTGACCCATCTCTTAAATTATTAGCGATTAGGTACAGTTCAATCCTTACCTTTATTACCGTATCCTTGAAAAATTAGCCGTAACTTCTCGTATAGCCGGTTCGTAATATTACCCGTAATTTCGTAAATTATCCTCAACTTAAAAATGATTATATTTGAACCTTTAAATTATATTGATAGTACGATTTAAATAACTCTTTGTATAAATAATCTGTTAATCTCCACTTAATCGCGCTCCTTAAAGTTTTTGCCTAGCATATTAATAATAACTTTAACACGTAACTTAAAAGTAAGTTTTCTGTTAAGCTTCTTTTTTTTAAAAAAATACCCACGTTGTTTAATATGCCGTTTTAGGCTTATAGTTCTCGTTACCTTCCTCCTCTTTAGTATGTATCTTTCTTTTGAGTAATTTTCTATGTCATAAACATTTCATTGGTTTATTAACGATTGGCTAAAAATGATAATGTTAGCTAATCTATTTCGTTAATGGGTTATTGACGTTAAGATGTTTATTAAACTTGGAAGGTCTTTTATACAACTTAAATTATATAATTCCTAAAGTAATAAGGACATTAATAGTTTTAACTATTACGTTTGGGTTTGTAATATGTAAGATTTCATACGGCGTATCATATTTACCTAGTTTTCGCTATGTAAAGACTTTACTTTAAATTGGTCGAGAAATTGCGCTTGTTTTTAACAGTTCTTTCCTGTTATTAAAGGAATCTTTAACCTGTCAGCGTATAAATTACTTCCTTAGTTCTTTTAAAACTTTACTGTATTCTACGGCACATTTTTAGGTATTTGGCGATAATGTAAACTCAGTCGTTATACATAGGTAAGCCTTAAATACTAGTAAAGTTAATATAGAGCCATTAAGGCTAATAGTATTATTAAGACTTTCCACTGCTATTTAAAGTCATTCTTTTTAACTTGTAAAGTTTTTAATTTTCTGGATAAGAATATTTTAAGCCCTTTATAAAAAGGCGTAAACCTTTTCGATCTTGCTAATATCCTATTAACTTTAATAAAAATCTGTTTACATTAAATCCCTATCGAATCAACATTAGCTTAAAACTTTATTGTAGAAAAATTGATATCAGCGTCGTAAACTAGTATATCTAATAGCTTAAGGTATATGTTGATTTACAAAGTATATAGTGCTTTTTACGTTTCTTTTGCTTTAATAATCTTAAGGAACTTAGTGCTGTAAAAATTTGTGATGGAGTTGACAACATAAAATATTAATTTGCTGTATAGGTAAAACACGTCTACAAAAATCTTAAGGTTAAAGTCTTAATTTTCCCTTTAATATAAATTTAAATTATAAATTGATTCAAAAGTATTTTTGACAATGGTGTCAAATTCGTTTAATTACCTTTAAAGTTAGCAAGTCCATATTTTGTAACCAGTAGCCTTTAAAACATTATAGAGTCTATTAGTTGCTAGTTGGTTAAACCTACGATATAGTAAACAAAATTACAACTCTGTTAGGTTTAACACCACTGAATTCATCCTTTAAGGGTAAAACCAAACATACCCTTATTTAAAGCTAATTAGAAATCTTGTACCACCCTTAAATTAAACTAGTTTGTTAGTTTAAACATTAACGTTAACACTGAGTTTTTTCATATGTTTAAGGGAAAAAATGAAGATAATAAGGGATTTTAAGATGTGGAAAACAACAGAACTAACGACAGTATTAATAGTTGTGGATTCCAATAAAGATAGCATTTTTTAGGCCTAAAGCTGATCATTGCTTTGCTGGCATTCGTGTGGTCAAGTTCCATAACCGTATTCGTATCCCTTCACAACGCGATGTATTGCGAATATCCTCCTATTAAGTACCATACTGCTCCAGTTTCCGGCATAATACTCTGAAAGCCCTGCTTCGCATATCAATTTTGAATGATGAATAGGTGTGTAGAGCTAATCGATTCTTTACGTGCAGTAATACTGACACGTTGTGAACCTTGTACAAGAGGGTCTGAGAAACTTATCTGGGCTTAAGAAGGGTCTCATGAATGCATATGGGGGCGTTGAGAGATACTGTCGCCAGAAATCCCTTTTTTTTTATCCTTATCTTCAAAGATTCATTGAGGATATTTGTCAGTGGCTCACTCGTAGAGTACTTTGACTATATTACCATTTTTCCCTTTCTTCGCAGATAGGTAAACCCTTCGTTTACCTAGTTCAATTTTTATCCTCGTTTTGGCTTACATTTCCGCCAATTTCCACATCGCTAGAGTTCATTCGTTAGACTACTCGATGAAATCGTCGAAGGTGTTAGGTTCTTACTAGAATTTATTAAGGTTTAAGTCGAGAATAAATCGGCCAATGTAAATAGTCAAGTGCTCGGAGGTAAAGTTTTCAGTGGCATCGGTAAACTAGATGTCTTCATAGTAATGTTTTTCGAAAATGATGCTGAGGACCTTAATTATTTCTTTTTTAACACGATTGGTAATAGTATTGATTTGGGTATATACAAAATCCATAGTAATGGTAATTAAAAGGTGTAGAAGAGAGAAAAAGTAATATAAAGAAATAGGTTGAAAGTTTGCCGTTAAATTTAGTATTTAAAGTTAAATGTCGTGGAACTTAGTCGTTTTTACGATTTAAAATTCGCAATGCCGGTACCCATGATAATATTGGCTTAGCCTTTTGTTAACTTGCTAACTTTGTAATCTTTAAAGCTTTTAGGCGATTAATCTCAACGCTTTCAAAAAGGATTAATAAAGATTTCTTGGTGTTTTTAATAACAATATCGTCGTTAACTATAAACTTCCGCGAACAACTATATAGCATATAGGAGCTCTTTACAAAAACCTTGCCTTTACCTTACTTAAACAAAGCACAACAACCGGAAAATAGCTTCTTCTACTTAGATAATCTGTGCTTAACCTAATAAGCACTAATCAGTGTTGGTAGGCCTTTATTGTTGCAACGTAGTCGATTTGAATCACTGTAGTAGAAGTAACTAGTGCTGCATTGAAATTGGTTCTGGTTGATATTATAAGTTTAAAGTTTGATAGACCACTGGCTGGTCTGCACTAATTTGTATGGCCAAACGCTTTTGTATATGCCTCACTTTGAAGTGAGCACCTACTGCAATGCATTTATAGAACAGTCCCACAAATTGCAACCAATTCGTAGTTAGTACAATCAATGAAACTAACAATTTAGTTAACTTAACTTTATATCATTTGACTTTTATTCAAACAACCTCCAATATAAAATTTAAGTCAACGGTAACGTTTATTATATTAGCATCAATTTCAAGTTATTACAATATTTATTGTAAGTTATACGTCTCGGTGTAAATGTTATCGCAAACATCCAATTTCAACTTACGCTCGGGATAATACATTGGTATAATAATCTAATGGTAATTTAAGGCAGAAACCGAAAAGAGGTCTTGAAGGGTTGGCGTCCAATATATGTTAATAGGCATTGTTTAGGTTTTATTAAAGTAAAGACATAATGCCTACCCACAAATTGTTTGTGCATTATATGAAGTAATATCGTAAAGTAATCTTTGATAATTTTTTCCCCTTTATCTTACCTATTTTTCTGTGGATAATATACTATCATTATTATAAGTTTTATAACGAATCCTTTTTACAAACCCGTTTAAAAAACAAAAGTAAATTTTACATTTCGGTTTGAAATAATACGAAAAAGATAAATTAATTAATTCAAAGCAAATAATAATATTGAATTAAGGCCTAATTCTCTATTCTATATATTATATATCCAAGTAATAATAAAACGCGATTCGAATTTTTTCAGGTCACTAATATAATGACATCAAATTTGACATAACCGTTTATATATTATAATGTTTTATGGAAAAAACGAGTGATAAAGTTACTATAAAATCGGTTATAATCGTATATTGTTGGTAGTTCTGCCTATAGATGTAGGTCTTTCGTTGTAACCTATTCTATTTGAATTACTGTGGTCGAAGTAACTGGTTCTGCATTGAAATTGGTTTATTTTACATCTTAAGATCCAATTTTGACAGACTGCTAGCCAGTCTACACACCAATTCATGTGGTCAAACGCTTTGACCTATACTCTTCTTTAAAGTGGGAACCTATTTCACTGCACTTTCAGTGTAGTGTATTCAAATCCCATAAACTACAGTCAATTTGCAGTACGTACAATTAACTTTACTGTAAGTAAAGTTAACTTAACTATACTTCATTTAACTATAATTCCAATACTGACGGCTTTTTGTTTTGTGCCTGTACGCTAACGTGGCTTGTTATTAATTAGTAGCAACCTCTGAAATCCCTCATTAATCCACAAACTAACAACAATCCAAACCCCTGTTAATTCCGATTAATCTGTACTAAAATTGACGTTAATTACGTCCTTTCGTAGCTCTTTTGTTTCACTCCTCCGAGACCTTCGTTCCTCAACTCCCGTATATAGATCTTTCACTACAAACCTATACGCATTACATATTCCACCACTTACATACCTTTTTCCAATAGTTTAATCTATCGGTATTGCCATCGTTACCCTGAAAAAAAAATTGTTTACCAGGGTAACCCTATTCTTTTACATTACGTACCGGGTGGTCCACGTAGCCTTCAATTTGTACAGCCATCGTATTACTGTCTATAAACCTCTCCAAGGCGTTATTATTCGTAGCTTTAGTTATAACGTTGACTGGGTTATCTTTACCATTGATTCACCAAAATTTATCGATTTTCCGAGCTTTGTATATATTCTTTAAAGCTATCAATTTTATTATTAAACGTTTTTTATTAGTTGTACCGAGCTTTAATAGATATTCGTAAAGGTTCCGGAAGTTGATGTATACCATTATAGGTATCGAAGGTAGTCTTAGTTATCTAGTAATAATCCTTAGTGTGCTGTTAGTTACTATACAAATTTCAAAGCCTATTATTATGTCGTAAACTTTTAACATTAAAACGCTTCATATTATACGCTTATATTTAATGAGTATCCTATATATAAGGCTTCCATTAATTATAAATTTACCCTTAAACTTCTTCTTTAAAAAGAATATTATCAGGAAGTTGATTTATAATATAATGTTAGTATTATTCATAAATTACCCCTCTATATAGATTATCAACTTTATCTTCATTTAATGCACGGAAATTATATTAAATACTTTTTCCAAGTTGTCTAGTTTCTACTAAATCTTCTTATTTTTCCTATTGAAGTCCTCGTTCTATGGATTTTTTGTTTGTATCGTAATGGAAAGATCGTACGTTGTCTCAGGTTAATACAGCGTAAAGATATATGTTGTATGGGTCTTTTGTTTTGGATATTTTTGTAATTTTTCTTCGTCGGCCTTGTCGATATTTGTTAGGCTCATAACTTTCCCCTTTAATCGTAGGCCAATATAAGTTCCGCTTTTAACCTTAATACTATAAATTTGGATTGAAGATTTATTAAAGTCAATTTATATGTTATTAGCTAACATTTTGATTAGCTTACACTTTTAAAGACCTACCTTTTCGATAACAAGTTGTTTAACATTATAAATCTAGAATTTCCAATCGAAAGAGTATCGTTGATTTACATACCTGCGATGCCAAAGTCCTTACACTTCATAATTAACAGGTATAAATTGAAATTTAATGTCTTTATATCTAACCTATTTCTAAACTTCACCTGGAATATTAAAAACCAATCAACGCCTACTTTAGCTAATTCATATAAAAGTTTAATATAACGTATTACTATGCTGGCTAGAAACTTGTCCCGCAGTTTTTTCGGTAATTTTAAAAGTATAATCCGCTAAAAATCGGTGGCAAACTGCGTATATACTGACGTTATATCTCGGTAATTGAATTTAAACTGGCCTTTTACGCTAATAATCAAGCTAATATTAATTAAGATTATGAAACGCTGGCTAATCTTCTAAATTATAAGCGATTGTGAAAAAATCCTGTCCTCACCTTTATCACTATCTCCTTAAACAATTAGCTGTGATTTTCCTTACGACCGATCCATAGTTTTACCGTTAACCTCATAGATTATCTTGCACATCAAGATAATAACGTTTTAGTATTTGGATTACATGAATAGTATAAATTAAATAACCCTCTATATTAAAAGGCCTTTAATCTCTATCTAGTCGTTTCCTTTCAATAGTTTATCCGATACATTAATAATTTCTTTAACACGTGGCTCATAAGTGAGTTTTCCGTTAAATTTCTCCTCTTCAAATACCTACACCAGTGTGTATACCTTGCCAGGCCGATAATCCTCATCTCCATCCTCATTCTTAGTGTATATCCTTCTCTTAGGTAGTTCTTTACGCTGTTGACGTTTTATTGGCTTGTTAACGATCGTTTTGAAAGGGTTATATTAGTTAATCTGTTCAACTCAAAGGTTATCGATGTTAGAATCTTTATCAAATTTAAGGAGTATTTTATACAACTTAACCTACATAATTCGGCAAGTGATAGAGCTGTTAATAATTTGAACTACTAGGTTTGAATTAGTAATGTTTCAAATTATATACCACCTCTTTTATTTACCTAGCTTCCGTCACGTAAGGACTTTACTTTAAAAGGGGATGGATAGCACGTTTGTTATTAACGATCCGTTCTTGTCATCAAGGGTATCGTTAACCTGGCGTCGTACCGATTCCTTTATTGATTTCTTTAAGGCTTCTCTGTATACTACAATGCGCTTCTGGGCATTTGGTGATAGTAGTTACTTAATCGTCATATGTAGGTAAGTCACAAATACCAAAAAAGTTGTTATAAGTTCATCAAGGATAATAGTATCGTTAAAACTCTTTAATGTTATTTAAAATCTTGATTTTTAATTTTTAAAACTTTCGATTTTAAGTATAAGAATATTGTAAGCCCTTCATAAAAGGAAGTATACCCTTTCGACCTTGTCGATATATTAGTAAACCTTGACGGGAACCTATTTGCACTAAATCTCTATCGATTCAATATTAATTTTAAAATTTATTATAATAAAGTTAATATAAACATCGTAAACGAACACATTTGGTGACCTGGGATACGTTTTAATCTATAAAGTACGTAATATATTTTCCGTTTCCTTCGCCATAATAGTCTTAAGGGATTTAACGCCATAAAAAGCTGTAACATAGTATATGAATTCAAATACTAGCTTATTATCTAAGTACAACATATCCACGAAAACCTTAAAGTTAAAGTCTTAATTTTCCTTCAATATAAATTTAAATTTTAGGGGGTTCAGAAGTACGTTTTGCAATAGTGGTATAACATTTTAATTGCCTTTAGCATTAATTACTCCACATTTTGTAACCAGCTGCCTTTAAGACATTATAAAGCCTATTAATAGCGAAGTAGTTAAATCTACGTTTTAATCAACAAAGTTCCGACTCCGTTATGTTTCATATCATTACCTCTGGTTCTTAAACATAAAACTAAAAGTACTTCTACTTAAAACTAAGTTAAAACCTTTTACCGCCCTTAACTTAAATCAATTCGTTAATTTAAACGTCAACATCAAAGCTGAGGATTTTTATATTCGTAAGTCAAAGAAGAAAAGGGGTAATGGATTTTAAAACGCGAAGAATAATAAAAATAATAATAGTTTTAACCTTCGTTGATCCTAATAAAGATATCTTTTTTCTAAGGTCAAAACCAGCCTCAACTTTGTTAACATCCGTATAATTAAGTTCTGTAGTAATATTAATATTCCTTCGTAACACGATTTATTACGAATAGTCTTTTGTTAAATACCTTACCGCCCTAATATCCACAATAATGCCTTAAAAGACCTGCTTCACGTATCGATTCTAAATGGTGAAACGGTATATAAAACCAGGGTCTTGATCGTTATATTAGCGATAGGGGTTTTTACCTGCTGGCTGGTATAGAAAGGCATAGTCGGCTAGTTATTGCGCTATTTTAAAGCCGGTATTAATATCTTCATGCCAGCCGATAACCTTAGGTTCTTTTCTTTTTCTTTAAATTTTTTCCCTTTAAAATCTACGATGTAGTTAGAGTAATTTTGTTTCAATATAGTAGGGTATTAGAAGTGATATAATGCCTATTATTTATTATATTTCGCCAAAGGGTTGCCAGTAAACTAGCAACCGAACTTGCTATAGATTTAATATGTTGTATTTTTTGGAGTAAATTTATATGGCTAACTTAAAAATCATATGGAAGGAAAATGATTTCCTTCGTATTTAGCTTATTTAGGTCCCCAAGTCCGGTCCTTCCGTACTTGCTGTTAATTTAGTATATGCGGAAAGGTTTTTTTTTTATCGTTACTAAATTCTAGAGCTTAAGGGTATATACTAGTCGAACTTGAGACTCGAGCCGTCACGGTTGTTAGCGAGGAACGTAACTGGCGAAAAGAAACCTTTATAGGTGGTATTTAGGTATTAAAAGGCGTATTCAAACTTCTCATAGCCTGTAACGGCTTGCGTAACCTATTGATGTAAGGTATTTTCACCAATTTTCACATTCTTTATTACTTATTGGCAAAGCATTAGCCTGTCTACCATCTGATCAAAAAGGTTAGTTTTGCTTTCCGCCTCTTTTTCATTATTCAATATATAAGACTATTTATTGGAATAGTAGTAATTTCAGTATAGTAAGTTAACTTTACTTACAGTAAAGTTGACTATACTAACTGCAAGTTGAGTGTATTTTTTTGTGGGTCTACTGTATTGACTACAACTGTGATGATCTTACTAAGTAAGCTCAAGCCGGTTAGCGTGGCTTCCATCAGCTGACGTGAGTCAGCCCTCTTGACCGTTGCGCCAATATCAAAAGTACTAATAATCCAAACATCCTGGATTACGCTAACCACACTATAAGGGCTGGACATGATACACAACATCGTGCACCTCAACATGCACATGACTCATGACTCAGACTGACAGCTCACAGCCTAAGTCCATAACAAGTTAAATGCAATATGGACCCACTTCAGACTAGGGTACAGACCAAGCAATTGGCCATACAAATTACTGTGCAAACCGGCTAGATGGTCTGCCAAACCTAGAATAATATATCCATCACTTGACCACGCAATACTACTATTACTTTAACCAATCAATTGAATCGACAATGTTACAACGTTTAAAGGCCTATTAATAGGCAAGGCTTACCAATACTCATGAGTACTTATTAGGCTAAGCACAGTTAAACTAAGTAGAAGAAAAAGCTACATTCCGGTTACATTCTACGTTAATACATGGCGGCTAGGATAGAAGAAATATTTTTGCGAAGAGCTTCTATTGGTATTGCGCCAGTCCATAATGGCAAGGAAATAGAGAAGATTTTTAGGTTATACCAGTCCGCAACAGCAATCTAGAAGTAAGCGACAGTATAGCTACTTGAAAACACCAAGAAATCTTCACCAGATCCTTCTTAAAGACGTTTAAATTAACTGTCAGAAGTCTTAAAGTTCGGCAATTTAGCAAAAAGCTAAGTCAGTACTACTACGGGTGCTACTTCTGCAAAAAAGACTAAGTCACACGGCTAAACAACAAACAATCTTCGACCTCTACTTATAATCACAAACAACCTCCGACCTTACCCTTAACACCAAGTTTTCCCTTTATTTTACTCTTTTCATTTCTCTTACGCTACTTTAATCATTAAAATCGCTACTTTAAGCGAGAACATTAAGTTACGCCAAAAAAGCCACGCCGTGCGATTTAACTCTAAATCGTCAAGTTTCCATGCAATTGAACACCAAGTTACCAAGCCCTTCGCCCACCAAGTTCTACATAAGCCAAAACCTTAAAATGGCTACCGCTAGCATTAACTTTAAATTCATTACCGACCTCGCCAGGGAGGAAGTAATGAAAGCCCTCGGACCCTTTTTTCCCAATCATTGCGATACAGAGCTTTAGGGGTACGATGTCAACAAAGACTTAACGGAAAGTTACTTAATCAACTTTGTCGACTGCTACATTATTGACTATGATAAAAGCGAAAACCTTGACCACGGTAGCCGTACTTTTTGCAAATACCGTAAGTTTTTTAACGACTAGATTATTAATATATGAGAAAAAATCCAAAAAGGTATTAAGTTAAAGTTAAAGAAAGAAGTTTAATGACGAAAGATTTATATGTCAGAAAAAAGCTTCGTCAAGCTGTCAGAAACCCTTTACGATCTGGCACATCTTGAGAAATACCCTTAAAACCCATGCCCTAGAATAAAAGGTGTTAAAAACCCTTATTTCCCTTATACTCGTTTTGGGAAACCTTATTTTTACCCTTAGCAAAGTTCAGCCTTTTTATGCGCTGACAGTAAGAAACCTGTTAACCTGCTCGGTAGCCTAATACCTCTACATAACAACGCTAAGTATGCCCTTAACGTATACAAAGCGCGCGAAACAACAGGTGTCAACGCGTTAAAAGGTATTTATGTTAACGTTTTCTATCAGTTAATCAAGCAAGATCGTTAAGTTCCCCAGAATCACCAAACCTTTATTACTCCTCAACTTGATCATGCAATACTACTGTTACTTCGACCAATCAATCGAATCGACAACGTTGCAATGTCTAAAAACCTATTAATAGGCAAGGCCTACCAATACTATTTTATAATGTCTTAATTGGTGTAGTGTTAGATAAGACTGATATCTTATTTACAGTGTCCTTTAAAACTATCGTAAATTTCTCAAAATAAGGAGTAATTCGTTAGGTACTGGAGGTTGTAGTACTCGATTTAGCTGGTAATAATACTAGGAAATGACGAGTAAAAACCTGGCAATTTAACTTTTATCTGGCGGTAAATATTAAAAGAGGGCGTAAATTAACGTCGAAAAAGTTATACAACTAACCATTATATTTCTCCTTTCTTTTTACATCTTAACGAATATAATAATGGCCTTATAATCCGTATCTATCAAAGGAGTATTTTAAAGGTAAAAGGTAATGTATTGGTCATAAGAATCCTTTAAATTTCTCAACCGGTATTGAGGAAGTTGGTATTATTGGATAGAATAGTTGTCTTTAGCCGAATTTGGAGAGAAAAAGCCAATAGTCATACCTATAATAAGCTTGCAAGTAAATCCAGTCCTTCTTTAATTTGGCTACTAAAACTAAACATGTTAAGAAGGTGGGGAGAAATCAGTATAAGGGTTTTCGTGGGTTTTGTAATACTATTTTTAGTATGAAAAGGTATATAGAGGTTGTTACTTAATAAATTAGTGGACTTAAGGGCTTATGGTGCGTTAATTGATTGGTTTCTTACAGCTAGTAATACTATAAAGTTAATAATATTACGTAATTATATTTAAAGAATTCAATTGGGTTTATACAAAGCCTTAAAAAGGTATATGTAGGTATTAAGAGATATTATCGTTAGTAGTACCTTTGGTTTTTACTCGGACCTATGAAGGGTTTTCATTTATTGTGTATTTATATAACAGGTTGGTAAGGCTACCGTTTTTCTTTTTTTTTCCTGGGAAGTTTAACTCCTTTATTAGTTAGTTTACTTTTAAGCCTAGTTTTGACTTATTATATATTTAAGGTCCATTTGTTAAATTATTTTTAAAAGTCATTAAAAGCTATAAGTTTCTTATTATACCCGATATCGTTTGAATCGAGGATATAGTAACTGATTATATTGGTAAAGTATTCAGGGGTTGAGTTTTCGGTAGCTTCTGTGAATTATAGGTCCTCGTAGTAGTATTTGTTGAATATAAAACCGAAGGCCGTAATTACTTCCTCTTTAAAGGGATCGGTGACGGCATTAATTTTGATGCGTTTTAAAGCCATTATAACGAAAATTAAGAAGTGTAGATCGAAAAGGAATAGTGTAAAGTGGTAGTTCATGGGTTTACTATTGAAGTTGGCGTAGTTAAAGATCGTAGGACTTAGTCGTTTTTTCGATTTGTAGTAGTAATGCCTGTAATAGCAGTCGTAGTAGTATTAACTTAGTCGCTTTCTAACTTGTCGACTTAGTAATCTTCAAGGATTTTAGGCGGTTAATATCAAAGCCTTTAAATAGGATTGATAAAGATTTCTTAATGTATTTAGTAGTAGTAATACTTTCGCTTACTTATAGACTGCTGCGAACAACTGTATAGTCTATAAGTTTTCTCTACTTACTGTGGCGAATAATTGTACAGCGTATAGGGGCCCTTTGCAAACACCTTTTCTCTACTTTGCCTAAACAAAGAGTAACGACCGGAAAGCAGCTTCTTCTTCTACTTAGCCAATCTGTGCTTAACCTAATAAATACTGATTAGTGTTAGTAAGCTTGCCTATAGATGTAAGCCTTTCATTACAACATAGTTGATTCGAATCACTATAGTCGAAGTAACTGGTTCTGCATTGGAATTGGTTGATTTTACGTCGTAAGTTCCAAGTTTGGTAAACTTCCAACCGGTTTGCACACTAATTTGTATGGTCAAACGCTTTGGCCTATACCCTACTTTGAAGTGGACACCTACTGCACTGCATTTGCGGTGGAGTATATTCAAGTCCCACAAACTATAGTTAATTCGCAGTACCTAAAATTAACTTTACTATAAGTAAAGTTGATTTTGGTATACTGCATTTGACTGCTTTCCAAAATATATATTGGTTTCTTGAGTGTTTAAATGGAATGGAAATCCCCAATTAGCTTTTGAGTATCTGTTTCTCATTTCTTATATAGCTGGAATATTGGTATATATTTTTTATATGATATCATTTCTTGCGAAAGTAAACGCCATTCAAAAGAATTATTATTTCATCGCTGTCGAAATAATAGCTTCAATCCTATATATTTACTAGTAATTTTTAAACTGAAGAAGACAATATCATGAAGCTTTGTATACCTTATATGTTCTTATAATATAATAATTCATTTGTGAAACGAAATAATTAGCCTGGATTCTTCATTATAAGAAGCCTAAAATTATTACGTATAACTTTTAGCTGGTTTCGGGGCATATTTAAAGGCTTTTAAAAATACTCGATGATAACACACCATATGTGTGAGGTAAAATAATCATTTACGAAGCGTAAACGCAATTTATCAGACATTTGTGCTTTCGCTAAAAATATATAAAAGTTGTCTTTAAAAACCGATTAGCGATGGTAAACTTATAAGATTTCCGCGTAGCCTTATCGCCAGTTGCCTCTAATCTGAATAATGTATTAGGTACAAAGTTTAACTAACTTGTGAGGTAGATATATTACTTTGAGCCTCTAAATATTTAAATGAAGAACGATATTTATTAGCTGGCGATTATCTTGATTCGCCAATGTCGTATTAAATGTGGGATAATTTACAATACCTTTCGTGGAATCATAAGCGGTAAGTATAATAACTATATATTAACTACTTACCAACGTGGTACGTAATATGCAACAAGCACATATAAGGTACGCAACTTCAAGCTTTAAAAACTCATAATTAAATTTAGCTTTACAAGGTATTAAAAAGTAACAGCGAAACAAGAAAATTAGCGTTATAGTTGTCGATGGTATAACGATGATCTTTTTGCATACGAAATCCTCGTTGAGATATAGAAGGATAAAGTCGAAACCTCGTTCAAAGCTATTATTAATTTATAAACAGAGCTGTTTGCTCGGGTCGGCATGGTTTAAAAAAAACTCTTCGTGGAAAAATTGTTAAAAAATTTGAAAACTTTTCTTTTACTGAGAATCATCCGTATTTTATATTAATGTAGTATAATACTAACGCTTTACACGTTTACCGTTTGAAATGTAACTATTGTCGCGGCGAGTTACTAATATTGAAGTTTTAAACTATTAAGGAGGTTTTGCAAGTTACGCGAAGTAAGATATCATATATCGTAAAAGTCCCGCGGCTCCCAGACATATCTTAAAGGCTCGTAAGGTACGAGGAAATTCGAGGACGTGAAATCCCAAATTTCTCTTACGAATAATAAGAATACCGAGTGTATTGATATAATACCTAAGTAATTGAACTAAATAAAATTTAACAAAAGTCTTATCAATTATAATGGAAATGCCACGTTTATAAAATGAGGTAGAATTAACCTTTAAATAACTTAGATAGTCTTTCAATGTATCGGATGAAATCATAATATTATTAATAAATACTTTACAGAATTTATTGAAGCTACGTAACTCGTATTCCATAAATCATTACACGTAGGTCAACGTATTTCACTAACTTATGGAAACTACCTTTATTTTCTCGAAACTTTGATGAATAATAAAAGTAAATTTTTCACGATATCAAGGGTAAATCAAAATCAAAAAGTTAGACTTTATAGCGTTAATAATAATAAATCATTATTTGTCTCATACCGATTGTATAACCTTCAATTAAAGTGGTAAAAGGTAACTATCCGGAATGGCTATCTAATTAACCAGTTGAAAGATATAAACAACTCGACTCTTATCTTTACTATAAACTCTTCGCTAAATAATAAATACCGGTAATGCGAGAAGCGAAATATTATTGGTAAAAATTTTCTTGTTTTCATCGTATAAATTATTAAACCAGTTGTTAATATGTTTTTCGTCTCGCTTAACAACTTGGTATTGGTGGCGGTTAAGCTTATATCTCTGCTAACCGTTTATCAATAAAGTTTTTATCATATCATCACTACGTTACTGAATAAAAGCTTTATCTTTCTACAGAAGGGGAAATTTATTATATAGGCGCACAAATTGTAACGCCTTATATTTTTCGATAACATTAACATCAATACCGACATTATCTTTAATTATAGATATATTATCTAGTGTATGTACTCACAGGCCTTTAATAAAGGTTGTAGGATCTAAGGGATATTATATTCGTCGAAATTATTATATTGTAAAAGCTTTACGAAGTAATATTTCTCGATAACCAAACTATGTAAAAAGACATGTTAAATTCAACGGCAATGTCGGGAAGTGGCACTATAGGACGAACAAACAATTTTTCTACGAAATTAACTTTTCCGTAAGTTACAACCGGTTTTAAGTCGGATATATCTTAATTTATATTAGTTGTATACTTAAATGTTTCGAAAACACCTACCCTGTTAACAATAAAGTTATATAAATCTTCGTACTCATTGATAATACCGACATGAACACCTTTCGAATCCGTAACATTTTTTAACAAAATATTGTAAAATTAAACAATTTAAGGTATTAAAACATCTAAACTTACATTTAAAGCTACTATATAGTTAACTATAAATATGAAATCTTGTCTCGGTAACGGTTTATCATAGCAAACTAGTATTTATAATGATTAATAATATTTAAATAGGTAAACCAAAATAAGTACAACTTTCTTTGTAATTAATTAAAAAGTTATTTTAAAAAAATTGAATAGAATTTAAAAACTAATATTCGAAAACTCGAGGCTCAAGGCGCTCCTATCGATAACCGCTAATCTTGAACCCATTTAGTTATTTCCAAGCAAGTAGCCTACCTACAAATTAGATATAACTCAGGCTTTACAAGTTTTTGCCAAAAGAGCAGGTAAGCTATCAGTTCGTAAACCTTAAATATAAACAATCTATTTAACTTTTTCGGTAATCTAGAAAGTTTGGCTATTGATACCTTTAACAAATTAAGGATCCAAAGGCGTAAAGACGATGTATTTAGGGAAATTACCATCTAGACATATCTTATTTACTAGCGATTTTCTTGTATCATTATCAGTGTTGACAGGATTTTAGACATTGCAACGTTATTGATTCGACTGGTCGAAGTAATAGTAGTATTACAGTAGTCAGGTGGTGGATGTATTGTTCTAGGTTTGGCAGACCGCTAGCTGGTTTGCGTAGTAATTTGTATGGTCAATTGCTTAGCCCGTGCCTTAGTATGAAGTCGGCACATATTGTACTTATTTTGAAGTTAATATAGTAGGCCCACACAAAACAATACATTATACTTGCAGTTAGTATAGTCAACTTTACTGTAATTAAAGTTGACTTACTGCATTGCAAATACTACTATTTCAACATTGGCAACTTTTCAGCTTGTACGCATTTGTTAGTGTGGTTGACCAATGTTTTCTAGTAAGTGTTGAATTACGACCTCATTGACTGACTAGATCCTTGTCAATTTTAATTGACCTCCATATTAAATTGTATCCAATTGTATGTAAATTAACCTCAATTGCCATTAATCACCCTACGATTCCGAGGTCCACCTTTATTAACTCTTAAAAAAAGTTATTTCGTTATAAACCCATGTAATCATTTACGTTAGCTACGTTAATTAAATAAGTCTATATCGTTAATTACCTAGCAGTTTTTCAGTTTACCAGTATATTTTTACTTTCATTACGTAATTTGGGCTTCCCTGGAGGTTTATTAACGTAGTCTTTGATACGTATAGTGAGTCTATTATTGTTCAGGAACTTTTGAAGGGCTTTATTTAACGACGCCTTCGTTATGGAATTAGTCGGATTTTGTATGCCATTAATTTATCGGAACTCTTCAATTTCCTTCCCTTTATAAGCTTTGTGAAGCGTTATTATGTCGATTAATAGGCGTTTTTTATTAATGGTTCCGAGTTTCGAAAGGCATTTAAACATGCTTTGCAAGTCGACATAGATTACTACCGGGATAGGAGGAATCTTCAACTGTTTGGTAACAATATTAACGGTTTTTTATAGTATTATGATTATATATAAGCTTACTATTATGTCGTAAACTTTTAAAGTTAGTACGTTTCGTATAATCCTTTTACATTTGACAAAGGTTTAGTGAATTAAGTTACCAATAATTTTAAATTGATCTTTCTGCTTATCTTTATTAACAAGGGTTATTAAGAACCCGATTTATAAAAATAATTCGGTGTTATTTATTAAAAAAACATATTTATGAAGATTATTAACTTGGCTCTTGATGGGTCGATTAGGATTATATTAATGTCTTAGTCCAAATTCTGTAATTTCTTTGTTAACTTGGTTAAAGTCATCACCCATTTGATTTTGTATTTTCGCCGTAATAAAAAAGTTGTAAAAGGCTTTTAGCTGGTATAGAGTGGCAATATAGCTGTTACATGCACGTTATTCTAGGTATCGTTAGGCCTTTATTATGTTAGTTCTGTTGATTATAGCCAAATTAGTGCTATAACCCTTCTAGCAAAAGTTAATTCCGGTATAAATACCAAGTATACGAATTAACAATCCGTTAAAGTTAAGTTTATTACTTTTTTTTTAGCTTCGTTACCGGTTTATAATTTTAATATTTGAAATCTTTAATCTTTTATTATTCTGATGTTACAAAGTTCGCCGTTTCAATGAAAATGGTATCATTGATTTGTATAACTACTAGGCCGAAATTATTCTTCTATATTACTAATTAATACGGTTTTTATATTGAAGACTTTATACCTAATGGTAATTTAAAGTAGAATTGGTAGGTTTGAAACCAGTAAATACTTACTTTAGCTAGTTCGTATAAAGGTTGAATATATCGTATTTCCGTTTTTAAAGGGTAGATAAGCTGTAATTCCAATAGTAATTCCAACAGTACGATCTATTGTAAATCCGTTACTAATTTCATGTAAGTTTACGTTATATTGAAGCTATTAATTGTAAACTTGCCTTTAGTCCTAGCTAGTCACCTTGGTGTTCAAGTGACCATTAACCGTTGGCTGATCTTTTAAATCATTGGCAACTACGTAAAGATTTAGTTTTTACCTTTATCTCCGTATCTTTAAACAATTAGGCGTGACTTTTCGTACGGCCGCCCCGTGGTTTTTCCTTTAAACTCGTAAATAATCCTCGACTTAAAGATCGTAAAGTTTTGGTTTTTAAGGTTAAAATCGGCCTTCGGTACGAATTATATAACTCTTCGAATTGGTTAACCATTAAATTCGACCTTGTTGTTTTCCTGAAAAGACCTACTAAAAATCTTTATAATGTTTTGTATTCGAATCTTTAATGTTAAGTTTTCATTATGTTTCTCTTTTTTACTTATCTAAATAGTATTGTAAATACAATCAGGTGTGTATTTATCCTTTTGATATTTTTTTCGGGGGTCGTTTGCGTCGACGACGTTTTATCAGCTTGTTGATAGCGGGTGGAGTAGTTTCATATTAGCTCAGTCGTTTAGCTTAAAGATCTTTATCGTTAGTAGTTTTGATATAGGGCTTAACCTAGGTAATACCAAAAGAGATAAGATCGTTAGCATTTTTAATAATTACTTTAGAGTTAGCAATACTTAAGGCTTTATATAGGTCCTTCTATTTGCTCGGCTTCCGCTACACGAAAACTTTATTTTATAATAGTAAAGCAAGTACATTAATTATTATAGGGCTGTTCCTGGTGTTAAGGGCATCTTTAATCTGGTGGCGTGTCAATTCCTTCCGTAGTTTCTTTAATGTTTTACCGTAGGTTATATCTTGCTTTTAGGTACTTGCTAATGGCGGAGATTCACTCATTAGGCGTGGATACGCTTTAAAGACCAGCAGCGTTAGCGCTAGGTTATTAGGGCTAATAATATCGTTTAGACCCTTTACCGATATTTAAAAGCGTGCCTCCAGATTTGTAAAGCTTTTAATTTCCGACGTAAGGATATTATATGTTCGGCGAAGTAAGGCGTACACCTTTTTAACCTTTCCAATGTTTTAGTAGGCCTTCATAGGCAACTGTTTACATTAAATACCTTTTATTTTAGCATCATTTAAAAACTTCACCGCCACAAAGTTGGTATCAGTATCGTGGACGACAACGTTAAGTGGTCCTAAGTATGTATTAATCCATAATATCCTTAACATTTCCCACGTGTCTTTTACCGAAAATGATTTCATAAATTTAACTTCGTAAAAAGAAGTTACGAAGTTAACGACGTAAAAAACAGGCTTCTTATCTAAGTAAAATACATCGATGAAAAACTCGTAATTGAAGTCTTTATCATCTTGTAGTATAAATTTCAATCTCCGGGGGGCTTAGGCATGCGTTTAACAGTGGTGGTAAAGTTTTTTGACAGCTTTTAGAGCGAAGTATTCTACATTTTTATTCCGTACGGACTTTAGGACTTTATATAATCTATCGACGTTTGGATAGTTAAAGTGATAGTGTAATTAACGTATCTCCAACTCAATTTGGTTTAACATTATTATTTTAAGGCCTTACACATAAAACTATAAGTTCTCTTGTTTAAAGTTAAAAGGAAACCTTTATTTATTTTAATCGATTCGTTAGCGTTAAAGTTAACATTAACGCCAAGAGTTTCTATATGCTTTAAATGAAAAAGGGGATAAATGATTTAAGAACATAAAACTTAATCGATCTAATAATGGTTCAAATTACCATTATCATTAGTAACTATAGTTATTCGCCTGGTTTGAAGCTAACTTTGAGCCTTACCAGTATCGTAACGATTAATTTTAGTGGTCGTAGTACTTTCCCTTCTTAATGTCACGTATTACAAATGACCTTTTATTATGTACCTTATTGCTACTGTATTTAGCATAATATCTTGAAAGGTATGGTCTGGGTAATAATCGAGAAGGTTAAATATATGTAATGGGTTAGAAGTTTGATTAGGGTAAAGGTAAGAGTTTTTACCACTTAAAAGATATAAGAAGACGTAGTTGTCTAGTTATTGAACCGAGCTGGAAACAATATCTTCATACCACTTAATCTACTTAAGGGTATTATCGCCGTTAATTAGATTGTAACTTTTGAAGTTTACGATTTAATTCGAGTAATTCTATTTGAAAGTGATAAGGTATTAAATATAATATATCAACTTTTTTTTATTTCGCTCAACTAAGAATACCAAGTAAATTCATAGTTAAACTTTCCATAAATCTAATATCTCTTGTTATTATTACGATGATAATGCTTACAGTTAATAGGTCCGTTTACATTTTGGCCTTATTGGCGCCAACATGATTACTGCTTTTAATCTATAGTTGATAAACTAGACTTTAGGCGTTTAGGGCAACCGTAACTATATTTACGGTCGACTCAATTAACTACCGTAAGGTCTTTTTTATCCAGATCAAGGAAATTGCCGGCTTGGAGATATATATCAAACTAGTTTGGTATACTTGCTATTATAATTGTAAAAGAGGAATGTAACTGGTGAAAAATGTATTTACAAGTGGTATATAAACGTTATAAGGCGTATTCGAATTCGTTAACACCCGAAACTACTATCTATACCTACTCGCGAAGTGTGGCTTCACTAATGTAGGCTTTCCCTATTACTTATTAACATAATATCAGTTTATTAACTATTTCTTTTAATATATTTATTGGTATTTCCTTCTCTTTATTTTTCACCATTATCATGGTCTACCGTTCAATAACTCAATTCATTCAATATTAGGTAATGTAAACGTCGTATTCGAAATAGCTTTTTATATTATTGTAAACTTCGTAAAAGGTAGTTATTCGAGTTAGGAAGGTCAGCCAATAGTTTCTAACATACCTTATAAGGATTCCGGGAAACAGTAAATGAAAACTAGAAAGGGGAACCTCTATTTATTTACAAATATTTAAAGAGTGTATCATTTTCGTATCGAAAAGGTTATAAGGCTTCCCATCATACTTCTTTGCATCGTTCCAAATCTTGGTGAAATCCGTAAAAAGCTTATAGTGAATGTTAATTATCTCAATAGGTTTTGTAGTAAGTTGTGATAGTTATCTCAGTCCTTATTAGTGGTGTTTCCTGGTAATTTAAGTTTTAAAGTTACCGAAGTACGGTATTCAAGGTAATTGCTAGT
The DNA here is from genome assembly GCA_038502455.1 of Anisogramma anomala. NCBI lineage: Eukaryota > Fungi > Ascomycota > Sordariomycetes > Diaporthales > Gnomoniaceae > Anisogramma > Anisogramma anomala. Next base: position 10,330,193 of record JASMMZ010000001.1, read on the forward strand.
CGCTTAACCCGAGGAGTAAAGTTCTATAGTAAGGCTTTTAATAGGCTTATGTGTATAGATAAATATTTCATAGAAAGGCTTTTAAGGGATTTAGTGTTTAAAGAACCAATAGGTAGTAAGGGCTTAAAGGTTTGAAGGGACTTAACGATCTTATTTATTTAATTTGTGTAGAATACCGACGTTAATTTTTTTAACGGTATTGGTTGCTATTACTCAACGTGTTTTACTACCTCTAAAGGCATACTTTACGTTATTGCGTAGGTGTATTGAGCTGTCATGAAAATTAATAGGTTCCTTATCGTTAACGTATAAAAAGGCTTAACTTAGTTAAGGGTAAAAATAAGGTTTCTGAAATCGTGTATAAGGACGTTAAGGTTTTTTAACACTTTTTCTCTTAAGGTATAAATCTTAGGGGCATTTCTTAAGCTATGCAAGGTCGAAAAAAGCTTACGCTAACTTTATATCATCTTATACTTAAACGTAAATCTTTCGTTCCTCAAGTTCTAACTTAAACCTCGACTTAACCCCTTTTTGGATTACCTTCCATATATTAATAGTTTGGTCGTCAAAAAAGTCGCTATATTTGCGGATAGTACGGTTAGAATCTTGATTATTATTGTTCTTAACGATGTAGTAACTACGTTGGTAAAGTGATTTTCTGTTAAGTTTTCATCGACATCTTATGCCTAAAAGTCTTTATCTTAGTACTTGGTAAAAGCAGTTCTGAGGGCTTTGAGTACTTCTTTCTTAACAAAGTTAGTGATGGCTTCAAAGTAAGCGTTAGCAGTAGTTATTTTAAAGTTCTAGTCTATGTAGGACTTGGTAGGTGTGGGACTTGGTATTTTGGCGTAAAGTCACATGTGAACTTAATGATTTAGCGTGAAGTCGCGTGAAAAACTTGGTGATTTGGTGTTGGGTTGCGCGACGTAACTTTTTTGGCGCAACTTGGTGTTTTCACCTAAAGCAGCGATTTTAAAGATTAAATTAGCGTAAGAGAAGTGAAAAAAGTGAATTAGGGGCAAAGGTTTAGTGTAAAGAGTAAAGTCGAAAGTCGTTTATTGTTATTTGTAAAAAGCGAAGGTTGTTTGTTATTTTAGCCGTGTGACTTAGTCGTTTTTACAGTAATAACACCCGTAATAATACTAACTTAGCCGTTTACCAACTTGCCGAACTTTAAAACTTCTGATAGTCAATCTCGACGTCTTTAAAAAGATCTGGTAAATATTTCTTAGTGTTTTTAATAATAATACTATCGCTTACTTCCAGCTTTCTATTTTGGATTAATGTAACCCAAAAGTCTTCTCTATTTTCCTGCCGTTATAGACTGGCGCAGTACTAATAAAAGCCCTTCGCAATAATCTTTCTTCTACCTTAACCACTGTTATAGCTGTAAGGTGTAAGCAGAAAGTTGCTTCTTGTTTTATTTAACTTATCTTTGCTTAATCTTATAAGCACTAATTGGTGTTAGTATGGCTTTAGACTTTATAAAATTTTCTATTCGATTAGTCGAAGTAATAGTAGTATTAAAGTAGTCAGGTAGTGAATGTATTATTTTAGGTTTGGCGGACTGTCAGCTGGTCTGCTTAGTAATTTATATAGTCAATTGCTTAGTCCATACCCCAGTATGAAGTTGGCACATACTGTACTTGCTTTTCATCTAATAAAATAGAGCCGCACAAAACAATACACTCAAATTGCAGTCAGTATAGTCCACTTTACTGTAATTAAAGTTGACCTACTGCATTGCAAATACTACTATTCCAACAATCAGCGTATATTTTAATATCCTTTTCATTAGCTACGTTCCTTATATACAAATGCAAATGAAGGTTACCGCTAATAGATAATACGTGTTGTATTATAACGGAAGGATTTTATATAATTTCAAAAACATTATAATTACGTTTAACGTCAATAAAGTTAATTAATTTAAGCGAGGTATCCAACTTTACTGTAATCAAATCTTTACATATTGAAATATACTTTAATAACAATGTAATGATCACACTAAATACCCATGAGTATATAGAAGGTGTCAGAGGGTTTATGTTATCAAGAAGGTAGCAGAGGTGCTGAGTAAACAATATCGCAACCGTGCAAGTAATGATCAAAAGCCGTGAGGCTATTCAGATGTGTAAACTGAATACTTAGATTGACAACTGAAGAGCTATGAAGGAAATACTATCTATATGGTGATGACCGTATATATTTATATCCGTGATTTCATACCGTCTTCAGTACTAGATAGCTTAGATAGCAAGATATCTAACTTATCCTATGCGTCCTTTCGTTAACCCTAACCCTGGGTTGTTGATATAAGAGATGTTCCCCGCCTGATGTGTTGGACATTAAGCTTCTAATAGCGCAGCTGGCCGCTGGCCTGTTCTATAACCTGCAGTTGGTTCTTGAGTCATAACAAAAAAATTGCAGGAAACTTAATGTAGGCTGTAAAATTATATGTGCGATACATTATATCGGCATTAATGTAGGTAACAAAGAAAACTTTATTTATTAAGATGTTGCCTAAGGCTTGGGATTACCTCGATAAAGCAGGTAAAAATGTAAATTATTGTCCTTTATTGTTAATTTCGTCTCTTGACAAGATATTATAAGGTTCGTCACGCTATTTACCATTACCACGATAATTATGAACCTAATTTCAGTTTCTATTTCGTCAACCGTATTTTTATTCTCATTAATCAAAGTCTCGTTCTTGTCGATTAAAATCTCGGCCTTTATCATTATAACATTGGTTTCGACCTTTTGAAAGTTTATTTTAGGCATAATTACGAACCTGGTAATATCTTCGTTACACTTTTGAAGAGAAAAATTACTTTAGTCCTAGTTATAAGAATTATGCTGGTAATTATTACATTTTATACCTATTTTTAGTTTCCCATGATCTGTATAAGAAACCTTATATTTAGAAACCATAAGAACATATACCGTTAGGATAAATTTTGCGAATTGTATTTAAAAGAATTCGAAGTTTGAGGCCTTAAACGGTAAAATCAACACTCTTAACGCGCCGACGATAATAACAAGGACTTATTCTCCTTGACAAACTATATATGAAAACTCATGGTTTAGTTACGAAGAAGAGGATACAAATATTAATATAGTGATAGTTTTATATTTTCCCAAATGTTATCTATAACTCTTTTCTTGTTTAAATTATCTCGGTTTCAAGTACATATAGGTTGTACGTATCTATATTTTCTTTAACGTATTTATGTAGGCTGTATTCTTTATTTAACAGATTTTGAAGTTTAAACCTCATTTACTAAAACTTTACTATAAAGTTATCAGTATCCATAACAAAGCGTTTTCTTAAGGCCTTAATAAACAAATTCGAGTCCTCAGTACGAAAATAAAAGCTTTCGGAGGCAAGAGGGTAAATAGTTTACAAGTAAAATTAAAAACTTTATAATAATATTTAAAATATATCGACGATTTGATATTACATTAACGAATATATTGAAATAGTTTTCAAATGATAAAATATAATTATGAACGGTATTCATACCAATAATAATTATATTTGTTAGTAGGCCTACATCTATAGGCAGGCCTGCCAATACCAATTAGTGCTTATTAGATTAAGCACAGATGAGCTAGGTAGAAGAAGAAGCTATTTTCCGGTTACGCTTTACGTTAAACGACGGCTAAGGTTAGAGGAGAGGTTTTTGCGAAGCGCTCCGATAGTACTGTCAGCTGTCACTGCAATACGTAGGGAAGACCTCTGGATTGTATTAGTTATCGCGGCAATTTCAAAAGCAAGCGTCGGTATCGCTATTGAAAATACCAAGAAATCTTTATCGATTCTTTTTGAGGGAAAGCGTTGAGATTAACCGCCTAAAAGTCTTAAAGATTATTAAGTTAGCAAGTTGGAAAACGTCTAAGTAAATACTATTGCAGCTACTACTATTATGGGTAGTATTACTGCAAATTTCAAATCGTAAAAACGACAAAGTTATACAACTTTCAACTCTAAATACCAACTTTAATGACAAACCTACGATATACCACTCTACACTACTCTTTCCCCCCTTACACTTCCAAATCTTTATCACGATTGCTTTAAAATACGTTGGATTTAATATCATTAACGACCCCGACCGAAAAAAGGCAATTAAGAACATTGGTGTTATATTTGTCAAGTACTACGACAAAAACCTTTGGTTCATAAACCCTATAAAAAACTTTTCAATTAATCATCTTATTAACGCAATTAACTCTTACATTTTCGATTTAAACCCCACTAAAATAGTTTAAGGACCAAAAGCGCTTGAGTACTTACAAGAATGCTTTCGAGAATAGAACCTCGATATATGGACAAGGGAAAATAAGCATGTTAAAGTCAGATTAAAGATTGAACTCGCTAAACGAGGTGTTGAACTTCCAGTGAATGAGGGAAATGAGGGTAACCTGGCAAAATTACTTTATAAATACACTACAGATAAAGACCCTTAATGGGTACACGAAGACCCTGAGGACCTTCTAGACGAAACCGAAGATTTTCAAGTTCCTCAAGACAAGGGCCCTTCCGACCACCTAACAAGTCTACCCCCTAATAATCTTCAAAAGACTGTCCAGGTAACCAAACAAGAGGCTAAGGTATAGGCGCTACAGGCTCAGAAAGTTCGAAAGGCGGAGAAATAGCCCCAGCAGGATTGGCAAGCCTAGGAAGCCCAGTAGGGTCAGCAGGTTCGGAAAGCCCGTCAAGGTTGGGATATATACTCCAAAGGCGTTGGTTAATGAAAACTCTATGTGGCGAAGCCACCTGGTAAGGCCAAATTATATGACGGCGAACAAAGAGGGAAACAAGGGTATCTTAGTAAACTAGAAGACTGCTAGAGTAGCGATAGCAATAGTAATATATATAAAAAGCATGTTTGGATCTAATGGAAAAGGGTACGTAATTAATAGCGTACAAGTTTATAATACGTATAAGTTTGTGGCGAAATACCTGTATACGGAAGTTGAGGAACGAGGGGCTCGTAAATGTAGGGCAAAGGACCGTAATTGGGTCAGTTTGGGTGAAAATTGATTGGAATTGATAAGGGTCTAGCTAATTGACGAGGAGGCACTTTAGAGATTACCGGAAACAATTGGTCGATAACACTGATATACGAGCATAAAACAAAAAGCCGTTAGTATTGGAATAATATTAACTACTATTTTTAGCAGGTTAATTGCAGTATAGTTAATTAACTTTACTTATGATAAAGTTAACTATACCAACTGCAAGTGGAGTACCCGATTTAGATTAGGGTATAGGCTAAGCAATTAGTCATACAAATTAGTATATAAACCAGTTAGCGGCATGCTAAATGTAGAACTTACAACTTAAACTTTACAACCAATTTCAATACAGTATCAGTTACTTCAATGATAGTGATTTGAATCGACTATGTTGTAACAGAAGACCTACATTTATAGGTAGGCCTACCAACAATATTAATATCCTTAAGGTTAGGAAATTCGAAGTAAAAAACGTATATTATATTTGTATAGTAGTTAAAATACAGGTCGGCTTAGGCATGCGACGATTGTAATCATTGTTTAGTAAATTAACTAAGGCAGGTTAACGTCGTTATTTTCGCGAGATATATAAAGCGTTTCACAAGGTTTTAACCTTATAAGACCGAATAGTTCGCGAAGTTACGTCCCGTTAATCCGAAATAGTACTTAAAAGTATATCCGCCGCAATTCTTATTAATCAAGATTGAAAATTAAGAAAAGCAATTAAAGAATTTTCTAAAAAAAAAAAAACCTTTATTATTGGTAAATACAGATGAGTTAATAAGTTTATCTTTTTACTAAACTTATTAAAAGGTTATAATAAGACGATGGCTTAAAAAGGTAAAAGGGGCTGGTAATGCAATTTATAAAAAGAAAAACAATATGAACGTAAATTAAAAAGGCGTTAAAAGACGTTGAACAACAAATAAAAAAGGAGATTTTAAAAAAAACGGTTAAGTTGACGATAACATAAAGACTGGCATCGCGGCTAAAGCTAAAGTTAAATTATCTATGAAAACTGGTTTACTACGCCATAAGACTAGCTTTTTACAACCTAAGACTAGCTTGCCGCGCCGGTAACTTGGCAATTCAATGGCGTATAAATCGGCGAAAAGCTGGTACAACTCGCGCTAACTTATGCTACAGAGAGTAATAGTGTAAGAGCGGCTAAAGCTGGTGGTATTACGGCTAATTCGGTGGTAGGTATAAATAGCCCTAGTACAGATAAAGAATGGAGGTAGGGGAAGATAGTGGTAGGTCTGTAAAACGTGAAAACAGCTACTATTTGAGGTAGCGTATTGTGGTAAAGCCAAAAAGGTCCAAAATAGAGTGGTAATCAAAGTTGAAGAAGGAAGAAAAGTAAGCTGGGTCTGTTTACAAGAAGAACCAAGACTAAGTAGGTGGTGCTGGATTACAGGGGTGCTCCCTGTACGCCACCACATTGCTGCCCACTTGTTAGCTTTGAATGTTAGCTGGTTCAAGACATACACTATAGCCGTCCACCATAGCCGTCGATTTTTTTGATTTTTTTTTGGTTTCATTACTCGCATGAAACCCGTAGGGCTATGGCGAAGTGGCCATTAAAGATAACGCATAAAATACCCTTTTTCCTGGGTATTTAACCTCTATTCAATGTGTACTGTGTATAAACTTTCGCAGAAGGGTTTGCTTGCACAATCCGGCTTTTGTCAGCAATGTCACCGTACAGACTTCCACTTGGGTAGCTCCATTGGTTTTCATGAGATATGTAGGTAGCCCTCTTAATAGACCCATAGTCTGTTCAAGAGTCATGAAACAAAAAAAGAGCTAAGCTGTACATCAGGCTCCTATAGATTTGTACAGCCAAGTTCCCAGTACAAGTGTCAAGGGGGTGGCTACATGGTTTCTCACAAAGACTCTGGAGAAATTTGTGCTAAATATACATTGTAGCAAAGTCGCACATTCCCTTGACTCAAAACAAGTGTCTGTACTCTGTACAATACGACGGCAATTTCCGCTACCGTTTTAATAACCAGGGTACCCCTCATTCCCTAAAAGGCATTAGTGTGGGTATGCACCAACCCCCTGAAACATGTACGTACTGGGGGCTTAGCTGTGGAAGCAACGGACACAAATCACCAGAATTGAAGCTTCACTGGTACGAGCAGACTGCTGATTGATGGACGAACTAGAGAGAAAGCTAACTGATGGTGGCCGTCGGCCTCTGACAGCATAAAGGGGGCGGGTGCCCAGGCAGTATGACTGTGCCTCCCGTGGCACCTGCCTACAACTGCACGAGCATGTGAAGGCCTGATGCACTACTACATATTATGCACCTGATTTGCACGTAATCATCCTTCTACTTGAAGCCTACGATACAATACATACTGAATCTCATTTATCTGCCACTATCAAAGAATCAATGCCTTGGTATTGTAAATGTATAAAATTAGTATGGGGGCTGTACGGGGTTAATATTTCTTCACCATCCTATGGCCTAGAATCAAGTCCGCTTCAACCCCTTTGAACGGTAGGGCTGTGTGTGTTTTGATTTAAATGCTTTATGGAGTATGCATCAGTTATATGTTGTTCTGGCCATTGCTACTTTCTATTAAAGCAAAGGAAGCTTCCCCGTTTTAACGCATTGTCACTTCCAAACCAACCCTCTTTCACCGTGAAGTTTTACGTCTTTGTTGGAATTTGGAAAGCACCTGACCTTGATTCTACGATGTCGTTTAAAATTTTGATCATCGCCGGCTTAGCCTCCCTTTTCCATCCAGTCTATTCGTTTGAGATGTGCGAACGCAAACCCGCAGCCTGTGTCTTCCACAAACTGGGGAAATACTCCAAATACACCTTCAGCATCCAGGACAGTGTCAGGATACCGGCTCAAACACAAGGATACAAGTTCCTCGTCGTGTTACAGTATTGTGACTCTCCCAATGAGAAATCCGGTTTATTCTTTACGGATACCGATGATACCCACAACTGGACATTTCACAACCTCGACACATTCGCCCCAAGCACATACGGCATCGAAGTTGACCGATGTCAAAAGGGCGGGAAGCGATATGTGAAGAGTTACAAGGTCCTTCTGTGCACGGCCATGGACAGGATGAAATGCAAAGATGTTTGTGGGCCTGAGAGGGACACGTGTTCGTCAATGGATGATCCACCTTTTAAATCTGTAACATGGAAAGATGAGGAGGTATGGCCTTGTCAATTATAGTCGTACCTTCCAGTGCCTAGAAAGGCTAAGGAGGAGTTGTGTGACACGACGAGGGGGCCGTGCTAGCTACGCCGACCCATGGCTTGCACCGGCCCCGGGCCTGTATTGGTAGTCACTGTGTTGCAGTGACCTTCGTTGTTTGTTATGATAGTGTTACTGTGTATTTTCTTGTTCAATTACGCTTGCAGATTTCAAGAGACTTGAGGCAAAACAAAAACCATCCATCATTGCTACTTTCATGTACTTGATCGCCATCCTAGTGATCGAATCTGCTTACGTGTAATTTAAATGGCTTTCAAATCGTAATGGCCTAGTATAAAGGCTGTTCTAAGCAGAGTGTACCAGCTACTTCATAAAGCCTAGATGCCTGTAGGTAGGCATACAGTGCTTCGACAGTCAGTCCTGGGTTACTCGAGCACTGTATCTACGTACTGTGTTTAGTCAGTAGCCCCGACTACCATGTACTTCGACCTGTTGGCGATATGGTGTACGTATGCTGTATCGGTATCCGACAAGTCACGGTCTTCCTTTCAATTGTCCGGCAGCACATGCACGATCTCGTCACATCATCCTTCCAGGTTAAGATCTCCGCAGTACATACCGTACCGGTGCCCCCGAGGTTCAGGCCCCACCTCCCCTCCCCTCCCTCCACCAATGGCCAAACGCGGCCGCCAGGAGAGCCGCGGCGCGGCCGCATTGCACCAGCTGTGGCTTGTCCTTGCCGCCGTGCTGAGGGCTAAGGGTCGGCTCGTGGTGTGCGTGCTGTTTGGCATGGTCGTGGTGCTGCGAGTGCCGCTGCCGGGGCTGGTCTGGGCGCGGGAGGCGGTGCCGGCTGTGCTGCTGCCGGGCGGCCGTGGCGGCGGCGGCGGCGATGTGTTGCGGTATGTGGATCCGTTGATTGGAACTGCGGGCGGGGGCCATGTGTTTGCTGGCGCGACGGTGCCTTATGGTACGTGCCCTTTTTTTGGATCTCGGGCCGAGGGACCGGTGGCGGGCGGTCGGGCTGACTGGTGTTTTGGTCGAGGCATGGCTAAACCTGTGGCCGACTCGACGGACAGGCGTGAGAATGCTGGCGGATACGTGCAGGACTTCAGCTCCATCGGGGGCTTCTCGCACCTGCATGACTCGGGTAGGGCTTACCACGTGCGAGCTGGTCGGGCTGGTCGGGCTGGTCGAGCTGGTCTGAGATAATGCTAACTGGAAGATAGGAACGGGAGGAGTACATACATGCACCAGCTCACCCCATGGAGACTTGACTGACATAGCCCAACAGTCCCCGTCCCTGGGAAACTTCCCCCTCTTTGTCCACCCCGGCTGCCCAGACGACGACATCACCAAATGCACCTACACAGTCAAATCCCGCGCTGTCCTGCGCCTGCCCTACATGACCCGCGCCCGGCCGGGCTATTTTTCCATCCGCCTCAAGAACTCCGTCGCCGCCGAGATGACAGCCACGCACCACACGGCGCTGTACCGCTTCACCTTCCCGGACGCCGCTCGCAGCAGCAGCAGCAGCGGCGGCGGCGGCGGCGAGACCAACGGCCACGGCGCGCCCATCCCGCCCGCCAGCGGCCCACTGGTGCTCATCGACCTGCAGGACCTCGGCTCCTCGCGGCAGCGTGGCGGCGCCGGCGTGGCGGTCAATAGCACGGGCGGGGCGGGCCCGCGCATCACGGGCGCGGGCCGGTTCGCGCCGAGCTTCGGCCAGGGCAGCTACAGCGCGTACTTCTGCGCCGACTTCCGTGGCGCGCGGGCGCGGCGGTCCGGCACGTTCGTCGGCGACAAGCCGGACGCCGCGCAGCAGGTGCTGCAGGACGAGCTGAAGGGCTCGGGGGGCGGGTGGGTGCAGTTCGAGAAGGTGGCGCCTGGGGAAGGACTCCTGGCGCGCGTCGGGGTGAGTTTTGTGAGTCGCGAGAGGGCGTGCTGGCATGCCGAGCGGGAGATCCCCGGGTTCGAGTTCGAGGGCACGGTGAGGAAGGCCGAGGCGGAATGGCGGGAGAAGTTGGCCGCTGTGCGTGTGGAGGAGGCGGATGTGGAGCCCGCACTGCTGGTGACGTTCTGGAGTGGGCTGTATCGGACCATGTTGAGTCCACAGGACTACACGGGCGAGAATGTCCTGTGGGAGTCGGAGGAGCCGTATTTTGACTCGTAAGTACCCGTGGTGCTATGCTGTGGGCGATAGGAGCGAGCAAGAGTGAAGCTGACCACTGCGAATGTGCAGCTTCTATTGTATCTGGGATTCATTCCGGGCTCAGCACCCGCTGCTGAGCATCATTGATCCGTTGGTACAAACGAAAATGGTACGGACCTTGGTTGATGTCTACCGACATTTAGGTGCGTCGTCGTGGAGGGCTGCGCAGGACTGGATGGCCTTTGTCCCCCTTGGCTAATATGAGATGTAGGCAAGCTTCCAGACTGCCGAATGAGCTTCTGTAAAGGCTTCAGTCAAGGTGGAAGCAACGCCGACGTTGTCATTGCGGACGCATACATCAAAGGCATCACAGACGGCATCGACTGGAACACCGCTTACGAGGCCGTAGTCTCGGATGCCGAAGGTCAGTTAACACCCAAACCTTGGCTTGCCAACATCCAACCGCACACTCAGTCTCACCCTCCCCTAGTCGAGCCCCCAGACTGGAACCTCGAGGGCCGTGGCAACCTTGCCAGCTACCACGCGCTCGGCTACATCCCCTCCGACGACAAGCCCAACCCCAGCACGTCCGGCCGCTTGACGCGCTCCATCTCGCGCACCGTCGAGTACGCCTACGATGACTTCACCATTGCCCAGCTCGGCCGCGCGCTCGGAAAGCCCGCGGCCGACTACCGGCGCTACATGCAGCGCAGCACGAACTGGCGGAATCTGTGGAATGCCGCGCAGGAGGACGCGGTGCTCGTCGACGACACGACCGGCGCCACGGCCTTGGGCAGCGACTTCACGGGCTTCCTGCAGCCGCGGCAGCGCGACGGCAGCTTCGCGCACCAGCCGACGCGCATGTGCTCGCCCGTGTACGAGAGGCACCGGTGCTACCTCGACACGGACGAGCAGACGTACGAGGGCAGCCCGTGGCTGTACTCGTTCTTCGTGCCGCACGACATGGCCGGGCTCGTCGCCGCCATGGGCGGGCCCGGGCGCTTCGCCGCCCGCCTCGACTACTTCCACGACAGCGGCATCGCCGACCTCGGCAACGAGCAGGCCTTCCTGCCCGTCTTCCAGTTCCACTACGCCGGGCGCCCCGGGCGCAGCGCCCACTGGGCGCACCGCTACGTCCCCGCGCGCTTCAACACGACCTTCGCGGGCCTCCCCGGCAACGACGACGGCGCCATGGGCGCCTTCAGCGGCTTCGCCATGATGGGCTTCTTCCCCGTCGCCGGCCAGGACGTCTACCTGCTCACGCCGCCCTTCTTCCGCGAGGTCAAGCTGCGCGCGCGCAACGGCCAGTGGGCCGTCCTCCGCGTGGCGAACTTCGACCCGACGTACGAGGGCAAGTACATCCAGAACGCGACGCTGGACGGGCGGCCCTACACGCGGAGCTGGATCACGCACCAGTTCTTCATGGAGGGCGGCGTGTTGGAGTTTGTGGTCGGCCGGGAAGAGGGTCCGGACTGGGGCACGGCGGCGGAGGACTTGCCGCCGAGCTGGGGGTGGACGCCGGACAGGAAGTAAGCTTTGCACGTCCGATGTGGTGCGTGACAGGATCGAATGATTCAAAGTGGGAAGTGGCCAACGAGCTTTGTACTATGTAGGGAGCAAATGCCCCTTGTTTAAAGTAAAGGTTTAAAGTAAAGGTGGTTGGTATAACCAAGGGGGAAATCCATGTCATGCTGTGCCGTACCGTAACTTTGGGTGGGGCGTGGCCGCTATTTCGTTTCCTTCCTCACCGCAAAAAAGTAATTTCCCACCCTCTCGCTGCCTGGCACCTCCTTCCACCCCAGACCAGGGATGTACACGACCCCCATCACCACAGGCCTGCCCCAACCCTGCCGCTGGGCGAAGAACGCCCTCATCTCCTCGGCGTTGATATACTTGGCCCAGTCGTGCGTACCCTTGGGCACAATCCGCAGCACGTCCTCGGCCACGAGGTTGGTGGTGAACCAGCTCGCCCAGGTCCGCGCAATGGTGCTCAGGACCAGCCAGCCGCCGGGCGCCACGAAGGTGCCACACCGCTCGAGGAACGCGGATGGCGCGTCGACGTGCTCGATGACCTCGAACAGGCTGACCACGTCGAACGTGGCCCCGTCGCCACCGTCGCCACCGTCGTCCTTGGGCAGGAGCGACAGCGTCTCGATGGTCCCGGCGACGTACGCCAGCTTCGCGCTGAGGGCGGGGTCTTTGGCGGCGTGCGCGCGCGCGATCTTGAGCACCGCGGGCGTGGGATCAACGGCCGTGACGGAGGCGGTGGTGGCGAGGCGGGCGGCGGATTCGGCGAAGATGCCGCCTCCGCAGCCGACATCGAGGTAGCGGAGTTTGTGGGTTGGCGAGGGAGGCCCTTCTGGTTGGGTGGCGTGGCAGGTTTTGATGAAGTCGTGGCGGAGGGGGTTCATGAGGTGTAGGATGCGCGAGGGACCGTACGGGTCCCACCAGGAGGAGGCCAAGGCATTGAAGTGGGCTACTTCCGAGGGGTTGACGGATGAGTGGGGACCACGATTGGAGTGGAGAGAGGCAGGGCCGTCGGTGCTGTGATGTCGTTGACATACTGGTGGTGTGGAACGTAGTCTGCTGGCTGCTAGTGTGAGTGGCCGGGTTGGTTGATGGGAAGCTATCCGAAGCTGCCGCAGCAGGGCTGATGGTGCTCTTGAAGGTGCCATTCGTGAGGTATGTGACGCCTGAGGCTTTGCTGGCCGAGTTGCTGGAGTATGGCCTGGCCTACGTACTAGAAAAGTAATAAGAAGGACGTCACCAACGATACCTCACTGTCGATCATCAGCTTGTGTGATGAGGTCAGCAAACTTTTCGGCGCCGATCGGCGCCGATCGGCGGTCGGTGTTCCGCTCCATCGGCAGGGATCCGTGCCCGGACAGGGATTCTTGCCGCTTATAGGCCGAAGCCGAAGCCGAACCGGGCCCCGCAAATATTCTAGACGCCCCCGTCATCGTCATCCACTTCCGTACTGTGCGGTCCATACTAAATTCTCCCTGGCTCTTCTCGGATTTCGTTGCCTTTCCATAACCACTGTCATTTTCGCTTTCGCGCCTCCCGTTACGTCTGTCTGTCTTGGTACACTTCACATGGTGTGAAGCGCCGCCTACCCGCACAGTTCGGAGAGCGCATACGCGAAGAGTCATTGAGCGACCGACGAGACTCGCATCGGCCTGTTCGGCCACAGTTGACGCCCTCGCCTTCTTCGACACCCAGACTGTGGTGTGATTCCAGCAAGAGCAGCCTCTTCGATCCTCACCATGACCTCCCCAACCCTCGATGAGTCCGAGTTCGACTCCATACCAGACGCCATCCAAGCCTTCCGTACGATCCCAACCCACCCCCACCCTCCCAAACATCCTAGCTAACCCA
>JASMMZ010000001.1:10344492-10410582 GCA_038502455.1 Anisogramma anomala
CGCGGCGCGCCGCCCGGCCGCCGTCATCTGCGAGCTCGTCGACGACGGCGAGGCCGTCCCCGGGCGCGCGCTGCGCCGCGCGCCGGGCATGCTGCGCGGCGCGGCGTGCGTGGCGTTTGCGCGGCGGTTTGGGCTGCGGGTGTGCACGATTGCGGATCTGGTCGAGTATGTGGAGAGGGTGGACGGGAAGCTCGAGACGAATGGGTCCGCGTAGTACAGCATGATGGTAGGGCGCTATGGGGCTGGAACCGGCAGATGGGGTAGGTTTGGTGTACACGTAGCAGTCCTTGGTTGGCTATGGATGAGATTGAGTCCTTCAGTGCTGGCAGTCTGTGACTGGTGCATTAGAAGCCGGGCCCACACGAAAAGAATTGTTGAGATCCTGGCCGCAAGGCATGGCATTTGGTAGGATCTTCGCGCTTCAAGCCAGGCTTCAGACGATGTAAACAACATACGCTACTCGATTGGCAAGCTTTGGTTGATGTGCTACCTACAGAGACTGGGTAGGTAAGAGCTGTGAGCCTGGTAAAATCCATGAGAATATAGAAGGAAATCTGGCTGGACTCTAGACGGCGTAGATGAAATACCCTGTACGATTAAACAGCTTGTTTGAGGTGTTGCAAGCTGTGAGCTCGAGATCCGATGATGGACCTTGAAGAGACAATTGGGTTCCTCGCACTGATTCCTGGAGTTGTCCATACCAAGCTTTTCCATCACCAAGGAAAACAGTCACAGTCAGGGCACCAGTGGTGGGTTATGGAGAATAGTTCATATGGTGCCCGTGGATCTTCCTGACAAGGCACCATTGGCCTGGCAGAATGTCGTTCTGCTCCACGGCTCTGCCACCAGCAATGGATATTCTTGATGTGAGCACACTCAACTAACAACCTCAGAAGCTAGCAAGATGAAGCACATACTTCCTCTCACCACCAAGTCCGGATCCTTCACACAACTGGCAATCTCGAATGCTCGCCCACCGTGTGTGCATTCTTGTTCCCCGATATGAGCTTCGATAAGTCACCCAAACATAAATCAATCAGAGCACACACTGGGATATGGTTGTTCCCTTTGACGAAGAAATGCGGTCAATCACCAGCCCGAGAACAAAGCACAGCGCAATCCCCAGCGCGCGTTGCGATATAAATCCGGCCCAGCCCGGCGCGATCTGCCAGGATGACCTGTGCCTACCATCGGGCAATTCTTTTCCTTCGGTCCCAAGATTCTTCCCATTTCTTCTTTTGCCGCACCGTTGCATCCCGCAGCCGAACCAGACAAGCCGGAAAAAGCAGCCTGGCGTCTCGTTGGGGGGGGGGGAGCGGCCTGTGCTTTCCAGAAAAGCGGGTGCGCAGACTGGCTGTCGACTTGGCGAGTGCGGTGTTTGGCGCTCCCTGCTAGGCGCTCCCTGTCGTGCACGGGCCATTATACACACCGCGCGCCGGTGCGCGATTCGTAATTGGAAATCAGGCCACCGCCCCTATTAACGCTAACAACTTTGCTAATAACTTTTTTAAAAATTTCTTACTTAGTAAACTACTACTAATAACTCTATTTTACAACGTAAATTTACTAAACTAACACTATAATACCTTTTTATAATTGTTATTATTTAAGTTTGGTCATTTAAAATGACATATGTTAGGACAGCATTCAAGTGCAGTATAGTCAAAGTTGACAGCACTAGCAACAAGTCAATTGCAGTACAGTGCTCAATTCAATGTGGAGTACGGGCCAATAATTGCCCATACAAAGTAGTATGTAAACCGGCTACGGGTTTACCAAACTTGGAAGAAAGAATAATTTGCCACTTCATCTTTTGCAATACTACTGTTATTTCGACTATGATTTGAATCGACAAACGTTGTAACTTTTAAAACTCTATCAATAATAATTAGTGTTTAACAGTAAGTTAAGTACAAATGAGTTAGATAAAAGAAAAGGTAGCTTTTTATAGCACTCTATACCTGTAGAATAAAGGAAAAACTTTTGTAAAATACCCTTATAAATTACGACGGCAATTACAGCAATTCAAAGTTGGTATAGGTATTGTTATTAATAAAATCAAAATATATTTACGGACTGAGTCTTAAAGAAAAGTATTAAGATTAACCGTTTAAAGCTTTAAAATTAATCGTTAAAAAGCGATTACTAATTTGCAACAACTTTTAAAGTTCGTAAATAATTAGGTTATTACTATTATTACTGTTATAAACCGCAAATCGTAAACCGTTAGATCCGAGATCTTTTAATAACAAACAATAATTTTCATAATAAATAACTTATGTTCTTTTTTTGACATTAATTTTTCACTGTATGACAAAACTTCTTTCCATATATTATAAGATCTAATATAAATAACCTACTTGTATTCAATTTATAGTGTATTCAAAATAACATTATATAATAAACAGGAAATAATATAAGTATTAGTAGGGTCTTTAAATCGTTGCAACATTGTCGATTCGAATTGTGATCGAAGTAACAGTAGTATTGTATTGGTCAAGTGGTAGATGTCTTGTTCTAGGTTTGGCAGACTGCTAGCCAGTCTGCACAATAATTTGTATAGCCAATTGCTTGGCCCATGCTCTAGAGTGAAGTGCAACGTACTGCACTTCGACTTATACCTAATGCAATAAGTCTACACAAACAATACACTTAACTTGCAGTTAGTATAGTCAACTTTACTATAAGTAAACTTTACCTATTAAATTGCACGTAGTATTATTTTAACATGGCAGCTTTTTAGTCTATATAAATACGTTAGTATGGTTAATCAATTTTTTCCAGTTAGCGCTAAATAGCGATCTCGTTAACTTGCTAACCCCTTATCAATTACAATTAACTTTGATACTAAATTGCATCCAATTGCATATAAATTAACTCTATTTAATCTCAATTGCTCCGTTACTCCAAGGTCTAAGTTTATCAACTCCTATAAAAGGTTTTTCCGCTATAGGCCTTCGTAAACCTTTACTTTAGCCATACTAGTCGAATAAATCACTATCATAGTCTTTACTTCCCTAATGGTTTTTTAGTCTATTAATATAACCATAGTTGTCAGTATGTAACTTAGACTTATTAGGCAGCCTATTAACGTAACCATTAATATGTATAGTTAGCTTATTATTATCTATAAACCTTTTGAAAGCCTTATTCGATGCTGGTTTTGTTATAGTATTAGCAGAATTGTTTTTTTCGCTAATTTATTAGAATTCTTTCATTTTCCTCCCTTTGTACGCTTTACGAAGTGTTATTACGTTAATTATCAAGCGTTTTTCACTGATAGTTCCGAGCTTGAAAAGATATCCAAACAAGTTTCTTAAATAGATACAAATTACTATTGGGATAAAGGGGATCATTAATTGTCTAGTAATAAGGTTAAGGGTTTCCTATAATATTATACCTACGTTGAAACCTATTATTATACCGTAAACATCTGAAGCTAATATGTTTCGTGTAATTCTCTTACACTTAATGAAGGTTTAGTAAATTAGGTTACCAATAATATTAAAATAGTTTTCTCGCCTATCTTCTTTGATAAGAGTTATTAGAAATCTAATTTGTTAAGACAGATCAATATTGTTTATAAAGAACCTATTCGCAAAAATTATCAACTTAGCTTTCGATAAGTCGATTAGAACTATATTAATCCCGCGGTCTAAATTTCGTATTTAATACTTAAACTTTTTATTCAGCTGATCGAAGTCTTTATTTACTGGATCCTATACTTGCACCGCGATAAAAATGTTGTAAAAGGCTTTCAGTTGGTATAAGGTAGTAATATAGTTGCTGCAAACACATTTCTCCAAATACTGTTAGGCCTTAGCCACATTAGTCTTGTCGATTATAGCCAAAATAGTGTACTAGCTCTTTTGGCGAAAGTTAAGGCCGGTATTAACACTAAGTATATGGATTAACAATTTATTGAAATCAAGTTGATTATTCTTCGTTAACATTAATACCAGCTTATAGTTTTAAAACTTTAAGTCTTTAATTTCCTATTATTTCAATATTATAAAGCCAATCGTTTTAAAGAAAAGAATATGATCATTTTTATACCTTACGTTAAAATCTTGTCTTTACGTTAATAACTAATATAGGTTATATATTGAAGAATTTATCACTAATGGTAATTTAAAATACAACTAGTAAATAAGAAACTAATCAACATATATTTTCACTAATTCGTATAATGGTTTAACATACCGTATTACCGTCTCTAAAAGGTAGATAACACGTAGTTTCTATAGCAGTTTTAACAATACAATCCGTTGTAAATCCATTATTAATTACGTATAGGTTTATGTTATATTACGGCTATTAAACATAAACTAATTTTTAGTTTTAGTTAGCAAATTTGCTATTAAAACAATTATTAAACGTTAATTAATTTCCCAAATCGTCAATGATTATGTAAGGATCTAATTTTTACCTTTATCGCCATATACTTCAGCTATTAAACGTAATTTCTTTAAGGTCGGCCCGTGGTTTTACCTTTAACTTTGTAAATAATCCTCAACTTAAAAATCGTGACGTTTGGGTTTTGAAGGTTAAAACCGGTTTTTGGTACGATTTATATAACCCCTTAAACTAATAAGCCATTAATTTCGACTTTTTTGCTTTTATTAAAAGGTTTAACAAAGGGTTTAATAATCCCTTATACTCATAATTTTAATACCTAGTTTTCGTTATCCTTCTTTTTCCTATTTACCTAAGTAATATTATAGATACGACCCGGTGTATATTCCTCATTTTTAACGTTCTTTTTTTTCGAAGATTGTTTGCATTGACGGCGTTCCATCGGTTTATCGATTACAGGTAAAGAAGGCTCATATTAGCCAGCTCGTTTAACTTAAGAGTTTTTATCATTAATAGCCCAAATATAAGGTTTGACTTAAGTTCTTCGAAAAGATAGAAAACCTTTATCAGTTATAATAACCACTTTGAAGTTTACAATACTCAATATCTTATACATGATTTCTCATTTACCTGGCTCCATTCATATGAAGACTTTACTTTGTAACGGCAAAGTAAGTAAGTCGATTTTTATAAGGTCGTTTTCAGTGAAAAGGGTATTATTAACTTAACGGCATACCGATTCCTTTCGCAATTTCCTTAAAGCTTTACCATAGGTCGTAGTACGCTTTTAAGTATTTCCTGATAGCAGAAATTTACTCATTAGGCATAGATATGTTTTAAAGACTAATAGCGTTGGTATTAGGCCGTTAAGGCTTATAATATCATTTATACCTTTTACCGTTATTTAAAGCCGTATTTCTGAATCCGTAAAACTTTTAATTTCTAACGTGTGAATATTATACGCTTAGTAAAGTAGTATGTATGTCTTTTTAACCTTTCCAATACTCTAATGGAATTTTATAGGTATCTATTTACATTGGATACTTATTATTTTAGTATTTTCCTAAATCACTGTTACCGTAAAGTTGGTATTGATATCATAGATAACGACGTTAGGTAGGTCCAGATACGTGTTAATTTATAATATCTTTAACATTTTCCACGTATTTTTTGCTGAAAGAGACTCTTGAAAGTTAGCTCTGTAAAAAAGGCCATAAAGTTAACAATATAAAAAACAGGCTTTTTATTTATGTGAAATACGTTCATAAATACCTTATATTCAAAATCTTTATTATTTTTTAATATAAATTTTAATTTCAGGGGGGTGACAGCAAATATTTAGTAGTAATAGTTAAATTTTTTAATAGATTTTAGGGCAAAGTATTCCATATCTTTATACCCTACTATTGGTAGGGCCTTGAATCGTTGAAACATTATCGATTCGAATCGTAGTCGAAGTAATAGTAGTATTGCATTGGTCAGGTAGTAGATGTATTATTTTAGATTTGGCAGACCGCTAGTCGGTCTGCACTGTAATTTGTATGGCTAACTGCTTGTCCCATGCTCCAGAGTGAAATAGAGCATACTGCACTCAACCTACACCTAATGTAGTAAGTTTTCACAAAGAAATACACTCAACTTATAGTTTAGTATAGTCAACTTTACTGTAAGTAAAGTTAACTTACTGTGTTGTATATAGTACTATTTCAACACTGGCGGCCTTTTGGATTATATACGCTAGGATAGTTAACCAAACTTTTCCGGTTACCACTGAATTTCCTTCTCATTAATTTGCTAAACCTTTATTAATTACAGTTAACTTCTATACTAAATTAGACCCAATTGTTTGCAAATTGACCCTATTTGATCTTAATTACTCCGTTTTTCTGAGGTCCGAGTTTATTAACTCCTACAAAAGGTTTTTCCGCTACAGGTGTTTGTAGGCCTCCTCTTTAACCGTACTAATTAAATAAGTTCATATCATCAATTCCCTGGTAGTCTTTCAGTCTTTCACCATATGCCTAACTGTCGTTACATGATTTAGGCTTTACGGGCGGCTTATTAACGTAATCTTCGATTTGTATAGTTAGCTTGTTATTATTCACAAACCTTTTTAAGGCCTTATTTGATCTTGTCTTTATCATCTTATTTGCGGGATTATCATTGCCGTTAATCTACCGGAATTCCTTAATTTTCCTCCCTTTATAGGCTTTACAAAGTGCCATTATATCGATTATTAAGCGTTTTTCGCTAGTGGTTTCGAGTTTTGAAAAGCATTCAAAAAGGCTTTTCGAGTTGGTACAGATTATTACCGGAATAAGAAGAATCTTTATCTTCTTAATAATAAGGTTAAAGGTTATCTACAATGCTATGCTTATATTAAAGTCTGCCATAATATCATAAATCTTCGAAGTTAGCACGTTTCATATAATTCTCTTACACTTAACGGAGGTTTAATAGATTAGGCTATCGATAATACTAAATTGATCTTTCCTCCTATCTCCGTTAACGAGGGTTATAAGACAACCGATTTATAAAGATAAATAAGTGTTCTTTATAAAAAACACGTTTATAAAGATTATTAAATTAGCCTTCAACAGATCAATTGTAACCATATTGATTCTACAGTTTAAGTTTCTTATCTGCTACTCAAGCCTTTTATTCAACTAGTTATTTTTTTTTATTTACCAGGTCTTATATCTATGTCTCAAAGAACAAATTGTAAAAAGCTTTCGGTTAATATAAAGTAGTAACATAACTACACCGAAAACGTTATTCTAATTACCATTAAACTTTAACTCTATTAGTCTTGTCGATTATAGACAAAATAGTACCCTGGTTTTTAAGCGAAAGTTAAGGGCAGTATTAACATTAAGTATACAGATTAACAATTTATTAAAGTTAAGTTAGTTGCCTTTCATTAACATCGTTACTGGCTTATAATTCCAAAACTTAGAGTCTTCAATCGCTTATTATTCCAATACCATAAAGCTAGCCGTTTAGACGAAAATGGTATCATTAATTTATATATCCATCACGCCGAAATCCCTTTTTTACGTTATTAGTAAATACGGGTTATATTGGTAGGGCTTTAGATATTTCAACGTTATCGATTCGATTGATCGAAGTAATAGTAGTATTGCATTGATCAGGTGGTGGATTTATTGTTCCAGGTTTTGTAGACTGCTAGCCGGTTTGCACTATAATTTGTATAGCTAATTGCTTGGCTCATGCCCTAGAGTGAAGTACAGCATACTATACTTAACTTACACCCAATGCGATAAGTCTACAAAGCAATACAGTTAACTTTCAATTCTGTATAGTTAACTTTACTGTAAGTAAAGTTGATCTACTACACTATATTTAATACTATTTCAACACTAGCGGCTTTTTAGTTTGTACGCATATGTTAGTGTGACTAACTAATCTTTTCCGGTTACCACTGAATTACCTTCTTGTTAACTGACCAAACCCTTACTAATTCCAGTTAACTTCTATACTGAATTGCACTTAATTGTGTGCAAATTAAGCTCATTTGACCTTAATTTCTCTGTTGCTTTGAGGTTCGGGTTTATTAACTCCCACAAAACGTTTTCCGCTATAGGCTTTTGCAAGCCTCTACTTCAACTATAACACTTAAATAGATCATTATTATAAATCTCTTAGTAGTTTTCCAGATTGCCAGAACATCCCTATTCGCCGTCACATGGTTTGAGCTTTCCAGGCAGCTTATTAATGTAGCTCTCGATACGTATGATCAGCTTGTCGCTGTTTACAAACCTCTTCAGGGCTTTGTTTTGTGTTGCCTTCTTTATGACCTTTGCGGGATTGTTTTTGCCATCGATTTACCGGAACTCCTTAATCTCTCTGTCTTTATAAGCTTTACGAAGTGCTATCACGTCGATTATTAGGTGTTTTTCGCTAGTGGTTTCGAGCTTTAAAAGGTATTCAAAGAGGCTTTTCGAATCGGTACAAATTACCACCGGGATAGAAGTAATCTTTAGCTATTTGGTAATGATATTAAGGGTTTTTCAAAGTGTTATGCCTACGTTAAAGCTTGCTATTATATCATAGACCTCTGAGGTCAGTACGTTTCGTGTAATCCTCTTACACTAGACGGAGGTTTAGTGGATTAGGCTACCGATAATATTAAACTGGTTTTCCCGTTTATCTTCGTTAACGAGGGTTATTAGTAAGCCGATCTGTGAAGATAAGTTAGTGTTATTTGTAAATAATCCGCTCGTAAAGATTATTAATTTAGCTTTCAATAAGTCGATTGAAATTATATTGATTTTTCAGTTCAAGTTCTGTATCTGTTATTTAGGCTTTTGGTTTAACCGGTTAAAATCGTCGCTTGCTGTATGATGTGCCTGTACCGTAATGAAAAGATTATAAAAGATTTTCGGTTAATACAAGGTAATAATGTAATTACCCTAAATATGTTGTTTAAAATACCATTAGGCTTTGGCCGTATTAGTTTTGTTAATTGTAATCCAAACAGTACCTTAGTTTTTAGCGAAAGCTAAATCGAGCATTAATAATAAATATGCGGATTGATGATCTATTAAAGTCAAGTTAATTGTTTTTCGTTAACGTTATTACAGGTTGTAATGATCACACTAAATACCCATGAGTAAGTAGAAGGTGTTAGAGGGTTTATGTTAGCAGTAAGGTAGCAGAGGTAACAATGGTACAATATCAGAAAATGTTTGTTCGTGCTGCAGAATGATCATTAGCCGTTGGGCTATTCAGGTGTGTAGACTGAATACTTAGATTGAGAACTGAAGAGCTATGAAGGAAATACTTTTTATATGGTGCTGACCGTGTCCTTATATCCTATGACCTTTATACCATCTTCAGTATTAAGGCTCACCGGTACTCACTGAGGCTCACAGGTGCTCACTGAGGCTCACCGGTGCTCACTGAGGCTCACCGAGAGATGTTCCCCGCTTGATGTGTTAGACTTCAGGCTCTCGGTAGCTCAGCTACATGCTGGCCTGTTTCCTAACCCGACAACGTGCTTGGGTCATAACACAGGTTTATAATTTTAAAACTTAGACTCTTTAATCGCCTTCCATTTTAATATTATAAAGCTAACCATTTCGACTAAAAGGGTATTGTTAGTTTACATACCTATTACACCAAAGTCATTTTTTTATGTTATTAATAAATACGAGTTGTATGTTTAAGATTTTATTGTTATCTGGGATTTAAAATACGATTAATAGTTTAAAACCTAATAGACGCCTATTTTAACCAGTCTATATAATAGTTTAATACATCGCATTGCCGTGTCTAAAGGGTAAATGGTATGGAGTTCCTATTGCAGTTTTAGTAGTACAATCCGCTATAAATCTGTTGTTAATTACGTGTAAATTTTCATTACATTATATTTATTAAGCGTAAATTTACCTTTAGGTTTAGCCAACAAACTTGTGATCAAAGCGACTATGAAAGGTTAATTAATACTTTCAATCGTTAGTGACTGTATAAGGATCCAGTTTTTGTCTTTATTACCGTATTCTTAAGCGATCAGACGTGATTTTTAGTACGGCCGCTTTATACTTTTACCTTTAAATTTGCGGATAATCCTCAATTTTAAGATCGTCACATTTAGTTTTTAAAGGTTAAAATCAGTTTTTGGTATGAATTGTACAACCATTTGAATTAATAGGCCGTTAATTTCGATCTTATCGTTTTTTAAAGGGTTTGTCGAAAGTTTTTATAATTCTTTACGCTCGGAGTTTCAGTACCAAGTGTTCTTTATCCTTTTTTCCCTGTTTACTTAAGCAGTATTGTAGATGCAGCCCGTTGTGTATTCTTTTTCTTTAATGTTTCTCTTTTCCGGGAGTCATCCATGCCGGCAGTATTTTATCGACTTGTTAATAATGGGTAAAGGAGGTTCGTATTAGCTCAGTCGCTTGGCTTAAGAGTCTTTATCATTAATGACCTTAATGTAAGGTTTAATCTAGGTAATTTGAAAGGATATAAAACCGTTAGCAGTTTTGATGATTACTTCGGAATTCGCGAAACTTAATATTTTATACGAGATTTTCCATTCACACGGCTCGTGTTATATAAGGACTTCACTTTGTAACGGTCAAGTAAGTACGTCGATTATTATAGGGCTATTCCTAGTGTTAAGGTTATTATTAACCTGGTGACGTACTAATTCCTTCTTTTATTTCCTTAAGGTTTTGCTGTAGGCTGCGGCACGTTTTTAGGTACTTTTTAATAGTGGAGATTCACTCGTTAGACATGGGTATACTTTAAAAACCAGTAACGTTAGTACCAAGCCGTTAATGTCTATAATATCGTTCAAGTATTTCACTGTTATTTAAAGTTGTGCCTTCGGATTCATAAAGCTTTTATCGTTTACTTAAGGATATTATATGTTCGAAGAAGTAAGGTATGTACCCTTTCGACCTTCCCAATGCTTTAGTAGGATTTTACGGGTACTTGTTTATATTAAATACTCATTATATTGGTATTTTCCTGAAAGTCCATCGCTATAAAGTTGGTATTAATATTGTGGACGACAACTTTGGGCGGATCCAAATACTTGTTAATTTATAATATTCTCAGTGTTTTTTACGTATGTTTTTCTGAAAGAGACTTCAGGAATTTAACTCCATAAAAGGAAGTTGCAGGGTTGATAACGTAAAAAATAGACTTATTATTTAAGTAAAACATATTAATAAAAATTTCGTAATTAAAGTCTTTAGCGTTTTTTAATGTAAAATAGAATTTCCAGAGGAGTTGAGTTTATGTTTAGAAATAGTAGTAAAGTTTTTTTTAATAACATTTATGGCAAAATATTTCAGATCTTTATATTTTACAGACTATAGGATTTTATATAGCTTTTTAATAGCTAGATAGTTAAAACGCTTGTGTAGTTAACATATTTCCGGCTCCGTTAAGTTTAACAACACTGTTTCGAGGTTTTAAAGATAAATTATAGGTATCCCTATTTAAAAGCGAATGAAAATTTTTAGCCGTTTTTAACTATTTCATTTGCGTCAATATTAACGTTAACGTCGAGAGTTGTAATATTATTTAAACAAAGTAGAAAAGGGGTAGAGGACTTGAAAATATGAAACGTAATTACCCCTATAATAGTTTAAGTTACTGTTATCCCTAATAACAATAGTTATTCGCCTAGGTTAAAGCCAACTTTAACTTTTTCAATATTGTGACAATTAATTTTAGTAGCTGTAATGCTTTTTCTCTGTAATTTTATGTATTGCGAATAGCCTTCTGTTAAGAATTTTGATACTCTTATATATGGTATAATACTTTAAAACATATGGTCCGCGTAATGATTGCGAAGATTAAAGGTATGTAAGGAGTTATGAGTTTGGTTAAAGTAAATATTAGGGTTTTTACCACCCAAATAGTATAAAAAGATATGGTTGGCTAGTTATTAAGCTGCGTTAGGAGTAATATTTTCGTGTTACTTAATCTGTTTAAGGGGGCACTGATACCATTAATTGACTCGTCGCCCTTGAATTTTGTGATTTTATCCAAGTAGTTTTGTTTAAAATCAGTGGGGTACTAGGCGTGATATATTGCCTTTTTTTATTACATTCGGTAGGGGAGTGTTAAGTTGACTAGTAGCTAGATTAGTTACAAATCTAATATCTTTTGCCATTATTACGACGATGGTGCTTATGGTTGGCAAGTCCGTTTAAATCGTATCCTTGTTGGCGTTAACGTAGCTATTTCCTCCAGTTTGTTGCCAGTGGGCCAAATCTTAGACGTTATGGGAGCCTGTACTTACGGTCGATATAATTAACCATCGTAAGGTCCTTTTTATTTACGTTAAAGAAGTTACCGGCTTAGGAGTATATACTAAACGAATTTAGTATACGCGCTATTACAGTGGTAAACTAGAAACGAAACTAGTTAAAAAAGCCTTCAAAGGTTGTATTTAGGCGTTGTAAGGCGTATTCGAACTCGTTAACGTCCGTGACTGCTATCTATACCTATTCTCAAAGTGTGGTCTCACCAGCGTAGGCTTTCCCTATTGTTTTCTAACATAATATCAACTTATTAAACATTTGATTAAGAATGTTTATTAGTGTTTTCTCCTCATTTTTATTTTTTATTATTGTATTCCATCGCGTAATGGCCCATTTTATATGGTATTATATAAGGTGGACGTCGTATTCGAAGTAACTCTTTATTCTATCATAAATTTCGCGAAACGTGGTAGTTTTAGTAATTAAAATCAGGTAGTAATCCTTGACGTGCCTTGTAAGGATTTTGGAAAATAGTAAGTGAAAACCTAAAAGAAAAATTTCCATTTATTTGAAAATGTTTAAAATGGGCATTATCTTAGTGTTCAAGAGGATGTAGGCTTTCCGTTAAACTTTTTTACGTCTTTTCAAATCTTGGCGAAATCCGTAAGTAGTTTGTAGTTAATATTAACTATTTTGACAGGTTTTAGGAGAAGGTCGCAATAATTATCCCGGTCTTAAATGATATTTCTTGGTAGTTTAAGCTTTAAAGATTTTGAGGCATGGTATTAAGGGTAATTACCAGTCGCTTAGCCCGAAGAGTAAAGTCCTATGGTAAAACTTGTGGTGGGCTCCCGCGTATAGGCAAATCTAAAGAGTGAAGGTTTTTAAGAGACTTAGTGGCTTTGAGTGAAATGATAGGGAGGAAGTGGTATTTGAAGACTTTAAGAGGCTTGACGATTTTGCTTGATTGACTGGTGTAGGCGTCAACGTTAATACTTTTGACCGCGTTGACAGCTTCTGCTTGACGCGTTTTACTACCGCTAAAAGCATACTTCGCATTGTTACGTGGAGTTGTCGAGCTTCCAAACAGGTTAATATGCTTATAATCCGCGCTTAAAGAGGCTTAACTTAGTTTAGAGTGAAGGGGAGGTCTTTTGAATCGCATATAAGAGTGATAAGGGTTATTAAAATCCTTTTCCTTTAAGTATGGGTTCTAAAGGTATTCCGAAAGCTGAGTTAGATCGAAAAGTTTTTGTACCAGCCTTGTATTACCTTGTGACTGAATATAAACTCTTTTCCTTTTAAGTTATGATTTGATCCTTATTTTAATTACTTTTTTAAGTGAAGTTTACATGGAAATAATCCAATCATTAAAGAGATTACAGAAGTTGATAAAGGCGTTATCAGGGTTATCAGTATTATAATACTTAATAATGTAGCAGCCGACAAAGTTGATCAGGTGTTTTTCGGTTGAGTCCTTATTAATGTCCTATCTCTAAAGGTTGTAGTTGTAGTACTTGGCGAAAACTGATCCGAGAGCTTAAACTTTTTCTATATATTTCTGACATAGAGCTATCTTGACAGTTTGACTTATAAAGGACGTTTAGGACGCGTAGGAAAATGGACTTGATAATTTTAGACGTGGAGAATTGGTGTATTTTGGCGTAGGGTCACGTGTGAACTTGGTGAATTGGCGTTGGATCGCACGACGTAGCTTTTTTGACGTAACTTGGTATTTTCGCTTAGAGTAGCGGACTTGACGATTAAAGTAACGTGGGGAGTGAAAACAGTAAAGTAGGGTAAAGATTTAGTGTAATGGGTAAGGTTGGAGGCCGTTTGTCATTATTGGTAAAGGAGAAAAGTTATAAGTTGTTTAGAGTAGCGAATTAGTTGTTTTTCTGTAGTAATAACACCCGTAATAGTAATGACCTAGCTATTTACCAACTTGCCAAATTAAGACTTTTAGTAGTTAATCTCAACGCTCTTCAAGAAGAATCACTAAATATTTCTTAGTGTTTTCAGTAGCGATACCGCTGTTACCTCTAAGCTTGTATAAAAACAGATGCAGCCTAAAAGTCTTTTTTACTTACTGCCATAAAAACAGATATAATAGTAGAGATACTTCGCAAAAATCTTTCCTCTACCCTAACGTTAACATAGAGCGTAACAACTGGAAAGAAGCTTCTTCTTCTACTTAGATAATCAGTATTTAAGCTAATAAGCACTAATTAGTGTTGGTACGGCTTTAGACGTTGTAATGTTGTCGATTCTATTGGTCGAAGTAACAGTAGTATTGTATTAGACAGGTGATGGATGTATTGTTCTAGCTTTAGCAGACCGCTAGCCGGTCTGAACTGTAATTTGTATAGCTAATTGCTTGTTCTATTCCCTAGAGTGAAGTGTAGCGTACTGCACTTGACTTACACCCAATACCGTAAGTTCACAAAGCAATACACTCAACTTGCAGTCCAGTATAGTCAACTTTACTGTAAGTAAAGTTGACCTATTACACTGCATATAATACTATTCCAACAGATCATATATTAAAAACTTAATCGTTAGCCGTAATTTAAAGTTCGACTGGTAAGTTAGGAATTATTAGATGCCTACTTCAGCTTGTTCGTATAGTAGATTAATATATTATATTACCATGCCTAGGGAGTAAATAGTATATAAGTATTATGTCAGTTTTAGCAGTACGATCTGTTGTAGATCTGTTACTAACTATATATAGGCTTACATTATATTATAGATATTAAGCGTAATTTTTCCTTTAGTTTTAACTTATAACCTCATTTCCAAAGTAAATACCAAACGATAGTTTATTTTCTAGATTATTAACAACTATGTAAGGATTTAGTCCTTACTTTTATTTCCATGTCTTTAGGTAATTAGATGTCACTTTTCGTACAACCATCCTATATTACCCTTGATCTCGTAAATAATCTTCGATTTATAAATCGTAACGCTTGAGTTTTAAAAGTTAAAATCGGTTTTCAGCACGAATTATATAATCCCTCCAGTTAGTAAGCCGTTAATTTCGACCTTATCGCTTTTTTTAAAGGGTTTTCCAAAGGTTCTAATAATTTCTTATACTCAAAGCTTTAGTAACAAGTTTTTGTTATCCTTTTCTTTCCTAATTACCTAAGCAATATTGCAAATACGGCCCGGTATATATTTTTTCTTTTTAATATTTCTCTTTTCTAGGGGTCGTTTACGCTTGCGGCGTTTTATAGACTTATCGATAATAGGTGGAGGAGGTTTTTGTTGGCTTAGTTATTTAGTTCAAGGATCTTTATTGTTAGTAGCTTAAATATAAGGCTTAATTTAAGTGGTTTAGAAAGATATAGGACCGTTAGCAGTTTTAATAATTACTTCGGAATTCTCGATATTTAATATTTTGTACGGGTTCTTTTATTTACTCGGTTCTCATTATATGAGAACTTTACTTTGTAACGGTAAGGTAAGTACGTGGATTGTTATAAAGTCGTTTTTGGTATTAAGGTCTTTATTAATCTAGCGGCATGCCAATCTTTTTTCTTAACTATTTTAAAGCTTTTCTATTAACTGTAACACGTTTTTAAGTATTTTTCGAAGGCAGAGATTTACTCATTAGGCGTGGGTATACTCCAAAGACCAGTAGCGTTGGCACTAAGCCGTTAGTGCCTATAGTATCGTTCAGGTTTTTTACTACTATTTGTAAACGTACTTTTGGATTCGAAAAGCTTTTAATTTCCAATGTAAGGATATTATACGCTCGGCGAAACAAGGAGTGTACCCTTTTAACCCTTCCAATACTTTAGTAGGATTTTACAGATACTTATTTGTACTAAATACCTATTATCTTGGTATCTTTTTAAAACTTCGCCGCCATAAAGTTGATATCAATATTATAGATGAAGACGTTGGATAGGATAAAATACGTATCAATCTATAATATCCTTAACGTTTCCTACGTATCCTTTACCGAAAGAGATTTTATAAATTTAACCCCGTGAAAAGAGATTTCGGAATCAATGACGAAAAGGATAGGCATATTATCTAGGTAAAACATATCAACAAAGATCTCGTAGTAAATTTCCTTATCGTTTCTTAATATAAATTAAAGTCTTCAGGTAGCTTAAATATATGATTAACAATAATAAAAAATCTTTTTCATAGCTTTTAAGACAAATTATTTCGCATATTTATTCCTTACGAACTGTAGGATTTTGTATGGCCTGTTAACGGCTAAATAGTTGAAACGATGATGTAGTTAACATATTTCCAGCTCCTTTAGGTTTAACATTATTATTTTCAGACCTTAAAGATAAAATCATAGGTTTATTTATTTTAATTCGAGTGGAAACCTTTGGCTCTTCTTAACTAGTTCATTTATATCAATATCGATGTCAACAGTAAGAGTCTTTATATCCTTTGAACAAAGTAAAAAAGAGGTAGTTGACTTAAGTATATATAATATAATTGTTTTTATAACAATTCAAACTATCTTTATCTTTAATAACAATAGTTGTTCGTCTGGTTTAAAGCCTACTTTGGCTTTACTAATATCGTAACGATTAATTGTAGTAGTTGTAGTACTTTCTCTCCGCAACGCTACCTATTGCAAATAATATCCTGTTAAGTACCTTATTGCCCCTATGTCTAGTATAATACCTTAAAATATGTGTTCCGTATAACTATTACGAAGATTAAAGATGTATAAGGGGTTGAATATTTAGTTAAGGTTAAGGCAAGATTCTTTACCATCTAAATGCTATAGGACATCATAATTAACTAGTTATTATACCATATTAGGAGGAGTATCTTTATAACAATAAATATGTCAAGGGGCATTAACATTGTTAATTAACTTGTTGTCTTCGAAGTCTGCGATTTAATTTAAGTAATTCTGTTTAAAAGTAGTAGGGTATTTGTCGTGATATACTATCTTTCTATTATTATATTCGGTAGAGGGATTCCGAGTCAACTAATTGCTAAACTTGCTACAGATCCAATATCTCTTGCTATTATTATGATGATAGTGTTTTTGGTTAACAGATCTGCTTAAATCTTGGCTTTATTAGTATTAGCGTAATTGCTGCTTTCAGTCTCTGGCCGGTAGGCCAGATCTTAGGCGTTGAGGGCGTCTGTAGCTATATTTACAGTTGACGTAATTAACTATCGTAAGGTTTTCTTTATTGATATTAGAGAAGTTGCCGGTTTAAAGGTACATACCAAGAGAATTTGGTGTACACTTTATTACAGTTGTAATCAAGTAACGCAACTGGCTAAAAAACCTTTATAGTTGACATCTAGGCGTTATAGGGTGTATTTGAATTCGTTGATACCCGTAACTACTACCCGTACGTATTCGTAAAGTGTGGCTTCGTTAGTGTAGGCTTTTCCCATTACTTTCTAGTACAAAATTAGCTTATAAAGCATTTAATTGAAGATATTCATTAGTTTTTCCTTATTTTTTTTTTCATTATCATTGCAGTACACTGTGTGGTGGCCTATTTTATATGGTATTAAACGAGGTAAATATCGTGTTCAAAGTAGTTTTTTATACTATGGTCAATTTTTAGGAATGTGGTAACTCAAATAATGAAGGTTAGATAATAGTCTCTAACGTGTTTGATAAGGATTTCGAGAAATAGTAAGTAAATATTTCAAGAGGAAGCCTTTATTCACTCTCAAATATTTTTTCAAAAAATTATTATCTTGGTATCGAAAAGGTTAACGGGCTTTTTATTATACTTTTCTACGTCGTTTCAGATTTTAACTAAATTTGTAAGAAACTTGTAGTTAATGTTAATTATCTTGATAGGTTTTGAAGGAAGGTCGCAATGATTATCCCAGTCCTAAATAGTGTTTCTTGGTAATTTAAGCTAGAAAGATTCCAAAGCACAGTGTTTAGGGTAATTGCTAGTCGTTTAACCTGAGGGTTAAAGTCCTATAGTAGGATTTATGGTAGGCTTTCGCGCGTGGGAAAACTTGAAGGAGGAAGGTTTTTAAGTGGTTTAGCGGTTTTAAGTGAAATGCTGAAGGATAAGTGGTACCTAACGATTTTAAGAAGCTTAACGATTTTATTTAATTGACTTGTATAAAGCGCCGACGTCAATACCTTTGGCTTCGTTGGTAGCCTTTGATTTACGTGTTTTTTCACCGCTGAAAACGTACTCCGCATTATTACATGGAGGTATTGAGTTGCCGAGTAGGTTAATATGTTTCTTATCGTTAGCGCGTAAGAAAGTTCAATTTAGCTAAAGGTAACGTGAAGATCCTTTAAAACGTGTATATAGGCGTTAAAATCCTTTAAAGCCTTTATTTTTCTCTTGAAGATCTTAAAGATTAAGGTTTTAAAGGAGGTACTCTTATTAAGCTAATTCAAAAAAGATTTTCGCTATTCCTAATGGAGTATTTTTAGGGATATAAATACCACGTCGATTAACCTCCTTCTTTAGCCTGGTTTTAACCGTACGCTGGATTATCTTTTATATATCTGGCGTTTAATGATTAAAAACTTCGCGAAAATCTTGAAAGGCGTGGGCGCCGCGGCTAAATTCTTTACTAGCATCAGATTCGAAGATATACTAGCTAATGTAGTTGGTTAAGTAAGCTTTGGTTGAGGTTTTATTAACGTTTGTAATCTAAGGTTGTTTATTATAATGGTTAACAAAGACTGTTTCGAGGTTTTTAATTATTTATTTTTAGACGGGGTTAGTAATAGCCTGAAAGTGAGAACTTAGAGTAGCTATCTTTTTATTTTGGTTTGTATAGAACGTATAGAGCAAGGGACTTGGTGATCTTAAGCGTAGTGAACTTGGTGTTTTGGCGTAAAGTTGCGTAGAAACTTAGCAACTTAGTATTGGGTCACGCGACGTAGATTTTTTGGTGCGACTTGACGATTCTTGGTGTTTTCGCTTATAGTATCGAACTTAACGATTTAATTGGCGTGGGATGGTAAAAAAAAATGAAAAAGGAGCAAAGTTTTGGTGTAAAAGATAAAGTCAGGGGTCGTTTTTAGTATCGTAAGTTGTTTGGCATAGGGACTTGGTCGTTCTTAGTAGTAGTATTAGTAATAACTTAGCCGTTTACCAACTTACCGAACTTTGAGACTTTGGACAGTTAATTTAAACGTTTTTAAAAAAGATTTGTAAATATTTCTTAGTGTTTTTGATAGCGATACCGTCGTTACCTCTAAATTGCCGTGAAAACCGGCATAGCTTAGAAGTCTTCTTTACTTACTGCTGTGAAAACCGGCGTAATAGTAGAGACCCTTCGTAAGAATCTTTTCTTTACCCTAGCTGTTGTTTTATGTAAAGCATAACCGGAAAGTAGCTTCTTCTTCTACTTAGCTAATCTGTGTTTAACTAAATAAGCACCGATTAGTGTTCATAGAGCCTTAAATCGTTGCAATGTTGTCGATTCTAATCGCGGTCAAATTAACAGTAGTATTATATTGGTCAGGTGGTAGATGTATTATTTTATGTTTGGCAGACCGCTAGCTGGTTTACACTGTAATTTGTATGGCCAACTACTTATCCTGTGCCCTAAAATGAGGTGTAGTATACTGCACTTAACTTACACCCATTGCAATAAGTCTCCACAAAGCAATACACTCAACTTGCAGTTCAGTATAGTCAACTTTACTGTAAGTGAAGTTGACCTACTACACTGCATATAGTACTATTCCAACCACTGCAGACTTCAAGAATTTATATAACCTATTAATAACTAAGTAATCAAAGCGTCGGTATAGTTAACGTATCTCTGGTTTTGTTAGGTTTAATAATATTGCTTCCTAGCCTTAAAGATAAAACTATAAATACTTTTACTTAAAGGCGAAGGGAAACCTTTTGTCGTATTTAACTAGCTCGTCTACGTTAACGTCGACATTAATACTAAGGTTCTTTATATCCTCCAAATGAAAGAAGAAAGAGGTAAGGGACTTAAGGATATGAAACGAAATTATTCTTACAATAGTTTAAACTACCGTTGTCCCTATTAAAGATAATTTCTTATTTAGTCTAAATTCAACTTTGACTTTACTAATATTATAACAAACGATTTTAATACCTGTAATTATTTCTCTCCGCAATATTATGTATTACGAATTACCTCCTATTAATAACCTCATTGTTCCTATGTCCAACATTATATTTTAAAACGTATAGCCTGTATAAAAATTACAAAAG
Organism: Anisogramma anomala; assembly: GCA_038502455.1. NCBI lineage: Eukaryota > Fungi > Ascomycota > Sordariomycetes > Diaporthales > Gnomoniaceae > Anisogramma > Anisogramma anomala. The sequence goes on from JASMMZ010000001.1 coordinate 10,364,771, forward strand.
CTAAAGATATGTAAAGGGTTAGATGTTGAATGAAGGTAAAAATAAATTTATTTATTATTTGAAGAGTATAAAAAGGTGTGGTTAGCTAATTATTATAGTACGTTAAAAATAGTATCTTTATATCATTTAATCTGCTTAGTGGTATTATTGCCGTTAATTAGCTTATCGCCCTCGAATTTTACTATTTAATTCAAGTAATCCAATTTAGACGTAGTGAGGTACTATATATATTATATTATCCTTTTGTTATTTCACTCGGCATTAGAGTTCCAAGTTAATTAACCGTCAAACTTATTATAAATCTAATATATTTTACCACTATTACAATGATAGTATTTACGGTTAGCAGGTCCGCTTAAATGTTAGCCTTATTAAAGATAACGTAGTTACTACCTTTAGTTTGTGTTTTTTAAGCTAGACTTTAGGCGTTGAGAGCGCTCGTAACTGTATTTTCGGTCGACGTAATTAACTACCGTAAGGTTTTTTTTATCCACGTTAGGGAAATGGCTTGCTTAAGGGTTCATATCAAGCAAGTTTGGTATACGCGTTATTACAGTGGCAAGCAAGAGATACAAATGGTTAAAAAAGCCTTTGCAGATAATGTTTAGACGTTATAAGGCATATTTAAACTTTTTAATACCTGTAACCGTTACCCGTACCTATTTGTAAAATGTGGTTTCACTAGCATGAGCTTTTTATATTTCTTGTTAGTATAATATCAGCTTATTAAGTATTTGGTTTAGTATGTACATTAGTATCTTATTTGGTTTAGTACATACATTAGTATCTCCTTCTTTTTATTTTTCGCTATTATTGTAGTTCACTACATAGTAGCCTAGTTTGTGTAATATTAGGCGAGGTGAACATTGTGCTCGAAGTAACTTTTTATATTATCGTAAATCTTGCGAAACGTGATAGTTCGGATTAGAAAGGTTAGTTAATAGTCTTTTACGTACCTTATAAAAATTCCAAGGAATAGTATGTAAAAACCTTAAGAGAGAACCTTTATCCACTTACAGATGTTTAAAAGGGGTATTATTTTGGTGTTAAAAGGGTTATATGGCTTTCCTTTATACTTTTTTATATTGTTTCAGATCTTGGCAAAGTTCGTAAAGAATTGATAATTAATATTACCTATTTTAACAGGTTTAAGGGGCAAGTTGCGATAATTATCCTAGTCTTAATTAGCGTTTTTTGGTAATTTAAACCTTAAAGCTTTCGAGGTACAGTGTTAGAGTTAATTGACAGTCGCCTAGCCCAAGGGGTAAAGCCATGTAATAGGACCTGTAGTAGGATTTCGCGTATAGGTAAACCTGTTCTGTAAAGGTTTTTAAAGTAATTATCAATTAAAGTACTAAGGAATAATAGGTACTTAAAGTTTTTAGAAAGCTTAACGATTTTACTTAATTGACTAGTAGATTGCATTAATGTTAGTACCTCTTTCCGCGTTGGCAGTTGTTACTTTGCGTGCTTTACCGCCTCAAAGGGTGTACTTCGCGTTATTACAGCGTTATTACATAAGAGTATTAGGCTATCAAGCAGGTTAACAGGTTCCTTATCGCTAACACATAAGGAGGCTTAACTTAAATAAGAGTAAAGGGGAGGTTCTTTGGATCGCGTGTATAGCGGTAAGGTTTCTTAACATTTTTTTCCTTAGGGTGTAAGCTTTAAATGTATTCTTAAAGCTGAGTTAGATCGAAAAGTTTTTATATAAGCTTTATATTACCTTATAATAGCATATAGATTTTTTACTGCTCAAGTTTTGACTTAATCCTTAGCTGAACTCATTTCTGGATTAAATTCTATATATTAATGGTTTAGTCGTTAAAAAGGTTACGAAAGTTATTAAAAGCATAGTTAAGGTCGTTATTATTGTTATACTTTATGATATAATTACCAACGAAGTTGGTAAGATGTTTTTCCGTTGTTTAATGATCATACTAAATACCCGTGAGTATATAGAAAGGGTCAGAAGGTTTATATTATCAAGAAGGTAGCAGAGGTGCTGAGTGAACAATATCGCAACCGTGCAAGTAATGATCAAAAGCAGTGAGGCTATTCAGAATATACTAAGATTGAATACTTAGATTGATAACTGAAGAGCTATGAAGGAAATACTATCTATGTGGTGCTAACTGTGCCCTTATATCTTTTATCCTTTATACCGTCTTCAGTACTGTCCTGGGTTGGATCATACTGGATCGCTATGATCCTTCATTCTCTGAATTATCTTGAATCGCTATAATCCTTCATGATCCATCACGTGACTTTGTTTAGTCATCGTGGCTGACATAAGAGATGTTCTCCGCCTGATGTGTTAGACTTCAGGCTTTTCAGTGGCATAATTGCATAATGACTCGTTTCCTGACCTAACCGCTGTTTGGATCATGACACGTTGAGTTTTTATCAACATTTAACGCCTAAGAGTCTTTGTCGTAGTACTTGGTAAAGGCAGTTCCAAAGGTTTCGATTGCTTTTATCAGTTCTTAGGTAGGTGCCATCTCGGAACTTGGTGGTTTTTGGGTATAGAGACTTGGTTTTTTAGCGTGAAGTCGTGTGAGGACTTGGCGATTCAGCGTGAAATCGCGTAACGTAGCTTTTTCAGCGCGACTTGGCGATTCTTGATGTTTTCGCTTAAAACAGCGATCTTAGCGATTGAATTGACATGGGGAAAATGAAAAAAGTGAAATAAGAGTAAAGGTTTAGTGTAAAAGATAAGGTTAAAAGTTATTTATTATTGGTAAAAGGTGAAGGTTAAAATTTGTTTAGCGTAAGGACTTAATAGTTTTTTTCCCTTGTAATAGTAATACCAGCAGTAGTATCAACTTAACTGTTTTCCAACTTACCGAAATTTGAGATTTCTAACAGTTAATTTCAGCGTCTTTAAGAAAGATCCGTAAGGATTTCTTGGTGTTTTTAATAGAGATACCATCATTTACTTCCAAATTTCTGTTGTGGACTGACGTAACCCAAAAAAAAATTCTATTTTTCTGCCGTTATAGACTGACGTAATACTAATAAAGGCCTTTCGTAAGAATCTTTCATTTACTCTAGCCGCCATTATAGCTGTAGAGTGTAACTGGAAAGTAGCTTCTTTTTCTACTTAGCCAATCTGTACATTATCCAATTAGTACTGATCAGTATTGGTAGGGTCTTAGATCGTTGCAATGTTGTCGATTTAAATGTCAAGTAGTAAATGTCTTATTTTAGGTTTAGCAGACTGCTAGCCGGTTTTCACAGTAATTTGTATGGTCAATTGCTTGGCCCATACCCTAGAATGAAGTGTAGCGTACTGCACTTCGACTTATACCCAATGCAGTAAGTCCACACAAACAATACACTCAATTTGTAGTCAGTATAGTCAACTTTACTGTAAGTAAACTTGACCTATTACACTGCACGTAGTATTATTCTAACAATAAGTTTAAAAAATATATATATATCTATTAAAGTTAATATTCATATGAATTATGAAAAAAAAAATTGTGACTTAATAATGATAATATATAAAATATCTTAATAACAAAGTCGGATTGAAATAGAAATACGCGGAAATTTCAATCTTTAGGTACACTATTAATTGAAGAAGTTATAATACATATAATACATATTGACTAAAATATTGACAAAATATATTAAATTATAGAATGAATATATTATAAATATAAAGCCATTTATTAACCATAATGTTGGTGGGCCTTAGACATTGCAACGTTGTCGATTCAATTGGTCGGAGTAACAGTAGTATTGTGTGGTCAGATAGTGAATGTATTGTTCTAGGTTTGGCAGACCGCTAGCCGATCTAAACTGTAATTTGTATAGCTAATTACTAGACCCGTGCCCTAAAGTAAAGTGCAACGTACTGTACTCGACTTACACTCAATACGGTAAGTTCGTACAAAGCAATACACTTGTAGTACGGTTAACTTTACTATAAGCAAAGTTAATCTACTATACTATATATAATACTATTCCAACACTAACTACTTTTTAGTTTGTACACGTACGCCAGTGTAGCTAACTAATTTTTTCCAGTTATTGCTAAATAGCGGCCTCGTACTCCCTGTTAATTCCAATTAACTTTCATACTGTATTATACCCAATTGCATGCAAATTAACCCCATTTAACCTTAATTGCTCCGCCGCTCCAAGGTCCGAGTTTATCAACTCCTATAAAAACTTTTTCCGTTACAACCTTTCGCAACTTTAACTATACCACTTAAATAAATTACCATCAATCCCTAACAATCTTCCAGTCTGCTAGCATATTCTTATCCGCCGTCACGTAATATGAACGACTTATCAATATAACTTTCGATACGTATAGTCAGCTTATTGCTATCCACTAACCTTTCCAGTGCTTCATTTGATATAGCCTTCATTATAATATTTGCAGGATTATATTTTTCATTAATACATCGGAACTCCTTAATCTCCCTCCTTTCATAGGCTTTACGGAGTATCATTACGTCAATTATTAGGCGCTCTTCACTGGTAATTCCGAGCTTTAACAGGTATTCGAAAAGGCCCCTTAAGTCGGTACAGATTATTACCGGGATAGGAGGAATCCGCAACTGCCTGATAATGTGGTTAAGGGTTTTTCACAGTGATATACCCATATTAAAGCCCGCTATTATACCGTAAACCTCTAAAGCCAACACGTTTCATATAATCCTTTTATACTTAATGAAGATCTAGTAAATCAGGTTACCGGTAATATTAAACTAATCTTCCTGTTTATCTTCATTGACAAAAGTTATTAGGAAGCCGATCTATAAGGATAAGTTGTTGTTATTTGTAAAGAACCCGTCCGTGAAAATCATCAACTTGGCTTTTAAAAGATCGATTAGCATTATATTAATTCCGCGGTCCAGGTTCCGCATCTACTACTCCAACTTCTTATTGAATCGATCAAAGTTATTATCCGTTAGTATTTATACCTAAGTCGTAATGAATAAATTGTATAAAGCGTCCGGTTAACATAAAGTGGTAATATAACTACCTTATACGCGTTGTTTCAAGTACTGTTAAGCTCTGACCTTATTAATCTTATCGATTATGGCAAAAATAACGCTTTAACTCTTTTAGCGAAAGCTCAGATCGATATTAATATCAAGTATATGAATTAAAGATCTATTAAAGTCAAGTTAATTATTTTCCGTTAAAGTCGTTACCGGATCATAATTCCAAAATTTAAAGTTTTCGATAGCTCGTCATTCTTATACTACAAAGCCAGCTGTTCCGATAAAAAGGATATCGTTAGTTTATATATCCACTATACCGAAGTCCTTTTCTTACGTAATTAACAAGTACAGGTCGTATGTTAAAGACTTTATCGTTAGCTAAGCTTTAAAATGCGACTAGTAGGTTAAAAACCAATAAACGTCTGCCTCTGCCAATTTATATAGTAGTTTAATACACCGTATTACTGTTTCTAATAGGTAAATAGCACGGAATTCCTATTAAAATTCCAATAATACAATCCGTTATAAGTTCGTTACTAATTATATATAGGTTTACATAATATTACATCTATTGAGTATAAACCTACCTTTACTCCTAACTGGTAAACTTGTTATTAGGGTAATTATTAAACGTTAATTTATTTTTTAAATTGTTGGTAACTACGTGAATATCTAATCCTTACCTTTATTGCCGTATCTTTAAATAATTAGCCATAACGTTTTATACAGCCACCTCATGGTTTTATCCTTAACCTCGTAGATAATCCTCAACTTAAAAATCGTAATATTTAGGTTTTGAAGGTTAAAGTTAGCCTTTGTCACAAATTATACCATACCTCGAATTAGTAAACCGTTGATCTCAATATTATCGTTTTTTTTGAAAGGTTTGCCAAAAGTCTTGATAATCTCTTATACTTTAAGTTTTATTACTAAGTCTTTATTATCTTTCTCCTTCCTACTTACCTAAGCAGTATTATAGGTGCGACTTGGTATATATTCTTCCTTTTTAATATTCCTTTTTTTCGGAGGTTGTCTATGCCGGCAGTGTTTTCTTAACTTATCGATAATAGGTGGGGGAGGTTCGTGTTAACTCAGTTGTTTAACTTAAGGGTCATTATTGTTAATAGCTCTATTATAAGGCTTAACCTAAGTAATCCAAAAAAACATAGAGCTGTTAACAATTTTAACAATTAATTTAAAGTTCACGATACTCAATATCTTATATATCTCCTTTCATTTACCCAGCTTTCGCTATACGAGGAATTTACTTTATAATGGTAAAGTAAACACGTCGATTGTTATAAGTCCGTTTTTGGTGTTAAGGATATTATTAACTTGGCGGCATGCCGGTTTCCTTTGCAATTCCCTTAAAACTTTATTATAAGCCACAACACGTTTTTAAGTACTTACTACAGGTAGAGATTCACTTGTCAGGTGTAGGTACGCTCTAAAAACTAGCAACGTTAGCACTAGGCCGTTAGAGCTCACAATATCATTTAAGTCATTTAATACTATTTATAAACGTATCTCCAAATCCGTATAACTTCTAATTTATACATTAAGGATACTATATGTTCGGCGAAGTAAGTCGTATAATTTTTCAACTTTTCTAATACTTTAATGAGCTTTTACAAGTACCTATTCACATTAAATACCTATTATCTTAATATCTTTTTAAATATTCGCCGCCGTAAAGTTGGTACCGGTATCGTGGACAACGATGTTGGGTAGACTTAGATATGTATTAATTTATAACATCTTTAACGTTTCCCATGTATCCTTTACCAGAAGGAACTTTAAAAACATGGCTCCTTAAAAAGAAAAATTAAAAAGTTAAAAACATAAAAAACAAGCTTATTATCTATGTAAAATACATTAATAAATATTTTACAATTTAATCTTTATTTCCTTTTAATGTAAACTTGAATTTCCGGGAGGTTTAGGTATACATTTGGCAAAGGTAATAAATTCTTTTAATAACTTTTAGGGTAAATTATTTTACATCGTTATTTCTTAAAAAACTTTAAGATTTTATACAACCTATAAACAATTGGGTAATGAAAACGCCGATATAATTAACATATCCCCAGCTCCGTTAGGTTTAATACTATCATTTCCGGACCTTAAATATAAAACCATAAATGCCCCTATTTAAAGGCAAGTGAAAACCTTTGGCCGTTTTTAACCAATTCGTTTATATTAATATTAACGTTAACACCGAAAGTTTTTATATCCTTGAAAAAAATAAAAAAGGAGTAAGGAACTTAAGGATATGGAACGTGATCGTTCCTATAATAGTTTAAATTACCGTTGTCTCCAGTAACAATAGTTATTTACCTGAGTTAAAACTAACTTTAGCTTTACTCATATCGTAAAGATTAATCTCTGTAACTATAATGCTTTCCTTCCGCAATATCAAGTACTACGAATAGCCTCCTATTAAGTATTTTATTGTCTTATTATCTAGCATAATACCTTAAAACGTATAATCCGCGTAACGATTGCAAAGATTAAAGGTATATAAAAAGTTTGGGGCATAATTAAGGCAAAGGCAAGGGTTTCAACCACCTAAATGGTATAAAAAGGTATGATCAACTAGTTATTGGGTTTCTGTGTTAAAAGTAATATCGTCGTATTACTTAATTTTCTTAAAGGCGCTAGTAACGTTAATTGGCTCATCGCCTTTAACATTTACAACCTAGTCCAAGTAATTTTGTTTTAAAGTAATAGGGCATTAGATATGGTACATTGCTTTCCTATCATTATATTCGTCCGGGGGGTAACGAGTTAACCAACAGCTGGCCTTATTATAAATCTAATTTTTTTGCCACTTATACGACGATAATATTTGCGATTAAGATTTCAACCTAAATCTTAATAACGTTAATATAGGTTTTCCCTCTAATTTAGGGCTAAGTTTAATAAACTTAGCCTTAAAAGTTGTAAGCGTAGGTACTTGCGGTTGACGTAGTTAACCACCGTAAGGTTTTTTTTATTTATGTTAAAGAAATTGTCGGTTTAGAAATACATACCGAGCAAGTTTGTTATACGCGTTATTAAGGTGGTAAGATAGGAGCACAACTAATTAAAAAAGCCTTTACAGGTAATATTTGGGCGTTATGGAGCGTATTAGAACTTACTAACTCCCGTAACAACTACCTATATCTGTTCGCGAAATGTGGCTTTACCAGCATAAACCTTTCCCATTACTTTTTAATATATTATTAACTTATCGAATATTTAATCAAAAATCTTCATTAGTGATTTTCTCTCTTTTTCCTTTATTATTATTTTAGTTTACCACATAATGACCTAGTTTTTATGGTATTATATAAGGTAAATGTTGTATTCGAAATAGCCTCTTATGCTATCGTAAATTTCGGGAAACGTAGTGGCGTTTATTAGGAAGCTTAAGTAATATTTTTAGCGTAACTTATAAGGATTTTGGGGAATAGTAATTAAAAACCAAAAGATAAAACTTCTATTAATTTGTAAATATTTAGAAAAGGAATTATCTTAGTATCGAAAAGGTTATAAGACTTTCTGTTATACTTTTTTATATCATCTTAGATCTTGGCGAAATTCATTATTAACTTATAATTGATGTTAACCACTTTAATAGGTTTTAAAGGGAAGTTGCGATAATTATTTTAGTTTTAGTTAGTGTTTTTAACGGCTTAAATTTTGGAGATTTTGAAGTACAGTATTAAGGGTAATTGCTAGTCGCCTAGCTCAATGAGTAAAGTCTTGTACTAAGGCCTGTGGTCGGTTTACGTACGTAGAATCCGAAAGGAAAGAGTTTTTGATGCGTTTGACGATTGTATCATTAAGAGTCGATAGGGATTTATAGGTTTTGAGAGGCCTAACGATTTTGCTTAATTAACTGGTGTAAAACGCCGACATCAATTCCTCTAGCTGCGTTAGCAACCCTTGCTTCGCGTGCTCTTCCGCCACTAAGAGCGTACTCTACGCTATTACTTAAAGGTATTAAGCTACCGGGTAAATTAACAGATTTTTTATAGTTAATGTGTAAAGAAGCTTAACTTTTCCAATGTTAAAGGGGAGGCTCTTTGAACCGCGTGTAGGGGCAGTAAAATTCCTTAACGCCCTTTCTTTTAGGTCGTAGATTATAAAAACACTTTTCGAATTAGGCTTAGTTAAATAAAGTTTTTACCAATTTTACAAAGCTCTTTTTCAACACGTAAATCCCTTAATATTTAAGTTTTTCTTTCAATTTGGACTTAATGGTTTTCTAAACTTTCTTTCATATATTCATAATTTAGTTCTAGAAAAACTCATGGTATTTTCGAAAGACGAGTTTACCACGATTAAGTGTTTAGCCGCCATCTTACTTAATAATATAATAGCTGACGAAGTTGGTCAGATGATTTTTAATTAACTCTTTATCTACGTCATATCCTTAAAGGTCGTAATTATAATACTTAATAAAAACTGATCCGCGGTTTTTAATTTCTTTATTTAAGTGGAGTCGGTAATAACTCAAAAGTAAGGACTTACGGTTGCTATTTTGGCGTTTAAATTGTATATGGCGTATAAAGCGAAGGTTTTGGTGATTTTAGGCGTAAGGAACTTGGTGTTTTAGCGTAAAGTCGCGTGAGAACTTGGCGACTTGGTAAAAGGTCGCATAACGTGGTTTTTTTTGGCGCGACTTAGCGATTTTCGGTGTTTTCGCTTAGAGAAGCAAACTTTGACGATTAAAGTAGTGTAGGGAGTGAAAATAGTGAAGTAAAGGCAAAGATTTAGTATAAAAGGTAAGGTCAGAAGTCGTTGTTATTGGTAAAAAGCGAAAGTTAGTTGTTATTTGCTTGTGAGATTTAGTCGTTTTTGTAATAGTAACACCTGTAATAATACTAACTTAGCCGTTTACCAACTTACCGTACTTTAATATTTCTGACAATTAACTTAAACGTTTTTGAAAAAGATTAATAAATATTTCTTAGTGTTTTCGATAACAATACCGTCACCACCTCTAAACTGCCGTTAAAACCGACGTAATAGTAAAGATCTTTTATAAGAATCTTTCTTCTACCTTAGCCGCCGTTATTTAACGTAAAACGTAACCGGAAAGTAGCTTCTTCTTTTACTTAGCTTATCTATACTTAACTTATAGGCAGGTAAGCACTAATCAGTATTAGTAAGCCTTAGACGTTGCAACGTTGTCGATTCGATTGGTCGAAGTAACAGTGGTATTATGTGGTCAGATGGTGGATGTATTATTCTAGGTTTGGTAGATCGCTAGCCGATCTACACTGTAATTTGTATGGTCAATTGCTTGGCCTGTACCCTAAAGTGAAGCGCAGCGTACTGTACCTGACTTACACCCAATATAGTAAGTCCGCACAAAGCAATACACTTGCAGTACGGTTAACTTTTTACTGTAAGCAAAGTTGATCTATTGCACTGCATGTGATACTATTCCAACACATAAGTAAGTTACTAGATTAAATTAAAGTTCCTTCAATTTTTATGTGCAATTATATAAAAAGTCACGTTTTTTTCTCCTCAAAGATAATAAAGCTATAAGAAATAATTTTGCAGACGCCTATATTAACCTTCATGTTAAAATTACTCGAAAATTAAATAGAATCCAAAGAGTAGGTTCAAATTAGTTAGTTATTGATACTATATCATAAATATAAACCATAATCTTTACGATATAAAAGTTTGGTTTAACTAATTTAGATAATAAATCACTTAATACCGGCTTGAAAAACCTTTAACCCCATTTTTATAATATCTCCCTGGTTATTATACGTAATCGTAAGGTCGAAACTTTTTCCATCGCCGTGATTACTTTTAGCGCCGCCGTGACTTTTATCACAGACATTTTCATTACTTTTATTATTACTAGTATAACCCCGATTTCTACCACTTTCTAAATATTATGTAGGGAAATCATAAAAGAAATTATTAATAAATTAAACACAGATGATCCATTTGTTATATTTGTTAGATATTTCGAAAAAAAAAATAAGAAATCAATTAGGTTATTATGAATGAGTTTCTTGAAAATAAGGAATTGAACAATAGACTGCTGGAACATATTATCGGCCCTTGTCAACAAAATTTTCCAATCGTAAACAATTGAAAATATAAACACATTATTGAAAGTTTATAAGCTTAACAAAAACATCTTACATTGTATTTGGGTTATAATGATAAACTCAAAATATAAATATACAAGCATTAAAATCGTTATTACTCCCATCGCCGCCTATAATGTAGTGTTTTTTAAACGGTTTTTATTAGTAGGTTTTTATCTTTGCAACATAGTCGATTTGAATCTCTGTGATCGAAGTAACTGGTGCTGCATTGAAAGTGGCAGTGTGTTGTTTCTAAGTTTGGAAAATGGCTAGCCGGTCTGCATACTAATATGTATAGCTTACTGCTTCAGCCCATACACCACTTTGAAGTAGGCACCCAGTATATTTAACTTATAGTCAATACAGTCAAATCTCATAAACTACTGTCAAATCTCATAAAGTACAGTCAATTTTCAATCAATACAATCAGCTAACTATAAGTATAATTAACTTGATTATGCTATAGTTAATTGCTATTCCAACACTAGCGGCTTTTTTTTTATACCTGTATACTAACATAATCATCCATCAATTGATAGCAACCCTTGAAATCCGTCCTTATTCCATAAATCAAACCCCTTTCAATTACATTCAATTTGCACCAAAACTAACACTAATTACAGCTCTTTATCATATATCTCCAAGCCTTTCATTCTTTAACTCTTGTATACAGGTGTTTCGCCATAAACTTATACGTTTTACACATTACACTAATTACGTACCTTCTACCAATAATTCTACCTATTACTACCAATACTTTTACCATATCTATCTTTCAACTAACAATCTTCGAATTTACCAAAGTATTCATATTATTTAACATTATATACCAGATTATTCACATAACCCTCAATTTGTACAGTTAACGTATTACTATTCACAAACTTTTCCAAAACATTATTAAACGTAAACTTAGTAATAATATTAATAAGAATATCTTCACTATTGATTTACCAGAATTTATCGATTTTATAGGCTTGATATGTTATGGACTCATTCCATTAGATATTGAATCTATAGGTTATGTGACTATATATGTAACGGAATATGCATTAATGGGATTTAGCCATAGTAGTTGCTATGCTTCTACGATACTCCCGAACCGTTTGCAATTATACCCTTACCTGTCACATAACTGGGACACCCTATTTTCTGTAGTTCCGTAGTTGCTTCTTAGCAGGAGTTTTAATCACGAAGCCTGCGTCTTCCAAAACTTTTATAATTTTAACCAATAAAAATTAGTATATGGAAAGTACTTCAACGAAGGGTTAATATATCCCAATTCGTGTAATATTACGCAAGGTAAGAATCATACTTGAAATAGATTTTTATATAATTATAAATTTCTTGAAAGGTTTCTTCTCATGTTAAGAATATTAGGTAGTTGTCCTTGGCATACCTTGTGAAGATTCTGGGAAATAATAAGCAAAAACTAGAAAGAAAGACCACTATCCACCTACAAATTGTAAAAGTAACTAAGGCCGGAGCTGTCACTCAAGGTGGTCGGATTCTGTTTATAAACTTCGATGAAGAGGGAAAGGAGAAGTCACAGTTAGGGAGCTGCTATGGAGCTAGGATGGCGCAACCCGGTCATATGATGTATGGAAGCGTGCTCTCATGCGGCTTCTTCCCTGCTCCAGAGCATCGTAAGAGCGTGTAGAACTACCAGGGTTAGATCCCTAGTAATACTAGCTAGGTACTAACCTGTAACATCACTTCCAAAGATACCCTGAAGACCGCCCCCCAACCTTTTTTTTTTTTTGTACGCGATGTAAACGGTACAAAGGAAGGTAAGTGCGCTATTTAGAACGTCGTGGTATTGTGTAGAAGGTGCCAGACCAAAGCGTTACATAGATAGTGCCCTAGCATCCCCTCCTATAAATAATCCATAAACTCTAGTTTCAAAAATAAAAATATTCTTTCAATCTTTAACCCTTTTCTTTTCACATTATTATCATTATTGTATTGGGTATTACAACTTTTTTACAATGTTATTAGTATTATAATATTAGGTATCGTAATATTAGTTTAATTTAATAAGTTTCTCTTTACACTTACCTTGTAGTCTTATATAATAAATCTTCAATTAGTTATGGAGGTCGACAAGGTTATTAGAAATGTAGGTTAGTTTACTTGGAAATTTATTGGTCCCTATTAAAGATTATAAAGTTCCTTGCCCTATAGGTTACTAAGATATATTTTAACGGGATTTGTAAATAAATATACTTTAAGTACGTCTATAAAATGGCGTATAATCCGAGGAAGTTTTATTAGGAAACCAAGGGTAAGTAATTTAAATAGCCTCGAGGAAACTATTAATAAGCGGTTAGATACTGGTATTTAGTGCCGTTTTTATTTCGTCAGGGTTATATGCCGTAGCTTCAGTTATTTTTATACGCCTTTCAACTTGAATCCTGATATAAATAAAGCTATAAAGGAGTTGTTCGAAGTATGTTTAGTGTTTAATACCTAAAACTTGGGTAAATCGAGGTTTTTGTAAGCCGTTTTTCAAATACTAACGAGCGGGTAAAAAGCCTGTAAACTTAGTTAATTATTATTGAAAAGGCTATAATAGTTTAAAGCGTTATTGAGCGGAAAGTAAATACCCGAAGAGGGGCCGGTTTTGTACCCGTCATCCCTGTAAGCTCCGATAGCTTGCGGACTGTGTAGTTGATAAATAAAAAGTGTAATACTTAAGTAAGTTTTTTGTAGTAAGGTTAAAACGTAGAGAACGTAGTTAATAAACAGTTAGAAAACGTAGTTGAAAGCAACTTAAAAGCTTGTTGACGTTTAAGAATGTATTGATCTGAAGCTGAGCCGTATAAACATAAAGTTGAATATGTTGATCGAGATAGGTAAGAAGTTTTTAGGTAAGGATTCGGATGAGGAGTTTAAGGACATATTCGAAGAGGCTTCCTCGTCGTTTGAATTTTCATTATCAATATTAATACGATTGCTCGGTACCTGCTTGTTAATAACTTATACATCGCTCCATTTCGTAAAATAAAATGTAAAGTATTAAACCCGTATACGGGCTGGGGGTAGGTGCCTGTCATTATTTTCGGTTGATTTGTAATATAATTCGAAAGTATTAAATATCAAATTGTTAGAAAAGCTTAAAAACGCCTTTTACGTTAGGTATATATAATTAATTCATTTAATTAAAACCAATCGTTTCGGTGGGTTATAGAGCTGAATACATTCGACTTGGGGTTTGTTACGAGCCCGTAGTATACTTCCGAGGTAATATTTAAGTTTCGTTTCGCTTTTATTGTCGATTATATTTATGGCTTACAGTTGAACGTCGTAAATTTATTAGCCTGAAAACAGATTTGAAGCTGTTCTTACGAGTTAATTAATATAAAATCGAAAAGATTTCACGCTAGGTACGTCGAGTATAACAATATAAGAGTTAATTATAAGCGTTATATGGTATTTATCATAAATTTAATATAATTCTTTAGAAAATTCATTTAGCTTATATTTTTTTTTAAGTAACTAGATGTAATCGTCAACCTGAAAACGTTTTAAAGGGGAACGCCGTTTATTAGCGGCCTTTTTATACGTTGTTACGTAGCCGTTATTATAGTTTATACAAATTTTATAAACTTACGGATACGTTTAATAAAATCTTTGGCCTTTACGTGTAATAATATAATTTAAACGAAAAAAATATTATACTAGTTATATAGGGTTGACGTAATAATTATAGGTTATAAAAACGGGTTAATATTAATAGTAGTCGTATTTTAATTATTCAACGTTAATTAATAGTTAGTTAATAAACGGATTTAGTTGAATTAGGTATAAACAACGAAGGAATATTAATATGTTAAGACTTTTTAATTTGCATATTTGGTTACGCTGTCGGTTTTATGGTAAAAATTAGTATTTAAAAGTTATTTTATCTTAGGTAAGTTGTAAAATCGCTTTTGAAATCCACTGGTTCAATTTAAATTTCAGTCGTTTATAAACGCGTGGAGAAATCTATAAAATCTCCAATAATAGTTGAAAAACCGCTTCGCATAAGCTTTAATATTTATATTAGTTATATCTTTACAGGTAACAGCTTTATTTCAACGGTTTATAATAACTATAAGTTAACGTAAGTTATTCATACTTTTTTATGGTAGGTTAATTATAAAGTTGATAAAAAGCTCGTTTTAAAGCTGTTCGGGAACTGGAAAGGGTTTGAAAAAACTTTTTCGATGGTGTTTTTAATAGGTTGTATGTCCGTAAGTATTGTAGTTGCGGTAAAAGCGGCGGATTACGCGATATAAGCTGGGTTAAAAGTACGTTTTAAAAGGATAATAATAGTAATGTCGCGAACTAGGTAGCCGGTAAAAAGTAACTTATGGGTAGTTTAAATTAACACGGTAATAAGAGACATATAAGTAGGTACCTAAATATAGTTATGAAACCGTAAAACTTTATCATCGTTTACTAAATAATTCGAAATTAAAACCTTTAACGTTTGATCGTTGTCAGTATAAATATCCGTTAAGAAATATCGATCATTTATACGTATTACGCGTACTAATTGAGGGTAAATAGTATTGTGTGTAATAAAGACGTCTTAATAGCTTTAAAGATCGATATTGGTAAAAGGTTTATAACTTTTCGGGATAAACTCGCCAGCGACGGTAAACCGGAAGATATATATACGCGAAAACGGTTCGAGAACGGTTTATTTGGAACGTAATAGTTAGAGGTTTAGACTTAAAAAACGTAAATCGAAAAGGGGTTTAAAAATATTAAGGTTTCTCCGTAATAATATATCGGGTCGTATATAATTTGCCGCCTTATTATAAACTAACCGAAAACAAAATTACGAAAGGCGTTTGAACTAACGGATTTATTATTTAAAAAGTCGTCGTGTAATTATAAAGTACTTTAGGGTTTTGTAATTTATTAAAATCGTAAACGGGAGTATCTTACCCCAAAGCTTCGCGTTTAATACTTTTAAACAATTTATAATCTAGAATAGCTTTTCATCGTAAATTTCGTCATTATATTCCGCAGAATATAAGCGACGAGAATAATACGTTATTAGGCATAGGTTACCGTAATTGTTGAATTAAAAAAGACAGTCTCCCAGGGTCTGATCAAAATAGTTAGCTTTCAAAGGTATCGTGATCAGAGTTTTATTAGGCGAATATAGGTTCCGAAAGAAAGCTAAATTTAAGTCGTTCGAAAGTGATTTTTTTCCGGGCCCCTAACGAAAAATCATGTATTTACGGGTTAACCGAAGTAATAGTCTAATAATTGTCGAATAGTCGCAGATAAAATATCGGTAAAAGTTAGTGAATTTTTAAAAAAAACCTTGTATTTTTAAAACCTATGTAAAAGTTACTTTTTTTCGGGTAATACGTAAATTTTTTGGGTTTATACGAACGTCGACGTTAATCTAGATAATGAAATTTAGGTGTTTGGTCTTTTAAATATCGAATTCATATTTGGAAATATTACGGTTAAGTTTCGCGACGCTTAACACATTAAAACTTTATTTAACTTTAAAGATAAAATTTTTAAATGTGTTATTTACGCAAATGAGAATATCTTCGAAATGAACGAAATAAAAATATCGGAAAAAGTACGTAACGAATTATTAATATACTGTTAAAAGGTAATGAAGACATTAAAAGGCTTAAAAGAATTAATAAGCTATTCGAAGAGTTCGAAACGTATACGAAATACAATCTTTTATTAATTTCCCTCCTTAATACGGAGTTTGTTAAAAGCGGTTTTAACATTTAGTTTGGTAAACTATTTAGTTTGGGAAATATTTGTAAACATTTTTTAATACGAAGAAACGGATAACGGTCCGCTTTTGTAATAGTGTTAAGCTGGTGATAATCGATATAAAAACGTAAATTACCTTCTATTTTTTTAACGAAAAGTATAAGGGTACCCATTAAAAAGCTATTCTTTCGAATATAACTCTATTCAAATAACTTGGTTAACGTTTTATATAATATAAGGAGCTCTATTGGTAGACATTAGATGTTGCAACATTATCAATTCGATTGGTCCTCGAAGTAACAGTATTATTGCGTGGTCAGATGATAGATGTATCGTTCTAGGTTTGGCAGACCGCTAGCCAGTCTGCACTGTAATTTGTATGGCCAAGTGCTTGGCCTCTTCCCTAAAGTGAAATGCAGCATACTGTACTCGACTTACACTCAATGTGGTAAGTCCGCATAAAGCAATACACTTGTAGCATAATCAATTTTACTGCAAGTAAAGTTAACTTACTGTACTGCATGTAATACTCTTGCAATACTGTTCCAACATTGACGGCTTTTTAGTTTATACCCGCGTACGTCAGTGTGGCTAACCAATTCTTTTTAGTTGCCACTAAATTACCTCCTCGTTAACTAGCCAAGCCCCTATCAATTCCAGTTGACTCCCATACTGAATTGCACTTAATTTCATATAAATTGACTCTATTTGACCTTAATTGCTCCGTTTCTCTAAGGTCTTAGTTTATCAACTCTTACAAAAAGTTCTTTCACCACAATCTTTCGCAATTTTAACTATATTACTCAAATAGATCGCAATTATCAATCCTTATCCCCTGGTAGTCTTCCAGTTTGCCAGCATATTCTTGTTCGCCATCACATAATCTGGGCTTTCCGGGGGGTCTATTCACGTATCCTTTAATGTGTATAGTTAGTTTGTTGCTATTTACAAACCTTTTTAGTGCTTCATTTGGCGTGGCTTTAGTTATGGAATTTGTAGGATTATCTTTGCCATCGATCTATTGGAACTTTTTAATTTCTCTCCATTCGTAGGCTTCGTGAAGTATTATCACGTCGATTATTAGGCGTTTTTTACTGGTAATTCCGAGCTTTAATAGGCATTCGAATTCTTAAATCGGTACAAATTACTACTAGTATAAAATGAATCTTCAGCTGCCTAGTAATAAGGTTAAGTGTTTTTCATAACTTTATACCTACGTTAAAGCTCACCATTATATTGTAGACTTTCAAAGTTAACACGTTTTGTGTAATTCTCTTACACTTAATGGAGGTCTAGTAAATCAGGTTACCAGTAATGTTAAACTAATCTTCCTGTTAATCTTCGTTAACAAGGGTTATTAAGAAGCCAATTTATAAGAATAATTCGGTATTATTTATAAAAGACACGTCCGTAAAGATTATTATTTTAGATTTTAAAAGATCGATTAGTACTATATTAATCCCGCGGTCCAAGTTTTGTATTTATTACTCCAACTTATTATTTAATCGATTAAAGTCTTTATTTATTAGTGTTTATATATATACCGTTATAAATAAGTCGTATAAAGCTTTCGGTTAACATAAGGTAATAATATAACTACACTGTGTAAGTTATTTCAAATACCGTTGTACTCTAGCTTTATTAGTTTTATCGATTATAACAAAAATAACACCCTAACCCTTTTAGTGGAAACTTAAGCCGGTATTAATGCTAAGCATACGGATCAATAATTTATTAAAGTCAAATTGAATATTTTATATTAATATCGTTACCGGTTTACAATTTTTAAACTTCAAGTCCTCGATTACTTACTATTTGTATATCATAAATCTAGTCATTTCGAAGAAAAGAATATCATTACTTTATATACCTATCATGCCGAAATTCTTTTCGTGCATTACTAATAAATACGGATCGTATATTAAAAACTTTATCGTTAGCCGGGATTTAAAGTGCAATTAATAGGTTAAGAACTAGTAAACGCCTACTTTAACCAGTTTATATAATGGTTTAATACACCGTATTACCGTTTCTAATAGGTAAACAATACGGAGTTCCTAGAACAATACTAATAATATAATCCTTTATAAACCCGTTACTAACTATATATAAGCTTACGTAATATTATGGATAGTAAGTGTAAATTTTCTATTGATTTTAACTAATAAATTTGCTAGTAAAGTAACTACTAAGCATTACCTAATCTTTTAAATCGTCAGCAACTATGTATAGATCTAGTCCTTACCTTTATCACCGTATCTTTAAGCAATGAGCCGTGACTTTTTATAAAGTCACCTTGTAATCTTACCCTTAACCTTATAAATAATTCTCGACTTAAAAATTGTAACGTTTGAGTCTTAAAGGTTAGAGTTAGCCTTTGGTATAAATTATATCACACCTCGAATTAATATTCCGTCAATTTCGACCTTATCGCTTTCCTCAAAAGGTTTTCTGAAAGTTTTAATAATCTCTTATACCCTAAGCTACACTACTAAGTCTTTGTTATAATTTTTTTTCCTGTTTAATTGAGTAATATTGTAGGTACGACCTAATGTGTATTTCTCCTTTTCAACGTTTCTTTTTTTCGGAAGTTATCCGCGCCGACGACGTTTTATTAACTTATTGATAATGGGCGGGGGAGGTTCGTATTAACTCGATAGTTTAACTTAAAGGTTTTTATCGTTAGTGACCCTAATATAAGGCTTTACTTAAATAATCCGGAAAAATATAGAGCCGTTAGTAGTTTTAATAACTATTTTAAAGTTCGCGATACTTAATATCTTATACGGCTCCTTTTATTTTCTCGGCTCCCGTTATACGAGGACTTTACTTTATAGTAGTAAAACAAGTACGTCGATTATTATAAGCCCGTTCTTGGTGTCAAGGGTATTATTGATTTGACAACGTACCGATTCCCTTTGCAATTCTCTTAAAGTTTTGTTATAAACCGTAATACGTTTTTAAATACTTACCGAGGGCGAAGATTCACTCGTTAGATGTGGATACGTTTTAAAAATCAGCAGCGTTGGCACTAGGTTATAAAAACCCATAATATCATTTAAGCCCTTTACTGTCATTTATAAAAGTGCTTTCGAATCCGTAAAACTTTAAATTGTCAACGTAAGAATACTATACGCTCGAAGAAGTAGGGCGTATACCATTTTAACCTTTATAATACTTTAGTAGGTATTTATAGGTACCTATTTATATTAAATACCTATTATTTTAGTATTTTCTTAGAACTATGCCGCCGTAAAGTTGGTACCGGTATCGTAAACAAAAACGTCAGGTAGACTCAAATATGTGTTAATTCATAGTATCCTCAACGTTTCCTACGTATTTTTTACCGAAAGGGATTTTAGGAACTTAGCTCCATAAAAAAAGGTTGTGGAGTTAATAAAGTAAAAAACAGGTTTGTTATATAGGTAAAAGATATTAATAAAAATCTTGAAGTTAAGGTCCTTATTGTTTTTTAATGTAAATTTAAATTTCTTGAAGATGTGGGTATACGTTTAGCAATAGTGAAAAAGCCTTTTAATAACTTTTAGGGTAAGATATTCCATATCGTTATGACCTGCAGATTTTAGGACTTTGTATAGCTTATTGACAACTAGGTAATTAAAACGTCGGTATAATTAATACATCTCCAGCTCCATCATGTTTAACAATATTACTTCCGAATCTTAAAAATAAAACCATAAATTTCCACACTTAAAGGCAAGTAAAAACCTTTAGTCGTTCTTAATTAAATCGTTTACATTAACATCCACATCAACGCTAAGAGTTTTTATATCCTCAAAATAAATTAAAAAAGTGGTAAGAGACTTAAGGATATAAAACGTAATCTCTTTTAAAACAGTTTAAAATACCGTTATCCCTCATAACGATAGTTATTTTCTCGGGTTAAAGCTAACTTTAACCTTGCTAATATCGTAATGATTAATCTTAGTAGCTATATTACTTTCCCTTTACAATATTACATACTACGAATAGCCTTTTGTTAAATACCTTAAAACATATGATTCGCGTAACGATCGAAAAGATTAAGGGTATATAAGGGGTTATAGGTATAATTAGGGCAAAAGTAAAGGTCTTCACCACCTAAACAATATAAAAAGGTATAGTCGGTTAATTATTTGATTACCGTACCGAAAATAGTATCTTCGTAGTATATGATTTGTTTAAGGGTATTAGCGGTGTTAATTAACTCGTTTCTTTTAATATTTATAACCTGGTTTAGGTCATCTTATTCCAAAGTAATAGGATACTGAACGTACTACGTTGTTTTCCTGTTGTTACGCTTGAACGGTGGGTGACTAGTTAACTAATAACCGACCTTATCATAAATCTAATATCTTTTGTTATTATAACGACGATAATATTTACGGTTAACAGGTCCGCCTAAATCTTAATAACGTTAGCGTAAGTTTTACTTCTAATTTGAGGCCCAGGTTAATAAACCTGACCTTAGGCTTTATAGACATAAGTACTTGCGTTCGATGTAATTAACTACCGTAAGGTTTTTCTCTTTCACGTTAAGAAAGTTACTGATTTAGGTATATATACCAAGCAAGTTTAATATACGTGTTATTACAGTAGCAAACAAAAGACGTAACTAGTTAAAAAAGCCTTTACAGATGGTATTTTTTAGACGTTATAAAGCGTATTCGGATTTACTAACGCTCATAATAGTTACCTGTACCTATTTACGAAGTATAGCTTCGCAAATGTGAGTCTTCTCCATTACCTTTTGGTATATTATTAGCTTTTTAAGTATTTAATTAAAAACATCCATTAATAATTACTTTTTTTTCTTCTTTCCCATTATTATAGTTCACTGTATAGTAGCTTAGTCCGTATAGTATTACGCGAAGTATACGTCGTGTTCGAAGTAATATTTTATATTATCGTGAATCTCACGGGACTTTATAACGTTTATTAAGAAGGTTAGGTAATAGTTCTTGGCATACCTTGTAAGAATTTCAGGAAATAGTAAGTAAAAACCAAAAGAGGGTACCTCTATCTACTTGCAAATGTTTAAAAGAAGCATTATCTTGGTGTTGAAAAGTTAATAAAACTTCCCGTTATACTTTTCTGTGTTATTTTAAATTTTAAGAAAGTCCGTTATCAGTTTATAGTTTATGTTAATTATCCTGACAAGTTTTAAAGGAAAGTCGCGATAATTGTCCCAGAATTTGTTAGTATTTTTTAATGGCTGAAGTTTTAAAAATTTCGAGGTACAGTGTTAAAGGTAATTGCTAGTCATCTAACCCTATAGGTTAAGTTCTGTGGTAAGGCTTATAGTCTATTTACATGCGTAGGGTCCAAAAGAAAAGGGGTTCTAAGGTATTTAATAATTATAGTACTAAGAGTCGATAGGGCTTTATAGGTTTTAAGATACTTAACGATCTTACTTAATTGATTGGTATAAATCGCCAACGTCAATACCTCTAGTCGCGTTGGCAGCCCTCGCTTCGTGTGCTCTTCCGCCATTCAAGACGTACTTTGTACTGTCACGTGAAGGTTTAGGTATATCTAATAAATTAACGGGCTCTTCTTCCGCGCATAAAAAGGCTTAATTTGATTAAGAGTAAAGAGGAGGTCCCCCAAATCGCGTGTAAAAGCGGTAAGGTTCCTTAACGCCTTTTGCTTTTCCTTTAGGCTATAGGTCTTAAAGGCATTCCTTAAGCTGGGCTAAGTTAAATAGGGTTTTTACCAATCTTATAAAGGTTTTCTCTGATACGTAGATCCCTCAGCGTTTAAGTTCTTTTTTTAACTTGGATTTAATAGCTTTCTGAACCTTTTTCTACATGTTAATATTCTAATCGTCGAAAAACTCTTGATACTTACGGAAAGCACGACTACTGAGTTTACGTTTTTCGCTGCCGTCTTAGTTAATAATGTAGTAGCCGACGAAATTAGTGAGGTGTCCTTCGGTTGAGTTTTCGTCAATATCATTCCCCTAAAGGTTACTATCGTAGTATTTGCGAAGACAGGTCCCAACGCTTCGATTACTTTTTTCCTGGTAAGGTTAGTAATGGCTTTAAAGTAAGCATTAGCGGTAAATATTTTAAGGTTATGGCTTATATAGGATGCTTTTAGGCTTTTAAAGCGAGAGATTTGGTGATCTTTGGGTGTAAAGACTTGGTATTTTGGCATAAAGTTGCGTGGAAAAATTTGGCGACTTAGTAGCTTAGTAACTTAACGTAAGATTGTGCGACGTAGCTTTTTCGGCGCGACTTGATGTTTTTCGCTTAGATCAGCGAACTTGACGATTAAATTGATGTAGAGGGAGTAAAAAAAGTAAAGTATGGGCAGAGATTTGGTGTGGAGAGTAAGGTCGAAGATCGTTGTTGGTGGTAGAGGTTGTTATTTAGCCGTAAAACTTAGTTGTTTTTGCAATAATATTATACGTAGTAGTACTGACTAGCTGTTTGCCATCTTACCGTACTTTAAAACTTCTGAAAGTCACTCTCAACGTCTTTAAAAAGGATCAATAAAGATTTCTTGGTGTTTTTCAAGTAGTGATTCCGTCGCTCACTTTTAAATTACCGTTGTAGACTAGCGCAACCCAAAGGTTTTCTCTGTTGTCCTGCCGTTGGAGACTGACGCAGTACTAATAAAGGCTCTTCACAAAAATCTTTCTTCTACCCTAGCTGCCTTTATTGATATCAAGCGTAATCGGAAAGTAATTTCTTCCTCTACTTAGCTTATCTGTACTTAATCTAGCTAGCGAGTACTGATTAGTATTGGTAGGTCTTAGACGTTGCAACGTTGTCGATTCGATTGGTATTCAAAGTAACAGTAGTATTGCATAGTCAGATAGCGGATGTATTGTTCTAGGTTTGGCAGACCACCAGCTGGTCTGCACTGTAATTTGTATGGCCAAGTGCTTTACCCCTGCCCTAGAGTGAAGTGCAGTGTACTGAATTCAATTTACACCCAATGCAGTAAGTCCGCACAAAGCAATACACTTGCAATATAGTTAACTTTACTGTAAATAAAGTTAATCTACTGTACTGCATGTAATACTATTGAAATACTGTTCCAACAATCTTTTTACGCGATATGTCGTATAAAGGGCCTTACGGAACTTTTAAGAGTTAGTCTTAGTTATCGGTATAAAAGACGATTTCTTAATTTTTTTTTTGAAGCGATAGGGGGATAACTTATCGCTAAAAGCTTTATCGAATAAAAAGGCGAATTTCTTAAAGTCTTCGGAAAGTTTGTCGTAGATAGAGACGAACAGCTTCAGAGAGAATACCTTAATAATATTCTTGTAGATATTATTATATACCCTCATAGATAGTATATATGAGTCAAGTGGCAGTACACTGTATTGCAAGGTGCATTCCTGCAAAGTGTACGGTAATGTATCTTGCTGCAAGCTGCACTCTTGCAAGATGTAAAGTGCATCATGCATGGAGAGGTCTGAAATGGCTATTCCAGACCGAAAGGCAATGCGTGGAGTGGTTTGGAAGAGGTGTTCTAGAGTGGTACGTTCTGAACGAGGGCTTATAAGCCCTTACCTATAGCGTGCACCTCTGTATACTTCTTCTTTTAGAATCCATATCTTTATCTTTTATTACTACAATATCAATTTAACGATTACACTTTTATTTACTTATTTTATATAAAGAAAGGGTTTTAATCCTTACCGATATTAATTAGTAACTGACTAAGTTGACTATAAATAGCTAGAGAAAGAAAAAATAAACCGAAGTTAAATACCTATAACGTGATGCTATAACGGTCCCAACTATTTGTGTTTTACCACTAAGTCTTATAAAAACCATACAGGAATGTGAAACTATGCGGAAGTACCGAAAAACCTAAAGCGTAACAAAACCAAAAGATCCAGAGTAACTTTAAAAAGGATTACTTTTAATACAATACTATTGACCAGTTAGTACTCTGTCTATTAAAAAGCCCCTTTACATTAACCGTTAACTTTTATTGGCGCTTTAAAAGTACATGGGCACTTTTTGGAAAGCGTCCTATTACGTACCAAGCCATGTAAGTTAAAACCACCAAGTTTCGGAACCCTTCGTTGGGACCTATTCGATTTTCGACAATCCATACCACTCGCAAAATACAGGAGCGGTTACGAATAATACATCCAAATTGCTTGTCTAATCCAAAAGCGGTTACTAATACGCTAACCAAACCGATCGCTTCAACCAAAACGGTTACGAATAAAGCAACCAAACCGATTACTTTACCAAAAGCGACTACGATACGCCAATCCGGACCAATTACTAAACACCGGATTACATAACGTAACTCCACCCAATTACACTTACTTTACCTTACTCACTTTGTCATATTCGCCTTATATATTTTAAGTTTGCTTACGTTCGACCTGTATATTTTAATTTTAGTACTTACATCGTTCAAGTTTTCCTAACTACTAAGTAAACATAACGTTACTAAACGTTAACAAAACTAATTTCAACCGTTCGACTAGTTTGTAGTTACGTCTTATTTACATATCGTTTAAAATTTATTAGTATTAATAAGTGTAATTAAGCCTTATTCCAACTGCTTTAATTATTTTATTTACTTTTTATTTGCTGAACCACCCTAAACTTTGGGATTTAAACGCACTCAAATCCAACCACAACGCGATATTATCAATTCGCGCCGCTTTAAACATTACAAGTACACACAAAATACCCTTCCCAAATATACGATGGCTTTACCAATGACGGATCTAGCAAAAGCCACCGAATATATAGAGTAAATATTTACATATATGTCGTTTTGAAACAATATCCTAAAGTACTTGGACCTTAATCTATAGAACAAAAAAATCGAAATACCAGTGGAGAATATAGACCCTTATACAGTAAATACGTATGTTATTATCATAATCTTTAATTATTACAATGGCGAAATTGAAAGACGTAACTTATTCGACGATTTTAGAAAAGACTTTACGGAATGAACACCTGATATGTAACGAATAGTCGATAGTACGATTTCAAAAATACTACAAAAACAACTACGAATTAAAGGTATTAATACAACCGGTAAAAACAGCTACCGAAATACAAAAACCCTGATAACGACGGCCCAATTTATACAAATATCAAAATGAACAAACGACGAAATGATAAACGTAAAATTTATAAAGGGATAATGGTTAGGAGAACGCAAAAACCGCTTACTTAAAATAAAGAAAAGGGAGAGGAAAGAGCCAAGTACGTAGTCCGAACCGCAGCCTCAAGGAGGAAAAGGACTACAAGAGAAGGAAGGCTTGTATATACAATCCAAACTACAATCTCAAGAAAAAGAAAGGCTAGGTACGCAATCCGAGCCACACTCTTAAGAGAAGTAAGGGCTAAAAGCGTATTCTATACGCTTTTAAAAAAAGGAAAGGCTAAAAGCGTATTCTATACTCTTTTAGAAAAGGGAGGGTTTAGATACGAATTCCTAGCCGCGCTCTTAAAAAGAGAAAGGTTAGGTACACAATCCGGGCCATAACTATAAAAACAAAGTAACCTAGATACATAGTCTAGGCCTTAGCCTCAAAAAGAAAGAGGGCTGTAAAAGAAAGATGAAAAGGAGGAGCCTAATACGAAATCTTGGCCGTACCTATAGGAAAAGAAAAAAGTTTGGATACGTAACTGATCCTCAACGAAGAGACGGTCCACAATATCATTTTATAACGCTACTTAATAGACCAAATGGGCTAAAGTATAACAAAAGACTTAGGAATGCTCCTATCACCACCAAAACAAGCCACTTAAAACAGTATATCAACACCGCTTCCACCCATATACAACGCCCTGAATTACATATTCAAAATATATATAATACTTTTAATGAATACCACGGTCAACGATATTATGAAGAAGGTTACGTAACCTAATTTATATATATCACTGCTTTACTAAGTAAAGAAGAAAAGAAAAGAAGTTTTGCCTTGAAAGATAGTATACACTACTGTTATTACCAACCAAAGCCAAACTACAATTATTACTGCGGCCAAACCTTACTGATTTCAACTGAATCAAAATGATTACTGCGGTCAAACCTTATTGATTTCAACTGAATCAAAATGATTACTGCGGCCAAAACTTATTAATTCGAACTCTTACAACAAAATTATCGCTACAAAACCTATTTATTTAGACTTTTACAAATATAACCATACTGTCACTACAAAACATACTGATTTAAAACTTCGCAACTACAACTACATTATTACTACTAGATTACGAATACGAATCAAATATATACTATTAATATTAAATAAGGAATGTATAAAGAAAGAAGAAAAGATTACTTTTGTGGATATTATTATATACCCTTATAGATAGTATATATATGCTAAATGGCAGTATACTGTATTACAAAGTATACTCCTGCAAAGTGCACGGTAACGTGTTACATTACAGACTACACTCTTGCAAAAAGTAAAGTACATTATGTATAGAGTGGTCTAGAATGGCTATTCCAAACCGAACGGCAATGCATGGAGCGGTTTAGAAGAGGTATTCCAGAGTGGTACGCTCTGAGTGAAGGCTTATAAGACTTTACCTATAGCGTGCACCTCTGGATACTTCTTATTTTAGAATCCATATCTTCATCTTTTATTACTACAATACTAATCTAACGATTACTCTTCTACTTACTTACTTTACGTGAAGAAAAGGTTTTAGACCTTACCGACAGTTTTTGAAGGAGACGGAAGTGAACCGCCTAATAGCGACTCGGTTCCTACGAGCTTTTCGTAAAATGACGTAGAATATAGTAGCACCGATCCTTTTCAGCGTTTTTTATACGGGTGTAAACTCCCATTCCTAAACGCGATAGTTACTGGTTCATCCTAAAAGTAACATATGTTTGAAAACATCGTAAATAACTTATTAATACTTTATTTAACGTTTACCTAAAATAAAGTTATATTATAAGAAAAGAACGATATAAGTTTATATCAAGTAATGGTATATATTAAAGTCGATATTTAAAAAGGTTATAAAAATAAGTCGTAGAGGAACACCGAGCGCGTGATACGTAACTTTGCTGAGTCGTCGTGGTAAAATGGAGAAATACGGTAACTTCAAACAGTTAGTAAATTACTTACTCGCGACATTATAATATTTACAACTAATATTAACTATAACGTGTATAAAATGAATAAATTATAAAATAAATTCATTATAAATGAGAAGCTATTTAAAAGCTAAGATGAAGTTACTGAGTCGAATTAAAATTTTCTTAACTCTTATACACGATTATATATAAAAGTTCTGTTTTTCCCTTTTAAAAGTCGATAAAAATTTCGACTAAAGTAAAATGGAATTTTATAACGGCTTTAGAGTTGGAGCTGCTCAGGAGTTATATCGGATCCGATAGGCAGGTACAGATACGATAGTTATTCGCGTCGTAACTCAAGTATAACCTAAGGTCCTTACGGCAAAAAAAATTCGAATAGTTAATCCAGGCGGTGCGCCTTTTAGAAGCGGTTCTAAAAACGCTTACTCTAGTTATAATAACGTTACTTTAGTTATCCCGGGCGGGTGAATCGTTACTATTATTCCCATTACGTAAAATACTCCTAATAATACTAATACTAATACTGTTGTAACAAATGCGAATGTTATAAAGGTATTTGTTGATAAATTAGGTATGTGCTACTTATTCATTGGAATTCGCGAAAATTAAGAAGGGGAGTAATATATTAGCGAATATATTGTTAATAAATCTTCTTAAAATAAAGAGCTTGGTAGAAGATTCCCAGGTTATGCCGTTAGCTTTTGCAAACAAGGCCTCCTAAACATTTTTAAAAAAACGTAAAATCGTTTGTAAGTTCCTTATTTTCTATTTGTAAGTTGAATAAGAACTTTTTTAACCCGTTAAGGTTATAATAATAAACGCGAAGTATAGTTATAAAAGTGTTAAGTTCATTAATACCGCTGTCGCCTTCGCGGACATAATAACTTTTTATAAAAGGTTTTATAAATACTTTTATCTATTCAAAATAACATAAAAGTAATTTTTTTAATATCGATAAATTTCTGGTTTTTACGTAATTTACGTATTGTTATAATTTTTTATAACGGAAATTGTAACTTAATACTAGAAAACTTAACTAGCTAATTAAAAGGTTTATGTTTAGATCAGTAATATACGTTAAGTAAGGCGTTGGTATTGTAATCAGAGTTAAAGGAATCCGAGTTTTCGTCGTTTAGGGAATTAGTACAGTTTTCGGTAAAAGTGATATAATAATTACGTTATTTATAATATACGCAAGGAAAACCTTTTAAAGAAGGTATTATCCCGAAAACATAAACGTACCAGTAACTTTTAGTTGTCGGATTATATTCGTTAACGCTTTTAATACTTTAGTATTTCGTTATTTCAAATATAAAACGTATTTTCGAACGACTTAATTCCGTTTGATAAGTTCTATATATAAAGCGTCAGTAAAACATTCGTATTAAACTGTAACGTAATTGTACTAAGTTGTTAAAACATTTTAAAGCTGCTTTCTAACTCGTACGTCGAGGAATTACTTTAAGACCTAGGGGTTTAAATTCGGCGGATCGAAAGATAATAATATAGCGCTAAGCTATAACCGCTAATAAGCAGCTGAAATAACGTCGAAAAAGAATCGAAGTTTATATGTAATAGAAATTAAAGCCGGAGTTGTTGTTTAAAGTAGTTGAATTCTGTTTATAAACTTCGATAAAAAAGGAAAGGAAAAGTCCTTGCTAGGGAGCTGCTATGGAGCTAAGATGGCGTAACCCGGTTATGTGACATGTGGAAGCGTGTTTCCATATGGCTTCCTCCTTGCTCCAGAGTATCGTAGGAATATGTAGAACTACCAGTGTTGGATCTCTAGTAATACTAGCTAGGCACTATCCTATATTACAAATATTCAAAAAGGGTATTATTATCATATCAAAAGATTATATGGGTTTCCATCATACTTTTTTACATTGTTCCAAATCTTGGCGAAGTCCATGAAAAATTTGTAATTAATATTAACCATATTAACAAATATAGGAAAAAAAGTTATGATAGTTGTTCCAATTATCGTTAACATTTCCTATCAATTTAAAATTTCAAGCCTCTAAGTCACAGTATTAAGGGTAATTGCCAGTTGCCTAGCTTAAAGGATAAAGTTCTATAATAGGACCTGTAGTAGGCTTATACGTATAGGAATACTTATTGTAAAAGGCTTTGTCTTAAGGAACTTAGCTATTTTAGGGGAAATATAAAGGGGAAAAAGAGATTTAGCTATGAAAGGGAGTCTAAATAAATTAACGATTTTGCTTAATTAAGCGTTGAATAACGTTGAATTCAATACTTTTTACCGCGTTAGCCGCCGCTACTTCATATACTCTACCACTTTTAAGAGCGTACTCCGCGTTATTACGTAAAGGTACCGAGCTACCGAATAAATTGAATAGGTTTTTTATTGTTAACGTGTAAAAAGACTTAATTTAATTAAGAATAAAGGGGAGGTCTCCTGGATCGCGTATAGGGGCATTAAAGACTGTTAACGATTCTCCCTTTCTCTTGAGGATTTTCAAGATTAGAATCATAAGGTTGGTTTTCTTATTAAACCAATTCAAAAAAGGTTTATACTAGTTTCAATGGGTTTTTTTCTGAAATTTTCATGTTATAGTGAGTAATCTTTTTTTTGACTGAACTTTAAGTGTATACTTGATTATTTTCCGCATGTTAATTATTTAGGGATAAAAAAACTTACGAAAGTTTTGGAAGGCCCAAGTACTACGATTAAATTTTTCGCTGAAGTTCGTGTACATAATGTATTCGCCAATACAATTAATTAAATAACACTTAAATGAGAACTCGTCTATATCCTTAATTTATAGTTTTTTATTGTAATAATAAACGAAAAAAGTTTCGAGTGCCTTAACCGCCTTTATATATTCCTTAATAGGTGCTATCTTGACGTTTTAGCGGGTGTAGAACTTGCTGTTTCTGGGGCGTAAAGAATTAGCAATTTAGCGTGAAGTTGCGCAACATAGCTTTCTTAATGCATCTTGGTGATTCTTGGTGTTTTCGCTCAAAATAATGATCTTAATGAATAAATTGGCATAAATGAAGGGAAAAATAATGAAATAAGGGTAAAGATTTAGTATAAAAGTAAAAATCAGGGGTTGTTTGTTATTGATAAGGTCGAAGGTAAAAAGTTTTAAGCCGTGGGACATAATAGCTTTTGTAGTGGTAATATTTATAGTAATACTAATTAAGCCATTTGTCAGCTTATTAATTTAAAACATACAGCGGTTAATCTTAGCGTTTTTTTTAAAAGGATTCGTCAATATTTTTTGGTATTTTTAATAACGACACCGTTGCTATCTTTAAACTGCCATAAACGCTATTATAATCTAGAAGTCTTTTTTACTTACTGCTTTAAAAACCAACATAATTCGTAAAAGCCCTTTGTAAAATATTTCTTTAACTTTAGTTTTTTACAAAGCGTAACTAGAAAATAGTTTCTTTTTTTACTTAGCTCATCTGTACTTAACCTAATAAATACTAATTAGTGTTAGTAGAGCTATGGACATTATAATATTATCGATTCGATTGACTGAAGTAATAAGAGTATTTCATGTTTAAGTGGTAGATGTATTATTTTAGGTTTGGTAGATCGCTAGCTGGTCTGCATAGTAGTTTGTATGGCTAATTGCTTAGCTGTACCCTAGGGACAAGTATGCGCATACTGTACTTAATTTGTAGCCAATATAGTAGGCTCACACAAAACAATACACTCAACTTGCAGTTAGTATAGTCAACTTTACTTGCAAGTAAAGTTGACCTACTATACTGCAATTATTACTATTTCAATATGAATTTAATTATTTGTTGTTTAATGTCATTGTTTAATATTAACATAGTTTTAAATTTGGTGGGTTTTCGTAACAACCTTTCTGTTTAACAACTTTATGTATATAAATTAGTAATAGCCTTTTAATCCCATTTTTTAACAATGAATTTCAATGTTTAAATTTTCAAACCAATATCATCAATATTTCTTAATGGTTTAACGATACCGTCGCCACTTTCAAATACCCATAGAAGCAATCGCATTTAAAAGCTTTCCCTTTTACTATCTATAAACAATAGACGTAAAAATAGGGGCACTTTACAAAAATCTTTCTTTTACCTTAATGTTAATGTAAAGCGTAACCAGATAGTCATTTCTTCTTTTACCTAGCATATCTGTACTTAACCTAATAAGCACTGATCAGTATTGGTAGGCCTTTATCGTTACAACATCATCGATTTGAATCTCTGGTCGAAGTAACTGGTGTTTGCATTGAAAGTGGTGTGTGTTTCTTTTAAGTTTGGCAAACT
Organism: Anisogramma anomala; assembly: GCA_038502455.1. Lineage (NCBI taxonomy): Eukaryota > Fungi > Ascomycota > Sordariomycetes > Diaporthales > Gnomoniaceae > Anisogramma > Anisogramma anomala. The sequence goes on from JASMMZ010000001.1 coordinate 10,396,923, forward strand.
GCTAACCGGTCTGCACACTAGTTTGTATGGGCAACTGCTTAGCCCGTGCCCCACATTGAATTGGGCAGCATGCTGCACTTGACATGCAGTCAATACAATCAACTTGACTGTAATACAATTGACAGCTGTTCCACCACTTATTGAATTATTGATATTGTTTACCAAGTTACTACATACAAAAGCTACGGTTTAAATCGCTTTTTGAATATTTCGATTTTTTTTTAAACTTGACTGTTTTGGCCCATGACAACTGAATATACGGTACGTGCCGCGGCTGGGCGCGCGCGGCGCATACCGCAACCCGCGCGCGGTACGTACCTGACAGGGAGCGCCCAGCAGGGAGCGCCAAGCACCGCACTCCCGACGTGCCTGGCGTCTCTGCAGTTCTCGCATCGCCAATGTGAGGATAGATGTGCAGTCCAGCAGCTGCTGGGAAAAGGGACAGCCCGCTGCTGCGGGGAAACGAACCGCCTACACGGTAGATTCAAAAGGCTGGGGATCCTCTACCTTGGCTCGCTGGAGAAACCAGCCATGAGAGCGAATGTCTCTTGCTCGTCTCTGGCCTGGTCAGTGCTCCACCATGTTCTCAGTAGGGTCTGAGCCAATCCACCTTCGCCCGATACCCTTTCCCCTCCAGAAAAGGGGCCATCGGACAATTCAATATGGGGACCAGCAGGCTTCCCAATTTCCATTTCATGTCCCCTTGAAGGAAAGAGAGGTAGAATCCACCACGGTGCAATGCGCTAGGAAGCACTGTTCAGTAAAACCACCAAGTGTGGTGGAGGAAAGGGCTATTGTATACCACGGCGACCTTCCTGACAAATCGGGTTGTGCGCAAAACCCTGTAGAGAATAGCCTATACAGCTAGTCAGACTACATAGTACACAAAAGCGCACCCCCACTCGGACCAGCGACCCGAAGCCTGGGACGGGCTGCAGTCCCAGCTCCCTCTCGGCCCACGGTGGCCTGAGGCGGTGGGTCCTGCGTCTAAACTGGTCATCACAGCAAAACCTTGACGACTCAACGCCAGGAGTCTGTTGAGGGAGTGCATGAGCGAGACCATGGGAGGGAACACCAGCTGTCCGCCTGCCCGCGAAGGTCTGGCTGGCATGCTGCTCAAGGTGGTGGGGGTCCCTGACAGCGGTGAGGGCCAGGGACTTTGCCGGCCGATGGCTCCTTTTACACTTACGCCGGCCCAAGCTTGCCAGGAAATAGCAGCAATCGGCGCCGGTGCCATGCAACACGATGGCAGCTTGGGCGTTAACGGGGGGACGAGCTGTCAAATCCTCGGTACCTTCACAAGTGGAAAGCGAACCTCCCACCCCACATCACAATGCGAACCCACCAGCAGGCGGCATGAACGCATCGTGGAGCTCTGGGCAGGTTGCGGTGCCATGCGTGATTGTGTGATTGACCGTTGACCAGTGATCACCGGTCGGGGTTATGGCCATACCTTACAATAAGGTTTCTTCTGGTGGAGTGTCTGACATCTAAAACGCGCGATAAAATATAATTACACCTGAAAGTGACATCACAGTTTGAGTTAATTTTGCCGGATGCCCGAAGGGCCGCAGGTCGCACTTGTCCATTTGCAGCGCGCATGCCCATTGTGATGCACCATGTGAGAAGAATCTCGAATTTTTTCGCATCTATCGGCCGTGAGCTGTGTCCTTGTACGGCGGACGAGCATGAATCAACTACCCGGGCGGGAAGCTATGGGCAGCTGCTCGCGGGTTCCGCGCAAGCGTCTCCGAAAGCTATGGCGTGGCGGGCGACTCAGTCACCACGGTATCTGACATTCCCGAGATACTTGGCTAAACTCGTTCTAACGAGCGGCACAAGTTCGGAAACACATCGGTACTGCTGTAGATCTGGTTCTGGTAAACGCCATTGTTCCCATGAAACATGTGCGGACGTGCACTGAGCCTAAACGGCATCCCGTGGGCTGAAGTCGGAGGGAGCGCTCGGATACCAATGCGCAGTGGGGCAGAGTGCTGAAGGCTGAAGCTTCGCTGTCGCGCTCATTCGCGCTGCGGTGGTTAGATGATGAACTAATAATCATTCTGTGACATCGTCGCTTGCTTGACTGTCGGCCATCTTCGGACCGTGGCACCACAGCACGGGAGCGAAAGGACCCCAGACACAAGCGTTACCGTGCAAAATAGATTGGCATCATCTGCGCCCGGAGTGTCCCATGTTATGTCATGTGATGGGGGATTGGATTCGTGTTTTCGACGGACCCATCAACAGACAAATTAACGGCCGTCTTTAGGGTTCTTGCAGGACTGGGAACCGAGAGCATGACAACATGGCCCCAGGTAAAAGGAAACGACATGGAAGTGAAAATGGATATGCGAGAGGCTGAACTCAGCCCAAATGAGTCCGAGGCCGTGGGCCACGTACGACGCCAATGTGTCAGATTGGAAGCTGGAATGGCAACACGACAGGTCAATGCCTTCTGTTGTGCAATGGAAGCCCTCGCTTCCTCGCGCATTCGAGCAGTGATTGACGAGGAGAGAGCTCGAGAAACAGCACGGCTAGCGAAAGCAGGATCCTGCGCCGCGGTTGATGAGGACATCCTGAGAGCCCGGCAGACGTTTCGAGTCCGAGGCGACTTCATCTCGTGCAGTAGCTACACCTTGTAGTCGAGCCGAGCGAGCACTGTGTACACAGCACCTGGCATGAGCAGTGCATAGCAATAGACTCCCGGTGCTGTTGGTGCCAACTCGGCTGATGATAAGCTCGGTGACTGGAATGGGACTGACTGCCTTCGGGATGGCCGACTTTTTTCGGTTCTTGAACGAGGTGGTTCGTGGAGTGTGCTGCTGCGGCTCCCTCTTGGGACGTTCCCCGCTGTGGACGAGACGGGACGGGAGCCCAAGCAGTTCGTCCCCAAAACGCCTTGCGGGATGCAACCATCAGGTGCTCTGTGCTTCCGTCGTTGTAACGCTCCAGCCAGGCGGGGGAGGGCTGGCGCTGTGGCAATGCATGGAAGGCTGAATCGAAGAAAACGAGGCTTCCATGGCAATTGCCACAGCATCCACTTGGGTCTTTCATGAAGCCCACCGGTGCTTTCCAACTACCCACACAGGTAGGGTTTTCAGGCTGTGGCAGGCTGGCAGCGTGGCACGGACCACTCAAATTGCCATTTCAACTGCTGGGCGCGCAGCAAGCTCGCGGCCTTCATCTCTCTTCGTAGGCTCCGTGACCCGTCATCAGGATCGAGATGCGGGGCGCCGCGAGGCCCCGGACAACGATGGCGGCGAGGCAAGTCTCTGGTCGCTCATCGTTGTTCTTGACCGCCTCAGCACGCGTAACCACCGTGCGTGAGTTTCGACTGAAAGTGGTCGCGCATGCCGTGGGGACGATGCGGGCGTTGACAAGGATACGTGTGCAGGCTCCAGCGCCCGTGCTGGGGCGGTATCCACGGCTTCTAGAAATCCTCTGGAAGGTTTCTGTGTTGCGAAATTGATTAACCGTATGATTTCACCCCTGTCAATTGCCTACCGCAGCTGCCCCCTTTGATAATCTCTTGGACCCCGGACGCAAAAAATAGCAGCAAGACAGGGGCCTCAGTGATGTGACAATGCCTCGTTGGCTTGTAGAAGTGGACGGCTGAGTATTCCGTACACGAGACGTTGTGATATAATGAAAGGCGTGTCACAAGCGCGGTGTAGCAGTCCATCGAGAACTAACGTGGAGGAAATATGAGGCTGAACGGTCGAAGGATGCTCTCGGTCACGCAGCCTTCCCAAGGCCTTTGCTCCCCGGTAAAGCTTTTGGTGCTCATCAGGACCTAAGTTTGTCCAAGCGTTCAAGATGGAAGCCTGGACTTTCATTATCGATATCAGGCGGCTTCGTCAGCCGGTCTGCGCGGAATTAGACCCGTGGAAGAAAGCATTTGCAAGGCGTCAGGAGGCATCCACGCGCTGCTCGTCGGCGTTAGCCGTGCTGGCTGGCGACAAGTCCACGAAACATCCGGTGAGTTCTTCAGAAACTCCTGCTAGAAGCTCCAAATCCAGTGCACCAAGAGGAACTTTAGAAACATGTCACGGGAGGGGCCGTATCTACCCCAGTCACGCCCTCCCGGGCAGCAGTTCCGTGGAGTCGACGAGCGGTGGCACTCGGTGGCTCCTGTTCTCGTCCCTGACAGTGGTCCCCAGGTTCACAGCGCACGGTCCAGTGTGTAACGAGTCCAAGAGCCGGATTTTGAGCCAGTATCCAAGTGCGCCCGGAGAACCTTCCGAACGGCTGCATTCATCATGACAGGCGATGCTGGTGATGAGTGATGGGCAACCATTCTTATGTGGTCGTCGTTCGACCCAAGTTAGTTCGACTGGTGGATGATTGGCATCCGATGGGCTAGATCCGTCTGAGTAGAAGATATGAAGTCATACCGAAGGCCATCACGCCTGTCGGGCAGATGCATCAAGGCTTGATTGCAGACGAGAGTCTGCCTCTCTCAGCCTCTGCCTCTGTTCTGTCGCTATGCCAATCGTAAGGTGGCGCCTCCCACCGCGAGGCAAGACTGATGATGCGCTGTCCTGCCTCAGCTGTAACAGCTTGACTGCCTGTCATGACGACGCTGCGTCGGCGGTAACTGGGTTGTTAGCCAGGACGGCAGTCCGTACAGGCAGACCATCTGAAGTGCGACAAAGTTTCGCCGGGAAGGGCTACGTCAAGTCACAGTCCGTGCCATCTGAGGATGCCGTCCCGAGAACGGCATCAAGGCCGCCTACCTTGCACAGTATGTTGCTTTCCGGTCTCCCCAAACTTTGCAGGGCGTCTCAGAATCCAGATCCACATTGAAATGAATATAATGTTCTGCTTCAGGTAATAGAGAGGAGATCGAAATGATTGACTAGGGAAGAGATGAGCCTTGCACCTAAGAAGAACAAACGAACAGTTGATCTAATCGCATTGACAGTTATTTGTTTGGATATTGTAGGGAGCACGAAGTAGGAAGGTGGAAGAAGTTGATGTGGCTGCATGGATACAACTTCAATTATTTGGATGAAGCATGCTGAGGCTAAAATAATGAAGTCAGGCCAGTGGGTTCCATGGGCACGGGGCCATCATGTGGCCCCTGAAAAAAAAATACGGCTTGTTATGTACAGACAGGCCCCCCTGTTCATTTCAAGCAGCACGGTGTCAGCATGCACCTTCCCCAACTTTGATTGCCATTCCACCTGCCCACCATTGTTTTCTTTTTAAGAAGACCCCTTGTCCTCAAGTGCCGCTTGCTGGGCAATCCAAGAGCCTTCCTCAAACCACCAAAAGGTCTGCAAAGTTCTCATGATCTGCACAACACACCCAACTCATCCTTCACGACCTGGAATATTCTCAAAAGGTATGAATGATCTCGTCTGCATGTTTTGCGTTATGGTGACTTGGAAAGCAAGGCATCGGAAGACGCAGGCTCAGGCTTGACTCAGGAGTGGGACCAATGCTGCAAGATGGGTCAATGCTCAACAATGCTCAACACCCTCCATAGTCTGGCTTTTGGGAGTTGCACCACCAGCCTATGTTTATCTTCCCTCTCACACCTGTACCTTATCACCCACACAAGTGTACCAGGTGAAGCCCATCGATCAGGACTCCATTTGTTTCTACACAAATCAGGCCATGACCTGCAGCAGAAGCTCCCAAGTCTTCCTTCATCCTTGTTGACGGGCACATCGATTGTCCTGCAAGCACCTGCCTTGTGTGCCAACTTGCTGACCTCCCACAAGAAGCACAGGTTCTGATTCCAAACAAAACGCGACAAGACCTGACCCGACCAATCCATCGAAGACGATAAATTCTTGGAGACTTTGAGGCACTGCTTTGATTTGCCTTGCGTTTGCCCGCAATATTGCCCAGAATCAATCCTCCTGGTTCACATCTTGGCAGGCAATCAACATTCTGCTGGCACCCTCTCTGCATAACCAAAACAATCCAAACCAACAAACACTCTGGACAGGACGTGCAAGGTGCGTGGAAGCAGTACATGATCACCGCTGGTGTATCATGATCCATCTCATCATACAGCAGCATCTGTCTACGGTAGACAACAGGTGACTTGGGGAAGGAGAATAATTCACTTCGTCCCAAGTGGCAGGACTAGTGCTTGATAGGTGGTGGGGGTTGACCAGCTTGATTTGAGGACTCAGACTGACAGTTGATCAATGCAGATCTCACAATTGGCCAAAGCGCGTCTATCTAGCAGTCAAGACGTGGTTCTCCTGCATCTTGATCCGTGCACGACTGGGAGTCTCCACCCCCAAACCTCACCCACAACACCGCGGCCAAACACCTGTACCCCTGTGAACGAATACAGTTGCAACCCCCAAAGCCACCTTTACTGATTGTATCAATCTTCACATCTCGATTACTTGGAGATCTCAACCTCTGTCAGTCTTGTCCTTCTCCCCATCCCATCCTATTCCTATCCTCGACTTGGAGAGAGAAACACTCCCATTGGGCCCTACCATCATAATCAGAGTGAGCCTTTTGGCTGCAATCTGAAATATTGACTTGTCACTTGGTGACCAAGCTCATCCATCACATGTTTCTATCTCACCGCCTCCACCAACTGCTCTGAAACTCGCTAACAAAATCTGCAGTTGGGTCTGCTTGTTGCGATTAGGCATCTTTGCCTCCTCAGCCATCACCCCTTCCCGAAACATTCTGGTGTTGTAAGACACATCTTATTATTCCTTACTGGGAACCTCCATTTCCTTGTGGTTGATCTAGTGATCCGTGCACCGGTATCACCTCCAGTCCCACTGTTGCAAGCCTCCTTTGTCTGGCTGCCGCTTAACCACGTCTTTTCCAGCCACCCGTCAAGTAATGGGCATCACCAATATGCTCAACCAAAAGGATCCCGTTTCCGCAAGCCAGCGTGCGTCTGGCCAGATGATTGAGCAGTCCATGGCCCAGCAACTCCCGCCTCTGCCTCTTGAGCGCTCCGACTCTCCCCACGGTTCCGAACACTCCAGGTACTCTCAGCCCCCGATGAACGGCCAGATGCAAACTACTCGTCCCTACGGTTCCCCCAGTGTCATGCACGCCCCGATCCACATGCCAGAGCCCAACATGGCTCCCGCCGGCATTGCATTCCCCCAGATGCAACCTCAGATGCAGCCCGACATGACCTACAGCGCTCCCCAGCCTGTGAGGGCTGAATTGGTTGAAGCGGCTCCCAAGGCCTATCCGTGCTCGACCTGCAGCAAAGGTTTTGCAAGGCGGAGTGATCTAGCCCGTCATGGTTTGTTTCTTCTGTCGGTTCCATTTGGTGAGCAGCTGTTGTCTGACGCTGCAAATAGAGCGCATCCACACCGGCGTCCGCCCTCATGTTTGTGACTACCCCAACTGCGGCAAGCAGTTCATCCAGCGCTCGGCCTTGACTGTCCACCAGCGTGTGCACACGGGAGAGAAGCCGCACATGTGTGAGCGTTGTGGCAAGGTGATTCCCCACTGGCAAACGCAGTGGATTGGTCGTTCGCTGACCTAAACTTTGCAGCCCTTCAGTGATTCAAGTTCTCTCGCCAGGCACCGTCGCATTCATTCGGGGAAGAGGCCGTACAAGTGCCCGTATGCCACGTGCCAGAAGACTTTCACGAGGCGTACCACTCTCACCCGTCATCAAAACCACCACACCGGAACTGTTGAGGAGGCCGCAAGAGAGACAGCTGAGGCCCTGGCTCGAAATGCTACTGCTGCTCGAGCCAACTCGGGCCGTCCCGCCTTGTCCGAGGCTGACCATGCCTCCAACCGCGGTTCTCCCATGTCGACGCCTTCTCCAGCCCAGAGGAACATGTCGATTTCACCAACAGCCGAGATGCAGGCTAACGGGATTCAAAACCCCTACAGTAGCAATAGCTCTCTGCCGGCCCACATGCGAAATGATATGCACACCACCAGCCCTGTGGTCACCACTCAAGCTACCTTTACTTCCACCACGCGCCCAACGTCTCACCCCAACGCTTATGGTGGGGCCCAGCCACCTAACACCCTGGAGCCGAACGTCGAGAACAGCCAGTCTCCTGGAAGCGCTGCAGGTAGTCCTCATATGAGCAGTGCCAGCTGGGCTTCACCAGCCCACGTGGGCTCTCCAGCTCACAGTAACAGTGGTGGGAACAATGGCTTTGTCTACCCAGAGCCCGGCACAGAGGCCTATACTGCTGCTGGTGCTGCTCATGGACAGCTCTACTATTCTGGTGGTCTCGGTATCCAGAGAAGTGGTAGCGCTGAGCCTGGTGTTCAACAGGATTACAAGCCCCGGCCTCAGGATGGAATCTGGGCAAACTAGGAGGATGCTGCAGATGAAGCTCTGTTGAAACTGGGCGGCAACATGTGAAGCCCACATGTTGTGATGTATTCTCACATGGGAAGAAATCAGTAAGTGGTTGGTTGGACCTCCCAAATTCATCAAAAGGCCGAGGCTTTTTCTGGAATGAAGCAAGATCTGATGATTGCTGCGAAGACTTTGCCTCGCAGATACCCATGTAGAAGCAGTAAAAGAGCTGGATTCTGGACATAAGTAGCAAGAAGTCTTTGAACTGCTTACTTGTTCTTCCCCACAAGAGCTGTGGGTTATTTAATTATCAGGAGACCTGGCGATTTGTGCCGAGCTATGGGCCCTGTTTTTCTCCATCTAGAATGGCTTCTGGTTGGGAAAAAGGAACTTGGTTGGTTGGAGTGGAAGTATTGCTTTTCAAGATGCCCGTTAGGGTGGGACCACAGGGGTTCCTGGGGCTTGGGCAGCAGAAGGATTTGCTTGAGGAATTGACTGGTGTTGGGCCAGAAGTAAAGGGCAGATCCTGCAACAGCTTCGTGTACAGTAGCATAGATCTTGTGCAGCCCATGGCTGGGACCAAGAGTTCAGAGGAAATGTTGCTCAAAAATACATTATTCCCTGGCAAAGTGGACTGACTGACTGGATGAACACTAGTCCAGAAGGGATCCCAGCCCACCTACATACATGGTGTTGCCTCGCTGTTCTGACGGGAGGGCAGCATGTGTGAACTCATAGAAAAAGGAATGTGAGCAGCTCATGGACTGAGCAGCATATGGACTAAACAATGAGGAAACAAATGTCGGATCCAGGACATGTTCATTGGTAAGGAGAGGACTCTGGGATGCTGCTTCAGAAACACCTGATCTGTTGTCAGATCCATATCAAAAGGTAGTAGTCCCAGAGGACCCTGCACTACTGATCAAATAAGCAGCAAGCACCTTCACAATGTTGGAGGGCATTCACGGGTGTAAGGATTTGAGCACCTATCTTTGTTCTTCAAACCTAGAGGCAACCTGTATGATCCTGTAAAAAAGCACTCCTGATGCTGACTTTGTTCATCGATCATGTGTTTGGTATAAGACCTCCCGAACGCCACCATTGGCCCAATGCCCCGAGGGCCGAAGAAAAATCAATCTGAATATCGGCCCTCCCTCAACCCGTAACACGATTTTGTCGAGTTCCCAGGCTTCTCAGCCGAACGCCGTTTGAATGCAAATATCAATTGGCCCGCATGCCCTCAACTGCAGTCCCACGCCATCCACGCTCACAGGTCCTTGAACATGGACAGATGCCCCTTCAAGTGGGTATTCGTGACGTTCCGGGGCGCCTTCTTCTTCTTCTTGATCTTGGGCTTCTCGACCTTGGCCAGCTTGGCGCGGGGGTCCTCACTCGCTGGCTTCTGCCCGTTGGCCTTGAGCATGCGTGTGATCTCGCCGACGTCGGGCACGGTGACCTTGTGCCACGAGCTCTGGAACTCGGGCTCGACCGTGTGCCACAGGCTGGCGTCGTCCTGCCAGATCAGCCGGGGCGCGTTGTCCTTCTTGGTGCGGATGACCAGCACCTTGCGGTCGCGCTCGAGCTCGGCGATGGCCGGGTACAGCCCGGCCTTGGGCCAGCCGTCCTCGAGGTCCTTGACCTCGACCAGCATGGCGTCCTTCTTGGCCTGCAGGTACTGCAGCAGCGTCGCCTTGGTCGTGACGCCCGGGATGACGGGGTTGTGCACGTACGTGCCGCTCTCGGCGGTCTGCGCGGCGAGCGCGGGGTCGGGGATCCAGCGCACGCGCGGGTGGCGGCGTAGGCCCTCGGCGACCTCGGCGAGCTCGGCGGCGCTCGTCGGGCGGCGGCTGAGGTGGTCGACGATGTCGCGCAGCGGCAGCGCGCGGTCCTTGGCCTTGAGGTGCGTGACGGCGTACACGAGCTGCGTGCCGAGCTCGATGCCCGTGCCGGTCAGCGCCGGCTGCGAGTAGATCTCGGCGCCGTCGGCGGCGGCGGCGGCGGCGGCGGCGGCGGCAGCGGCAGCGGCAGCAGCGGCACCCGGGCGCTTCTTTTTGGGCGTGCTGGCGGCGGTGCCGGCGACTGCGGAGGTCGTCGAGGCGACGGAGGGCGAGGGCGAGGGCGGCGCGAGGGTGGACTTTGCGTCCTTGGTGAGGTCGACGACGGTCTTGGAGGCCGCGGTGGCGGCGCGCTGGCGCTCGAGGAACGACATGGCGGCAGTCGGGGCGGCGGCAGAGGATGTCGAGGTCTGTCCAAGGGAGCTGGGCGAGCTGGGCGCTGACGGTGGCGATGTCGCTGGCGAACGGGGGAGGTTGGAATTCCTTTATTGAAGTGAAGAGGAGAGTCGTGGGATGGAAGTTGGCCGGGGCGGTTACAGGGCTGAGACAGCGGCTCGGTAGCCTAACTGGTTTATGCGTATTCGCTTGGCTTGACTTTGTTGCACGGTTGGCTTCAAGATTGTTGCACAGGAAAAATGGCATGTAGATAATCAGAGCTTCGGGTGGCTCGACTCCCATGGTAGGAGAGAAAGCACATGCTTCAGAATAAAATTTCTCTAGTAGGAAAAGAATACTTCTAGTTTGTAGTCGTCTTCTTTGGCTGGCAGGCAGGCTAGGGTCACCCCTGTCACGGAGTTCCGTCTGTCAGGGATGCTTCAGGGTCGACGCAGGAACGTATGAATACGCATAGCTTCATCGTCGCCAAGGTCGAACCCGGGTCACAGAGCCAGACACTCCGTAAACAGCACGCCTTGACTGTCCTGTCAACAGGACCTAACGTCTCGACCCATTCCCTCCCGAAAGAACATCGCCAGCAGCCCTCCCGACCAACACCTGATGTCTGAGAGTGTAGACTGGGTGTCTTCCTTCGTGGAAGACGCCCCTCCAGGAGAAGTGCGCATCACGCCCTACCCGTTCCAGACCCTCTGACTGACCCCTCGAAGCTCTCAGATGTCATTGCGGGCAAGTCCATTGCAGCCATGGGGCCTTCCCACCCGCCTAAGCCCGACGTGCTGACCGCCGAAACACAGACATCACGGCCCTGACCGTTTCCGACTCGAGTATCGTGGAGGACCTCGGCCCAGCATTCCAGAAGTACAACGAGGAGCAGTTCATCACAGTGAAGCTACCGGGAAGCAGCGAGGCCGTCATTGTCAGCGCGCACAACGCCCTTGGAGACGGGCGGTACTACGACATCGAGAACTCGTCTAGCTTCGAGTTCGACCACGCCACGCAGAAGGCTAGCGGTGTACAGAGCTACTCCTTGGAGAGCAAGAACCTGGAACTTGTGTATGTGGCAGGATATAAGCCCATATTGAAACTGGGTGCTGATGGGATGTGTGGGCAGAAAATCGACCCTGAAGAGCCTTGGGACCTACGTCCAGGAGCACTTCCCCAACGCAGCCTACGGCGTATATCCGGTTGAGAATGACACGAAGCTGGCCATCATTACCGTGGGAAACAAATACAGCCCCAACAACTTCTGGTGAGGAGCATTCTTCTACCCAGACGCTGGCACTCGGGAGCAAGCATTTTGACAAGACCAGGAACGGCCGCTGGCGCTCCCTTTACATTTTCGACCCAGCCGACAGCTCCCTCGATGGCTCGATCAAGGTGGACGTGCACTACTACGAGGACGGCAACGTGCGGCTGGTCACCAACAAGGCGGTGACGGCATCGATCTCCTCAGACACGGGCAGCGCCATTGCGAAGGAGGTCGCAACCGCGGAAAAGAAGTACCAGGAGGAGCTGAACAAGGGCTTTAACAGTCTAAGCGAGGGCGCGTTCAAGGGCCTGCGGCGACAGCTGCCGGTGACGAGGCAGAAGATCGAGTGGGACAAGGTCGCCAGCTACCGGTTAGGACAGGACATTGGCGGCGGTAGCTCGCGGAGGTGATCTCGGAGTATTCGACTTTGTGCAAGAGCGCTGCAGTGCGGCCAGCGTTGTGATACGGTCTCGGGGTTTGCCTCGCCATATCTTGGCCGCACGTAGACCCGAACACGTGTGTGGTCTTGTCGAGCACATGCCAGGGAGCAAACGGATCACGGGATGATGATGGACATCGGAAGCGAGTTTAGAAGCCAAATAGGAGACATGGCACATGACATGGCACATGACATGGCACATGACATAGATTGTGTATATTTCGGCACCAACGGTTCGTTTTGCGGATCACAGTACTGGGCTCACTCAAATCTTACGAAGATGGTGCAAGATTATCGATGTCTCAACGTAACCGTGAAGGTTGCTACCGCCGGTGAACAAAGGTCAGTAGAGTGATAAAAGTTTATGTCAGCAAGGTCGGTCGGAGGATTCGGGGCTGCACAACGGTCCGGCGGCGGAGGTCTGCTAGTACTAGGTATGTGCCGCTGTGGGGAAGCAAAACGGAAGAAGAACGGAGCGTCGGCTGACGAAGTACAGGCCTGGGGATTGTGCCCTTACTATATCAGTGAAAAATGACCGGACCAAGGGGTATTCTCAGCGCAAAATTATCCCCTCTCACTCTGTGGCTTGTGGATATGCACAGTAATGTATTTGATCGATGAACAGTTGTAGAGGATGGCGCCAACGGCTTCCAGGACCATGGACCATTTGCGTGGCTTCCAATGTCGCTGTCTACTAAATGTTGCTCCAGGGTGTCTTCCAGGGGTTACCAAGCTCGAAAAACAACTGGCAGGCCGTCGCGTCGAAAACGGAATGGCTTCACCGGTTTTGCTCCGTGGCCCGAACCTCTGCTGTTGTCCGGTGTGGACAATCTTTATTTCTCCTCTTTGGCCGTGGGCAAACGTCTAACATAAAGCTTCTAATCCGTCGAATCACCTCCAGTGTGTCTTGACAGGCTTCTCGAATCTTCCTTCCCACAGCCGCAACGACAGCCAGCTACTCCTACACTGTTGACTACGCCGAGTTCGCGTCTTGGTCTCCCGAAAATACCTCGACTCCCTGCCTCTCCCTCCGAGGAAGCACCTGCCCACAACCCACCATGTCTGAGAAGGAGTACACCTACCAGGACGTTGCCGAGCACAACACCAAGAAGGACCTGTTTGTGGTGATCCACGACAAAGTCTATGACTGCGCAAAGTTTGTGGACGAGCACCCGTGAGTCTTGCCTCGTTCCTCTGTCGCTTCTGGGCCTCCCGCCCGCTGGACGCGCGTGCCCCACACGCCCGAACTGTGGCTTGCAGCTCACGAAGCCGGCGCTGACATCTCGGCGTTCCCAAACAGCGGTGGCGAGGAGGTTCTTCTAGACGTCGCCGGCCAGGACGCGACCGAGGCGTTCGAGGATGTCGGCCACAGTGACGAGGCGCGTGAGACCTTGGACCAGCTTATTGTCGGGTCGTTGAAGAGACAAGTGCGTTTCGGCTCTCGCTCCGTGGGCCCCTCCCTC
>JASMMZ010000001.1:10410667-10445873 GCA_038502455.1 Anisogramma anomala
CGGGTGCTGCCCAGCTGCAGAACACAGGCCCCAAGCAAGCCACGGGCCCATGGCTATGCTCCCCATGACCATGCTCCCCACGACCATGCCTCCCCATGACCATGCTCCCCATGGCAAACGACGCAAGCTGACCTCTCTCGATCTATCAGGAGGGTGACCCCGCCCCCAAGGTAGTCAACACTGGATCCGTCAAACCCGCCGCATCGACCGGCGATGCCACCGGCCTGGGCATCGGCGTCTACGCCTTCGTGCTTGTGGGCGGTGCCGCCGCTTACTTCGCCTACAACTACCTCCAGGCTCAACAGCAGATTCAGAAGGCATAGACGGCTCTTGTTGTCCGGGGTGGATCAAGGTTGGGCACGGTGCTCGTCTTGGAGAGAAGCATTTCTGCCCAACCACTGCTGGTCCATACACGCTCTCTCCTTCTCCTGTTCGTAGACAGAGAATCGAACCGATGTGCGGCCCCCAAGATTGTTTGTGAAGGAGATCAGAGGCGAGTGTGTTTTCGAGGGCTAACGGGGTGGAGTAGGAGGTGCGCTTTTACAGTAAAGGGCGAGGCTTGAACGTGCCGTCAGTTTGCAGCGCGAGCCTTTTCGCCTGGCGGCTTGGAGTTTTGTCACATGTGCTTGTGCTCACATGGTCGATCAATTTGTTGAATAGATTTCGTGTTAATGGTCGTCAGGACATGCTCCGTGATCTAGGCTTGACATACCTCTCGGCGGTCGCTCGACAGGAGTAGTAGGTATTTGAAGCTGTGTGGATGTACGGGAGCCTCTCACGATACCAATCGCCACTTTCAGAACCATGACACACAAAGGATCAAGGCTGTAGCCACCGAGTGGCATGTCAGTATGGCGCCAGGTTGAAACTGTCGCTGATAATCGACCGAGTACAACTGACGGCCTGCCTACTGGGCTGCGGGATCAGTGTTAACAACTGCAGCCAGGCTGTGGGATCTTGACTCTGTGGGCTCAGGCTAGTCTCGTTGAGACGCTGTGGACACGGCGAGATGACCCGTTCTTGTGTGCTAAGAGAGAGACCTGTTTTATGCCAGCACAGCTGTGGCTGCTGGACATTGTGCCTGTTTGCGTTGCAACCGCCACGGCAGACCCTTCAGGCGCGGAAGCAACCAAGGACGGGATTCATGATGGTCAACTGTCGTTGGGGGATTTGATCTCTGGTGTGTGGTTGGGATCAGCACTCCTGGGCAAGGGGCGAGCCTCGTGCCGACGAGTGGTTGATGCCAGCCTAGAGGCATAGCTCCTTCCTTCCTGCATCACATTCCTGTGTCTATGGCTTGCGTGTGCGTGATAACATCCAACAAACCCTCACTGCCGATGAACTGTGGCCTCCCTTGAACAACACCGCGAGAGGTCCCAATAGCCTATAATCACCAATTCTCCCCTCACTACAACCTACCGCGCTACAACCTACTGCGCTACAACCTACCTCGCATACACATTTTGTTTGATCCTCGGACTATGAGCTATGTATAACTGTACGTTCGTACCGACAACCACACCGTCCAACGCGGGCGTAGCAGGAAGAGGCGTCATGCTCGGTTTCATGGTGCCTGCGGCTGCCTCTATTCTGTTGTCCTTCTCTTTGATCATCGAGGAGTCTTTCATTCACAGTGACAAGCCAGCTTTGGGCCTGGTCCGCCGAAAGCTGCTCTTCGGCATCTCGGACCAGCAGATCCTCTACGGCACTGGTGTCCAGCTCGTCGGTCTCTGCCAAGTCGACCAGCTTGTTCCCTACCACTTCTTCATTATATGTGAGTAGATTCGAGGAGCCTGCTTTAACACTGGTCCAACGAGGCTAGGTGGTCTTGTGAGCAGCAAGGTTTGGGGAGGGGTGAAGGGGGGGGGGGGATGTACCGTACAACGACACGCACCTACTGACGCTTCTCCTTCGCAGGGATGATGTCGCTGCTGGCCACCGCCATCCACAATAGCACCCTCCTCGTCCTCGTGGGCAGCTTCCAGTCGGACTGGGTTCTGCGCTGGCTCCGCCAAAGCCTCATGTTTATCAACCTGGCGCTCAGCTGCATCTTCGGCATCTGCGTGCTGCTGGTCCTCGCCAAAGGCCTCGAGCACTCCACCCTCCCGACCGTCTGCGCATGGCACCCGCACGTGCAGGCGGGCGAGGGGGGCACCAGCATCCTGTCGCTCGTGGTCACCGCCCTCGCCATCATCGGCAACTGTCTCGTCTTCGCCGCCGCCACCTGGGTGCTGCACGACCGCCGCCAGCGCGGCTTCAAGTGGATCCAGTTGGCCGGCATCGTCGCCATGGCGGCCGTCGCGGTGACGGCGATGGCGCGGATCGTCCGGGTGTCGTACGCGTTTGGAGGGGGCCCCGAGAAGGGCCCGCGGCTGAGCGACGACGGGGAGAGTCGGTGGTCGTTTGCGACGCTGGTGACGTTGCTGATGCTTGTTTTGCCGGTGATGCGGGTGTTTGAGATGTATCGGGCCGAGATGCATGGGAGTCAGCATTGGGAGAAGCAAGGGGAGGCCGAGAAACAGCTCGAGGTGCAGAGGCAAGGGGCGCTGTGGGAGCTTGGAGAGTTTTGGAAGCAAGGGTGAGAGTGATGCTTTCGAGGTGGCACCCCGAGGTTCTGCCTGCCTCCTGGGCGGCCAAGTCATGAATAGTTAGACGACATTGGTTATTGTGCATACCTAGGTGCAATGCTCGGGATCAACCAGGCCCAGAGGACCAGTGGCCGGCGAGTAAGTGACACCATGCAATCAGAATGCCCCTACAAGGACTACAAAGGGAAGGCAGATAGATTTTTGTGAGGCTTCGGAGGCTTCAGATTGTGCCGTACCGCATGACCATACTGTCCTTGACAAGGTGTTGTGCCTGCTTGGTATGTACGGGCGGCTGCGGTATGCATCTACGGACACAGGGCTGGTTGATGTCTCCCACGTCAGGGCGGCCACGGACTCCAGGCGAAATGCATGCGAACCCGGATGTCAACTTCGCAGCCTCGTGTCGATGGGTGGATAGGTCTGCCACATCACACCACCAAGACCAACCCAGGTGCTTCGACTGCGACCCACTGGCGAAAAGGGCAACCTATCGTCGAATCCCTGGGTTATAAAAAGGTATCTGTACCTAGTATTTACAAGGTCCAAATGATGTTGCAACGTTGTCGATTCAAAGTGTGGTCGAAGTAACTGGTGTATTGCATTGAAAGTAGTGATGTGGTTACTTCTAAGTTTGGCAGACTGCTAGCCGGTTTGCACACTACTTTATATAGGCAATTACTTGGCCCATGCTTCACATTAAACTAGGCACTTGATTACAATCGACTTATAATCAGTACAGTTAACTTTAACTATATTATATTTCAATAATGTCTTAACACTAGTAGCTTGTTGTTTTGTAATGCTAGTACGTCTTATACAATAATCATCCGATAACGTAAGTATTTCCCTATACCTTGCCCACTGCCATTTATATGGCAATTTCACGTTCTACCACTTGTAACCCCCCCCAAAAATTGTTTTATCACTTTTCCACTTGAATCCCTCAATATATATACAACTTAGCCGTACTAATAAATTAAAGCCGCATTATTAACAACCTAAGAATCTTCTAATTTACTAGGATACATTTACCTCCTATTTTATACATTGTCACGTAGTTTAACTTTATTAGGCAACCTATCCATGTAGCTCTCGATCCGTATGGTCAGCCTATTACGATTTGAAAACCTTTTCAAAACCTTGTTTAATATAGCCTTTATTATAATTATTGAAGTTACTACATAAAAAGATATTGTATAGGCTTATGGATTCAAATATACTAGAATCTATATGGAGAAGTCTCTGATATAATCAAGAGAATCCTCATGAAGATCTCGATTATCAAGGTCGAAACTCTATACTAGTCAATACTAGTTTATACTAGTAAGTACTAGTTTCTCTATACTAGTAAGTACTAGCCTAGGCAACATCTCTTTCTTTCCTCTATACTAGTCAGTACTAGTACTTACACTAGTAAATACTAGTGCCCTATAAATATATTATCATCTCCGGTATATTCCCTATCCTTGGTGTTGAAACGTATCAAATATTTGTTGTGTAAATTACTGACTGACCCTATTGCTAAGTAACTATACCTATTGTATTTTCAATACACCCCCTCAAAAATACTATCTGCTTAGAAATAAGAAGAAAAAGAAAAAAAAAAAAAAAAATGAAAGGTAAAGTGAAATGTGAAAGATGCGTAGTGTAAAATTGGAAAGTTAGTAGATGTAAAAAGCAAAAAAACTTACGTAGTCCAATTTGAACCAATAACTTTCATAGTAGTCTTTGTCAATATCCTGAAGTTTACAATAACAACTACTACAACACTTTATACCTGCAATACCACACGGTAACTTAAAGCACAAAGGTTTATAAAATATCAATCTAAACTTAAGTCAACTCAAGTCAACTAAACTAAGCTTTTATATCATTAAATCGTACTTTATCCTCGGTAGTAACTTTGTTAACCCATCAGCTAGTAATTTTTCCGTAGGAACTCACTAAATTTATAACATACCACGCTCTATTTCATCCCTTACAAAGTGTTTTTCAAGGGGGATATGTTAAGTAAGTTGATAGTACTTTAAGTTCCTAAACAACTTAATAGCTCCCTTATCATCACAGTATATCGTAACGATAATATGAATACGTAACTCGATAAAAAAGTTCCTTATCCAAAGGGTGTTTTAAATAACCCTTATTACGGCCATAGTCTTAACATCCACAAAAGAGAGGGATACTCTAGATCCTTGCTTAGATATCCAGTTGATCGTACTATTAACAATCTGAACTGTATATCCATAAATAAATTTTCCAGTAACCTTATCTCCCTTCCAGTAGAAATCGCACCAGCCTTTAATTTAAAATATGTAGGAATATTTGTGATAATTTTGACTGAAATTTGTAACGTTTCAATACGGTAATACTAATAATTCCTCTCACTTATAGCCTATAATTTTCATACTCTCTAATGTATCTAAAGGCGTAAATGAAAAGTAAAATGTTTTTATGTAAAGAATTATAGTTAAAGCGTGAGAGTATTAATACAAAGAATGCGATATCTGGCCTAGTTTGGCACATTGTATAACCAAAGGCTCTAATATTTCACTAGTACTTCTTGGTTTATAATATATCAACTTAATCTTAAGAAGGCATAAGCATGGCATGGAAGAGTAATACAGTAACGATAGGGATATAAGCCGAACATTTGTTTAGTTTCTTTACCTTAAAGTTCAAGACTCTTTGGATATATGTACCCTAAGCTAAAATAATTGTATATGTGTTCTAATTCCTCAAAAAACGTACTCCTTATGTGAATATTATTATATATCTTCATAGATAGTATATTTAGGTAGCAGTACATTACGATGTAAGGTATACTCCTGAAGCATAACACGATCACGTGTCATGCTATAGGCTATACTCTTGCAGAGTATATGATAACGTGATATGCTGCAGATTATACTCTCATGCGTGGAGCGGTCTAGAAGCAGGTATTCCAGATTAGTATGCTCTGGGTGAGGGCTTATAAGCCCTCACCTGTAACGTACACCTTTGGATACTTCTTCTTGATCTATCAACATCTTGACTTACCTTATTACAATACCAATCATCTTTTGATTACTCTTCCACTTGCTTTGTTTTACATGAACAAGTACTTAGACCCTACCGACACCTAAGAAGTACTCAGCATCTCCCTGTTTCCTGTACTTAAAGTGCTTCCTAGTATCTATTGTAAAAGATTCAATAGCCTTTAGAGTAAGGTGTATAACAAAACATGTCGTTAACGTAAATATGAATGATAAGTTAACGGCGATGAATAATATATACCGTATTATTAGAGTTTAAGATTTGAGATTTAAGGGTATTGAATATCATCTTTAACCTTATTGATCATTATTTTAAAGCTTGTTTAAGTCCGTATAAGAAGGCGAGGAGCTAAAAGATTTCGTTTACTATAAGGTTAAAACCTATATTATTTTTCTTAGGATATTACCAAAAAAATTTTAATGGTATTTGGGATCTCCATCAACACTGATTCTTTAAGCTCTCCATTTTAAGAAAAACTAAATCGATGTCGATTTAGTCGATTTCCCAGTAAAAAAAAGCAACGGGGGTGACGAAAATATTTTATATGTAAAATTTTGATATGGTAGCAAAAGTGTTAATATAATTAATACGATAACTTTGCTGAAATTCTCGTATGAAGATCCTAACCTTATACCTTTCGATCTGATTATTGAAATCAGTTTTAACCTTGGTAACTTTTCTTGCGTTTAAAGCATTGAAGTTACTATTCCTATTAATAACCTTGAAGACCTTAAAAGATAACAAGTTCCATATCTAACTGTAAATGACCTTTTTTCAATATTCGGTTTCCGGTCCCTCTAATACTTCCTTTATAATCAGTTGTTTTCCTTATTTACTAAATAAAAGCACAAACTAGACTATATCATTATCTTCTATAATAGTACCTACTAGCAGATTTGCTGGTAAGATATTTTATATTTTTATTATTATTTGACGTATACTTATATTTAGCTTAGAGTTTGGAGCAGCCTTTATATTGTTATAAGGGGTACTAACCTTAATAAAATCTTCTTCATCCCTTACAACTAATTTACAACGTTCTATAATAGTTCTTTAAAAAACCGTTAGATTTAAAGTGCCGACAATTTTCTTGTTTTAATTTAATAGCCAGTTTGGCAATTAAACCTTAAATATTTGCTAGGGCCTTGTAATATCAGAAAATTACCATATAAATATTCATTTTTCTCTTATTAAACCAATCTTCCAACTATTTACTCGTTCTATAAAAGGAATATAAACGATTACAACAAAGTTATAAGTAAAGGTAAACTTAAATTTAAATTTGTAATTCCCTTATCCCTTTACTTTATCGCGAAAACCCTTATAAGGCGTGATATACTAGATTTTTCTCTTGTTGTTAACCGTTAAGTTGGCTATAATAATAGTTACTTGAAATAGGTAAAGCTAGAGATAATGTAGTAATTTTTCGACAACGGTTCAAGTCTATATATTTTCTAATATTACTTTGTTTAAACGTTCGGAAATTACGATTTTAGGGGTATATAGTAAAGAAAACCTAGAGGAAAATACGTAGTCAATAAACGTCTTTCTAAATGAATAGTCAACGATTTTTTTACTTCTATAGAGGATCAAAACATCAATAATACACCTAATACATTTGATAATTTCGTTCAATATACAATTAACAGCTTTTCGTTCCTTGTTAAATAAGATAATAATCATTATCGGTAAGGTCTATTATTCACGTAGATGTAAACTTAGTGTAATCAGAAGAATTGATATTGTAGTAAAAGATAGATAGATCCGAAAGAAGCATTCTAAAGATTGCATGCCACGGATGAGAGATTATAAACCTCTCATCCGGGAAATGACCCTTTTGCCATACGCTCTAAAATACCCCTTCCAAACCACTCCACGCATGATATACTTTACACCTTGCAATTGTACAGCTTACAGAATGATACGTTATCGTGCACTCTGCAGGAGTGTAACTTACAATATAGTACACTGCAACTTGGCTTATGTATACTAGCTGTAGGGGTATATAGTAATATTTACATAGACAATCTTTTTTTCCCTTGTATTTTATACTTATAGCCTTAATAGAGACAGTATAATTATAACGAGTCCGTTTTATATGCGTGGTTTTATAATGATAGTATAGTTATGGTATAAGTTGTAAAGATCTAAATTAGTAATTTCTGTAATGATAGTGTAGTTATGGTACTAATTGTAGAGATTCGAAATAATAGTTTTTGTAATAATAGTGTGGTTGCGATACTAATTATAAAGGTTTGAATTAGTAATTTTTGGCCGCAATAGTAATTATAATAAGGGCTTGGTTAGTGTAATTAATCGGTAGTAACATAGTTATTAATAGCGTCTTTTGTCATTTCCGAAAAGAGTATAATTACGTCAATGTTATAAGGGTAATTATGTAAGGATAATTACTCCGTAAAGTGTTTTAGGTTAACATGAAAGATATATCGCTGTCGGTTTAAGTAAAATTTCTTTTTTTTCCTTTAAAGATGTGTATCCAAAATTAATACAAATTCACATTTCAACCTAACTTAACCTTTATTTGAATTAACCAATTCACCGTTCCGATAGGTAGGTTACTTGACAAATAACTATATACTAACCTTACCTTTAAATCAATAGCGCGTAAAAATAGGTTCGCTAAGCGCTGTTTGGCGCGGAAACGCCGTTACGTCGCTATTGCCGCCGCTGTTACCGCCATCAACACCACCACTATCGTTAGTAGCCCGCCCTTATAGGGTATTATATTATTCATAGCCGACTCCGCTTCCGCTTCGCTATGATCCACCGCTACCACCTTCCAGGCAACTTTCTTTTCTGCCGCCGCCGCCTTTTTTCCGGCCCCACTGTCCCCCGCTGTCGTCGCCATCACCCTAGCTTCGTTAACCTTTACCGCCGTCGTCTCCCCGTCTCCCGCTGCCGCTATTATCCCCCTTTCTCCTTTATTCTCCTTTCCCTTCCCTCTAAACTCCTAAAAAGAGAAAAGGGAGGCTTTTAAAGTTATAAACCTTACCCTTTCCCTGTGGGTAAAAATCCTTTTATCCGAAAAAGCCTTTCAGCGCCATTAACGTAACCTTATAAAGATTTTTTGCGATTTGTATTCCCCAAATCTATTCGTTTCTTAATTTTTAATATTTCTATAAATGTGAAGTATAAAGCGGACCTATTTTGCTACCTAAAGCTTCATATTGTTAGGGTGCATCGTGAGGCCTTTTTAATTCGTAAAACATTAGAGCGGCGTATTCGGGTCCGTAGCCCCGAGCCGTTAATAAATAAGAATTACGTTCCTTATAAAGAGTTTGTAGCCGCGGGTAAGTTTATTAGCGATTACTACGAAGACGGGGGTCGTTCGGGCCGTTATTACCGTTATAAGTAAATTAGTAATGAATACGACCATATTTTGTTGGTTTTAAGGCCATAAACCGAGGCCGTGTTACGCGTCCGCCGGTTTTATAGTAAAAAACGATTTTCAAAATCCTCTTTTTTTAAAAAAAAAACAATGTTTAAGGCGTTTCAAAAAACAACTGCGTTCGCAAATAACCAAAATAAGCCTATACTAATTAATAGTAAACGTTAACCGGCGGATTGAAGAGTCGGCGGCTGCTATTACCGCCTAAAAATGGGGCCTACGTATATATTATGTAAACGAATTTGATGACGTTATGTTTCGTCGCCGTAAAAAGGGTAAAGACCTCTTTATGCTTTTATATAAAGGCATACGATCTAAGGCATACTACCACATTCTCATTAACACCAATAACGTCGATAGCGATAATAGCGGTGGCGCCAATACAAAGAGGAAGGGCAATGGGGAGGATAGTAAGGACATGATAACGTTGTTCTTTCCCTCACCTTTTAACAGTAATTAAGTGCCCTTTATGGCCGAGTCAACACGACCAGCTATAATTTAATACGTTAAGAAATAATAATATTATTTTTCATAGAAAATTTTTAATGAATAATCAATATAACTTAAAGTATAAAAAAATAAAAAAAGGCAATATACCAAAAACATTATGATATTGTAAATCGAAATACAAAAGGGAAAATAGCGAAATACCTAGGAAAGTAAAATAAATAGAACTAAGTGTAACAATATATTAGGAGCGATGCGAAATAGTAGATTTTAATAAAGATAAATTCGTAAATCCGTTATAAATGTCAATTATACACCGTAATACAAATCCGGAAACGATATAAATATTAAATTTCGTGCCGCGTAAAAGTATAAAATAAAATACAAACATAAGGAAATATATATTAACCTTCTTGTAGTCGTAAAAACTTTATAAAAACACTGATAAATAATGTACTCGTTAATATAAACGTTTTTAATGTTTCATTCGATGTAGCCTTGGTCATTACATCCGCTAAGTTGGATTTCCTATCGATTTATTGCGTTTCCTCGATTTCCCGGAGCTTATACGATTTACGAAAGGCTATAATATCGATTATTAAACGTTTCTCGTTTGTAATACTCAGTTTAACCAGGAATTTATAAAGCGAAAGTTAGTATATATAACGAAAAGTATAAGGCGTAAATCAAAGTTAGAAATAATTATTCGGACCATTATTACTATGGTAATACCCGAATCGAAACCTTTAACTATACCATAAATTTTCGAGGCCAAAAAGTTTTTCGTAACCCGCTTACACTTGGTAAAGATTTAATAAATAATGTTTTTACGAAACATACAACCGTTTCATACTGGGAATTAGTAATCGAGGACTAAAAAAAACATATTTACGAATTATAATTGTTATTATTAGCGAAGAAACCGTGAATAAAACCAAATAACTTTACAATAGATATATTGAACAATATCAACTGTAAACCTCGTTTTAAATTATGTCTTTATTAGAAAAGGCGTTTGTTAAATACCTTAGATATACTATTCAACGGGGCGATTTAATATTACGCGGCAACTGAAGGTTAAATACCGCTTTCGATTAAGTTATTAAGGCAGCTTAAACGCCTCGTACACGTAAACATTTATATTTGTCGGCCCGTTTTACACTATTTAAAACAACAAGTGTAACTTTATCCGATTACCCTTTTTACGTAAGGCCTCAAATGACTTTCCGAAAAGTGATTATAACGCTATTAAAATCAATTATATAATCCTTCGTCAGGTACGTTTTAGGTTTCGCTTTTAGGCTGATTTCCAAAAATTTCCTTTCTTTAAATACTGAAAATTACGCGTTATATAACTTTATTATATTGTCCATTTATATACCTATTAGTAAAAACCTTTCAAACGAGCTGTTAATACTAATAGGTATGGATCGAAGGTTAAGCTAGTTATTCCGAGTCGTTTTTCATAATACCTTTAGTAAATGTTATATTAGTAAATACAAATTTTGATTAAACCATCAAGTGATTTGATAATACGTAAAATAGTTTTAGGTACGTAGTGTTCCTTAAAATCTATAAATATATCAGCGTAAATACATCGTTCAAGCCACTCCTTAAATTAAGTATATACTTATATAATATTACGAAGTTTAATATATAAGTTATAAGGTGTATTAAGGGAGGTTACAAACGTCAAAATTAAGCGGTGGATAGCTCGTTATAAGGTGAATAACTAGGTTATATTTTTTTTTCGTCATCGTCGTTATAACCTTTTATAACCAGGCGGGTTTTTTCGTAAGGTTTTCCGGTTTTATCCTTAATTTCGTAAACGAAACGAGTAGTAAAATTTTTATAGACGCCGTAAATCGTTAGGTTAAACCGTTTAAAACTAAATATGCTTTAGTTAACTAAAACAAAGATTTTTATTCAGGTTAATCATTCGAATAAGGTACCTAAGGTAATGATAATGCCGTTGTAACGAAGCTTTAAGCTAAACTCACGGTTTACCATCTCCTTTCAAGTGATGAAAAGGCTTACGGTAAAAGTTCCGGGGCGTTTTTTAGTCTTCGAGTAAAAATAGAGGCTTTGGTGACGAGGTATTAGTGGGATTAATACAAAAGAACCGCTTTCGTTTGGAGAAAACATGCCGAAAATATAATTCGAGGGGTGGACTAAAATTAGAAGCGGTTTGGATTAGCCTCTTTAAGGGGTGTCCCGTCGGTGGTTTTAATCGGATTATGGTTTTAAGCTGATTCTATCCATATCTTTCTTATACTTTCGTACCATTATCCAACGAAGCGAACTCGTATCTTTTGGCAAATTAACGAGCGTATTATAACCTTTAAACCCGTTTATTTTTAAAGGCCAGTTTATCCGTCTTTAGTTTTTCAAACTAGGACCTCAAATTGTAATAATAAGTTTAAAACACTAGTTTAGCGTAAGCCATTCCTTATGGCCAGCGATTTAGATATATCGTTTTTAGCCTGTAAGGAATGTAATACTGCTATGGCCTTCGTTATAACATTCTCCCTTTACACCGTAGTTAATAATATTATAAAATCTGTATAAATACTTGAATAAACATTAAAAATAAAAAGCGTAAGAATAGGCCTATTTAAGCCGAGAATGTTGTTAATAATGCTAACCGCTATTTATAAGATTAATTACTTTGAACTGGTACCCTTTAACTTTTTAAATAACACTGTATTTACCCTTTTAAATAATCCATAATATCGTTTATACTTGCTAATACCTTATAGTACCTTTACTAATATCTTTTTTATTCGTTATTAACGATCGTAACTTTGGTACACTACTTCGTGGAATCGAAGACCGTGTTAACGTCGCAGGTAATCTAATTAGAAAGCCTTACATAGACGTTTAACTAATAATTAACGATTTTTTTTATAATTTATAGAGAAAGAGTTTCGTATAAATTTAATAGCCTGGAATAATATTGCCGCGTCGACGGCGTAAAATACCAGTTAGATATTTCAATACATAGTATTAACAATTATCTTGTAATTAAAGCCTACTTCGTCTTAAAGGCAAAATTTAAACCGTCGTGAGGGTTATACGTATAGTTAATACTTATAACAAAACTTTTTAATAACTTTAAATACGTTATTTCCTATATCCGTATAACCTATGGCATAAAACAGTTGTCAAAGGCGTTTTATAACCGGGTATTCGAATCGGTGGTATAGTATCCATAATTTAGGTTACTTTAAATAAATATCCTTAATTGTACGTGTTTCTGGAGAAAATTACAAATAGCTGAATTTAAATCAAAGCGATACAGATACGCTATTTGAGGCATGAATAAGCTTGTTAGTTGTATCCCGGACTTTAACTTCGAGCTTGTTTATATTAGCTAATAAAATAGAAATGATATTTCAAAATCTATTACATAAAACTTAACCAGTCCGAATTATATATTCACAACGATCGTTTCAAGTAACGACGTTTTACTTTTATTAAACAAAAACTTTCGGTATTCTCTTATTTAGTTCAGCTAAAATTTTAGGAACTTAGTTACAAGCGTTTCGAATTATCGTTTCCCGGTCTTTAAAATTTCGGTTATACCGGTATCGGGTATAATACTTTAAAAAAGGCTGTCGTATTTATCCAAAAGCGTAAATTGTAACGACATATAAACGTTAAATACTCCGTCAACTTAGTCCAGGCTTGCTATCTATAAAAAGGAGGTATTCTATAGGCCTGTGAAAATACGTTTAACGGTCTCATTGTCTTAAGATATTAAGTAAACATTATTATCTTTAAAGTTTTTTCCCTGGAGGTGTATTCGTAAGTATAGGCGTTAAGCTTATTATTGATGCCTTCGTACTCAAGTTATGTATATTGAAAAATTGACTTTTGTCCGGTTTTTAAATGTATAATCGGCTTACAACTGTCGTTTAATCCGAATCTTCTCGTAATTTAGGTGTTTAGTAAACTAGCAGCCTATTTTGCCATATAAGACATAACGCTTTTGTAAACCCGAGAGGTTTCGTATACTTTTTTATACGTATTGCTATATCTGTAGTAAGTTTCGTCCCTAACCGCAAAATCTTCCTCGATTATAGTTACCTTGCCTTTTTTTCGCCAGGGCTCTCTCTTTGATATTTTTCTTTTTAGTAATTGTATTTAGGGCTTTCACTTTGTTTCAGGTATACATTAAACCTTCGATTTAAAACGTGATAAATTATGTTGACGAGGTCTGATTTGATAATTTGGCTCTTGCCTTTCGAATTATCTGCTATAAATACTAATTCATGAGTCGCCTATCAGCGTATAAAAGTTTTAAACGATATTTCAAAATTTGTACCAAAGGCCTTTATATAGTTTTTATTTTTATTTTAATAATATAAGGTCGAAATTTGGGTTTTTACGGTATAATTTTATTATTGTTCAAATAAAATGTTCGTTATCTTTATATTCTGGTGTAAAAGCTACCTGATATTTCCGAAACTTAGTTGACAAAGCGGTGAAGACCTATTATAGATTTTTATCGGTGTGATTACGTTAGTTTTTTACTAATTTACAAGTTATACTAATTTATTCACTGTCGTAAAGTTCGTAGTTAATTTTTGTATCGAAGTGTAATTGCAGGCGGCTATAGAATTTCATAAACATATCTATCTAAGTAAAGTAATATATATACCACTTATTAACTTACCTAAATAATATGTTGAGTAAAATAACGTGAAATTAAAATAGTTCGATATTTAGTTTTTTACACGTGTTAAATATGGTACGTATCTTATTTTCGAGTATATCGTATAGATTACCGTTATATTTCTCGTTGTTAGAATAGTATTGCATGCAATGCAGTAGGTCAACTTTACTATTAGTAAAGTTGACCGTACTGTAAGTGTATTACTTTGTGCGGACTTACCGCATTGGGTGTAAGTCGAGTGCAGTATGCTACACTTCACTCTAGGGTACGGGCTAAGCAATTGGACATACAAATTACAGTGCAGACCGGCTAGCGGTCTGCCGAACCTAGAACAATACATCTACTATTTAACCATGTAATACTACTATTACTTCGAAGACTAATCGAATCGATAACGTTGCAATGTTTAAAGCTTAAAAATATTGATTAGTGCTTGCCTGCATATCAGGTTAAACACAGATAAGCTAAGTAGAAAAAGAAGCTACTTTTCGGTTACGTTTTACGTTAATAACAGCAGCTAGGGTAGAGGAAAGATTCTTACGAAAAGCCTTTATTAGTACTGTACCAGTCCCTAATAGTAAGAAAATGGAGAAGACTTTTGAGTTGCGCTAGTCTATAACGGTAATCTGGAAATAGGCGACGGTATCATTATTTGAAAACACCAAGAAATATTCATTGATCCTTTTTAAAGAGCGTTGAGATTGACCGCTAAAAGTTTTAAACGGCAAGTTAGCAAACGGCTAGTTCAAAATTACTGCGGGTGCTACTACTGTAAAAACGACTAAGTTCTTACATCACATAAAAAACAAACTTCGCCTTTAACCTACACTAACAACGACCTCTGACCTTACCTCTTATATCAAACCTTTACCTTACTTCACTTTTTTCACTCCCCACACCACGCCGATCATCAAATTCGTTGCTCCAAGCGAAAACACTAAGCCGCGCCAAGAAAGATACGTTGCGCGACCTTACGCCAAGTTATCAAATCACTAAGTTCCCACTCGAATCCACGCTAAAATACCAAGTTCCTACGCCCAAACTCACTAAGTCCTTCGTTATATACGCCTTACACGTTTTACATAAGCTAGAACCTTAAGATTTTTACTGCTAGCGTCTAATTTGAAGCTATTACCGACCCTGAGGGAAAAGAAACACTTAAAGCACTTGGAACTATCTTCGACAAACATTATAACAGTAACTTTTAGAGAGAAGATGTTAATGAGGACTTAACCAAAGGATATTTTACCAAATTAGTCGGCTACTATATTGTTAATTAAGATGGCTATGAAAAACATAATCACGGCAACCGCGTTTTCCGCAAGTATTGTGAGTTTTCCAACGACTGGACTATTAATATATGGAAGAAGATTTAGAAAGCTGTCAAGTCTAAGCTGAAAGAAGAATTTGAACGCCGAGGGATTTAAGTGTTAGAAAAAAGCTTTACAAGGTTGGCAAAAACCTTGTTTAATTTGGCCTAACTTGAAAAATGCCCTTAAGATCCACGGCTTAAAGGAAAGTGTATTAAGGAACCTTAATGCCCTTACATACGATTTAGAGAACATCCCCTTTAACTTTAGCTAAGTTAAGTTTTTTTATGCGCAGATGATGAATACATTGACCCGCTCGATAGCCTATCACTGTAACGTGATAACGTGGAATACGCTTTTGGTGGTGGCAGAGCGCGCGAAACGAGGGCTGCCAACGCGACCAGAGGTATTGACTTTGGCGTTTTACACCAGTTAATTAAGCAAAATCTTTAGGCATCCTAAAACCCCTAAGTACCTATCGACCATTATTATTACAATCGCTAAGTACTTTAAAAACCCTTTCCCTTTAGGTTTACCTACATACGAAAGCCGACTATAAGTTCTATTACAGGACTTTACCCCTCAGGTTAGGCGACTGGTAATTATCCCTAACACCATAACTCGAAACCTTCAAGGCTTAAACTGTTAGGAAACATTACCTAAGCCTATGATAACTATCGCGACCTTCACTTAAGACTCGTTAAGATGGTTAAAATTAATTATAATCTGATAACGGACTTTGACAAGATTTTAAATAACATAGATAAGTATAATGGGAAGCCTTATAACATTTTCGATACTAAGATAATACCCTTTTTAAAATTTCACTTACTATTTCCTGGAATACTTATAAGGTACTCCAAAAACTACTACCTAATTTTTTTGACTAGCGCTATTAAATCCTGTAAGATCTACGATAGTATAAAGGGATATTTCGAGTACGATGTCCACCTTAAGTAATACTATACAAACTAAACCACTACGCGGTGAATTATAATAATGGAAAAGAAGAAAGAGGAGGAATTATTAATAGACGTCCTTAACCAAATGCTTGAAAATTTGATGTTGTGTTAGAAAATAATAGGTAAGGCTTATGTTGGCAAAGCTATACTTCGCTAGTAGGTACAGATAGTAGTTACAGGCTTTAGCGAGTTTGAATACGCTTTATAACGCCTAGATGCCACCTACAAAGGCTTTTTTAGCCAGTTGCATTTTTCGTTTATAACTTTGATAACACGTATACCAAACTTGTTTGGTATATACTCCTAAACTGGCAAATTCCTTAACGTAGAGGAATAAAACCTTGTAGTGGTTAATTACGTCGACCGTAAATATGGTTACGAGCGCTTATAACGCCTAAAGTCTGCCTTATCGACCTTGGCCTTAAACTGAAAGTAGTAAATACATTAGCGCTAATAAGATTAAGCTTTAGGCGGATCTATTAACCGTTAGCATTATCGTCGTGATAGTGGTAAAAGATGTTGAATTTGTGGTAAAATTAGTTACTGGTTAACTTGGTATTTCCCTGCCAAGCGAAATAATAGAAAGGTAATGTATTAAATTTAATACACTATCACTTTTGAATAGGAATACTTGAACTAGATTATAAATTTCGAGGGGGATGAGCCTATGAATAGTAATGCCCCTAAGAATATTAAATGGCATAAAGATATTGCTTTTAGTATAGCGGCCTAGTGATTAGCCGACCACGCCTTTTTATATTGTTTGGGTGGTCAAGACCCTTACCTTTGCCCTAACTAAGACTCCGATCCCTTATATACTTTCAACCTTTACGATCGTTACGCGAACCATACGTTTTAGGGTATTATGCCCGACATAAGGGTAGCAAAGTACTTAATAGAAGGCTATTCGTAGTACATAGTATTGTGGAAGGAAAGTACTATAGTTACTAAAATTAATCGTTACGATGTTGGTAAGGCTAAAATTGACTTTAGCCTAGGCGAACAATTATTGTTACTGGAGATGACGGTAATTTAAACTGTTATAGGCGTAATCACGTTTCATATTTTTAAGTCCCCTACCTCTTTCTTACTTTATTTGAAGGATATCAAGACTTTCAGCGTTAACGTGGACGTTAATACAGATAAGCTGGTTAAAAACGACTAAAGGTTTTTACTCGCTTTTAAGTAGGAGCATTTATGGTTTTATTCTTAAGGTCCGGAAGCAGTGGTATTAAACCTGATAGAGCCGGAAATACGTTAACTATACCGGCGTTTTAACCACCTAACTGTTAATAGATTTTACAACGTCCTGAAGTCCGTAAAGCATAATGATGTGAAATGATTTGCCTTGGAAGCCATTAAAAAACTTTGTCACTATTGCTAAACGTATGCCTAAAGCCTCCAGAGATTTAATTTTACACTAAAAGATGATATGGACTTTAATTACGAGATCTTTAGTAATGTGTTTTACTTAGATAATAAGCTTGTTTTTTTACGTCATTAACTCCGTAACCTCTTTTTAAAAAGCTAAGTTTTTAAAGTTACTTTCGGTAAGAGATATGTGGGAAACGTTAAAAATGCTGTGGATTAATATATATCTGGGTGTTATGACTCAAGAACCAACTGCAGGTTATGGAACAGGCCAGCGGCCAGCTGCACCATTAGAAGCTTGACGTTCAACACATTAGTCGGAGAACATCTCTTATGTCAGCAACCCAGGGTTAGGGTTAACGCACGGACGTATAGTATATTTTGGATATCTTGCTATATAAGCTATCTAATACTGAAGATGGTATGAAGGCACGGATATATAAGGATCCGGTCATCACCACATAGATAGTATTTCTTTCATAGCTCTTCAATTGTCAATCTAAGTATTCAGTCTTAGTATATTCTGAATAGTCTCACGGCTTTTGATCATTACTTGTATGGTTGCGATAGTGTTCACTCAGCATCTCTGCCATCTTCTCGATATCATAAACCCTCTGACACCTTCTATATACTTATGGGTATTTAGTGTGATCATTACACTAGGTCCGCCTAACGTTGTTGTCTACGATACTGATATTAACTTTGCGGCGGTAGAGTTTTAAGAGGATATTAAAATGATAGGTATTTAGTGTAAATAGGTACCTGTAGAAACCTATTAGAGCATTGGGAAGGTTAAAAGGATATACTCCTTACTTCACCGAGCCTATAATATCCTTATATTGGAGATTGAAAGTTTTACGGATTCGGAGATATACCTATAAATTGTAGTAAAAGGTCTTTATAATACCGTGGGCCTTGATGGCTTAGTGCTAACGTTCTTAGTCTTTAAAGCGTACCAATACCTAACGAGTAAATATCCGCCCTCAGTAAATACTTAAAAATATATTGCGGCTTATAGCAAAGATTTAAGGGAACTACGAAGGGAATCGGCACATCGCCAGATTAATAACGCCCTTAACACCAAAAACGGCCCATTAACGATCGATTTGCTTTTTTTGCTATTGTAAAGTGAAATCCTTGTATAGCGGGAGCTGGGTAAATAGGAGGGCCTATATAAGATATTAAGTATTATAAACTTTTACGTAGTTGTTAAAACTACTAAAGGTCTTATATTTTTTCGAAGCACCTAGGTTAAACCTTATATTAGGGCTACCGATAAAAAAAAAACTTAAGTTAAACGAATAAGTTAATACGAACCTTTTTCACCCGTTATCGAAAAGTTAATAAAACGCTATCGGTATAGACGACCCCCGAAGAAAAGAAACATTAGAGAGGAGTAATATACACCAGGCTGCATTTATAATACTAATGAGATAAATAGGGGGGAAAAAGATAATGAAAACTTGACAGTAAAGCTTAGAGTATAAGGGATTATTATAACTTTCGTCAAATATTTCGAGAGAAACGATAGGGTCGAGATCAACCGCCTGTTAACTTAAGGAGTTGTATAATTTATACCAAAGACTGACTTTAACCTTGAGACTCGAATATTACGATATTTAAGTCAAGGATTATTTACAAGGTTAAAGGCAAAACTATGGGACGGCCGTATAAAAAGTCGCGACTAATCGTTTAAGAATACAGAGATAAAGAAAAAACGAGATCCTTACGAAATTGCTAACGATTTAAAAGATTAATTAACTTTTAATAATTGCCTTGACAGAAAGTTTACTAATTAAAATTAAAGGTAAGTCTACACTTAATGGCCTTAACATTACGTATGTCTATATACAATTAACAATGGATTTTTAAAGGATTATACTGTTAGAGTTGCCATGGGAGCTACGTGTTATCTACCTTTTAGGAAAGGTAATATGGTATATTAAACCACTATATATATTA
Organism: Anisogramma anomala; assembly: GCA_038502455.1. Classification (NCBI taxonomy): domain Eukaryota; kingdom Fungi; phylum Ascomycota; class Sordariomycetes; order Diaporthales; family Gnomoniaceae; genus Anisogramma; species Anisogramma anomala. The sequence continues at coordinate 10,430,428 of JASMMZ010000001.1, forward strand.
GTAAAAGTAAGTGTTTATTAGGTTTTAACTTACCAGTCGCATTTTAAATCGCGGCTAGGGATAAAGTCTTTAATATATAATCCGTATTTATTAATAACGTAAAAGAATGACTTCGGTATAATAGGTACGTAAATTAACGATACCATTTTCGTTGGAACGGCTGGCTTTGTGGTATTGAAATAGAGAAAGATCGAGAACTCCAAGTTTTAGAATTGCAGACCGGTGACGATGTTGACGGAAAATAACTAACTCAACTTTAATGGATCGTTAATCCGTATACTTAGTAGTAATATCAGCTTAAGCTTTCGCCAAAAGGGCCAGAGCACTATCTTTATAATAATCGATAAGATTCATGAAGCTAAGGCTTAACAGTACTTGAAATAACATGCACGGGGTAGTTATATTGCTACCTTATGTTAACCGAAAGCCTTTTACGATTTATCTATTGCAATACAAGTATAAACACTAACGGATAAAAACTTTGACTGACTAAATAGGAGGTTGGAGTGGCAAAGACGAAATCTGGACCGCAGGATCAACATGGTGCTAATCGAACCTTTAAAAGCTAAGTTAATGATCTTTATAGACGGGTATTCTACAAATAATACCGACTTGTCTTTACAGATCGGCTTTTGATAACCCTCGTTAAATAAGATAGTCAGGAAGATTAGTTTAATATTATAGGTAATTTGATTTACTAGTCTTTTGTTAAGTGTAAAAGGATTATACAAAACGTATTGGCATCGGAGATCTATAACATGATAGCGGGCTTTAACGTAGGTATGGCCTTGTAAAAGACCTTTAACCTTATTACCAAATAGTTACGGATTTTTTCTATTCCGGTAGTAATCTGTACCAACTCGAGGAGTTTATTTGAATGCCTTTTAAAACTCGGGAATACTAGTGAATAACGCCTAATAATCGACGTAATAACACTTTGCGAAGCCTACGGGGAGAGAGAGATCAAGGAATTCCAATAAATCGATGGCAAAGATAATCCTGCCAACGCTATGATAAAAGAATTAACAAATGAATCCCTAGAAAGGTTTGTGGACAGTAATAAACTAACCATACGAATCGAGTGCTATGTTAATAGATCGTCTAAATAGCTCGGATTACGTGATGGCGAATAGGAATATGCCGGCAAATTGGAAGATTGCCAGGGGATTAAAGATGGCTTGTTTAAGTAGTACGGTTAAAGTGAAGGCTTGTAAGTAGAGGCTTGTAAAGATTTGTGGCGTAAGAACTTTTTGTAGGAGTTAATGAATTTGGACCTTGGGGAAACGGGGTAATTGAGGTTAAATGGGGTTAATGTGCATGTAATTGGATGCAATTTAGTATGGAAGTTAACTAGAATTGACAGGGGTCTGGTCAGTCAACGAGGAGGCAATTTAGTGGTAACCGAAAAAGATTGGTTAGCTATACTAGCGTGCACGTACAAACTAAAAAGCTACTAGTATTGGAATAGTATTACATGCAGTGCAATAGGTCAAATTTACTATCAGTAAAGTTAACCGTACTGCAAGTGTATTGCTTTGTGCGGACTTATGTAATGATCACACTAAATACCCGTGAGTAAATAGAAGGTGTCAGGGGGTTTATATTAGCAGTAAGGTAGCAGAGGTAACAAAGGTACAATATCAGAAGATGTTTGTTCGTGCTGTAGAATGATCATTAGCCGTTAGGCTATTCAGGTGTGTAGACTGAATACTTAGATTGACAACTAAAGAGCTATGAAGGAAATACTATCTATGTGGTGCTGACTGTGTCCTCATATCCCTATCCTTCATACCGTCTTCAGTACTGGACCGCTAGAGTCGCTGTCGGTCCCATCGGTCTTTCCCTGTCCGGGGTTGCTGACATAAGAGAAGTTCCCCGCCTGATTCTAGACTTCAGGCTTTCTAGTGGCGCAGTGTTGCATACTGGCTTGCTTCTTGGCCCAACCTCTGTCTGAGTTATAACAACTTACCGCATTAAATGTAAGTTGAATACAGTACGCTACACTTCACTTTAGGGCATGGGCCAAGCAATTGGCCATACAAATTACAGTGCAAACCGGCTAGTGGTCTGCCAAACCTAGAACAATACATCCACTATTTGACCACATAATACTACTGTTACTTCGAAGACTAATCAAATCGACAACGTTGCAACATCTAAGGCCTACCAATACTCGTCTTTACCCTAGAGTTTAACGAAGTTAATAAGCTTTGTAGGATCGCTTTTATTAGTGGAAAAGCGGTACAGTGGGAGATTACGATAAAGGTCGTAGTTGGTAGGCATTAATTTATAAGATACATATTAGCGTTTTACACCGTTTGGTAATTTTTGAAACGGGGTGTTTTCATTATTCGGGCCGTTTCTTTTGTAGTTCAACTGGCTGTTAACGGTATTCGGGGCGTAAGTTTATTTTAGCCTTCATTTAAAATTACGTTTCGAGGAAGGTTCGTATTGAACCCTCGTTATGTATAATCGTTACGGAGCTTTCTTCTTTTCCGTTGATTCCTTCATCTCCGTTTCCGTTTCGCAGCGGGTGTTTAACCTTGTTAAGCGTCTTATTTCCATTTGCGGAGGATTTTTTAGTTTTCGGTCCGTCATCTTTAACAGAAGTTACTAGCAGTTCTTTAGCCAGTATCTTTTCACAAATTTCACCTCCATTACTTTATCATTTATTTACTTTGGCATTTACGTAATCTATGCCGTTACTAATAAGGCTTTTATAATACGGCCGTTATTTTTACCGGTCGTATTAATAAATTTACTTTGTAGTTGTTTTCCTAATATTTTCAAAATCGTATCATCGACTGTATGTTATATATCTGGAATTTAGTCCGAAAAGTCCTTTTTAAAATCTTCGAATAAGTCGCATCTTTTAATTTCGCTGCTATAGTAATTGAATATTATATCAATAACATACGTATTTACTGCATAAAGGTTCAAATCCTTTACTAATACCTCGATTTTTTTGTCCCATAAGTTGAAGTCCAAATGCTTTAAAATATTACTACGAAACGACGTGTATGTAAAGAAGTATTACATGTATTTGTTGGCCTTTAATAAATCCGTCACTAGTAGCTATCGCGTGCTTGGTGTAGATAATTTTTATATACCTGTAATGTTAAAAGCGGCGTAAATTATTGGTTTAGCGCTACAGCTAGATTTGGATGCGTTTATATTTTAGAGTTTAAGGTAATCCATTTTATCAACGGCAAATACAAAGGAAATAAGACAAATAAAGCGGTTAAGGTAAAGTTACTAACGTTTGTTAGTATAAATAAAGTTCAAATATTACGTAATCAAAGTGTAACTACAGGTTAGTTAGGTGTTTTGAATTAATTTTATTAATGTTTACTAACGCTATTTGAACCAAAAGATTAAAAAAACTTAAACGGTGTAAGTATTAAATTTAAAATACACAGGGCGAACATAGGAAATTGGATAGGGCAAATGTAAAAAAAGGGAAAAATGTGGGTATAAAGGGGTGTATTATATAATTCGGTGTATAGGTTTTGGTTTACGTTTGGTAAGCGGTCTGGATCATTATGTAATAGCCGCTTTTAAATTTAACGAACGGCGTGGATGTTATATCCGTAGCCGTTTTTAGGTTTCATAAGCGGTTTGAACGTTATATTTGTAACCGCTTTTAGGTTTTGCAAGCGGTTTGGATATTGTATTCAAATCGGGTAGGTTTTAACGAAGGGTTTCGAAACTTAGTGGTTTTAACTTACGTAGCTTGATACGTAATAGGACGCTTTTCAAAAAGTGTCCGGGTACGTTTAGAACTCCAAAACAAGTTGACGGTTTACTTAACAAAGATTTTAATAAACAAGGAATTAACTGATTAATAATATCGTATTAAAATTGTTTTTTTTAAAAAGTTACTCCGGATTTTACAGTCTTATTACACTTTGGGTTTCACGGAGTTCCCGCGTAATTCCAAACTCCCGTATAGTTTTTATAAAGAATATTGATAAAATATAAAAAATAAAGATTTTTACAATATCCATTTATAAGTATTTGACTTCGGTTTATCTTTCCTTTCCTTAGTTATTTATAGTCGATCTAGTCGGGTACTAATTGGTGTTGGTAAAGTCTTTTATTTACATCAATGTAAACGAAGTGTAATTAGAAGGATTAGTATTATAGTGAAAGATAGATAGATCCAAAAGAAGTATTTCAAAGAGTGTAAGCCACGGATAAGAGGTTATGAACCTCTTATCCGGGCAGTGGCCCTTTTTCCATGCGCTCTAGAATATCCTTTCCAGACCGCTCCATGTATGATGCACTTTGCACCTTACAAGAGTACAGCCTGCAGCGTAACACGTTATCGTGCACTCAGCAGGAGTGTACCTTGCAATATAGTGCACTGTCACTTGGTTTATGTATACTAGCTTTAGGGGTATATAGTAATATACACAATTATATTACAAACCCTAAAGACAAACTTGATCTTTATAGCTATGAAGCTACGGCATTCGCCTCTTAGTCCAGAAGTTGTATCAAAAAAAGCTGTTAAGGGTCCCGATAAACCCTCTTCTTTCCAAAATTTCGTATTAGAAGCTTGGTCTTTATTGAGTTCTTTTCAAAACCTTATAAAACGCACAAATAAATTCGAAACGTTCCTTTTATTAATTCCTTTTAAAGCCGTCCAACAACTAAAGTGATTTCTTTACGAACTTCAGGCTGGTATAACTAAACCTAATATGTCAAAAGAAAACAACGAAGGACTTGCAAAGAACTGTATCATGATAATGGAACTGTTACATGACTTAAATTATAATATAATCGTTAGTTATAGTAGCGATTGTTTTCTTATTTAGTAAGTAAACCTAAAATAAGTTTTTGACCCTAATATCTAAGTTGTAAAGCTTTAAAAAGTTTATTAGGTTTTTAACAAACTTATGATAATAAAAGAAGTTGTGGAAGGCCAAGATATTGTAAGCTTTATTAGATTTAACTGATACATGTAATACTTCTTGTCTTATAGATTGAACTATGAGACCTTTTATTCGTAATCCAGAGTAGTTTTCGCCGCGTATTTCGAGATGAGGAAACTATTTCTCGTCGTTAAAATATGATAAGATATACCTCAATCAGCTCTTACAATGTTTAGAAACTAGAGTTCATTAATTACAGAATGATATAGTGATATAGAAAAAAAAATCAATAAAACTTAACGTTAAGTTTTAATAATTTGACGTTCAAAGTAGGGCGTTTACAGCGGCATTTCCCACTTTTGGTATGGCTTTTAATTGGCTATTTCGGCGGATCAACGTAAAAATTGAAAACTTTGAAGTTAAGAGTAGATAATTTCACGTTGAAAGTAGATTCTTTAACGTTGAAAGTAAATACTTTCAAGCGGGAAAACCCGTGCAAGATACGGCCTCCAATTGGCCAAAAACTTCTTGTATAGGGTCCTGTATAGGGTTTTGTTTAATAGATAGGTGAAATTGAATATCTGGTAAAGTAAGTGATAACATTATAAAATTATAATGTTACTTATAGCGGGAGTTAACTTTACTATTGTCAATTGCAATAGGGTTAGTTTTTTCTTCCTTTTAATTAATAAATTTATTGAAACTAAAATAAAGCCGTAGATTTGAATAAAATACATAATGAGAATACGTTTTGTAACCCTTGTGTAAACCGGTAGGGCAATTTTTCCTGAAGTAACTAATACGCTGGCCTCATTTAATAAACTATTTTTCTTTGGAGGATTGAATTCGCTGGCTCTCCTTAAAATGATTTTTATCCTAAAAATCCAATTGCAGTTCACGAAGTGTCAAGGGAGTGGCTTTCCTTAATTTACTTTGTATACGGATTATGCAGAGGAGAAACTCGGGCTTAATACAAGTCAATAACTCAAGGGAATACTTAATAAACTCAACCTGATGACCTTGATAAATAAGGCTTCTTCTGGTGTTTTTAAACGTTGTTACAAAAAATTCTGGAACTAAATAGTTTAGGGGGTATATGAAATGAAGTTTCTTTAGAAGTTCTTGATAATAGATCAGTCTAATGCCTTGGTATACGCCAATAAACTTTAAAAGAGCCTTATATATGTCCTTAATGCTAACGATAACAATTGAGAGATTTGAAGTGATAAAAGAAGTAATTATACGATAAACCATGATTCAGGTAGGTGTAGGTTTCGAAGTTTTTGTAAAATTATAATTGATAAATATAAACAAATGAATATCGCATATGTCCGAAAAAATTGTATTTGTTTTAATTGTAAAGTAACATTTTAAGATATTAAAAATATCATTATTAATAGAATATCCATCGATTAATATTAGCCACATGTTTATATTTAAGAAGATCAATTTTTAGAAGTCTTTCAAAGATTGTAACTTAGGTTTCAAAAGTAGCCTTTGATTACAGTTGAAATTTAGATCTCGAGGGAGGTATTTTGAAAGGTAGAGTGGTGGATTTTTATTGTTGTTTCTAATCTGGCTAGCGCCATGGATACCCCCTTTGTCCTTCAGAAATTTCTCCCATAACGGCGGGTAGATATTTCCCCAGTATAAGTCATGCTTGGTATACATGTAAATCTTTTATGATACTATTTATCCCTCAATTACTATATGGATAAATCTCCAAAGCCATATAAAACAAAGTGGAGTGGATAAAAGTTAAGGTTTGTATCAAATATTGATGTGGGGTGAAGTGGGGTAATGAAACAATAGGAATAATAGAAACAATAGAATCAAAGAAGTAAAGAAGTAAACTTTTTACTATACTTTACGATAATCCTTTAATCTTCTAACTTTAACTTCCCCTTTTAACCTTTTAACCCTTTAACTTTTTAACTTTAACCTTTTAATACTTTAACTTTTCAACCTTTACAAAGGTTAATATCGTTATTTTATCGCGGCGTATCTTAATCGATGACATCGTCTTATCGTGGCGTATTTTGACTAATGGCGCATTCGTTGCCATCGAAGTTGCTGACGTAAGGGTCCCTTATTTCTTCCTCATCTTGTCCGCTTTTTCTTTCGTTTCTTTCCTTCTTGTTTTTCGCCCTTTGAACGTATAACTTCAATAAGTTGATGTGGACTTTCCTTTTCTTCAACCTGGTGGTAGGGTTAATGATTTATAACGATACAGATAATGCTATCTCATTGACCTCCTACAGCCCCATCTATCGCGGGTTAAAGGTAGGTACCCGAATATTCTTTAGGTCTTTTATTTTATTTTTGTTTACCAAAAACCATTTTAGTTTCATATCTCGGGTCTTCGGTACGATCTCCTACATTCAGTCTCCAACTTTAAATCTATCGCTATCGTTTTTAAGGTTAGTTTTAAACTTAATTTATTGTTTTACATATTCGTAGGCTATTTGTGGAAGTAAACTGTTACGTCGGCTAACGAACTCGTCGCAAATTTCCTCCTCGTTGGCTTACGATTTATTAAACATTGCCGTCAATTATTCTCGATCTAAGTTTAATACTGCCCCTATAATAGCGGCCCCCGAGGGCTTCACTAGCTAGCCTAATATAATATACGAAGGTGTATATAGTAAATTTTTTATAAGCCTATTATTAATAGCCTTTATAATATTGGCGAAGGCTTTAAACCACTTTTCGAAATGTTTGTATCCATGTTCATAAGCCTGTTTCTTCAACTAATTTTTAACTAATTTCACCAATTCTTCAATTAATCCTATTGATATGGCTAAGTATACAGGTGTATTTATCATCTTCATCCCGCCTATAGAAAAGAACTTTATAAACATCAGGCTTTCAAAGTACCTCTCGTTATCCAAATAACATTCTTTAGGATAGCCAAAAACATTAGTAATAGGCTTTTATATTTGACATACCTCCTCACCTATTGGTTAATCTTTTTCTCGGAAAAATAAGAATCGCAAGAAATAATGAACCATAAGGTAAAGATAAGTCTTGCCGCCGACTTCTTTTAGATTAATTTTATCCGTAAAATCCATACCTATAATATCCTATAGTTTCAGAGTTATAACAGGTACGATGTTTGCGTTAACTAGTTTGGCGATACTAAATAAAGCGTACAGCTTATAGGACCTAAATTATTCTTTAATGTTAATATATCGAGTAGGTTATTATAGTATTTCATTTAATTTGTAAAGGGTCGAGGCTACCTCGAAATACCGGTAAAGGTCATAAGCCCACTTTAACGATCGAGGTACCTTACTTTTTCTTACGTAAACTGCGTATCCCTTACCAAGGTCTTGCCTTAACAGTAAGCCGTCTTAAATACAAAATTGTAATAAGTTTCGTTTTATTTTCTTCTTTTTCTATGTTGGTGGATCCTCGATTATTTCTTAACCACTTATAAGGTATCTTATAATGTCTCCGTACTAGTTCGTCTCGTCGATATATACGGTTACCATTGTTATTTCTCCAGGTTACAGCATTCGTCCAGGGCTTAGCTCCCCTATAGGTAAGAGAATTCCCATTCCTAGATATTTTAGTATCGTTGGTCGTAAAAGTAAGTATTATTTCACTATTTACGGTAATTCTCTTGTATCTAACTTTAAAAGTTTCACAATTGGTTTCAATAACCTCGAAGTTTAGTTCGCGGTTTTGATAATTTTATTTAAGTTAAGGTGATATTCAATTTTTACGTTAAACATTCCGAATATATCTGTCTACTACACGATTTACCATGAGGGTATTGTCGGACTCATTAATAATAAAATTAGGTTTGCGTGGTCAATATACACTATTATCGAAAAAGGCAACTTAATAACCTATATTCTAGCTTTTTTCAGGCATCTCACCACGACCAATACTTTTATCCCGTCAATAGTATTCCTCGTTTCGGTATCGTTTAGTTTTCAGGAATAGAAAGCTAGAATTTTCACGTGAGATATCAACTTTTCAACGACCTTGGTACCCGTTGGCAATACCTCTAGTTGAAAAGCGACATCACAGATTCCCTTATTTAACGCATCCGTTACGAATTGATATTAAATTAAACGATCTGGTGTTATTACGATATTTTGTTAAATTGCCATGTATATGGTAACGAAAGCTTCAACGTGTTCTCCTTTTCATTTAAAATCTTTAAAAACTCATCGTATTTGCTTTAAAAACTTTCCCGTTAAGGTTATTTTTGGTATTTTTCTATGTAAAATATCTTTCAAACTATTGTATACAGGGTTTTCTCAGGTATATACCTACTAACGTATAGTATAAGGTAAAGAAATTTGTTTAACATCTTTGATAAATCAAAGTGATTTTTAGGTTTCGTTTATATTTCTATTTTTTTTTCGATGTTTTATAGACGGCCGAATTCGATTCCATAACAATTTAAATCCTAACGAGTAAATATGGTTTCCGAATAAAACAGTTTTGTAAAGGGTAAAGCTAATCCTTCCGAATTCGAAACGAGAAAAATATTCATAGTAATAAAAGTTAAATATTATGTCAAATCCATAGAATAAGCTGTTGTAGTCGTTAATATATACGTAGAAAGCCGTTTTTCAGGTATATTTGTATCCTATTAATAATGGTAGTGTTAATCTACTTATCTTCGCGTTTTTTGAGTTTCTCCTAACTGTATTCTCGTTAATCCTCACGTTATTATCATCGTTTTCGTTATTTGATAATAGTTATTCACTAAAGATAATGTTGCCGAACGCGTAATAAGTATATCCACTTCCATTATTCCTTAAGGTATTCTAAGCGTTAGATATTGCATGTTTAGTGTAATAAATGCCGTTTTATACTTATAACTTGGAGTAATAGAAATCCTCTAATATTTATTTTCCGTGTCGCCTTAGAAAAAGACATTATAATTACCTTAAAGAAAATTATCGAATATTTCGTCTTGTAAATATGTCGGTAATCATAATTTAATTATACAATTGTCAACTAAAATATAGTTATAAACGAACCAGTATACGCAATTTTTCTTCAGTAGGTATCGTAAGTATACATCTTATTTGAATAAACTTGGTAAAGAGAATTCTGTTACCTCTATGGTTGGATAAAACCTTTATAAGAATATAATTTGTTTTATAAGTATTTTAATTATTTCAACAGAAACGGGTTTCTATTCAGTTTGAATTCTATTAAATAGATGACTAGGTTATTTACTCGTACGTTTTTTAAAACAAAGGCGAATACATCTTTTTAGGTATATACTAGCCTTTTAGCTAACGTTGATCCTTTCCCTTCGTTTTCGCAAAATTATAGGTATTTCTCGTTAGCGAATTTGTTCGCCTCGTTTATTTCATTTATATATCCAACATCGATGCCGGAAATCTCGAACCACCTTTTAATAACATCTTACTATACATCGTCCAATTCCCTTAATTTAAGATGGAGTTAGATGTTTCTATCGAGTTTGATATTTTGCGCTATTGGTATTCGTTCTATTTAGCCATATGCCAGGCAAGCCTCTTCCATTTCTCTCTCATTCTCCCCCATTCCTTTCCACTATCGTTAATATTCGTATATTAAGACGTTCAAAAATACTTCTCTATACTTTTCGCCGTTTAACGCCCGTAATGCCAGAATATCGTTGTCTTATCCGTCTAATCCCGAATTAGTTTTTCCGTTATAATTAAATATTAACAGTTTAACAGGTGATGGTGGTGGCGGAAGACAATTAAAAAGTTTTGTTTCTCATAGTAAACTCTGAATCGATGTACGTGAAATAGGTAAACGTAATAAATAGTTAACGACATCGAGATGTTTTTTAATAAGTAACCCTTTTACCTTATTAAACGCAATTGATTTTTTCGATATTGTTTATTATCTATTTCTTTTTAAAATCACTATTGTCTTCCTAGCCTTCTTATTATATATTTCCGTCTCACCCTCGTTCGTTTCCGTTTGGTTTTCATTCGTTTTTAGCATAATTGAAATATCTTCAAAATGTACTTACTTGTAAATACCAGTATTTCTGTTTTTTTTTGGTTGCCGAATAGCCTCTCCCAAGTGTAAGGCCCGCTCTAATTTAGGCGTTTCCCTTAATATTATACGTACTTTACAAAATCGATAAGGTCGTTAAATTCTTGCAAGCATTTTACATCCTCCTTATCCAAGGCTTGGTCTTCGTCCTCGTCGCTACTATTCTTGTCCTCTAAGTCTAATTTTGACGTTTCTCCCTCGCTACTCGTATTCGATTTATCTAACGAATGTTAGTTCTCGTCTAAAAGACGATCCACATAAACCAGCTAAATATTAAAAGGTAATGGTTTTACACGTTATTTTATAGGCACAACGAACGAGTATCCAACTTTGTCTACAAGTATAAGGACATTTTCAATATAATTATTAACAATTAAGTGGCGAACGACCCAGTTACGGCTTAGTGATAAGTTATATAATAAATAATTGGTTATAATAAATACTTAAACTAAAAAGACAATGCCACTAACAACAAAAAGAAATAATACGTAGGTTATTAATATTGTACGACTCTCGTCAACAATCATAAATATGATTGGTAGGTAGGCTATCTAAAAGCTAATTCCCATATAAGTTACAGTATCTCGCGTAATAATTTTGACGAAAAAGTTGTTATCGACCAAGTACCTGTTAATATAAATATTATAAATGTTACCTTAAATATATCCGAATTAGGTTTTCATAATACGTATTTTAGCATGATTTTTCATAGCTATTATTACCGCCGATTTTATGGATACTATGCGTTTTCATTTCTTTTTCGTAGTTTCTTTTCTCGTTTTCGCGCGTCGAACAATATCGAAACCACATATTCTCACCATTTACTTACGCAGGATAGGAATGCAGTCCAATAGTTATTCGAAAGTAATTTTAGGGTAGATTTCTCGTAAAGTATCTGTTAAGTTAAATCGTTTCTTAAGACAGCTTAAAAATAATCGGATAAGTACAGTATGTTTTATTTTCCCCATAGAATTCGTTTCGTGTTCCTTTTACATAACGGTACGAAATTATAAAAGCCGTTTTCGAAACCGTTTTTTATCGGCCTGAGTTATCGACGAAAAGGTTTAAAATTATGATATTCGAGGATAAGAAGAACTCGGTTTCATACAAATGATGGATAAACCTCCCTCCTCGTTTTCAGTTCAGACATATATATTTACATACCTCGTGGTTCGAGTGTTACGACGTCTGGAGGCCATTTAAGAGGCAATGTACTTGATCTTTTTACCTTTCCCCCTATCCTCGCAGGTATATTGGCAATTTTTATAGGTACGTCGACGTTCCTTGCGGTTATTTTTACGTTCTTCCAACTTATTCCAAAAGTCTTACACGTTGCCTGAATTTATATTTAAGTCTGACAAACATAAAAGATTAATATTAAATGTAGGGTAAAAGTCGTGGAACTTGGCTCAATTTATTAATACCATAAATAATAGCTTGTATATCTTCGCATTCGTCTTACTTCCTATCTTTAACTCCCCGGGAATTACCCGTTTTACTAATACGAAATCTCGTATTTGATATATTTTTGCCTATAGCTATCGGTGGTAAGGATAGTTGTAAAATCTGTGTTATGGTTTAGGTACGTTCCCGCAGTTGAAATATATTTATACGTTGTTTTAAGTTTGTTACTATTTTTATTACTATTTTTTACCATTCATTGCTTCATTTCTTATTTGGTATAGGCTTCTCTAGTCCGCTATTATCGTTTAATGGATAGGTTAAAAGTGGGTTTAATGAAAATTTTAAAATCAGCAAGAATTCTGCAAGTTATAGGGATTGTTTCTTTCATTATCTAAAGGCGTTAGCTTATTTATTTGTTTTTATATCAACCTCATAATAGTCACAGCAAGTACTTTTTCTATTGGATACTCCCGGGTTTTTTTATTCTCGTGCTATAAAAAGAAAGGGTTGTCGTTGCGACTAGGAATCACGGGTGCCGTGATTAACATCTCTCGTACGATATCGTACGTAACCTCGTCTTTGTATATCACGTTTTCATTTATAAGGTCTTTAAAGACCAGACGGCTAGTGATTTTTTTCTATAATATCATATCGATATTTTAACCGTTGTTTGTAATGTGGACCAGGAATCTGGTTTCCAATTCCTTTTATAAAGTATAAGGATATTATACGGCGAGTTTATCCGCCCTTTTCACGTATTCGACTAGCGTTTCGTAGGCACGCCTCATAAACAAGTTTACTTTAGCTGCCATTTCATTGCTAGTAATAATCGGGCGAAATTTAAACCGGATCTTAAAAAGTGCTTTAAAGTTATCCCACTGTTATCTCTCTTCTTCGGATATGTTACGGTACTATTTGTACGCCTCTTCTTTTAATCCCGTTATGAAATAACTCTTATAAATCTTTTTAATAAAGATGTCGTTTTAGGATTGTATCTCCGCCATAATATTCACATCTTCAATGTAGTTATTCGTGCTTTCGTCGGATTATCTCGCGAATATTCGTGTAAAACTTAAAAGGTATAATGTGTGTGATAGTAACTAATTATATAGTAGTTATTATATCCCGTTAATATTGTTTTACTTTTGAAATAGTAAAATCTTTTAGTATAATGTAGACGTTCGGTAGTTGAGATTATCGAATAAGGTTTTCGTATTTGGATAATCTGTCTTTTTCTTGTTTTTCCAACTTTCCTCTTTTCAGTTTTACGTAACCAGCCCAAGCTGACTATAAGGTTTGTAGGGTTTTTGTTCTCATTCTAGTCTCATACTATCTTGTTCTCATTAGTCACTATCTCGTTCTAGTTGTGTGGTTTCTTTTTTTTTTGTGGTCTGTATCTGACTGCGAATCAGGATGATTTTAGAGTAAACTACTTCTGCACCAGGTCACCAGATGATTACAGTTGAAGTAGGGATCTCGAGGGAGGTATTTTGAGGGGTAGAGAAGTGGATTTGTATTGTTGTTTCTAATCTGGATAGCGTCACGGATACTTCCTTTGTCCTTCAGACATCTCTCCCATAACGGCGGGTAGCTATTTCCCCAGTATAAGTCATGCTTGGCATGTATATCAATCCTCCATGCTACCACCTTCTTTTTTCAACGTTGAAAAAAGGGTTCTTAATATCTCTTTTATTCTTTATCAATGTGGTCCTATTTACGTATATAGCTCCGTCTTCGTTAATTCTTTAAGGCGTTCCTCAAGATTAACTATTAGCTTGTTATATAAATTGATAGCTGACCTGAGGTTTTCCCGGTTCGAGTAATTTAGAATACATATAGCCTTAACTTCTGCCTCCTTATCGAGAATATCATCATAGTTAACGGCTGAAATTTCTTGTTCAGTTCTAGCCTTACGGGCATCATAAACTGTCTTTCGCCCTTTCCTCAACAGGGCCTCAGGTTTAAGTACCCTTAAGGTAATGAAAGTAATCTTAGAGCGTAGGAAACGAAGGAATGAGGATTTGGCCGGAGGAGCAGAAAAACCTGTAAGTCTAAAGAGACTTGGTTCAGAGGGACCTGAAGGGCTTAAAGCAATGATAGTCTCTTGTGAAGAAGAACTATCATCACTAGTACTTCAATAAAAACAAACCTAGTAGTGGAAACAAAAACCCATGTGTTGGGGATCATGAAGAAGCATTCTTAAAGGTATTAAAATTTCCAAAAGAAGTGAAAATTTTCAATTTGTGTTTGTATAAAAATTATTAAACTGAATTTATTGAAATAGTAAAACAGTAGGGCATAATCGTACTGATAATGTATTGAATTTACTACATAAAAAATTATTGTATAAACTTATAGATTCAAGTACACTAGAATATACATGGAGAAGTCTTTGATATGATTGAAAGAATTCTCATAAAGATATCGATTATTAAGGTCGAGAATTTATACTAGTTAATACTAGTTTATACTAGTCAATACTAACCGAGACAATATATTTGTATTGATCTTCTGTAGTAGTTAGTACTAGTACTTCAACTAGTAAATACTAGTACCTTATAAAGATATCCTTATTTCTGTTGTATTCTTTATTTTTGATATTGTGACGTATCAAGTACTTGCTGTTGTACCAAGTACTGACTGGCCCTGTTACTGAGTGACTATATCTGTTGTATGTTCAATAATAATATCAGACGTATTATCTTTGCCATCGATTAATCAAAATTCCTCAATTTTTCTACTTTTGTAGGCTTTTAAAGGGGCTATTACATTGATTATTAAACGCTTTTAATTAGTTATTCCGAACTTGGAAAAACACTCAAACAAACTTCGTAAATAGGTATAGATTTTAAAGGAATTGAGACTGAGCTGTCGCTTATGGCGGTCGGATACAATTTATCATCCTCGACAAAGAAAAATAAGGAAAGACCTATGTTATGGAGTTGTTATAGAGCTAGTGATAAAGAGTAGCTCGGTTACGTAGTTGATCACATAGCGTAGACATATTTATCAGCGGTTCGTGTGAAATATATGAGTACGGTAACCGTTAGGATTAGATTCCTAGCGACTACTAGCCTAAGCACTAGCTTGTAATATTACTTCTAGATTACCCTAAAAGTGTTTCAACGCCCTATATAAAGC
>JASMMZ010000001.1:10445894-10559105 GCA_038502455.1 Anisogramma anomala
TAATAACTGTTTACAAGAAGCGTAAAACGTTGTGGCTGTTGAATCGTCATGATGGTGATGGTGTTTTTGACTGTATTGAATAATGAAGAAGGAAGTAACTAAGTTTAGGGACTGATTGCAGAGTTTTCAGTAAGGTATATACAACAACAACAAAGTACGTGAGGCACCTACCACCCCACCATTGTTCAACAATTTGCCGGGAGACAAAAGAAAGTATGATGTTCCTATTACGAAGTAAGTATTCCATTACGAAGCAACGAGAATTCCATTATGTCTCGTGAGATTAGCTTTCTACGAGTAGGGATATTTATTAGTAGGGATACTCATGAGCATTCATTCTAAATCATTTTCAAATTCCTTATTAATTTCTCACAATGTTCTAGGTTCTTTAGGCTTACTTATTCGTCGTTTTTGACTGTATATCCCTTCTATTTTACCGGGTATTATACTTATTAACCTGTACGACAGCGGCGATTGAACTTTTTATTTAATATCTTCTTAGCTTCTCTTTCATTTTTATTACCCTCGTATTTAATAGGCGCCGAAGACGGAGGAACTCGTTTGAAAGTTTTATTATTTCGAGTAAGCGTTAGGTCTACAATATTGAAGGTAGGATAAATCTTTGAATTTGGAGAGAAATTTAAAGTAAAAGCGAGTTTTCCGACTTTGTTTATAATAGTAAAAGGTCCTAAACGAGGAAGAGTAAGTTTTCTCTAATAATAAAGAGGTTTATATATTCAGCCAATTTTAAGTTAGATTAGATTACCGACTTTAAAGTTATTTAAAGGGTATTTTTGGTCGTATATTTTATTAGCTTTTATAGTTATAATATTTATCGTTAATGAAGTTCTTCGTTTTAAGTAAATTTGAATAAAGCGAATATCGGCTTATTAACAAGTTTTAAAAAGAATAAAATAGTTAATTTGTAAGCAAAACTTAAATTCGAATTAAAACTTATAAGGATTAACGTTAAATATTTGAAAAGGGGCATTGATAGAGTGTTATTAGAAGGAGGGAATGAAATTATTCTATAGTTAATTAGGACATATAGCTATATAGTATCGTAAAGCTAATTTTTTTTTCTTTAACTAATCGTTTTCCTCAAGATTGCAATTCATAATTTTCATTCACTTTATATCAAAGACATTGTTAAGCCCTTGTCGATATGTTAATTTTTTTTTAAGGTTTCGATCAGAAATAATGCGTCGCATATAAGACTAATGAAATAATGAAAATTATCCTGTTAAAATGGAAATTTATTTTATCATGGTATATATGATATAAGTTGGTAAACGAACTCTTTTTAGAAGATTTGTAAGTAACAGGTATAATAATATTGAATTATTTTCGTATAAGTAAACTTTATAGAATTTTAAACAGAAAGATAACTAGTAAGACAATAGTAAAATCAATGCAAATGTTAAATATAGGTTTTTCAAAAGCTGAAATTAATCAAAGTTTACCAATAGGCTTTTAATTATTATTTTATAATCATGCTAGTATGCCTTTATCGTTGTAACGTAGTCGATTCGAATCACTGTGGTCGAAGTAACTGGTGCTGCGTTGATATTCTTGATTGAGGTGTATAAGTTCTAAGTTTGGCAGACCGCTAGCCGGTCTGCATACTAATTTGTATGGCCAAACGCTTTAGCCTATACCCCACTTTGAAGTGGGTACCTATTGAACTTCACTTGCAATACAGTCCTAGAAACTGCAGCTAATTTTTGCAGTCAATACAATCAACTTTACTACAAGTAAAGTTGACTTGGATGTATTGTATTTGACTTTTATTCTAATACTGGCGGCTTTTTGTTTTGTGCCTGCATGCCAGCGTGGCTTGCCATCAATCGGTGGCAATCTTTGAGATCCCTCCTTAATCCACAAGCCAGACCCCTGTCAATCCCAATCAATCTGTACTGAAATCAACCTTAATTACGGTCCTGTATAGCCCCCCCCTTTTTTTTTTACCTTACCAAGGTCTCAGTTCCTTAATTTCCGTGCACAAATCTTTCGTTATAAACTTGTGTAAATTATGTACGTTATTAATTACGTACCTTTTGCTAGTAATTTAAACTATTACTATCGTTATTATTTCCCTAACGGTTTTTTTCAGTTTGCTAGGGTAAATCTATTCCTCCATGTTTCGTACCGGGCGGTTTACGTATCCCTCTATTCGTATAGTTAGCGTATTGATATCTATAAAAATTTCCAGGGTGTTATTAGGGGTAGCCTTAGTTATGGCATTAGTAGGGTTATCTTTACCGTTAATTTACCAGAACTTATCGATTTCCCGGGCTTTGTATACCCTTTTTAAAGTTATTACGTTTATTATTAGAAGTTTTTCATTAGTTGTGCCCAGATTTAATAGGAATTTATAAAGGTTTCGGAAGTCGGTATATACTATTACAGGTATCGGTGGCAGTCCTAGTTTTTTGGTAATAAATTTTAATTTGCCGTTAATTACTATACCGATATTCAAGCCTGATATTATACAGTTGACTTTCGAAGCTAGTATGCTTCGGGTTACGCGTTTGCATTTAATAGATATTTCTTTTACGAGGTTTTGGGTAATTGTAAATTGCGCTTTAGACTTATCCTTGTTAACAAGCATTATTAAAAAGTCGATTTGTGATATGAGGTTAGTATCATTGGTAAATAACCTATTCGCAAAGATTATTAGTTTCGCTTTTGCTAAATTTATAAAGACTATATTAATTTTTCTTTTAATATGGTCTATTTGCCATTAAATATGCCTATTTAACTTATTAAAGTTTTCGTTCTGTGGATTTCATACCTGTGTTACGATTGAAAGGTCGTAGGATGCTTTCGGTTGGCATAAAGTGGCGATGTAGGCTGTATGGGCCCTTTATTCTAAGTATCTTTGTAATCTTGCCTTGTCGGCCTTATCGATCATTATCAGGTTTATGGCTTGCCCCCTTTAATGTAGATTAATATAAGTTCCGTTTTTAGCCTTAATATTTTAAATATGGAGTAAAGATTTATTAAAGTTAAGTTTCGTGTTTTCGGGCAACGTTTCGATGGGTTTATACTTTTAATAGCCTAAATTTTCGATAGTAAGTTGTTTTGACGTTATTAACCTAGTATCGCCGAAGACAAGGGTATCGTTTGTTTGTATACCTATGATGTTAAAGGTTTTGCCTTTTGTGATTAATAGGCACGTGTTAAAATTTAAAGTTTTTATGCCAAGCCTGTTTTTAAAGTGCACCTGGTATATTAGGAACTAGTGGACGCCTGCTTCGGCTAGTCCGTATAAATATTTGATAGAACGTATTATTGTGATAGTCAGAAACTTGTACCTTAGGTTTTTTGATAATTTTAGCAATATAATCCGCTGAAGATCTGTGGCAGACTGCCTATACATTTGCGTAATGTCCTGGCTATTAAGTGTGAACTGACCTTTTATGTTATCAGTTAAGCTGGCAGTAATGGCGACGATTAAACGTTAACTGATCTTTTAAATTATAGGCGATGAAGTAAGGATTTAATCCTTACCTTTATTACCGTATCTTTAAGCGATTAGCCTTAACTTTTTATGCAGCCGGTCCGTGGTTTTGCCTTTAACCTCGTAAATCATCTTTTATTTGAAAATAATGAAGTTTTTGACTTTAAATTAGGTTAACGATATCAGTTGTATAACCTTTCGTAATAAAAGATTATTAATTTCTACTTGGTTACTTTCCTTAAAGGGTTTGTCCGGTGTATTAATAATACCTTCGATACGTAGTTTAAGGGCAAGTTTTCAGTTAAAATTTTCCTTTTATGATATCCATGTCGTTGTATACGCCTTTCCGGGCTTATAATCCCTGTCGTAGTCCTCTTTTTTAGTGTGTATCCTTTTCTTGAGTGGTTGTCCATGCCGTTGACGTTTTGTTGGCTTATTAATAATCGGCTTCGAAATGTTATATTAACTGATTCGCTTGAGTCGGAAGTTATCAACATCAGGATTTTCTTAAAACTTAAGGGGCCCAAAGAGTTCTCGGTACGGTTTAACCTGTGTAGTTCGGAAGGTTACAGAGCTTTCAATAGTTTTAAGCATTACGTTTGAGTTAGTGATACCTTATATCTTATACGGCCTATCCTATTTACCTGACTTACGCCACGAAAGGTATTTACTTTAAAGGGAAAGTGATAACACGTTTGTTATTGAAGGTATTGTTAACTTAACAACGTGCCAATTTATTCCTCAGCTTTTTTAGGGCTTTGCTTTATGTTTTGGCACATTTCTGGGTATTTGACGAAGGTAGCGACTTATTTGATATACGTGGATAGGTTTCAAATACCAGTAAAATTAGTATAAGTTCGTTAGGACTAATAATATCGTTAAAACCTTTTACCGTTATTTAAAGCCATGTTTTTTAGTTTGTTTAGCTTTCGATTTCTAGTGTAAGGATATCGTAGGCTTTTAGTAAAAGGGCGTATATTCTTTCGATCTTACCAATACCTTAGTGAATTTTAACGGGGACCTGTTTGTATTCAATCCCTATTAATTTTATTTTAGCTTGAAATTTTGTCGTAATAAAGTTGGTAACAGTATCATAAACTAGTACTTTTAGTAGCCTAAGGTAAGTGTTAATTTATAAAGTACTTAGTGTTTCCAATGTTTCTTTTACCGTAATATTTTTAAGGAATTCAGCGCCATAAAAATCCGTAGCTGGGCTTATAACGTGTAATATTAGCTTGTCGTCCAGGTAAAACACGTTTACGAAAATTTCCGAGTTGAAATCTTGGTCTTTTTTCAACGTAAATTTAAACCTTAAGCAGGCTTAGGAGTGTGTTTGACAGTAGTGGTAAAGCCGTTCAATTTCTTTCATCATTGGAAAGTCTATATTTTCGTAGCCAATTTCCACTAAAACCTTGTAAAGCCTATTAGTTACCAGGTGATTAAACCTACGATATAGTTAACGAAGTTTCGTTTTGGTTAGGTTTAACACTACTGCCTTTAGACCTTAAAGGTAAAATTATAGATAACCCTACTTAAGGCTAAGTGAAAATCTTTTGTTAGCCTTAATTTATATTAGTTCGTTAGTCTGAATATTAACGTTATCATCGAGGATCTTTATGTCTTTCAGGCAAAGGAGAAAGGGGGTAAAGGATTTTAAAATGTAGAAAATAATAAGGCCAATAATAGTTTTAACCATCGTCGATCCTAGTAAAGTTAGTTTTTTTTCTAAAGTTAAAGCTAAGCTTAGTTTCACTTATATCCCTGTAGTTAAGTTTCGTAATAGTATTAGTATACCTCCATAATGCGACGTATTACGAATAGCCTTCTGTTAAGTACCGTGCCGCCCTTATATCCGGCATAATCCCCTAAAAGACTTGCTTCGCATAACGATTTTGAATAGTAAAAAGGTGTATAGAGTTAGGGTTTTTATCGTCGTAGCGACAGTAAGGATCTTTACCTGTAAGGCGATATAAAAAGATGTGGTCGGCGAGTTATTACGTTGTTTCCGAGCTAGTGCCGGTGCTAGTATTTTCGTGTTAGCTGATTACCTTTGGCGTATCTTCCTCTTTGTTGCCTTCGATTACTTTAAATTATATGACTAATTCGATGTATTCCTGGTTAAAAGTAAAGGGGAACTGCGTGTAATATATTACTTATCCTACCTTACATTCGGCGGCAATGTAACGTGTTAATTAGTAGCCTTGTTTACCGCAAATCCAATATCTCGTAACGTTTGAGGTGAACTTATTTGACCGTCTTGATGACTTTAAGGAAGAGGAATACACTTTTCTGTAAGTAGAGGTCCGGGCTTTTCGTTAACCGTATTAATCGGGCCTTCCGTACCTTAGATTAATGTAGTATATGTAGGGTGAGTCTTTTTTCTCGTTACTGAATTCTGGAGATTAAGGGTATATACTAGACAAGCTAAATATTCTAGTAGTTACGGTCGCTAACGAGGAACTCAGTTGGCTAAAAAATCCTTCGCAAGTGGTATCGGAGTATTAAAGGGCGTATTTAAACCTTTTATAGCTCGTCACGGCTTGCCAGATTTGTTGGCATAGGGTGCTTTCGCTAGCTCCTACGTTCCCTATTAATTATTGGCAAGCATTAGCCTATTAAGTATCTAATTGAAAAGATACATTTTACTTTCCGACTATTTTTTGTAATTTAGTATATAAGATCACTTGATTATGTTTTAATTGGTGTGGTATTGGTTAAGATTAACATCGTATTCGAAATAGTCCTTCAGGTCATTATAGATTTCGCGAAAGGAGGAATAATTCTTTAGGTACTGAAGGTAGTAATCCTCGGCTTAGCTGGTAGAGATACTGGGAAACAACGAGTGAAAACCTGGTAATTTAACCTTTATTTGACGGTAAATGTTGAAAAATAGGCGTAACTTAACATCGAGGAGGTTATACAGCTTACCGTTATACTTTTCCTTTTCTCCCTAGATTTTAACGAATATGGTAATTATTATACAGTTCGTATTCACTATAGGAATACGTCGAGTAGAAAAGGTGATGTATTGGTTATAGGGATCCTTTATATCTTTTAACTAGGGGAAAGACTAAGGTGATCAGTATTAATGGGAAAGATAATTACCTTTGGCTAACTAAGGAGAGGAAAAGTCAATGGCCGTACCTATAGTAGGTTTTCGCATGATTTTAGTTCGCTTTTGGTTGTGTTGTTGAAATTAAATGTGTTAAAAAGCTAAGGGGAAAGGGACTCGAGGGTTTTCATCGCGGAGAACTTATTAATAATTATTTTGGTATTAAGGGGTCTATTAAAGTTCCTATTTAATAAACTAGTGAATTTAAGAACTTATAAGGTATAGGTTAATTAATTTTGTACGTTCGGGGATACTGACACGTTGAGAATCCCGTATAATGGCGGTTTAAAAACTTATTTAGGCTGAGGAAAGTCCTTTCGAACTTGTATATGATTGTTAAGGGTTACTGTCGCCAACAATCCCTTTGTTTATAACTTTTTTAGTCTATTATAGATTTTTATTTATAATATATTCGTAAAATTCGTCGGCGAGTTTACCGTTCTTATCGATCTTTAAGGATCGTGAAATCGCTCGTTTACGTAAATCAACTCTTAGTTTTAATTTTACTAACTTTTCGGTTTTCTTTTATATAATGAGGATTTAGTTTCTAAAAAACTCGATTTAATTGAAAAAGGCTTTAACATTTGTGTTTTAATCGTTGTGGTCGATGTCAAGGATAAAGTCTCCGAAGTAATTGGTAAGGTACTCGGGAGTAAAGTCTTCATTAACTTCTTGGATCCAGAGTTCGTTATCAAAGTGTTTGATAAAAGTGGTTTAAAGAGACTTAATTACTTCCTTCTTGGAAAAGTCGTTGATGATGTCAAATTTAGCGTGCTTTAAAGTTATTATGACAAAGGTTAAAAGGTATAGGGGGTAAAAGAGTAGTGTAAAATGGTAGGTCGTAGGTTTTCCGTCAAAGTTAATATAAATTAAAAGTTACTGGATTTAGTTGTTTTTGCAATTTATAGTGGTAACACTTGTATTAGCAGGCGTAATAATACTGACTTAGCCGTTTGACGACTTGCCAGCTTGGTAATCTTTAAGACTTTTAGGCGGTTAATTTCAACGCTTTTCCTTTAAGACTAATCTAGTAAAGGTTTCTTAGTGTTTTTGATGATAGCAATACCGTTGCTACTTTTAAGTACCTGTAAATAGTGAACGAACTTGAAATTACTCCTTTTAGCTACCTGTAAATAACAGACATAGCTTCAGAGCCCTTCTCAAGAATCTTCCCTTTATCCTGCGCAATTATAAAGCGTAATCAGAAAGCAGTTTCTTCTTTTACTAAGCCAATCTGTGCTTAACCTAATAAGCACTGATTAGTATTGTTAGGCTTTTATTGTTGCAACATAGTCGATTCGAATCACTGTAGTCGAAATAACTGGTGCTTCGTTGATATTGTTGATTGAGGTGTGTAAATTCTAAGTTTGGCAGACGGCGAGCCAATCTGCACACTAATTTGTATGGTCAAACGCTTTAGCCTGTGCCTTACTTTGAAGTGGGCACCTACTGCACTATACTTGAAATGTAGTCCTACAACTTTTAGCCAATTTTTGCAGTCAGTACAATCAACTTTATTACAAGTAAAGTTGACTTGGCTGTACTGCATTTGACTGATATTCCAACAAATCAATTATATTAGGAGTAGTTTCGATAGTAAGCTTTTACGAATTTACGTTTAAAGCTAAAATAAAGGCCGTTTAATATTTCTATTATACATTAGGGACCAAAATGATGTCGTTTATCGTAAGTATTCGTGAAAAATTCTTAAACTGTTGGAATAGTACTATATGCAGTGCAGTAGGTCAACTTTAATTACAGTAAATTTGAATGTACTGCAAGTTGAGTGGATTGTTTGTGGACTTACCGAATTAGGTGTAAGCCGAGTGCAGTACGCTACAATTCACACTAGGGCACAGGCTAAGCAATTAGCTATACAAATTACAGTGCAGACCTGCTAGCGGTCTGCCAAACCTAGAACAATACATCCACTAATTGACCAATATAATACTACTGTTACTTCGATCACGATTAGAATCGATAACTTTATAATGATCTAAGGCTCTACCAAAAATAATTAGTATTTATTGGATTAAGCACAGATTGGCTAAGTAGAAGGAGAAGCTACTTTCCAGTTACGCTTTATGTTAATAACGGCGGTTAGGGTAGATGAAAGATTCTTGCGAAAGGCCTCTATTAGTACTACGCTAGTCCACAACGGCAGGAAAATAGAGAAGACTTTTAGGTTGCATTAGTTCACAGCGGTAATCTGGAAGTAAGCAACGGTATTGCTACTTGAAAAACACTCAGAAATATTTATTAATCCTTTTTAAAGATGTTGAGATTGACTTTAAGATTTCTCAAAGTTTGGCAAGTTAGCAAACGGATAAGTTAGTACTACTGAGGGTACTATTACTGCAAGAAAAAGGACCAAGTCTTTACGCTAAATAACCTATAATAACCAACAACCTTTGACCTTACCCTTTACATTAGACCTTTGCCCCTGATTTTTTTTTCCACTTCCCCCACGCCAATCCGATTATTAAGTTGGCTGCTCTGAGTAAAAACACTGAAAATCGCCAAGTTTCACCGAAAAAGCTACGTTATCTGACTCTATATTAAATCGCCAAGTTTTCATGCAACTTCATGCCAAATCATCAAGTCTCTCGCCCTATACGTCCACTAAGTTCTACATATGCCAAAACATTAAGATATATACCGTTAGCAATCACTTTAAAGCTATTTCTAACCCCGTAAGGAAAAAATTAATTAGGGCGCTCGGAACTACTTTTATCAAGTACTATAACTATAATATTTGAGGGGAAGACGTTAACGAAAACTTAACCGAAAAGCACCTGTTTAACTTCATCGGAAACTTTATCGTCAAGTAAGACGGCAGCGAAGAACTTAACCGCAGCAGCCGTACCTTTAGTAAGTATCGTGAGTTTTTCGACGACTAAACTATTAATATATGGAAAAAGATTTATAAAACTGTTAAGTCCAAGCTGAAAGAAGAACTTAAACGAAAAGGGATTTATGTACCAGAGAAAAGCTTTAATAAGCTGACAATAACTTTATTAAACCTAGCCTAGTTTAAAAAATGTCCTTAAGATCTACAGCTAAAGGGAAATTGTATTGAAGAACTTTAACGCCCCTATACGTAATTTAGGGAACCTTCCCTTTACCCTTAGCTAAGTTAAGCCTTTTGAGGTACTGGTAATAAGGAACCTATTAACTTATTCGATAGCCTAGCACTTCCATATAATAATGCGGAGTATACCTTCAGTAGTGGTAGAGCATGTAAACCACGGGCCGCTAACACGACTAAAGTTATTAACGTCGGCACTTTACAACAGTTAGTTAAACAAGATAGTTAGGTTTTCCAAAACCTTTAAGTATTTATCGCCCCCTAGCAATTTAATAGATATTCCTTTCAAAAACCTTCTACCTTTAGGTTTATCTATACGTGAGAGCCCGTTATAGGTCCTATTAAAGGAATTTACCCCTCGGGTTAGGCGACTGGCTATTACCCTTAACACTGTACCTCGGAAGATTTAAGGCTTAAATTGCCAGAAAATACCAATTAAGACTATGATTACTATCGCGACCTATCTCTAAGACCTATTAAAATGGTCAATATTAATTATAAGCTGTTTACGGACTTCGCTGATATTTGGAACAATGTAGAAAAGTATAATGGGAAGCTTTATAACTTTTTCGATATTAAGATAATGCCTTTTTTTAAACATTTGCAAGTGAATCAAGGTTTCCCTTTTAAGTTTTTACTTGTTGTTACCCAAAATCCTTACAGGGCACGCCAGGGACTATTAACTAACCTTTTTTATCCGAGCTACTACGTTTCGTAAGATTTATAACGGTATAAAGGGCTACTTCGAATACGACGTCCACCTTACGCAATATTTTATAAATTAGGCTACTGCGAGTTGGATAACAATAATAGCTAAGAAGAAAATGGAGGAAATACCGATAGATATACTTAACCAGATGATCAACAAGTTGATATTGTGCCAGAAAGTAATAGGGAAAATTTACGTTAGCGAAGTCATATTTCGCGAGTAGATACGGGTAGCAGTCACGGGCGTTAAAGAGTTTTAATACGCCTTATAACGCCCAGATACCACCTACGAAGGCTTTTTAAACTAGTTACATTCCTCGTTTACAATTGTAATGACGCGTATACCAAACTTAATTGGTATATATCACTAAGCCGGCAACTTTCCTGACGTGGATAAAAAAGACCTTACGGTGGTTAATTACGTCGACCTTAAATACGGCTAAAGACGTCTATAACGCTTAAAATCTGGCCTACCGACTATAAACTCGAGGTATCAACAGTAGTCACGTTGGCGCTAACAAAGCCAGGATTCAGGCGGACTTGTTAACCGAAAGTACTATCGTCATGATAGTAGCAAGAGATATTGGATCTGTGATAAGTCTGACTATTAGTTAACTCGGCACTTTTCCGTCAAGCGAAACAACAGAAAGGTAATGTATTACATCCAGTACCCTATTACCTCTGAATAGGACTACTTAAATCAAATATTAGATTTTGAGGGCAAAGAGTTAATTAATAGTAATAATACCCTTAAATAGATTAATCGGTATAAAGATATTGTTTCTGGTGCGGCTTAGGAATTAGCCAACTACGTTTTATTGTACCGTTTAGGTGGTGAAGACTCTGACCTTTGCCCTAACCAAAACCTTAACCCCTTACACACCTTCAACCTTCGCGATTATTACGCGAACCATATATTTTAAGGTATTATTCCCGAAATATAGGTAATAAGGTAATTAATAGGAAGTTATTCGTAATACGTAATACTACGGAGGGAAAGCATTACAGCTACTAAGATTAATCGTTACGATGTTATTAAGGCTAAAGTTAGCTTTATACTAGGCGAATAACTATCTTTACCAAAAATCATGGTAATTTAAAATATTGTAAAAGAAATTACGTTCCATATATTTAAGTCCCTTACCCCCTTTTAACTTTGTTTAAAGGATATGAAGACTCTCGGCGTTAACATCAACGTTATCGTAAATGAACTGGTTAAAAACGGCTAAAGTTTTCCCTTCGCCTTTAAGTGGGAGTATTTATAGTTTTATTTTTAAGGTCTGAAATTAGTGGTATTAAGCCTAACAAAGCCGTAAATACGCTAATTATACTGGAGCTTTAACTATTTAGCCGTTAACAGGCTACATAAAGTATTAAAGTCACCAAAATAGAAAAATATAAAATATTTTACCTTAAAAGTTATTAAAAGACTTTATTACTACTGTTAAACATATGTCTAATCTCCCTAGATATTTAAGTTTATATTAGAAAACGACAAGGGTTTTAATTACAAAATCTTTGTTAACTTGTTTACTTGGATAATAAGCCTGTTTTCAACGTCGTTAACTTCGTAACCTCTTTTTACAAAGCCAAATTTCTAAAATCCCTTTCGGAAAAAGATACGTAGAAAACGCTAAGGATATTATGGATTAATATGTACCTGGATCCACATTTTATCGTCGTTTACTATATCGGTATTAACTTTACGTAGGCGAAATTTCAAGAAGATACCAAGATAATAGGTATCTAGTATAAACAGGTACCTGTAAAATCTCACGAAAATATTAGGAAGATTAAAAGGGTATATATCCTACTTTACCGAGCGTATAATATCCATACGTTAAAAATTGAAAATTTTACGAATCCGGAGGCACGCCTATAAATGGCGGTAAAAAACCTAAACAATACTATAGGCTCTAACAGCTTAGTGTTAACGCTGTTGGTATTTAGAGCGTATCTACGCCTGACGAGTGAATCCCCGCCATCGGTAAGTATTTAAAAACGTGTTACGATCTACTGCAAAGCTTTAAGGGAACTATAAAAATAATCGGCACGTTACCAAGTTAATAATGCTTTTAATACCAAAAATAGCACTTTAACAATCGATGTACTTGCTTTGCCGTTATAAAGTAAAGTCCTCAATGAAGGGATCCGGGAAAATGAGAAGGCCCATACAAGATATTAAGTATCGCGAACTTTTAAGTGGTTATTAAAACTGTTAACGGTTTTATATCTCTCCGAACCACTTAGGTTAAGCTTTATATCAGAGCTAATAACGATGAAAACCCTTCAGATAAACTATCGTACTAATATAAACTTCTTCCACCGGTTATCGATAAGCCAATAAAATACTATCGGCGTTGATAACTCCCGAAGAAAAGAAATATTAAAGAGAAGAAATACATACCGGATCGTATTTATAATACTGGTTAAGTAAGTAGCAAAGAGAAAGATAACTAAAACTTAGAACTAAAGCTTCGAGTTTAAGGGATTATTAAAACCTCCGGCAAACCTTTTAAGGAAAGCGAAAACGTCGAAATTAACGGCTTATTAACTTAAAAGATCGTATAATTCGTGCCGAAAACCGATTTAAATCTTTGAAAACTAAATGTAACGATCTTTAAGTTGAGGATTATCCACGAGGTTAAAGGTAAGACCATGGAGCAACCGTATAAAAAGTAACGGATAATCGCTTAAGGATATAGCGATAAAGGTAAAGACTGGATTTTTATGCAGTCGCTAACGATTTAAAAG
Organism: Anisogramma anomala; assembly: GCA_038502455.1. Classification (NCBI taxonomy): domain Eukaryota; kingdom Fungi; phylum Ascomycota; class Sordariomycetes; order Diaporthales; family Gnomoniaceae; genus Anisogramma; species Anisogramma anomala. The sequence continues at coordinate 10,459,020 of JASMMZ010000001.1, forward strand.
ATTAGTTAGCATTTAGTAGTCGTTTTCGTAGCAAGTTTGCTAGCTAAAATTAAAGGTAAGTTTATGTAAAATAGCCATAATATAACGTAAGCCAACTCATAGTTAGTAACGGATTTACAAAGTATCGTGCTGTTAAAACTACTACAAAACCTACGCGTTATCTACCCTTTAAAAACAGTAATGCGGTATATTAAACCACTATACGAATTAGTTAAAAAAAGGCGTCCATTAGTTTCTAATATACTAATCGTATTTTAAATTACGGTTAGCGATAAAGTCTTTAACTTACAACCCATATTTATTGATAACGTAGGAGAGGGACTTCGGCGTGGTAGGTATACAAACCAATAATACCCTTTTCGTTGAAATGGTTAGCTTTGTAATATTAGAATGATAGGCGATTAAAAACTCTAATTTCTAGAATTACAAGCTAATGACGATGTTAATAGAGAGCAGCCAACTTAACTTTAATAAATCGTCAATCCGTATGCTTAGTATTAATGCCGGCCTTAGATTTTGCCAAAAGTGTTAAAGCACGGTTTTGGCTATAATCGACAAGACTAATATAGCTAAGGCTTAATGGTACTTGAAATAGCGTGCTCGGAGCAACTATATTACCACCTTATTCCAACCAAAAGCCTTTTACAACCTTTACATCGTGGCACAAATATAAGACCCGGTAAATAAAGACTTTACATGGCTAAATAAAAGGCTCGAGTGGGAAATACGACATTTTGACCGAGGGATTAATATGGTCCTAATCGATCCATCGAAGGCTAAGTTGATAATATTTATAAATGAGTCATTTATAAATAATACTGACTTTTATTTACAAATTGGCTTTTTAATAACTTTCGGTAACGAAAACAAATGGGAAGACTAGTTTAATATTATAAGTAATCTAATTTATTAACTCTCCATTAAGTGCAAAAGAATTACATAAAGCGTATTAGCTTCAAAAGTCTATGGTATAATAACGGACTTTAACGTAGGCGTGACATTATGGTAAATTTTTAACCTTATTACCAGGCAGTTAAAGATTCCTATTATCGCGGTAGTAATCTGTACCGACTCGAAAAGCCTATTCAAATACCTTTAAAAACTCGGCACCACTAGCGAAAAACGCTTGATAATCGACGTAATAACACTTCTTAAAGCCTAAGAAGGGAGGGAGATCAAGAAATTCCGATGGATTAACGGAAAAGACAATCCCGTAAATACTATGATGAAAGCAGTGCCAAATAAGGCCTTGAAAAGGTTTGTGGACAACAATAAGCTAACTATACTTATCAAAGGTTACGTTAATAGGCTGCTCAGGAAGCCCAGATTATGTAACGGCGGTCAGGGATATGCCGATAAACTCAAAGACTGCCAGGAAAGTAGAGGAATTAATAATAGCGATGTTGGTAGGCCTTTATCGTTGCAATGTAGTCGATTCGAATCACTGTGGTTGAAGTAACTAGTGTTGCATTGATATCGTTGATTGATCTGTGTAAGTTTGAAGTTTGGCAGACCGCTAGCTGGTTTTCACACTAATTTGTATAGCCAAACTCTTTGGCCTGTGCCTCACTTTGAAGTGGGCACCTACTGCACTACACTTGTAGTGCAGTGTATTCTAATCCCACAAACTAAAATCAATTTGCAGTACATACAATCAACCTTACTTCAAGTAAAGTTAACTTGACTGTACTGTACTTGATTGCTATTTTAACACTGGCGGCTTTTATTTTTGTGCCTGCACGCCAACATGGCTTGTCATCAATTGGTGTCAACCTTTGAAATCCCTCCTTAATCCGTAAGCTAATAACAAGCCAGACCCCTATCAATTTCGAATGATCTATGCTAAAATTAACCTCAATTACGGCCCCTTATAGCCCTTTTTCTCTATTCCTCCGAGACCTTCATTCCTCAAATCCCGTGCACAAATCTTTCGTCACAGACCTATACAAATCAGGTACGTCACTACTTTCGTACCTGCGCAAATCAGGTACACTATCACTTACGTACCCTTTGCCAGTAATTTAAATTACTGCTATCGCCAACATTTCCCTAGCTGTTTTCCAATTTTCTAGGGCAACCCTATTTCTCCATATTGTGTGCCAGGCAGTCCACGTAATCCTTAATTCATATAGTTAGCGTATTGTTATCTACCAACCTTTCTAAGGCGCTGTTCGGGGTAGCCTTGGTTATAATATTAATAAGGTTATTTTTGACGTTCATTCATTGGAACTTATCTGTTTTCCGGGTTTCGTATGTTTTTTTAACGTTATTACGTTTATTATTAGACGTTTTTTATTAGTCATGCCTAGCTTTAATAGGCATTCTTAAAGGCTTCGAGAGTCGTTATACATCACTATAAGTATCGGAAGTAGTCCTAACTATTTGATAATAATCCTTAATGTACCGTCGGTTACCATACCGATATCAAAACCTGGTATTATGCTATAAACATCTAAAGCTAACATACTCTGAGTTACACGCTTATACTTGACAGATATCTAATATGTAAGGTTTCTAGTAATTTTAAATTGCCCTTCCGACCTATCCTCGTTAAGGAGCATTATTCGGAAGCCCATTTACGATGTAAGGTTGGTATTATTAACGAATAATCCGTTCAGGAAGATTATTAACTTCGCTTTCATTAAATTTACAAAATTTATGTTAATTCCTTTTTTCATATAATCCATTCATTACTCAATCCATTCATTAAACTTATTAAAATCTTCGTTTTACGGGTTTTATACCTATATTGTCATGGAAAGGTCGTACAATACCCTCGGTTAGCATAGCGTGGCGATATAGACCGCACAGGTCTTTTACTCTAGGTATCTTTATAATTTTACCTTATCGGCCTTGTCGATAATCGTCAAGTTCGTAGTTTTCCTTTTTTCACGTAGACTGATATAAATATCGCTTTTAGCTTTAATACTACAAAAATGGAGTAACGATTCATTAAAGTTAAATTGTATACCTTTAGTTAACGTCTTAATCGGTTTACACTTTTAGAGGCCTAAATTTTAGATAACACGCTTTTCCACCGCTATAAACCCAATATCGCCAAAGAAAAGGGTATCTTCAATTTACATGCCTACGATGCTAAAGTCTTTGCCTTTTATAATCAACAGAAATAGGTTAAACGTTAAAGTCTTTATACCGAACTTATTTTTAAAGTACGTTTGATATGTTAAAAACTAGTAGACATCTATTTTAGCTAATCCGTATTAAGGTTTGATATAACGTATTATCGTACCCGCCGAAAACTTGTCCCTGAATTCTTTTGGCAATTCCAACAATACAATCTATTAAGGATCAGTGACAAATTACGTATATGTTTATGTAATGTCCCGACCGTTAAGTGTAAATTGACCTTTTACGCTAACAGTCAAACAAGTAATAATGGTGACGATGAAACGCTAGTTGATTTTTTAAATTATAAACTATTAAATCAAGAATTAATACTTACCTTTATTACCGTATCCTTAAGCGACTAGCCGTAACTTTTCGTATAACCGGTTCATAGTTTTACCTTAAACTCGTAAATAATCCTCGACTTAGAGATAATAACGTTTTAGCTTTTAAATTAAGTTAACGGCATAAACTGTATAACTCGCCATAATGAAAAGCCGTCAATTTCCACTTAATCACTCCCCTTAAAGGGATTATCTAATTTGTTAATGATGTTTTCGACGCGTAACTTAAAAGCGAGTTCTCCGTCAAAATTTTCTTTCTAAAATACTTACGCCGTTGAATATACCCTACTAGGCTTGTAGTCCTTATCGTCTTTCTTTTTAATGTGTATCCTTCTTTTGAGTAGTTGTTTACGCCGCCGACGTTCTATTGGCTTGTTAACAGTCGGCTCTAAAAGGTTATATTAGCTAATTCACTCGACTCGAAGGTTATCAACGTTAAGATTTTTATTAAACTTAAAAGTTTCAAGGGGTCTTTGGTATAATTCAACCTATATAGCTCGTAAAGTTACAGAGCTGTTAATAGTTTTAACTATTACGTTTAAGTTGGTAATACTTAAAATATTATACGACCTATCCTATTTGCCTAAGTCGAGTTACGTAAGGACTTTACTTCGAATGGAAAGTAAAAGTAGGTTTATTGTTAAAGATCTATTCCTGGTATTAAGGGTATTATTAACCTGACGGCGTACCGATTACTTCCTTAGTTTCTTTAAGGCTTTTTTGTATTCCATAGTAAGTTTTTAGGTATTTGACGAAGGTTCCGACTTAGTTATTATACGTAGGTAAGGCTCAAATATCAGTAAAGTTGGTATAAGTTCGTTAAGGTTGACAATATCGTTAAAAACTTTTACCGCTATTTAAAGCCGTGTCTCTTAGCTTATAAAGCATTCGATATTCAATATAATGATATTGTAAGCCCTTAGTAAAAGGGTATATATCTTTTCGACCTTGCTAATACCTTAGTGAACTTTAACGTGAACCTGTTTATATTAAATTCCTATTAACTTTATATTAGCTTAGACTTCTATCGTATTAAAGTTGGTATCAGTATCGTAAACCAGTACGTTTAGTGGGCTAAAGTACGTATTAATCTACAAAATACGTAGTGTTTTTTATGTTTTTTTCGCCGTTATAATCTTAAGGAACATGGCGTTGTAAAAAGCCGTAACGAAATCCACAAAGTATAGTATTAGCGTACCATTCAGGTAAAATACGTTTACGAAAACCTTTGAGTAAAAGTTTTAATATTTATTTAACGTAAATTTAAACCGTAAGGGGGCTTAGAAGTATATTCGGAAATGGTGGAAAATGCGTTTAACTACCTTTAATATTAATAAATTCTCATTTTTGTATTCAGTTACTTTTAAAACCTTATAAAGCTTGTTAGTTGCTGGATAGTTAAACTTACGATGTAATTAACGAAGTTTCGCCTTCGTCAGATTTAATACTATTACTTTTGACCCTTAAAGATAAAATTAGAGGTACCACTACTTAAGGTTAAGTGTTAACTTTTTACCAGATTTGAATTATATCAGTTCGTCAATTTAAACGTGAACGTTAATGCCGAGGTTTTTTATATCTTTCAGGTAAAAGAAAAAGCGGGTAGGTGATTTTAAAATATGGAAAACAATAAGGCCAACAATAGTCTTTATCGTCTTTAATACCAGTAAAGATAACTTTTTTCCAAGGTTAAAGCCAACCTTAGCCTTACTAATATTCGCGTGTTTAAGTTCCGTAGTAATATTAGTATCTTTTCGTAATGCAATGCATTGAAAATAGCCTTTTATTCAATACCGTGTTGCCTTTGTATCCGGCATAATCCCCTAAAAGACTTATTTCACGTAACGGTTTCGAATGGTAAAGAGGTGTATATGGCTAGGGTTTTTATCGTCGTAGCGATGGTAGGGGTCTTTACTTATAAGGCGGTACAATAAGGCGTGGTCAGCTAGTTTTACGTTGTTTTCGGGTTGATACCGGTGCTAGTATCTTCATGCTAGCCGATAGCTTTTAGTTTGTTTTCCTCCTCTTTGTCTTTACTTCCTTTAAATTATATAACTTTTTCGATATAATCCTATTTAAAAGTAAAGAGGAACTTAGTGTAATATATTACCTGGTTTTATTTACGTTTGGCGGTAATATAGCGTGTTAACTAGTAACCATATTTGCTGTGAATTAAACATTTTTCAACGTCTGATGTCAACTTACTTAACCTGTTTAAAGACCTTGAAAAAAAGGAATACCTTTCTTCGTAGGTAGAGGTTCGGACCTTTCGTTAACCGTATTAACCGGGCCTTTCGTACCGTCGATTCATATAGTACAAATTAGAAGGATTTTCTTTTTCGTTATTGAATTCCGGAGCTCAAGGGTACATACCAATAGAGCCGAAGACTCGAGAAGTTACGGTCGCCAACGAGAAACTTAATTAGCTAAAAAACCCTTTGTAAGTGGTATCAAGGCATTGAAAGACGTATTCGAACTTTTTATTACCCGTAACTATCTGCTGGACCTACTAACGTAGGGTACATTCGCCAAATTTTACATTTCCTATTACTTGTTGGCAAAACATTAGTTTGTCAAGTATATAATTAAAGAAATCCATTTTAATTTTATACTTTTTCTTGTTATTTGGTATATAAAACCACGTAATTGTATTTTAGTCGGTATAGTCCTGGGTAAAATTGACATCGTATTCGAAGTAAACTTTTAAGTAATTATAGATTTCAAGAAAGGAGGAACAATTCTTTAAGTACCGAAAGTAGTAACCCTCGGCCTAGATGGTATAGATATTGGAAAATAACTAGTAAAAACCTGGCAACTTAACCCTTATTTGGCGGCAGATATTAAAGAATAGGCGTAACGTGACGTCGAGGAGGTTATACGGCTTACCGTTATAATTTTCTTTTTCTTCGTAGATCTTAATGAACATGGTGATTACCGTATAGTTTGTATCCTCCATAGGGACGCGTCGAGGGGGAAGGGTAATGTATTAGTTGTTAGAACCTTTTAGATATTTTGGTTGGAAAAAGGATTAAAGTTATTATTAGTATTGAAAGGCAGGATAATTACCTTTAGCTGAGTTTAAAGTAAAAAAGCCAATAGTCCCAACTATAATAAGCTTGTTTATAAAGCCGATCCTTATTTAATTTGACTGTTAAAACTAGACGTATTAAGGAATTTAGGGGAAATAAGCCTAATGGTTTTCGTCGCAGGAGACCTAACGATAATCCTCTTAATATTGAAGGGTTCGTTGAGGTTCCTATTTGTTTAATTAGTGAATTTAAGGTCTTACAAGGTGTAAGTTAACTGATTCTTTATGTTTACGCATAGGTCGTTACGAATATATGTGTAAACGTTAAGGGTTATTGTTGTTGGAAATCTCTTTTCCATTATCTTTTTAGATCTATTATGGGTTTTCATTTGTAACGTACTTGTAAAGTATATCGACGAGGTTATTATCTTTACCGACCTTTAAAGGTAGTGAAATCTTTTGTTTATATAATTCGGCCCTTAATTTTAACTTCATTAACTTTTCGGTTTTTTTCTATATAGTAAAATTACAGTTTCTAAAAAACTCGATATAGTCGAAAATGGCTTTATCGTTCGTGTTTTGATCGTCATAGTCGATATCGATAATAAAGTGGCCGACGTAAGTGGTAAGGTGCTCAGGGGTAAAGTCTTCAATAGCATCGGTTTGCCAAAGTTTTTTATCGTAGTGTTTTTCGAATATGCCGCCGAAAGCCCTAATTGACTTTTTCCTAATAAAGTTGGTGATGGCTTTAAATTAATCTGTGGCGAAAGCTATTTTAACGTTTTGACTGGTGTAAGTCTTAGTGGGGGATTTGATAATCTGTAGACGTGAGGACTTGGTGGTTCGGGGCGTATGGATTTGGCAATTTAACGTGGAGTCGCACAACGTAGCTTTTTTTGGCGCGACTAAGTACTTTCGCTTAAACCAACAAACTTAACGATTAAAATGGTGTAGAGAGTAAAAAAAGTAAAGTAAGGCAAAAGTTTGGTGTAAGAGGTAAATTTGGAGGTTGTTATTAGTATTAAAGGTAAGGTCGTTGTTTTAGCGTAAGGACCTAGTCGTTTTTCTTACGGTCATAGTACTCGCAGTAATACTAACTTAGACGTTTGTCAAATTGCCGGACTTTAGGACTTTTGACAATTAATTTTAACGTCTTCAAAAAGGATTAATAAAGATTGCTTAGTGTTTGCGAATAGTGATACCATTGCTACCTCCAAGTTACTGTAACAACCGACGCAGCCTAGAAGTCTTTTCTACTAACTGCCGTGAAAACCGACATAACAGTAGAGGCCCTTCGCAAAAATCTTCCCTCTACCTTGTATAATTGCAAAGCGTAACCGGAAATTAGCTTCTTCTTCTACTTAGCTAATCTGTGCTTAACCTAATAAGTATAGATCAGTATTGGAAGGCATTTATCTTTGCAACGTAGTCGATTCGAATCACTATAGTCGAAGTAACTGGTGTTGCGTTAATATTATTGATCGATCTGTGTAAGTTCTAAGTTTGGCAGACCGCTAGCCGGTTTGCACACTAATTTATATGACCAAACGTTTTGGTCTATGCCCCACTTTGAAGTGGGCACCTACTATACTGCACTTGCAGTGCAGTGTATTCCAATCCCACAAACTAAAGTCAATTTGCAGTACGTACAATCAACTTTACTGCAAGTAAAATTGACTTAACTGTACTGCACTTGACTGCTATTCCAACAGGCGATTTATTTAATTGGTATGGCTAAAGTAGAGGCCTATAAAAGCTTGTGGCGGAAGAAATTTTTGAAGGAGTTAATAAACTCGGACCTTGGAGCAACAGAGAAATTAAGGTCAAATAGGGTCAATTTTCATACGATTGAGTGCAATTTAGTATAGAAGTCAATTGGAATCAACAAGGGGTTGGCAAGTTAACAAAGCTGTTATTCAACGCTAACCAGAAAAAATTGGTTAACTACACTAACGTGCACGCACAAACTAAAAATACGCTAGTATTGGAATAGTACTAAATACAGTGAAATAGATCAACTTTATTTACAGTAAATTTTACTATACTACAAGTTAAGTATATTGTTTATGGACTTACTGTATTAGGTGTTAGTCGAGTGCAGTACGCTACACTTCAGACTAGGGCATAGGCCAAACAATTGGCCATAAAAATTAAAGTGTAGACCAGCTAGCGGTCTATCAAACCTAGAACAATACATCCACCACTTGACCAATGCAATACTACTATTACTTCGACCACGATTCGAATTGATAACGTTGCAACAATCTAAGGTCCTACCAATAAAAACGAAAAATAAAGGCAAAACTAAGCGTTCGTAACTTATTAAATCTTGGTTGTAAAGTAAGCGATCCAAAAATCTGAAAAGATAGTTGAATTTTCATACCGAGATAAAATTTTCGTTCCAATTATTTCGTCTTAATTTATACAAAATGCCCTTTTATACGGAATGAGTATAGTATTCGGACTAAATGCATATCTTTAAGGTATCCGACATTTTAATTTTAATAAAAGTTAAGTATATAATAAAATGTAATTCATTATATACCATTGAATAATTATCAAATATTTGGTTGAGGATATGAAGATTCTTTTACGTACGAACTTTCTCGTTTCTTAGCTTTCGTAGTTTCTATAAGGTATTAGAAACAATGTTTCAATATCAAAAAAGGTAAATAACTTTTAAATTGTAAATATTAAGGTAAGTAATTTTTTTTCTCTTTGTCTGTAAATCTTGTCTTTAATAAAGTTTCATTTAGTATTTGTTTAATTGAAATATATTAGCTTAAGTTTTAAATTACCGCAATATAATTCGGCCTTAGTAAAACATAGGGTTGAGAATTAAATAAGCTTAATTATTATAGTTGGGATATAATATGTTAAAACCTTAATATAGTCATTTTTTAATTGAAAAGACCTTACTTAAAAACCATGTTTAAAATTTGTAGATATTATTATATATCCTTATAGTTAGTATACGTAGGTCAAATGGCAGTGCATTACACTGCAAGGTGCTCACGCTGCAGACTGCATGTTATGACACGAACTGCAGTTGGATCCTCTGACGCTGCATGTTCCCCACTACGCTTACAAAGCACATTTCCCATGTACGGCACGGCAATTGGACAACGGATGACTCAGCAGAAGTCACGTGACCTGGATCACTTGGATCACCTGGATCACCGGCTCACTTGGATCACTTGGATCACCACCAGTGATCCCGCAAACCTCATACTGGAGCATCCCCAGTATGGGTACCAACTGAAGGAACTAGATATAAGGACATGGTCATCACCACCTTAGATAGCTTCATTAGATAGTTCTTGAGTTGTCAATCTAAGTATTCAGTCTACACACCTGAATAGCCTAACGGCTTCTGATCATCACTCGAACACAGTCTTGATATTGCACCTTTGTTACCTCTGCTACCTTACTGCTAACATAAACCCTCTGAACACCTTCTACATACTCACGGGTATTTAGTGTGATCATTACACTGCACTCTTGCAGAGTGCATCATGCGTGGCGCGGTCTAAAAGGGGGTTTTCAGAGTGTATAACCAAGTGCCACTACCTGGATAAGAGGTGTATAACCTCTTTTTCATGGCGTGTACTCTCTAAATTATTCTTTCTGACTTTAATCTATCTTGACTATTACAATATTGATCTTTACGATTACTCTTCTACTATTTAAAGTTTACGTAAATAAGTAAACCTTACCAATACTGATTAATAGCCGATTAGGTCGATTATAAATAGTTAAGGAAAAAAAAGACAAACCAAAGTTAAATACTTATAACTTAATGTTTTAGCGGGCTTAACTATTTGTGTTTTACTACTACGCTTTGTAAAAATAATACAGGAGTGTGAAATTACGACAAAGCGGTTTTAGAACCCGAAATATAGTAAGACTGTAAAATCCGAAGTAACTTTAAGAAAACTTATTTTAATACGATATTATTAATTAATTGGTACTTCATTTGTCAAAAGCCTCGTTACGTTAACTATTAACTTCTTTTAGCGCTCTAAACGAGTCCGGGTACTTTTGAAAAAGAGTTTTATTACCCGTTAGACTATATAAGCTAAAACTACCAAGTTTCGGAATCCTCAGTTAAAACCTATCCGATTTAAATACAATATTCAAACTTATTACAAAATATAAAAGCGGTTATGAATATAATACCTAATCCGTTCGCAAATACTAGTAGCGGCTATAAAACGATAATACTAACCGCCTATCAAATACGAACCAAGCTTTACATATCATATTATACTATATACCTCCCGATATCCATATTTTCCTTTCTTCTTTCACATTTACCCTATCCAACTCCTTATGTTCGCTCTACAACACGTATTTTAAGTTTATTATTTGAATGAAACTAATTTAAAACGTTTAATTAGGTTATAGTTAAGATTCATTTACATATCATTTAAATTTTATTTGGACTATTCAACGCGAGACATTTTATTTCCTTAGTATTTATGTATTTATACGTTTTTCTTTAAACTCAGAACGTGTCCGAATCCAAATTACGGTACGAAACCAAAATTTGCATCGCTTAAACATTAAAGGTGTACGTAGGAATTACCTACTTTAGGTATAACTATAGCCTTATTAGTAATGGACCTGGCAAATGTTAACGAATATATGGAATACCTTGTTATGAATACGTTGTTTCGTAATAATATTTTGAAATATTTGGACCTTAACCCATAAAATAACAGAATCGAGGTACCAGTGTAGGATTTAAACTCTTTTACGGTAAATACGTATATTATTAATATGATTTTCAATTATATTAGCGGCGAAATTTAAGGGCGCGACTTATTCGACTATTTTGAAGAGGATTTTGTGAATTGGACGCAGGACATGTGGCGCATGGTCGATAGTACGATTTTCAAAATATTAAGAAAATAACTACGGAGAAAAAGCATTAATACTACCGGTGAAAATGATGACCGTATTGCAAAGGCCCTATTAGGAATAGCCTAGCTTACGTAAATGTAGAAGTAAATAAACGATAAAGTAATGGAAATAAAGCTTGTAAACAAATAATGGTTAAAAAAGCGTTAGGATCTCTTACTTGAAATGATAGATCGGAAAAGAAAAAAGCCTTCGAAAATAGAAAATAGACGTTTAGTAAAGCTGAACGCCCGCTGCGAAGGGGAAACGAAGCTGGAAAAATCGACGGAAAAGAAGGAAGTACTATAAAGATTACCTAAAACGCGAATTAAATATGAACCCTCCTCCAAACGAAATTTTGAATAGAAATCAAGATAAGTATACGCCTCGAATGCTGTTAACAACTAGCTTCACTACGATAAAAACAGCCCCAATAAAAAAAAACTCCCCGCTTTAAAAAAGATAAGCGGTACAAAACGTTAATACGTATATTATAGACTAATACCTGTTAACTACGATCATTACCGTAATCTTTCACTATACCGCTTTTCTATTAATAGAAACGACTTCATGAAGCTTACTAATTTCGCTAAACTGTAGGATAAAGACAAAAATTATAGCGGCGAATCGTACGATATACTCGATAACAAAATATGTATAATACTTAATACGTGTAAAATACTGGATATCGAACCGTTTCAGTTTTATGTTGCCTTACCCGGTATACTATTTGGGCAAGTTAAGGAGTAGTATATATACTATCTTACGTAAGAAGATATATTTACGATGTGTTATAGCCGCCTAAAATTACATTTAAATATAAGATCTACTACGAGATTTACGATATGGACTAGACTGATACAACTTGCAAGTCAGTAAAAAATTAACGTAAAAATGCTAATGAAAACCTATAAAGGGTATTTGCCGTTTTATAAGCGAAGTTTTGAAAGTGTTAGGTAGCGTTGAAATCAGAATATAATAGTAATAAAATATTCGTCTAAGTAGTAACAAAAATATATCGCGAAAACCTAGATTTCGACCTTATACTATTTGAACCTGAAAAAAACTTAAAAGCTTTTTATACGAGTTTTTAAATTTGGTTTAAAGCATTATGAAGTCGATAGGAAAGCCTCGGAATAACATTTGTAACCGATAAAACCAAAAGAGAAAGACAGATTACCAAAACAAACCTCGTCGAAACTATTTATCACATATTGAATTGAAGATTTAAGGTATACCCCAAGAAAAACGAGCGCCTAAAGTATAGCTATTAGGGAGGAAAGAATTAAGGAAAAAGCCTTAATAATAAAGGGCGGGAACAATTGTATGGTAATTGACGAAACTTATCACGGCTATAACAATACTTACGAAAGAGTATATAAATCTCGAAGGGTTTACAAAAGTGTATTATCGTATGCGGTAAAATCGGCTATTAGTTTACTAATTACCTAATTTACGAAAAAATTGGGATGTAACGATAATTTTAAACCGATTACCTATTTGGAAACCAGATAAATGCCAATTTTATAACGTATGTAGCCGAGTGCGAAGGCACAAAAGATAAGTTTAACGCTTACCCCTACGAACATACCTCTAAAGGAAAAGACTTTAAAGGTAATGATAATTACCTGGTAACTTAAAAGGATAAAAACGTCCAACTTATTTTCACAGGCCTATAAAACGCCCCCTCTATATATAATGCAGGTTTAGAATGCGAGAACAGAGTATCAAACACCTATATAACGTTATAATTCACGTTTTTAAATAGTTACAGCAACTGGTTTTGGGATATTATACCTGATACCAACGCGGCCGAGATTTTAACAGCCGGAAAACAACAATTCGACGCGCTTGCGGCGAAATTCTAGAAATTTTAACTCGACCGAATAAGTGAATATCGAAAGGTCTTATTCGGTGAAAGCAGAGTATCGTTGCTTGGCAAAATTATTGTAAACATACGATTCTGACCGGTTAAGTTTTACGTAATGGATGTTAAAACGTTATTTCGATTTTCGTGAGCTAATATAAGTAAACTCGGAATTGAAGTTCGAAATACGACTAACCAACTTCTTCGCACCTCGAATAATATATTTATATTACTCCGACTTAAGTTCGACTACTTATAGTTTTTTCCGAAAACATATATAATTACAAGAATTTACTTAATATAACTGGAATTACGAATATTATACCTTTGATTCAGATAATTAATTGTAAAAATCATTTTATAACTACTTTACGCAGCAGATTATAAAGATAAAAAATAGGACGTATTTAAAATTATCGAAAAGTTTTACTATAAGTGTTAGTTATATTTATAGAACCTCCAACGATTTAAGTTCCGCCTTTAGAACGATGTAAACGTTAAAGACGAGGTGATTATCCATATTATATACCTAAATACTTAGCCGGTACTATACGCTATCATCGCGGTAATATTATTTCAGAACGTCATATTTACACGAAGCGCTTCCGTTATAGATTACTGGAACGCTTTGGTTAACTATTATTTCAATATTTACGTAAGACCTTATAACTGGATTACCTATAACGCTGGAACGGTCTTCGATATTATTAAGTAATGTACCAAAAATAGGATCGTCGGCACCGAATATAAATGGATACTTGTAAAAGTACTATAAGGTATAGATAAGTATAAACGGTATTATAAATCGCTTAAAAATCGTATACGGTATTATCTAAAAACATGAAAGGGTATCAGTTTTAAGGAATTTATATTGCACATAGCAGTTAATGCCATTAATAATACTTTCGGCCCAAGTAGGCTAATCCCTAAGTTTCCTTTTTTTAGTACTTACCTAAGGATCCATACGTACTTTATATCATCGCCAACTACGGTGTAAAGGGTGATTGCTATAGTGAAAACCATAGTGGCGTTAAGTTCCCTACGGCTTAAGAACGACGTTTTAAAAACGAATGCCATAATAAATAACCCACGTAAAACTAGTATTTTAGACCTATTATTACAGTTTAAGGTACTAATTTGAAAAACTAAAAACGGATAAACTAGCTCATCAAAGATTAATGAATTTAATGGCTATAATATACCAAATAACTTTCTAAATAGTATAAGATCATTTTGATCCTGAATAATACAGGAATATAAAAGAGAAAAAGTAGAAGGAAACAGCCTAAAATGGTAATTCGACCAAAACCACCGACGAAGCTACTTTTAGAATGACGAATTTAAACCGCTTAGAATTTCATTACAACCCTCGAATCGCATTTCCGACATGTTACCAATATACGAAAGCGGCCCGTTCGTATTAATATTACCAACACCTCGCTACTGGAGCTGCCTCCTTAGTTCAAAAAACAAAAAACTCCGCGGAAATTTTGGTGTAAACCCCTTTTTTAATTAAATAAAATATAAAACCGCAAGCTTAATTTGAAGTTTCACCTCGAAGGTATTATTATCACTCCAAACGCCTATTTTAAATAATTTACCTAAACGGAAATCTTTATTGCAATCGAATAAAACGTTTTTCGTTTTAAACGATTCGAATTAACGGTTTACGGAACTTACAGAATTTTTCTACTCGACTCGTATACAAAGTTAAGGATAAAATCGAAATACTATACGAACCACCCCGCCTAGTTGTGAAAGAATATAACGACGATGGTAAAAGAGATATTATGACCTATTCGCCCACATTATAACGGATTAGTTACCATTCAATTTTTATACTTGTATCCCCACTTAATACCTTTTGAAATTTATATGTTGAATTTCGTACTATTACATAAACATATATATAATATAAGGAAAGAATTAAACGATGTATCAATATTGATATATCTATAGATTTTAAAAAATATTACTTACCTAAAACGATATTACGTGTTGTAAAACCGTTTTACGGCTTAATTAAAGCTGGTATTTACTAGTATAATAATTACTAAAGGCATTACAAGAAACGATTCGAAATAATTAATTTAACTTTCAATCCGTACATATTGGTTTTAATAACCCGTTTCAACGGCTTTATACTAACGGATATATAGACGAACGATATATTAACGTCGTATAACGCGTCGTTTTCTGTATTTAAAGAAAGAAAGCTTTTAAAAGCCGGCTGGAAGGTAATACCCAAAATATACATAATGTAAAACCACATTATTGACATTAATAGCGTTACTTACTATTAATTTTCGGAACGGCGTTTTAGGCTTTACGTAAAAAGGGTAGTAAGAGAAAATTAACTTTGTCGTTTTAGATAACGTAAAACGGGACGACTAATATAGTTCTTAATGTATACGTAACCTTTAGGTTATTTCAGTAATATAACCGGAGACGGTATTCGATCTTTCGGTCGCTACATAAGGTTAAACTACCCTGAAAAACGATATATGTAAGGCGCTTAACAAACGTTTTACGTGGTAAATATATAATTTAAAAACGTGGATTACAATTTTTACCGCTAAATATACGTATTAAAAAGTTATTTATTTTTACTAACGTTTTTTTCGCTGACAATAACGATTACAAATCGTAATGAAGCTTCGGTTTGATTTTCAGAAACGAAATATCGGCTCGAAACGGCTTAACGCTTCGTAGAATATTATTTATGGGAACTTCATTAAATATAAGCGGGTTACCAAAAGTGTCTTGACTTCGAAAATATATAACATAATGAAAATATTTAAATTTGAAATTACCGTAACAATAACGGTTCGAACAATCATTTCCAAGTTTAATTTAAAACCTATCCTTCTTGTTATATACGCCAACTCCTTTTCGTTTTATGAATATTAAATGAAACTTGGTATTACGAACAAAAAAAGCTTAATAATCGATATTATAACCTTAGGTAAGTTATATAAACGCCGGAAAATCGAGCAAACGAGGTAAATCGATAGAAAATTTAACCTAATGGATATAATAACCAAAAATAAATCGAACTAAATATTGAAAACGTTTATATCGATAAATATACTATTTGTTGGAATAGTATTACATGTAGTACAATAGGTCAACTTTACTTACAGTAAAGTTGACCGTACTGCAAGTGTATTGCTTTGTGGAGACTTACCGCATTGGGTGTCAGTCGAGTGTAGTACGCTACACTTCACTCTAGGGTACGGGCCAAGCAATTGGCTATACAAATTACAGTGCAGACCGGCTATCGATCTGCCAAACCTAGAATAATACATCCACTATCTGACCACATAATACTACTGTTACTTCGACTAATCGAATCGATAACGTTGTAATGTCAAAGGCCTAGTAATACTGATCAGTGCTTGCCTACTAGGTTAAGCACAGATAAGCTAAGTAGAAGAAGAAGCTACTTTCCGGTTACATTTTACGTTAATGACGGTGGCTAGGGTAGAGGAAAGATTCTTGTAAAGAGCCTCGACTGTTGCGTCGGTTTTTACAGCAGTAATTAGAGAAGACATCTAAGCTACGGCGGTTTTTACGGCACACTAAAGGTAGCGACAGTCTTGTTACTTAAAAACACCAAGGAATCTTTATTGATCCTTTTTAAAGACGTTGAGATTAAGTGTTAGAAGTTTTAACGTACGGCAAAGTTGGAAAATAGCTAAGTTACTACTACTGATGGTATTACTACCGTAAGAAAAACGACTAAGTCCCTACACTAAACAACCTCCACCACCACTAACGACCTCCAACCTTACACTTTACACCAGACTGTTGCCCTACTTCATTTTTCTTCACTCTTTCCGCCATTTTAATCGTCAAGTTCGCTGCTCTAAACAAAAACACCAAATTACGCCGAGAAAAGCCATGTTGTGCTACCTTATGCCAAGTTACCAAGTTACCAAGTTCCTACGCGACTTCACGTCAAAATATTAAATATATACGCCCAAAATCATTGAGTCCCTCGCTTTATACGCTCTAAACAAGCCAAAACGCTAAGATAGCTACCGTAAACCCTTACTTTTAAACTATCATCGACTCTGCTGGGAAAAAAGCAATTAAGGGCCTCGGTTACCTCTTTGCCAAACACTATAACCACGATCTTTAGGGGTAAGACGTTAATAAGGAGTTAACTGAAAAGTATCTAATTAACTTTGTCGGCTATTATATCATTAAGTAAGACGGCGGCGAAAAACTTGACCGTACTGATCATTCTTTTTGTAAATACCATAAGTTCTTCGAAGATTAGATTATAAATATGTGGAAGAAAGTTCAAAAACCCGCTTAGTTTAAATTAAAGGAAAAACTTTAACGTCGAGGGATTTACCTGTTGAAAAAGAGCTTTACAAAGCTGGAAAAAACTCTATTTAACATAAACCAACTAAAAGAATACCTTTAAAACCTATGACTTAAAGGAAAGAGTATTAAGGAATTTCAACGCCCTTATACACGATCTAAAGAACCTCCCCTTTAGCCTTAAATAAGTGAAGCTTCTTTACGTGTTGACGATAAGAAAACTATTAACCTATTCGGTGGTTTAATACTTTTACGTGACACCGCAGAGTACACCCTTAGCGGCGGAAAAGTACGTGAAGCAAGGGCTGCCGACGCGGCCAGGGGCATTAATATCGGCGCCTTACACTAGTTAATTGAGCAAGATCGTCAAATCTCTTAAACCCTATGGGGTCTTATCAACCATTAGCAATATAATCGCCAAGCACCTTAAAAACCCTTTCCCTTTAAACTTGCCTACGTACGAGAGCCGACTACAAGTCCTACTATAGGACTTTACCCTTCGTGCTAGGCGACTGGTAATTACCCTTAACATCGAGCCTCGAAACCTTTAAGATTTAAACTGCCAGTAAATAAGAATTAAGCTTAGGATAACTATCGCAATCTTTTTACAAGATTTTTCAAGATGGTTAACATTAATTATAAGCTGATAAAGAACTTCTATAAGATCTGAAATGACATAGAAAAGTATAACGGGAAGATTTATAATTTTTTCGACATCAAGATAATGCTTCTTCTAAATATTTACAAGTAGATGAAAGTCTTATTTTTTGGTTTTCACTTATTATTTTCCGAAATCCTTACAAATTACGCCAGAGACTATTATTTAACCTTCTTAATGAATGCTACCACGTTTCGCGAAATCTATGATGGCATAAAGGAATATTTTGAGTACGACATCCACCTTGAGTAATACCATACAAACTAGGCTATTATACGATAGATTACAATAATAACTAAGAAAAAAAGGAAGAATTACTAATGGATATTTTTAATCAAATGCTTGATAAGCTGATAATGTATCAGAAGATAATAGGAAAAACCTATATTATTAAAGTTACATTTTACGAGTAGATATGGGCAGCTGTTATAGGCGTTAATAAGTTCGAATACGCTCTATAACGTCCATATACCACCTGTAAAGGCTTTTTTAGCTAGTTGTATTTTTCGTTGGCCAACTTAATAACACGTATACCAAATTCGTTCGGTATGTATTTCTAAGCCGATAACTTTCTTAACGTGAATAAGGAAGATTTTACGATGGTTAATTACGTCGGTTATAAATACAAGCGACTATAACGCCTAAAGTTAAGCTTATTAACCTCGGTCTCAAACTGGAGGTAACACCCACATTAACGCTTATAAGATTTAAGCGGACCCGTTAACCGTAAACACTATAGTCGTAATAATAATAAGAAATGTTGGGTTTGTGGTAAGGCTGGTTACTGGTCGACTCGCCACCCCTCCGCCGAACGTAACAATAGGAAATCATCGTATTAAGTCCAATACCTTATTATTTCGAAATAAGATTACCTGGACCAGATTATAGATATTAAAGGCGATAAGCTAATTGACGTTATTAATATACCTAAATAAATTAAGTGACACGAAAATACTATTTTGACACGACAGCCTAATAACTAGCCAACTATGCTTTTTTATACCGTTTAGGTGGTGAAAACCCTTATCTTTGACCTAACTATACCCTTAACCCCATATATATCTTTAACCTTCGCTATCGTTACACGAATTACACGTTTTAAGGTATTATACTAGATATTGGGGCGGTAAGGTATTTAAAAGGAGGTTATTCGTAATATGTAATACTACGGAGGAAAAGTACTATAGCTACTAAGATTAATCGTTACGATGTTGGTAAGGCTAAAGTTGGCTTTAGTCTAGGCGAACAACTATCGTTATTGGAAACAACGGTAGTTTAAATTGTTATAGGAGCAATTACGTTTTGCATCTTCAAATTACCTACTCCTTTTCTACTTTACTTAAAAGATATGAAAACTCTCAGCATTAATGTGGACGTTAAAGCAGACGAATTGGTTAAGAACAGCAAAAAGTTTTTACTCGCCTTAAGTGGGGGCACTTATGGTTTTATCTTTAAAGTCTGAAAGTAGTAGTGTTAAACCTCACGGAGTCAGAGATACGTTAACTATACTGGAGCTTCAACTACTTAGCTGTTAATAGGCTATACAAAGTCCTAAAGTCCGTAAAATATGACGATGTGAAATACTCTGCTTTAAAAGCTATTCAAAGGTTTTGCCATTAATGTTAAACGTATACCTAAGCTCCCCAAAAATTTAAGTTTACACTAAAAGATAACAAGGATTTTAATTATAAAATATTTATTAATATACTTTACTTAGATAATGAACTTATTTTTTACGTCGTTAACTCCATAACTTTTTTCCACAGAGCTAAGTTTCTAAAATCTTTGTCGGCAAAGGATACGTGGGAAACGTTAAGGATACTATAAATTAATACGTACCTGGGTTTACTTAATGTCGTCGTCCACGACACCGGTACTAACTTTACGATGACAGAGTTTTAGGAAAATATTAATATAACAAGTATTTAGTATAAATATGTACTTGTAAAAGTTTATTAAAACATTAAAAAAGTTAAAAGGGTATATACCCTATTTATCTGAACGTATAGTATCCTTACGTTGGAAATTGGAAGTTTTACGGATATGGATGAACGCTTATTGATAGCAGTAAAGAGTTTAGACGATATTGTAAGCCCTAACAGCCTGGTACTAACGTTATTAGTCTTTAAAACGTATACAAGCCAAACGAGTGAATCTCCGTTTTCGGAAAATACTTCAAAACGTGTTACAGCTTATAGTAAAGCTTTAAGGGAATTGCGAAGGGAATCGGCACGCCGTTAAGTTAATAACTTCTTTAATACCAGAAATGGGTTTATAATAATCAACATACTTACTTTGCAACTACAAAGTAAAGCATTCGTATAGCGGGGGCCGGGTAAATAAAAGGGGCCATAAAAGATATTAAGTATCGTAAACTTTAAAGTGGTTATTAAAACTACTAAGAGTCTTGTATATTTCTAAACTACTTAGGTTAAGCCGTACATTAAGGTTACTAACGATCAAATCCTTTAAGTTAAACGACCAAATTAATACAAACTTTCCCCACTCATTATCAATAAGTTAATAAAACGTCGCTGGCGCGGACGACCTACACAAAATGAGAATATTCAATAGGAGGAAAATATATCGGGTCGTATTTATAGTATTACTTAGGTAAGCAGGAAAGAAAAGGATAACGAAGACTTAATTGTAAAACTGAGGGTATAAGGGATTATTAAGACTTTCGGTAAACCTTTTTGTTATAACCCAAGGACCAACTGCAGACCATGGAATAGGCCAGCGGCCAGAAGCTTGATGTCCAACACATCAAGCGGGGATATCTCTTATGTAAGGACCCAGGGTTAGGGTTGGGACTGCAAGGACCGAAGAACGGTTCAGTCGATACTACATAGGATCGTAGGAAACGACCAGCGATTTCAACAGTCCAGTACTGAAGATGGTATGAAGGCTATAGGATATAAGGATATAGTAATTACCACATAGATAGTATTTCCTTCATAGCTCTTCAGTTGTCAATCTAATTATTCAGTCTACACACCTGAATAGCCTAACGGCTAGTGATCATTCTACAGCACGAACAAACATCTTCTTGATATTGTACCTTTGTTACCTCTACTACCTTACTGCTAACATAAACCTCATGACACCTTCTATTTACTCACGGGTATTTAGTGTAACCATTACACTTTTAATGAAAGCGATAGGATCGAAATCGACGGTTTACTGATTCGAGGTGTAATATAATTTATGCCGAAAACTAACTTTAACCTTTAAAACCCGAATATTACGAGTTTTAGGTCGAGGATTATTTACGAAATTAAAGGAAAGACTACGGGGCTGCCGTATAGAAAGTTACGGTTAATTGTTCAAGGATACTGCGATAAAGATAAGGATTAAATTTTTACGTAATCGCTAACGATTTAGAAAATTAGTTAGCGTTTGATAGTTACCTTGACAATAAGTTTGTTAATTAGAATTAAAGATAAATTTACATTTAATGGCCGTGGTATTATGTAAGCCTATATGCAGTTAGCAACGGATTTATAACAAATTATACTGTTAGAGCTGTTATATGAACTCCGTGTTATTTACATATTAGGATCGGTAATACAATGTATTAAACCATTGTATAAATTAGTTTAAATAGGCATTTACTAGTTTTTAACTTACCAGTCGTACTTTAAGTCTTAGTTAACGATAAAGTTTTTAATATACGATTTATATTTGTTAGTAACGTAAAAAGAGACTTCGACATAATAGGTATGTAAATTAATGATACCCTCTTCGTCGGAACGGCTGGCTTTGTAATATTAACATAGTAAGCGATCAAAGACTTTAATTTTCAAAATTGTAAGCCGATAACGACTTTAAAGAAAAACAATTAAATTAATTTCAATAAGTCGTTAATCCGTATGCTTAGTGTTAATGCTGACCTAAGCTTCGTTTAAAAGAGTCAAGGCGTTATTTTTTCCATAATTTACAAAATTAATAAAGCTAGGGCTTAACGGTACTTTAAATAACGTATACGGGGTAGCTATACTGCTATCTTATATTGACCGGAAGCTTTATACTATCTATCCATTACTATACAAGGGATAAAGACTTTGATCGACTAAATAAGAGGTTGGAGTAATAGATGCGGAACCTGGATCGTGAAATTAATAAATATTAATCGACCTTTTAAAGGCTAAGCTAATAATCTTTACGGACGGGTTTTTTGTAAACAATATCGACTTATCTTTACAAATCGGCTTCCTAATAACCCTCGTTAACGAAGATAAGCGGAAAGACCAATTCAGTATTATTAGTAATATGATTTACTAGACCTCCATCAAGTATAAGAGGATTATACGAAGCGTGTTAACTTCGGAGGTCTACGGCATAATAGCGAGCTTTAACGTAGTCATAGCGTTATAGGAAACCCTTAACCTTATCATCAGGCATCTAAAGATACCTTTTATCCCATTAGTGATTTATACCGATTTGAGGAGTCTCTTTAAATGCCTTTTAAAGCTCGGAACCACCAGTGAAAAGCGCCAAATAATCGACGTAATGGTACTCCGCGAAGCCTAAGAAGGGAGGGAGATTAAAAAGTTCCGATAGATTAATAGCAAAGATAATCTTATAGATGCTATAATGAAGGCCACTCTAAATAAAGCTTTGGAAAGGTTTATAAACAGCAATGAGCTAACTATACGCATTGAGGGTTGCGTTAACCAGTCACCCGGAAAGCCCAAATTAGGTAATACAAAACTGGAAGACTACTAGAGAAGTAAAGGTTACGATAATGATTTATAGGTCAACTTTACTTACAGTAAAGTCAACCGTACTGCAATTGTATTACTTTGTGGAGACTTACCGCATTGAGTGTAAGTCGAGTGCAGTATACTAAACTTCACTTTAAGGTACGAGCTAAGCAATTGGTCATACAAATTACAGTGCAGACCGGCTAGCGGTGTGCCAAATATAGAACAATACATTCACCATCTGACTACGCAATACTAATGTTATTTAGACCAATCGAATCGACAATATTGCAACGTCTAAGGCCTACCAACACTATTTATCAATATTATTGAAAAGGTTTTGAAACTCGAATACGGTGAATTGCTATATCTTACGCTTTACGTTTTATTTTACACTATTATACCATTATCTATATTTGAAAATAGTACGGAACTTACAATTCGTATCGCTTTTATAATTTTTCCTCTATTTAAATCTCCATTTTATATCGCTTTTAATATACTATCACTTTTTATTCTATACACATTGATCTTACTAAGTGTTTTACTATTTACCATTCTTTATTTAACTTTACGATTTCACACCTATTTTAATATATTATTACTTTTAATTTCATATATTCTAAACCTACTTTATCCCGTATATTTATTATTTAAATTACAATCATTTTTATACAAAGTAATAATATTATTATATAAAATATTACACTATAGCCGGACGCGTCGGCTCGGCAGCAAGGGGCAGTTATTCACTACTAACAAAAGAAGGAAAAGGCGACGCCGTTACGTTCCTAACATTCTTTCCACTACTCTTCCTCTTTAAATTAGCGCCACTGCCATTACCGCCATCGACGTCGCTATCGACACTAGCTAAAAAGTTACCCCGCGCCTTGGGCTGTATGCTCTTAGGCAAAGGCGCAAGGGGATTTTTATCCTCTCTACGGCGACGCGGAATAACGTCGTCGAATTCACTTATATAGTACATACCCAAGCTCCGCTTTTAGGCGGTAATAACGGCTGCCAACTTTTTAATCCGCCTGTTAACGCCTAATACTAATTATGACAGGCTTATTTTAATTATTTACAAACGTAGTCATTTTCAGGTGCGCTTTAAATATTACTTTTTTAGGAGAGAAGATTTTAGGAAGCGATTAAAACTTACTATATAGCCGGCGGAAGCGTAATACGGCCTTAAAACTAACGAAATGGGGGCGTATCCATTATTAATTTTCTCGTAATAGTGGCAGCGAACCAAAAGACCCCCGCTTTCATAGTGATCGCTAATAAATTTACCCGCAGCTGCGGACGCAAAATACGGAACGTAGGACGTATTCATTAACGGCTGGGATCTACGGATCCAGGTACGTTGCTCCAACACTTTACGCGTTAAAAAGGCCTCGCGATGTACCCTGTCGATAAAAAGCTCGAGGAGATAAAAGCGGTTCGCCTTGACTTCTTTATCTAAAAATAATAATAAAGATAAATAAATGGTTGAATTGAATAAGTACGAACCGCGACATAAATTCGATAATTTACGTTTACGACTTAAGGGCGTCCCCACAGGTAAGGAAATTTTTACCCGCAGGGAAAGGGTAAAGTTTATAACTTTAAAAGCTCACCGTTCTTCCCCTTAGAAGCTAGGGGGAAAGGGGGAGAGAAATGGAGGAGGAAAGTAGGTAGTAACATAGGCAGCGGCGGCGATGGGCGGCGAGGCTAAGGGCGTAGCGGTAATAAAAGAAATGGTGTTGGAGAAGGGGGGTTTGTTAGTAGTGACGGCGGTAATAGCGACGTCAGCGGTAGTGCATCGGCATTTACACGCTAAACAGCGCCTAACAATCCTGTTTTTATGTGGAATTTATTCAAAGTCAAGGTTAATATATAGGGATTAGTTAAGTAACTTACGTATCGAAACAGTGTTGATTAGTTAATCAAAATAGGGAATTAGGTTTAATTAAAATATAGACATATATTAGCTTTAGGTATACATCGTTAAAAAGGAAAATAAAAAAGGTTTTGCTTGAATCTATAGCAACAAATCTTTTATATTAACCTAAAATACGTAACGGCGTAATTCACATTACGTAATCACCTTTATAATACCCGAGTAACTATACTCGTATCGGAAATAATAATAAACGCTATTCATTATCATATCATTACCAATGAATTATACTAACCAGGCACTCATTATAATTACCATCGCAGCTAGAAATTACTAATTCAAACCTTTATAATTGGTACCGTAATTATAGTATTATTATAGAAACCATTAATTTAAATATTCATAATTTATATCGTAACTATATAATTATTATAAAACTATGGATACGAACTTATTACAATTATATTATTACAAAAAAAATATGGATACTAACTTATGATAACTATTTTTGGTATCATCAAACCCTAAATATAAAGTGTATAAAAAGGAAGAAAAGATTACCTGTATATATATTATTATATATCATTCTAGTTAGTATACGTAGGTTAAATAGCAGTGTACTATACTGTAAAGTGTACTCTTACAGAGTATACGATAATGTGTTACTCTGTAAGCCACACTCTGGTAAAGCTTATCATGCGTGGCGCGGTCTAAAAGGGGCGTTCCAGAGTGTATGAAAAAGTAGCACTGCCCGGATAAGAGGTTTATAAACTCACATCCGTGGCGTGCACTCTCTAAATACTTCTTCCTGAACTTGATATATCTTTACTACTACAATACCAATCTTTACGATTAATCTTCTACTCGTTTAAGTTCATGTGAATAATCAGACCTTAACAACAAACTTACTATTAATTTAGATGGAAAACGGTCGATTAAGCTTAGGATGATCTTGATATAGGTGGTCGTATAAGAATTTTAGAAGTTTATAGAAAGAATATTACTATTTATGTGCAAAAAGGATTCTCGTGGATTGCGTAAAATACTGTCGTTTGTCACAATTTCTGACCCTAAAAAGTATTTTATGGCGAATTTTGACGAGTAAATTGGTTGTAAGTATTTACAAAATATTCGATGATTAATTGAATTAGGGTATTGTTTTCGAAAAATTCAGTACATTTTGAACAGATTTTTAAGGATTCTAAATTTGTTGGAAATATCAATTTATGGAAGCCTATAGTGCGTTTTTAAGTAGTGGAACGACCGAAATTATCAACGTAAAATCCAAGTAATTTTATAGAGTGGAATCTAATATAGGATTTATTGGGTAATAAAAACAAGTCTTTTAGTAAAAATGAAGCGAGTATCTGATTTTAATAAGCGAGGTGTTTATCGAATATATTCTGAAAAATAACCATATTGTTGATAAAAGCTTTGTTGAATTTGGGAAATAATTTAAGCGTATACTTCATATATTCTTATGTATTAAATGATAAATATCGAAAACTAATAAAAGTTACTTTGGAACGATTCAAAATTCGATACTTAATTATAATAAAGAGATTTTGTTAACTAAGATATATTAGTATTAAGTATAACTTTATAATATTTATTATAAACATTTATTTGTTTTTACGCAAAGATTCGATAATTTGGCTTCGAAGTAGTGAAAGATACCTGGTTGGAACGCTTGATTTATTAAGTGGTTTAAAATTTACCACGATAAGTTTTTTCGCTGTTATATATAAAGCGTTAAACAATGAAGACTGGTAAGGTAAAAGTCGAAATCCTATAGGAGTATTTTATGCGATTTTGTTTATAGAGTTATTCGAATTATTAGTCTAAAAGTTATTGATTACGTTTATAAACCGGATAGAGTAAATCATTTAACTTAGTATATTATTAACACGTTACTAAAAGTACATTTATCATTTGGGTTTTCAAAGACTTTATTAAACTTGTATCCCTTTATACTTTAGGGAAATACTTCCAGATACCCTAAAGTTATGAAGCTTTTTTTCCTAAATTTGAATTATAGATATATTATTAGGAGTTTTTATACCGAATGAAACAGGTAGAATATAAGGAATGTGATTGTTTAAATAAACTTCATTAAAGTTATATTCAGTTGAAAATAGGTGAACGATATCGTTAATCAATAATATATATGTTTTGGGATCGATAAAAGCTTGGTAAATAATAAAAAGTCAACTAAAAGCGGTATAAATAATTTAAGGATTGCAATTACATTTGACTCTTAATGTAAGAATTGGTGCATTAGTGTTAATAATTTTGAAAGAAGTAAAGTTTATAATAGATTAATTTAAAGTAACTTTCAAAGTCTACGTTAAAAACGAAAAATATATCGTTAACCCGTTACCCCAATTTAACGTTTTGAAAGAGTCGTTTTAATCAGCTTGAAAGTATGTCAAATCTTAGTATTCGGCTATCGTACCGATTTTTTTACGTTTGGATATTTTTAAAATTTCCTATGCTAAGTCATATAATTAAACGATATATAGTGTGGTGAAATCTATAATAGTATTTAAAGGGATAGAATATTAAAAGGTAAATATAAAGGATTTCTTTCTGAGAAGATAAACGTATTTTACTAATATTTAAATTATTCAGCTCGTGTGGATATTACTTTATACCCTCATAGATAGTATACGTAGGTAAAGCAGCAGTGCACTGTATTGCAGGGTGCATCCCTGTAGGGTGCACGGTAATGTGACACGCTGCAGGCTGCACTATTTGCAAGACGCGAAGTACATTATGCATGGATCGGTCTGGAATGGTTATTTCAGACTGACGGCAATGCGTGGATTGGTCTAAAAGGAGTATTCCAGAGTGATACGCTTTGGGTGGAGGACTTATAAGCCCTTACCTGTGGCATACACCTTTAAATTCTTTTTTATTATTATCTTACTTTTATATTATAACTACTTATTATTTTGATTACTTTTTAAAAACCTTATGTTGACGTGAATATTATAGGCTTCATACCCTACCGACATTAATTAGTAGCCGACTCGGTCGACTACAAATAGACTAGAAAAAGAGAGACAAATACACGTTAAATACCCATAATAGAATATTATAGCATTCCTAAATATTTGTATTTTGATAATTCGTTTTTACCAAAATGACACGTCGACGTGTACAAAAACTATAAAAACTAGGTAACTCAAAAAATAAAAACTTTAACACGATATTATTAACCCTTATTTAGCGTTTTATTTCCTAAAAGCCTCGTTATGCCACTATCAACCCTTATTTAGCACTTTAACATACTTAGGCACTTTTTTGAAAAACGTCCTATTACGCATCAGGCTACGCAAGCCAAAACCATTTAGTTTCGAAACCCTTCGTTAGGACCTATCCAATTTGTTTTTTACAAACTACTTACTTGAAAAAAGCTACGATCGGTTACATATAAATAAACAATCTAACCGCCCGACCAAGATCAGTTAAATACCAAGGAACCAATCGATTCCCTTCACTAAGTTTTTCTATAACACGCCAATACAAATAGATTACCGCACCCCGAAGTATATAATAAATCGATATTTCCCTTTATTTTAACCAATTTCCTATATCCGTATTATTTATTTTGAAATTACCTACGTTTGCTTTGTATTTACTAAATTTAATGCCTATAACGTTGAGAGTTTTCCTAACCGTTTAGCTGGTTTAATACTATGAATGTTAACGAAACTAATTCCAAAAGTTTAATTAGTTTGTAATTACGCCTTATTTACGTATCGTTTGAAATTTATTCGTATTAATGAACGTCAGTGAATATTATTCCGACCGCTTTAATTACTTTATTCACTTTGTATTCACTAAATTACCCTAAGCTTCAGATATACCTAAACACATTACGAAATTATTACACTCTAGCATATCGTCTAAACTCCCTAAAGTAATAGTAATTATAACACTAAATCCAATAATATTAGAGGAATTTAACGTTTCCTTTAATATTCTGGTTAAACATATAGTAATTAGAAAGGCTATGATATAGGAAATAGACCTAAGCCTTTGGGACAATACTATCGATTCACCAATTAAGGAAATAAAATCTTATATCGTAAATACATACATTTTAGACGCTATATACAATTAATAGGAGAAATAAATCCAAGTATTTAACTTACTAGACGAATTCCATAACGATTTTTCGATTTAAACGTTGGAAATGTAATAAAAGGTAAACCTTATTATTACTGAAACCTTACGAATCCAATTACAAACCAGAGGAATCAATACCTTTAAAGGTAAAAATATGCGTTTTATAAAATACCTAATCGAATTAATATAACTTATCGACGTATTAGACTGGGAGGATAAAGATTTGTATCATAAGGACTTTGTAAAAGGGTATTATTTTACGAAACCAAAGAGAATATTGTTGAAATAGAGGGGATTACTCGTAAGACGGCATAATCCTATACCTCAGGTTAAAAGCAAGAAACACGAGAGAATGAAACGCCTACAATCCTTATCCAACATATAAATATAATACATTTTTATACCGGCTTACACCATAAGGTAAAACCTAGTACTAAACCACCTTCTTAACGTGAAGATTAACCCGAAAATCTATAACGAAGTTGGCCAAAACACGAAAAATAACCCGATCGGCCATAATGGAGTCGGCCGAAACGGAGAGAATAACCCGACCTAAAAATTGACAATTAGCCGGAACACAAAAAACAACTCGACTCAAGAAATAATAAATAACGTAAAACACTAATATATACCATACAGACGAATACTTTTAATTACGACCTTTACTGCAACTTTCTATTATATCGCTTCCCTGCAGATAAAAACGACTTTACTATGTTGATTAACTTTATCAAGTTATGGTATAAGGATGATAATTATAATGGCAAGCCGTAAAACATACTGAATAATAAGATACGTATTACATTTAACATATATGAAAGATTAGATATTAAACCATTATAATTTCACGTTATCTTACCCCATATACGTTTCTGGTAAGCCACGGAATAATATATATATTACCTTATATAAGTAAATACATTCGTAATGTATTATAATCGCTTTAAATCCTACTTTGACAACGAGATTAATCACAAGTTATAATATAAGGATTAAATAAAAATAACGTGGGAATTTATAAAAAAGCAGTAAAAGAATACCGATAAAAACCTTTGGAAAATCCTTACAGCCCTATTAGTAAAATTTCGAAAGTGTCAAGTAACTTTCTAATTGGAATATGAAAGCAACAAACTATTTATTTAAGTAATAAAAAAATCTTGTCATGAAAACCCGGATTTCGACTTTATACTTTTTGAATCGGAAAAAGACTTAAAGACTATTTATATAAGCTTTGGAATATCATTCGAAACCTTTATACATCGATAACTAAACCTCGTATTGACATTAGTAGCTAATAAGAACAAAGTCGAAGCCTAAATTAATAAAATAGACCTTTCCGAAACAATTTACTATATTTTAAACCGGAGATTTAAGGTTTACCCGAGGTAAAACGAACGCCTAAAGTATAAGTACTAGGGAGAAAACCCTAGTAATAAAAGATGAAAACGATCGATCAAAAATCGGTTATTAGTTTAAAAAACACTTTGTTTATGAATAAATTCGGAATAAACAATAATTTTAAGCCAAATATAATTTTAAGGATCGGATAAAATCTAATTTTTCAATATACGTAACTGAATACAAAAATACCGATAACGGATTCGACGTATACCATTACAAAAATATATTTAAAAAAGACGGCCTTAAATAAAATAATGTTTACTTATTGGGCTACAACGATAAGAACGATTAAAGTATTTTTACTAACTTATAAAATGACTTTTTTTTGTAAATCATAAGCTTGGACTACGTCAACGAAGTGTTTAACGCCAATATAACGTTATAATTTACCTTTTTTCAAATGATGCGAAACCAAATTCCAAGGTATTATACCTAATACCAGCGTAACCGAGATTTCGACGGCCGTAAAACGTTAATTCGACATACTTACAACGAAATTTCCGAAGTTTCAGCTAAAGCGAATGCGAAAATACTAAAAGATTATATTTAATAAAGGTAAAGCGAAGTCGTTCGGAACGGTTATTATAAATACGTGTTTCGAATCGATTAAGTTTTACGTAATGGATTTCAAAATGTTATTTTTGTTTTTATTAATTAATATAAATAAGTTGGGAATTAAAGTCTGAAATACGATTCATTAGTTTATTCGCGCCTTAAATAGTATATACGTATCGCTTAAACTTAAATTCAGCTACTTATAGTTTTTCTCGAAAATAAGTATAATTTAGGTTACTTACCTAATTTAGTTAGAATAACGAGTTTTATACCAACGCTTTGGATACCTCATTATAAAACGCTTTTTACGTTTATTTTACATTATGGGTTATATAAATAAAGGAAAAAAACACACTCAAGGTTATCGAAAAGTTTTGTTATAGGTGTTAACTTTACTTATAGGTTTTACGATGGTTTAAATTCCGCTTTTAAAACGATATAAACTTTAACTATAAAGTAATTATTAATATTATATACCTCAACTTAACTGGTTTTCTACGTAGTCGATACGGCTACAATATTTTAGGCCGCTAAGTTTATATAAAGCGTTTTTACTTTAAATAATTATAACGTTTTAATTGATTGTTTGTTAAACTTTTACTTTAGGCCTTTAAACTGGATTATATACGACGCTGGTATAACTTTCCATTCCACCGAATAACGTTCGAAAACTCGGATAGCCGGTAACGAATATAAACAAATCTTAGTAAAAGCCTTACATGGTATTAAAAAGTATAAACGATATTATAAATTACTAAAAAAAACGTATATAATATTATTTAAAAAACTAAAGAATACTAATCCTAAGTAATCTATCCTTTAAATAACTATTAGCGCCGTTAATAATATTTTTGACTTAAGTAGACTTATCATTACACTCCTTATTTTTAATACCTACCCAAAGATTTACATAAACTTTGCTTTATTATTATTTATAGTGTAGAGGGCCAATGTTATGTCTAAGATTATGGCGGTCTTACGCTTACTACGAGTAAAAAATAATGTATCCATAGCGCTAATTATAAGGAATAGCCTACGTAAAACTGGTGTATTGGATCTATTATTGTAATTTGAAGTTTTAATTTAGAAAACGAAAGATAAATGGATAAGCCTTTAAATTATTAACAGATTTAGGGGTTATAATGTACTCGTTAACTTATTGAACAAAAATAATTCGTTTCGCTAAATTATAATACGAAAATACAATATAAAGGCGGAAAAAGACGGCCCGAACACGTAAAATGAGTAAAACCGCTTATGAAATATTACTTAAAACTATAAATTTAAGCCGACCTTAACTTTAGATTTACCCCTAAAACGTGAATCTAACCCGATTACGTTAAACGAAATCGGCTTATTTATACTGAACCCATTAAAACCTTGATATTGAAGACGCTCTTTTAGTTTTTAAAAAAAAAACGCTTTAAAGACTTTACCGCGGACTCTTTTATTATATAAAAGTAAATGAAAAATCAAGAACTTAATTTAAAGCTTCGTTACGAGGGTATTATTATCACTCTAAGTACTATATTTATATAATTTACTTAAACGGAAATCTTAGTTTTTACTCAACCAGGCGTATTTCGTTTTAAATGTTTTGACCCAGTCATTCACAGCGTTTATAAGATTTTTCCAGCCTGTCTTATTTACTAAATTAAAGATGAAGCCGAAAAGCTTTATAAAAAGACCTGACTAATTGTAAAAAGTTATAACAACGAAAGTAAAACTTATATTATAATTTAATTACTTATATTACAACGGGTTAACTATCGCTTAATTTTTATATTCTCGGCCTCTTTTAGCAATTTATATAACTTATAAGTTAAATTTCGCGATATAACGTAGGTTTATATCTAATCTTGAAAATGGCTAGAATAACGGATTTACGTCGATATACCTAAAGACCTTAGGTAATATTACTTACCTAAAACGATTTTACGGTTTAGCTCAAGCTAATGTGTTTTAGTATAATATTTACCAAAGATATTATAAGAAACGATTCAAAATAATTAACTTTACCTGTAACCCGAATTTATTAATATTAATAGCCCGTTTGAAGGGCTTTATATTAACTGATATACAGACGAAAAACAATTTAACGTTATATAACTTTTTGGTTTTTGTTTTCAATAAAAGAATAATTTTAAAGATTGGTTTAAAAGTTAAACCTAAGACTTTTTTAATAAAAATAATATAATCGATTTTAATAGTGTTATGGTTACCTTTCGAAACAGCATCCCGAACCTTACATAAAAAGAGAAGTTAAATACAGTAGCCCTTATCACTTTAGATAACGTAAAACGAGTCCAAAAATATAGATACCAATGTATACGCGACGTTTAGGTCGCTTTTATACTATAATTAAAGGTAGTATTTAACCTTTGGGTCGCCGCGTAATATTAAACCAATCCGACAGATGATACGTATAAGGTGTTTAACAAACGCCTTTCGTAATAAATATATAATTCGAAGCGCGGCTTACAATTCGTATTACTAAATATAAGTACGGTAAAGTTATTTGTTTTTATTAACAGGGTTTTCGTTAATAATAACGATTATAGTTTAC
The DNA here is from genome assembly GCA_038502455.1 of Anisogramma anomala. Lineage (NCBI taxonomy): Eukaryota > Fungi > Ascomycota > Sordariomycetes > Diaporthales > Gnomoniaceae > Anisogramma > Anisogramma anomala. The sequence continues at coordinate 10,492,521 of JASMMZ010000001.1, forward strand.
AAATCGGTTTCGGTTTAGTTTTTGTTAACAAAACACCAGCCCGAAACAGCTTTACATTTCGAGGAAATATTATTTACTAAAGCTTTGTTAAGTATGAAAAGATTATATGAAGCGTCTAAGCTTTCGAAATTTATAGTATAATTAAAAGTTTCGATTAGAGTATTACTATAACGATAGCGGTCCAGATAATTATTTCCAACCTTGGTTTACGTCCTATTTCCCTTATTATTTATACTTATTCCTTTTCCCTTTATTAGTATTTGGTTAAGTTGGGTATTATAAATGAAAAACGATTAATAATCGATATTATAATATTACGTAAGTCGTACAAATGATAAGAAATCGAAAAACCCGATAGATTAATGGTAAATCTAACCTGGTAAATGTAATAATAAAGGTTATATTAAACTACGTATTAAAAACTTCTATATTTACAAATACATTATTTATTAGGCTTCTTAAAAAGATTTTACGACCTTTATAAGGTATTACGTTATATTAATTTTCTTCAAACCCGAATCGGCTTATTTATATCCTTCGCATCGATTTACGATTTGCCTTTATTTAAACCAATTATTCCTCCCGACCGACGATTTTACCTTTATTCAATACGAGTGGTTCAACCGATTTACGAATTTTAATTTTCATTTTTCTACGATATCGTAACGATATAAATTACGTTTGTTACTTTAAATATTTCTTTTATAACAAGTTATAAAATTACTTTGTAACGTACTATATTATAACCGGGTATATTAGCCCAGCTCCGGGGCCATTTATCTATTACTAAAGGAAAATTGCGACGTTGTCGCGTTCTTACCGTCCTTCCCGTCGCTTTCCCCTTTTATACTAACGTTATTGTTATTACCATTAACGAAGTTATTAGTGTTAGCGAGGATATGGATTTACATTTTATTAGTTTTACTTTTAGGTAAAGATATAAGGAAGGGATTACCCTTTTCATGGCGACGTACGATAACGTCGTCGAACTCGTTTATGTAGTATATGCGTAAACCCCATTTTCAGGCGACGCGGCGGCTATTGTCTCCTTGATCCGCTGTTTAACGCCTACTAATAATTAATATCGGTTTGTTTTGATTATTTACAACGATTTATTATTCGAATCGCTTTAGGAATATATTTTTATTAAAGATAAATTTTCATATTCGGTTTAAACTTATTAAAAACCCGGTGAACATGTAATACGACTTCGGTTTACAGCCCTAAGATTACAGGAACGGGGGCGTACGAGTTGCCAATCCGTTTGTAACGGTAGCGATATATCGAGCGGCCTCCGTTTTCGTAATAATCGTTAATAAACTTAACCGCGGCCGCGAATGCGATATACGATACGTAAAGCGTATTTATTATCAGCCTAAGGTTACGGACTCGAGTACGTCGCTTTAACGTTTAGCGCGTTAGAAAGGCCTTATAGCATACCTTAGCGATATAGAGCTCGAAGCGACGGAAAAGATTCGCCTTGTACTCCTTATTTATAAAAAAGGAAGTTGAAAGCTTACGAACAGAGGGCTTGAGTTGTATTTACTTTAGCGTAATTACGTTAAGCTACGTTTACGGCGTAAAGGGTCCTTTACGGGTAATGAGGTCTTTACCCATGGAAATAAGATAAGGTTTATAACCTTAGGAGCCCCTCGCTCCTTCCCCGAACTGGGGAAGGGGGAGAGAAAGGAGGAGAAAGGGGTGGAAAAGGAGGAGGAGGAGGAAAAGGAGGAGGAGGAGGAGGGGAAGATTGGTGCGACGGCGACGGGGAGGGGCAAGGCGAAGGCGGCGACTAGGCTAGGCGGCATGGGGGCAGCGGAGCTGGGCGGCGTAACGGCGGCAAGACTTGGCAATATGGCGGCGATTGGGGTGGCGGGGGCGGGTGGCGTGGCGGCAAAAAAAGAGATTATACCCGTTCATGGCGGGTTATTACTGCTAGTAATGGTGGTGCTAGGGGCGACGGCTGTAAAGGCTGCGGAAGCGGTAACGCGCCGACGCTTTCGTGTTAGGCGGCGCCTTACGGTCTGATTTTTACACAGCATTTTTTTAAATTTGAAAAATAAAAGTAAAACGAGGATCTGTTTAGTTTACTTAAGGGAAATAGGGATTGAATGAAAATAGGGATTTTGTATTTACTTGGATTACGCGCCTTTAGTAAAGTAAAAAAGGAAGTTTGCCTGAACTGATAGCGTTATATCTTTTTATAATAACCTAATACGTAATTACGTGATTACCCTTACGAGATTACCCCTACATAACTACCACTACGTAGTTACCCCTATCAAAAACAACTAAAAGATGTTATTACCAACCATATTACTTTTATTTAACTGTATAAACCAGACCCGAACTATAATAATCACTTCGGCCAGACTTTAATAATCCTAACCGAACTTTTTAATTTGGATCATTTGCGATTAATACGGTAAACAATACTATTACTACGAAAACTGCTAATTTAGGCCTCCTACGATTAATACGACAATAATAATATTATTACATAAACTGTTGATTTATACCTATTACACTTGATACTATAAATAATACTATTACTATTAGGTTATAAGTACGAAATATATAAGGAAAAAAGAAAAGATTACCTATATGAATATTACTATGTACCCTTATAAATAGTATATATAAGCCAAATAGCAGTGTACTGTATTTTAAAGTGTACTCCTAAAAGTTGTACGGTAACGTGTCACGTTGTAGGTTGTACTCTTGTAAAACTCGAAGTGTATCATATATGGGTCGGTCTGAAATGGTTATTCAGGCCGACGGAAATGCGTGAATCGGTTTGGAATGGTTATTTCAGACCAACAGCAATGCGTGGATCAGTCTAGAAGGAGTATTCCAAAGTAATACGCTTTGGGTGGAATACTTATAAGCCCTCACCTGTGACGTACACCTCTGAATGCTTCTTCTTTTTTGATTATCTTACTTTTATACTACAATTACCAATCATTCTGATTACTCTTCAAAGACTTTATGTTCACGTGAATATTATGAGCTTGAGACCTTACCGACAGCTTGGAAGTATAGCTACCGTAGTTTAAATTTTCATTTTATGGATTATTGGCTTGGAATAACTTTGTAAATGGTAAATAATACATCGAACTTGCTGTTTGAAAAATAAATCACGTTTCGCAATATATAAATATTGATATTACAATGTTTTAGTTAACTGTTCATAAAAGGTGTACTAGCTTTTAAGCGGTTAATAACTTAAGCTTTAATTGTTTTACGTAATAACCTTAGAATACTGTTTACCTTATAGTTAAAAGTTTTAAATGTTTATTTTATTATAGAAGTTAATTAAATTAGTGGTCTTACAACGCTGGCGATAATTTTACGGTTTTTGAAAGGTATTTTAAACTTAAACAAGTTTAAAAAGTGTTTTGTTTTAAAGTGATTACTTACTAATTTTATTCCAATGTTAATATCGAGGTATATTATAATATTCATTTCCTTGTTGGCCACCTTTTTGCAGTCGCAAATGGTGATTCAAAGGTTTTGATAGCCTTTGAAATCCAAAGAAACTGTATCGTTAAAATTATAAGCAACTGCAATATCTCACTCTAAAATATTATTAATGATATTATCGTAAATAAATGTATTGAATTTTCGTAAACGACGGTGTATTCTTCGCGAGAATATCGAGTAATAATCTTTGTAAGTTCCAAGGTAAAAAACAAAACTAGTTTTGCATATTGAATGAAATTAAGTAATAAATGTAAATTCTTTTATTAGGTTTAGAATTAGGAAAAGTAATATAATTATCCACAGAATCTTTCACCTTGAACTAAGAAACTTTTGCTGAGTATGTAAAAGAAATTTATAAAGATATCAAAAAAAGGGTTTATTTATTATTAATTTCAAAATTAACGTTAAAGTTATCATCACATCAACGATTACACTGATATTGGCGACTACGGTCACATTAGCAATTACAGTTACGTTATCGATTATGATTCCGTGAAAAAGCGCTAAGGTTTCTCTAGCGATTTTTATGGTTTTGTTTTCGTAGCCGTTTGTCTCGGTCTCGTTCGCGAGGACAATCCTCGCGACGCTGCCGATTTTCACGATACTTGTCTCTTTTTCGATCTTAGTAACGATTATTAACTTAAACCTAACCGTACCTTCGATCTTTAAAATAGCGAAAAGTGTTATAGGGGTATCGAGTATCGTTATATCTTTGATAAAAATTCTTACGATTTTAACGAAAACCATAAAAGTTTTTGGTTTTATTTTTTAAAAAATACAAAATGGTAAAACAAAATTCGATGGTTCGCGATTCCTGCCAAGGTCGTCTTAGGTTTTTGAACCTTATTAATATACTTACGCATTATTTAGATTAAATAAAAAGGTAATAGATATTATTAAATATCAACGTTTAATATAACCTGAATATTCGCTATAATATTTTTACCTATTGAGATTATGTCCAGGTCTACGAGATTAAGGTATTTTGGGTTAAAGATTCCTACCTTCTTTCGTTTTAGATGACGAATTCTTGCCGAATATTGAAAAATAGGTTGAAAAGGATTTCGGGTAAAACAAGGGTAGTTTCGGGAAAAGTCGCGTTCGTTTTATCGAGCTCGTTGGTTATACTCACCAGCATTTCGGTCTGCTTCGTGAACTAGTTACTCGTCCTCGCGAACATATTAGGAATCCTTACGAAAAGGACGGGGCGATTTTTACCAACGAAAACAGTAAGGTGATTTTGGCCGGTGAGGACGATAAAGCGATTCTTAATATCGAAGACCATTTTTTTTAACGACGGGAAAGGGGCTAAACGCGATTGTCAAGGCTTTTTACAAGATTTTGGAGATTGTTAAAGAGTTTATCCATCTCTTTACGAAGCTGTATCAATTCGTTACTTTTAACTAAGGAAAAAGCAGCAGAGTATTTAATAGCGCCATTAATAAAGGTATCGGTAGCAACTAACGATATTATTTAACGCGAGGTACAAAAGGGGTTATAAAGGCGAATTGAAATTAGTAAAAGCGAGGGAAGATGAATCCTTAATAACTTAGCAGGCGATGTGATAGTAGAAGTAATTGATAACGCAGCAAAAGGAGTAGAAACTTATTATTACCTCGTTTTGCTTAGTGGAGTAGTGGATAATAACTAATCGATTATTAAGGTTTGTAATTACCTGTTATTTATAAAATAAAAAAGCAAGATAATTAGCAGTTAAAAAATGGAAAAGAAAAAAGAGATGGAGATTTAATTGCTAAAGTGAAAAAAAAACTAGTGTTTTGGTTGCTACAGAGTGAATCTCTATAAATTGAGACAGTATTATTAAAAAAAACAAAGTTTAGTAATAGTGTAAGCATCTAGTATCAACTTGATTGGTAGGTTACATCTACCATTTATTGGATCGTAATGGTGGTGATAGTTTTTCTAACTGTATTGAAAAATGAAGAAAAAAGAAACCAAGTTTAGGGACTAACTGCTCAGTTTACAGTAAGGTATGTACAATAACAATAAAGTAGGTAGGCCACCAGCAATCTCATCTTGATCCAATAGTAGAAACATGTAAAAGATATTTCGGTACGTCGTAAAAGATATTGGTATTATTTCCTCCCACTTAATTATAAATAGTCTCCTTCGTAATACCCGAAATGTAAAACATTGCTGTTAATACCAACCTTTTTTATATCTAGTATGGTATTATATTTTAACTTTGTATAGTGCTATCTTTTGCCTCATCGGCCTAATTTACTCTATTTCACTTAGTTGATGTTTTCGATTAATAATAATAAACGTTTGTTTAATAATAAATATTGATATAATTATTCTGAATGTAAGTTTTCCCGTTTAAAATTTGTTCATATCCTGTTAACGAATAAGTTGTTTTTTTGTAAAACAATTATTAACGCTTACTCCAATAGTACATATAAATTGATATATTTCTAGTATATTCACCCTCTAGTATATAATCTTCAAAAGTTTTACTAAAAACGAAGTATAAACATAAGCCGTAAAAAAGCAATTCATAATCTATTAACGAATGAATAAATACCGACGAGCTATGTTATCATTACACCGTTAATACAACGAGCTATAATTCCGGTAATATATATACTAATTTTAATTTGAACCTAGATATAAATAAAGTTATAAAAAAGTTGTCAAAAGTTTACTTTTCGTTTGATACCTAGAACCGGAATAAATAGTCTGGCTTCCGAGTTTCTTGATTATCATTAATAAGTGGTTAAAAAGAGTTTAGGCTTAAGTGGTCGCAGTGAAGAAAGTTATGAGATTTCGGCGTATTATATAGTATAAGGTTGATATATATGATGGTGGTGCTTTTGTGTCGTTTCCGCCTATTCTTTTAGGCGGTCTTAGTATTACGTAATTATCCAATAAGGAACATGGAATCCAGGTAAGCATGGTATTTTAGTATCGAATGTAAATGTTACGGTTGACGAACAGGTAAGGAAAGTTGAATACGATTAATAAATTATTTAAAATTGTTAAAAGTATAGATAGCAAGCTAAATAAATAGGTAAGTATAGGAGAGAAATTGTTAGTTAAAAAGGGCTTAGATTTGAATTCGAACGACGGTATCGGCGAACATAAAGATATAATAGTGTTGAAATAGCAGTCAAATGCAGTAAAGTCAAGTCAATCAAACTGTCAGTTTAGTTGATTATACTTACTGCAAATTAGCTACAGTTTGTGGGAATGCACTGCATGTGCAGTGCAGTAGGTTCCCACTTCAAAGTGGGGCATAGTCCAAAGCATTTTGCTATACAAATTAGTGTGCAGACCGGCTAGCGGTCTGCCAAACTTAGAACTTGCAACTCAACCACCAATTTCAATGCAGCACCAGTTACTTCGACCACAGTGATTCGAATCTATCAAGTTGCAATGATAAAGGGCTACCAATAGAGAGAGTAATTTCCATTGTAGGGAAAATGTAAATAAATACGTCATATTTAGTATTAATAAGGTAGCTATTTTAAAGCGGTTTAGTGATTGGTTATTAGTCGAATAAAATCTGTTTACGAGGGGGCCCAACTAAATTATCGGTATTTTTAGCCGGGCCGTAACGGGATTTGAAAGTATTAAAGACTATATTATTCAAAAAGTTTAAAAACAGCGTCTTAAATAAGTAAACGTAACCTACTTATTAAATTAATACTTATTACGCTAGGAAATTAATAATAACAAGACATTTTATTTAAGGTTTGATTCATGGTTTTAAAATAATATTAACTTAATATTTAAATTAGGTTTCGTTGCCGTCGCTAATAACGTCCATGCTGGGTAATTAGTAAATATAAACCTATTAGCTCGAAAATAGGTTGGTTATAGGTAGAGATTTAGACGTTACAACATTATCGATTCGAATCGGTTGAAGTAACAATAGTATTACTTAGTCAAGTGGTGGATGTATTGTTCCAGGTTTGGCAAACCGCTAGCTGGTTTGTATACTAATTTGTATAGTTAATTTCTTAGCCTGTGCTTTAGGGTGAAGTAAACACTAACTGTACTTGAACTTATTATAGACTCACAAAACAATATACTCAACTTGTAGTCAGTACAGTCAACTTACTTATAGTAAAGTTGATTGAATGTACTGTAATTACTATTACTTTAATATTGGCGGCTTTTTGTTTTATACGCGTATGTTAATATAGTTGACCAATTGTTTCCGTTTGCCATCGAATTGCCTCCTAATTAACTAGCCAAACTCCTACTAATTGCACAGCGTAATTAACCTCAATTACTGTATGGTTCCGAGTTTAGACTTTATTAATTCCCATAAATAAGTCTTTCGCTATAGACTAATACAAATCTTCAAAGGGTTCTTTTTATAGGGGGATGTGACATACAGACCACCGCGCGTGTATAGAGGCCCCCTGTCACTACAACACACCCCGTGACACCTACGATCCACCATTCACTCGTTGTAGTTCTGCCCTTCACACGGGCTCTCACCTCGATTTGTCAGCTTTACGGGAACCTCTTTTTTTCGGAGGGATCAAAACAGTCATATCCCCAGCACGAATAGACGCTAGGCAGAGACTAAGATAGCCGCTTGTCACGGCTCAGCTAGGGCTACAGTTTACACGTCTCAAGATCTCTAAACTATAGGGAACCCTAAGGTCTTGATTGGATGGATAGTGAGGGGCCAAGGGAAGCTTTATAGATCCCACGAACCTCACGTTACAATTCCTCCCGCCGGTATTTACATGTATATTTAGTAGTAAGTAGTGCGATGCTTTGCAATGAGTATTGACTAGTAATAGTATAATACAAAAGAAAATTGCAAAATACAAACATTTAATCCAACCGTGTCAATTAATCAAGTTCAAGACTATAGCCTCAATTCTCTAACAATTTATTAGTTTCTAGGTGTAACCCTGTCTACTAGCATGTGATTTAATGTTGATAGGTGGTTTTTTAATGTAACCCTCAACTCGTATAGTTGGCTTATTATTATTCATAAACTTTTCCAAAGCTTCATGAAGAATTGATTTGATTATGGCATTAGCTGAATTATTTTTGTTATTAATTTATCTACATTCCTTAATATTTTTACCTTTGTAAGATTTACAAAGTGTTATTCCATCGATTATTAGGTGTTTTTTTTACCAGTCGTTCCGAGTTTCGAACGATATTAAAATAGATTTTTCCAGTTGGTATAGATTATTACCGGGATAAGAGGAATCTTTAGTTTCCTATCAACAATATTAGGGGTTTTTAATATCGTTATGTTTACATCAAAGCTGGTTATTATGCCTTAGACCTTTAAAACCAGTACGTTTCGAGTAATGACTTTGTATTTAACGGAGGTTTAATGAATTAGGTTTTTGATGATATTAAATCTGTTCTTTTATACCTTGTATTTATTAACTATTGTTATAAAGTATTCGATTTCTGATAGAAAAATTCATTTTTATGAAAAAGCTATCCATAAAGATTATTAACTTGGGTTTTGACGAGTTAATCGGTATTATATTAACATTACATTCCAAATTTCTTATTTGTTACACTAGTATTTTATTCAGTCGATCAAAGTCTTTATTCGGTGGGGTTTGCGCTTATATAGTAATCGATAAACTGTAAGAGGCCTCTAGTTAGTATATGGTAGCAATGTAATTGTTACGGGCGCGTTATTTTGGATACCTTGAAACCTTAGCTACATTAGTCTTCTTAACCGTGGCTAAATAAGAGTTTTAATCCTTCTAATAGAAACTAATGTAAGGATTATCAATACTATGCTTACGTATTAACGATTCATTAAAATTAAGATGTTTGACCTCCGCCAATTTCGTAACTGGTTTATGATACTAGAAATTTGAGTTATTCATAGCCTATTGTTCCGATATTATAAAGCTAGTGATTTCGACGAAAAAGGTGTCATTCATTTGTATACTTATCAAATAGAAATCTTCATTTTGTATAAATAGTAAATACGAGTCGTAGGATGAAGATTTTATGTCTAGCCGTAAATTGAAGTGTGACGAATAAGTTAGAAACCAATTAACTCCTGTTTTATTTAATTCATATACTGGTTTAATATATCGTAAAAAGGTTCCAAAAGATATTTTTACGGAATTTTTACGTCAATTTTAATAAAATCATCCTTTGTAAATTAGTTGTTGATTATGTATACGTTTAAGTAATATTATATTTATTACGTGTGAATTTATTATTGGTTTTAATTAGTAAACTTGTTATTAAAGATATTACTATATATTGTGTAATCTTTTGAATCGTTGATAATTATATAATTCTTTAGGTTTTACTTTCTTTACTATATGCTTTAGTGAATAAACGTTACTTTTTATACGACTGCCCCGTAGTTTTGCCTGTAACCTCGTGTATTATTCTCAATCTCAAAATCGTAATATTTGGGTTTTCGAGTTTAAAGTCAACTTTAGGCACAAATTATATGGTTTTTCAAGTGAAAAGTCCATTAATCTTAACACTATCGCTTTTCTTAAAAGAATGACTGGAGGTTCTGATAAATTTTTTTAACCGAAGCTTTACAAGCACATTTCAAATATATTTTGTCTTTCTATTTACCCCAGTAGTGTTATAAATCGTGCTAGGTATATATTCCGTATCCTTAAATTTTCTCCTTATTGGTGGTCGGCTACGTCGTTAACTTTTTATGGGTTTATTGATTACGGAGGGAAGTGGGTTTTGTTGGTTGATTCGCTTGGCTTAAGGATTTTTATCGTTATCATTATTATTAGTCTCCCTAATATGGGGTTTGACCTCAATTTTTCAAAACGTCGTAAATCCGTTGGTAATTTTAATAATTACTTTAAGGTTGGAAATATTTAAAATATTAAATGATTTATCCCATTTGTCTGGCTTTCGCTATACAAAAAGTTTACTTTATAATAGTAAAAAGAGCTTATTTATTATCGTAAGGCCGTCTTTAGTATCAAAGATATTATTTAACCGACGGTGTACTAGTTTCTTCTGTAGTTTCTTTAATGCCTTACCATATGTTACACCTTTTCTTTTGGTATTTACTAATTGCAGAGATTTATTCATCGAACGAGTATATACTTTAAAAACTAATAGCGTTAACATTGAACCATTAAATCCTACAGTACTATGAAAGCTCTTTACCGCCATCTCAAGACTTTTCTTTTGGTTTGTAAATTCTGTAATTTCGAAAGTAAAGATATTATACGCTTTGCGAAGTAATTTTTATATCTTTTCGATTTTTTTAATATTCTCTTAGACTTTAATAGGCACTTTTTTTCATTGTATCCCTATGATCTTTTTGTTTACCTTGAGTTCCGTAATTGTAAAGTTGGTACCGGTATTGTAAACGACGATGTTTAGTAAACCCAAATACGTATTAATCTATAGTATTTTGAACTTTTTTTTATTTATACTTTGCCAACAGAAACTTGAGGAATTTGACTTCGTAAAAAAGATTGTGAAATCAATAAAGTGAAAAACAGGTCCATTACTCAAGTGAAACGCATTAAAGAAGATATGATAATCAAAATCCTTATCTTTTTTTAGTATAAAATTTAATTTTAGGGGAGGTTGAAGTATATATTAACAATGATAATAAATCCATTTAATGTCTTCCAATAAAATCATTCCAAATTTTCATACGTTACGATTTAAGGATTTTGTTTAGCCTATCGACGGCCGGGTAATTAAAACGCCGGTGTAATTGATATGTGTTCAATTTCGTTAGGTTTAATACTGTTTCATCTGAGTCTTAAAGATGAAACCAAGGATTCCTCAATTTAAAGGTAAAAGGGGACCTTTAGATGTTTTTAATTAGTTTGTTAATGTTGAAGTTAACGTTAATATTGGGGGTCTTTATATTTTTCGAGTAAAAGAGAAATGAGGTAAAGGATTTGAAAATTCACAATGTGATCGACCTAATAACAGTTTTAATAGTTGTTGCTTTTAGTAAAGATAATTGTCTGTTAGAGTTAAAACTATCTTTTATTTTTCTAACGTCTTAACGGTTGGTTTTTGTAGTAGTAATAATTTTTTTTCATAATGCCATATACTTCAAATAGTTTTCGATTAAATAATTTACTACTCCTGTATTTGGCATAATACCTTGAAACATGTGGTTCGTGTAACGGTCGCGAAGGTTGAAAATATTTAAATGATTAAGTTTTTAGTTTGAGTAAATGTAAGGGTTTTTACCATTTAACTGGCAAAGAAAATCGTAGTCAGATAGTTAATAGATTGCGTTAGTATCATTTTCTCTATACTACGTAATTTATTTTATGTATATCGTTATCATTAACAACCTTTTTACTTTTGTAGTTTACGATGTTGTCTAGGTAGTTTTACTCGGAAGTAGTAATGTATTAATTGTAATATATTATCTGTTGTGTATAACGCTTAGTTAGAGAATAGTGACTTGAAAATAACCAGGTTTACTACAGATTTAACATATATTAACATTATTTAGACAATAGGTTTTACGGTTCACTAGTCTGCTTCAGTTATTCTTTATTTAATAACGTTGATATAACTATGGTTTCCAATTAAAAGACTTTAAATCAAATTTTCAGTGTTAGGGATACCCTTTGTCCCCATTAATATAATATATTCTTTCGTAGTCTTTTTGATTACAATAGCGAAATTTATCAGCTCATGGATATATAACAACCAAGTTTCGCGTGTGGGTTATTATAGTTGTATATAAAGACTTTAATTAGTTGAAGAAGCCTTTATAAGTAGTATATGGGCGTTATAAGGCGCATTTAACCTCTTTAACACCCATAATGACTATACGTACCAATTTACGAATTATAGTTTTACTAGCGTGAACCTTTTATATTGATTGTAAGAATAACATAAACCTATTAAGTATTTGATTGATATACATTAAATTTTTCGTCTCCTCCGTTTTAACGATTATTTTCGTTTACTTCATCGTAGTCCAATCTATATTATATTACGTAAAATGGATGTTGTATTTTAAGTTGTTTATTAAGCTGTTATAAATATTTTGAAACGTTTTTTCTTTGGTTAGATATGTTAGATATTAATCCCTGATATTCGTTGTGATGATTATAGGGAACAATGAGTAAAAACCAGAGAAAAAGATCTTTATTTACTTAAAAATATTGAAAAATAGTATTATCTTTGTGTTGAGAAGGTTATATAGCTTTCCATCATACTCTTCTACATTGTTTCAAATTGTCGGGAAATTTATAAGGAGATAATAATTGATATTTATTATTTCAACAAGTTTAGGAGAAAAATTACAACGATTGTCCCAATTGTTGATAGTGTTTCCTGCTGTTAACTCAGGTCTTAAAACCTCCGAAACGTTATTATAGAGGTAATTGCTAACCGCTTAGCCTGAGTGATAAATTCATATGATGAAATTGATAGTAAGTTGATGCCTATAGGTATAATTTATATAAAACTCTTCTTCTTAAAGAATATGATGATTTTAACGTAAACTTTAAAAATAGGCAATTTAACGATTTTAAGGGAAGTTTAAGGGATCAGTGGGACTAAGCCTTTGTAGGGAAGGTTTAACAGGATTTGTAGATTTTTTTTTAATTAACCAGTGAATAGCTCGGATGTTAATTTCTTTTACCGTATTAGCGGTGGTTACTTTACACGTTCTACTACATAACGTACCCCACTGATTGATATTATAATTCGTAATTTATACCAAATATTTTAGCTTTATCTTGTAAGGGTATTAGATTACGAAGGAAATCAATATGTTTTATCGTTAGCGTATAAAACGTTCGTGCTGGCTGGAAGATTAAAATTTAATTTAATAAAGGATTTAAAAATATTCCTTTAAAACGTATGTAAGAGCTTCAAAATTCTTATAACTTTTACCTTTTCCTCGTAGTTTTGAAGGATTGTAATTTTAAAGCTAATTTTTATATTAGGCCAATTGAAAAAGATTTTCTATCGACCATAATACGGTCTTTTCTATAATATAAACCCAACGTCGAAAAACCTCTTTTTTAATTTAACTTTAGCCATACGTTAAATTATTTTATTTATATCAATTATCTAATTATTAAAAAATCTTACGAAAGTGTTTAAAAACTCGGGTGTTATAGCTAAACTCTTTTCTGGGGTGTATATAAAGGATATACAATTCAAAACAATGATTTAGGTATTTTTTTGGTTAAGAGGTCGTTCATACTTGCAATCCATAATAATTTATTTTAATGGTTCACAAAAATAGTGTTGCGGGCTTTCATTCCCCTTATGTATTTTTAACTGGGTTCCATTTTAATGTATTGGCTTAGGTGAGAGGATTTGGCGATTTGAAAACGTAGAAACTTGGTAGTTTGAGTAAAGGAACTTATCGATTTGAGGTAAAGGCGCGCGACATGTCTTTCTTGACGTGACTTGACGATTTTCCTTGTTTTCGCTTGGTATAATAATATTGACGATTTAATTAACGACTGTGATATAGGAGAGGAAAAAGAGTAGTATAAAGTAAAAATTTGGTATTAAAGGCAAAGTTCGGTGTAGGAAGTAAATATAAAGATTGTTTTTTGTTGTTTGTGATTAAATAGCATGTTACTTAGTCGTTTGGAAACTTTTGACGTTTAATCTTAACGTCTTCAAAAAAGATTCGTTAAGATTTCTTGGTATTTTGAAGTAACGATACCGTTGCTACCTTTTTGTTGCCGTGAAAACCGACGCAACAAAAAGTATTATTTACTTACTGTTGTGAAAACCGATGTAGTTCGTAGAAGCTGTTTGCAAGAATATTTCCTTTATTTTGGTCTTTTACAAAACGTAACCGGAAAGTTGCTTCTTCTATTTTGTCAATTTGTAATTAACTTCATAAGCACTGATTATTATAAGTAGGACTTCATATGTTACAACGTTGTTGATTCGAATTAGTGGAAGTAATAGTAGTATTATATGGTCAAGTTATGCATGTATTGTTCTAGGTTTGGCAGACTGCTAACCGGTCTGCACACCAATTTATATATCTAATTGCTTAGCCTGTACCTTAATAAAAAGTAGGCGCATACTGTACTAAAACGTACAGTAGGCCTAGAAACTGATACAATAAACTAACTTATAGTAAAGTTAACTGAGTGCACTGTAATTCCTACTATTAAAACATTGGTAGCAATTTAAACGAGCTAATTAAAGTGAAAAAAGGGGTGTTTTTCACCCAGAACGTCAAGCTTGATAATATGGAAATTTATAATACGTGTAATATAATACTTATTGTTAAACCAGCTTAACTTTTTGGAAAATTGTTTGGCTTATGGTTTTAAAAAAGAATTTTAACTGTTTGTAGGCTTTACTTAATAGGACTTTAAATATTGTAATGTTATCGATTCGATTGGTCGAAGTAATAGTAGTATTGTATAGTCAAGTGGTAGATGTATTGTTCTAGGTTTGGCAGACCGCTAGCCGGTCTGCACAGTAATTTGTATGGCTAATTTCTTGGTCCGTGCCCTAGTATAAAGTAGGTACATGTTGTATTGACTTGTAGTTAATACAGTAAACCAACGAAACAATATACTCAATTTGCAATCAACATAGTCAACTTTATATTAAATTTAATTGACGTATTATACTAGCGGCTTTTTGTTTTTTACGCGTACACTAATGTGGTCCACAAATCGTTTCCGGTTATCATTAAATTACCTCCTTGTTAATTAGCCAAATCTCTGCCAATTTCGTACCTAAATTAACGCCAATTACTTTCATTTAACCTACGAATCCGAGTTTTGACTTTATTGATTCCCATAAATAAGTTTTTCCCTACAAAATTGTATAAGCCTCCAAATTAACCATCTCAATAAAACAAGTTACTATTATCAGCTTTATTTTCCTAACAGTTTTCTGGTTTGCAAGGGCACCCCTATTCGCTATTACGTGACTTGAAATTACTAGTCAGCCTATTGATATAGCTCTTAATGCGTATGATGAACTTATTTCCGCTCACAAACCTTTTAAGGACCTTATTTGGTAATGATTTAGTTATAGTATTTACAAAATTATCTTTGCCATCAATTTATCGGAATTCTTCAATTTTCATTCCTTTGTAGGCTTTACGAAGTGCCATTACATTGATTATCAGACGTTTTTTGCTAGTAATTCCGAGTTTCGAAAGGCATTCGAATAGGCTTCTACAATAGATACAAATTATTATCGGGATAGGTAGAATCTTTAACTACTTGGTAACGAGGTTGAGAGTTTCTTATATCGTTAGTATTATATCGAAACTGGCTATCATTTTGTAAGCCTTTAAAGCTAACACTTTTCTTGTAATACTTTTGCATTGAACGGATTTCTAATGAATTAGGTTAACGATAATATTAAACTAGTCCTCTCGCCTATCTATATTGATAAGGGCTCTAAGGAATATAATTTACAATAACAGGTTAATGGGTTCGTAAAAAAGGCCATCTATAAAGATTATTAACTTGGCCATCAATAGTTTAATCGGAATTATATTGATTCCCCGGTCTAAATTTCTTGTTTCCCACTCCAAAATTTTATTCAATCAATCAATCTTTTTATTTGCCGGGTTTTTGTTTATTCTGCAATCGATGAGTTGTAAGAAGCTTCCGCTTGGCACAAGGTGGCTATATAGCTTCTACGAACGCGTTGCTTTAAATACTATTAAACTTTGGCCAAGTTAGTATTATCAATTATAACCAAGTTGATACACTAGATTCTATGACAAAAACTAAGGTAAATATCGTCATTACTACGTATGTGGATTGATAATCCGTTAAAATCAAATTGGTTGTCCTCTGACAAAATTTTGAACGGTTTGCTGTTCTAGAATTTTAAATTATTAATCATTTTCTATTCCGATATTACAAAGCTAACAGATTCAACGAAAAGGGTATCGTCGATTTATATTCCTTTTGAGCCAAATTTTTCATTTTACGTAACTAGTAAACACGTGTCGTAGGTTAAATACTTCATGTCTAGCCTCAACTTAAAATACGATTAATAGGTTAGGAAATAATAAACGCCTGCTTTAGCTAATTTTTATAGTGCTTTGATATATTGTAAAACCATTTCCGGATGGTCTTTGTCACGAAGTATTTATGCTGGTGTAGATAAAATGTTCCGTTGTAGATATGTTGTTAATTTCGTATATGTTTACATTATAGCAATGTAAAGGATAGGTTGATTTTTGAAGTAGAAGACCATAATGAAAATCTCTTTATTGAAACCCTTATCATTTGCAATTTAAATTAAATTTTCGAGAAACTTAAGCTTACGTTCATTAATCATAGCAGAGCTTTTGAATAGCCTCGAAAGTAGTATATTCAACATTTGAGTACTCTGCAGATTTAAGGACTTTATATAGCTTGTTGACAGCTATATAATTAAAAAGCTAGTGTAATTGACGTATTTTTAACTTCGTCAGATTTAATACCGTTACCTTTAGGCCCAAAAGATGAAAATGCAAATACTTTTATTTAAAAGTAAAAGGGAACATTTGGTCTTTTTTAACCAATTCGTCAACATTAACGTTAACATTAACGTTAAGGATCTTTATATATTTCAAATGAAAAAGTAATAAGGTAGAGGACTTAATGATATGGAACGTGATTGGTCTAATAACAGTTTAAATAATCATAGTTGTTGGTAGGCCTTAGACGTTGCAACATTGTCGATTCGATTGGTCGAAGTAGCAGTAGTATTGCGTGGTCAGATGGTGGATGTATTGTTCTAGGTTTGGCAGACCGCTAGCCGGTCTGCACTGTAATTTGTATGGCCAATTGTGTTGCCCGTGCCTTAAAGTAAAGTGTAGCGTACTGCACTCGACTTACACCTAATGCGATAAGTCTCCACAAAGCAATACACTCAACTTGTAGTTCAGTATAGTCAACTTTACTATAAGTAAAGTTTACCTACTATACTGCATGTAATACTATTCCAACAATCGTCCCTAATAAAGATAGTTGTTTATCTAAGCTAAAGCCAAATTTAGTTTTACCAGTATTTTAACGATTAATTTCCGCGGTAATAGTGTTTTCCGTTCAAAATTATATATACTACAAATAGCTATCTATTAAGTACTTTATCGCTCATATATTTAGGTTAATACTTAAAAACATATAATTAGTATAACGATCGCGAAAGTTGAAGGTATGTAATGGGTTAAAGATGTAATTAAAGTAAAAGTAAGGGTTTTCGCCACGTAAGCGGTATAGGAAAGCGTGGTTAGCTAGCTACTAAGTTGTGTTATAAATAATATCTTCATATTAGTTTATTCACTTGGGGATATCGTTATCGGTAATAACCCCTTTACCTTCGTATTTTACGATATAGTTCTAGTATTGTACCCAGAAGTAATAGGGTATTGGGTACAATAACGTATCTATTATTTGTAGCACTTAAGTAGAAAGTGGCGAGTTAACCAGTAGCCGGCTTTACCATAAATTCAATACCTTCTATGACTATTACGAGGATAATTTTTACGGTTAATAGGTCAGTTTAAGTTATAACTTCGTTATTAACGCTAATGTAGTTGTAGATTCCTATTTGTTGACCTTGTACCAGATTTTAAACGTTTAGTTTACCCGTTTTTACGATATATATAGTATACCATCAAGTGATTTTTTTCTTCTTAATTACAAAAATCATCAGTTAAAGGGTATATACCAAGAAAATTCAGCGTACGTACCATTACGGTCGCAAGTAAAAACCGTAACTGGTGAAAAAAGCCTTGAGTAGCATTTGGGCGCTGTAAGGCGTATTTATAATCACTTACACTCGTAATTGCTACCTATACTTATTCAAAGAGCCTGGCTTGACTAGCGTGAGCCTAACCCTTTATTTGTTGTAATAATATCAACTTATCAAGCATTTGTTAAAAATTATCCATTGGAGTTTCCTTCTTTTCCTTTTTAATACTATCGTCGTCCGCCTTATTATAGCTCAATCCATGTAATATTACATAAAGTGGACGTCGTATTCGAAATAGTCTTTTATACCATTATTAATCTTGAAAAAGGTTTTTGATTTCATTAGGAAAATCAGGTAATAATACCTAACGTAACCTGTAAAAATTCTAGAGAATAGTAAGTAAAAACCAAAAAAGAGGACCGCTATCCATTTGTAAATATTTAAAAAGAGCATTATTTTCGTGTTGAAAAGATTATAAGGTTTTCTGTGATAATTCTCTACTTTATTCAAATTATCTACGAAATTCGTAGGAAACTTATAGTTAATATTAACTATTTTAATAGATCTAGGAGAAAGGCTGCGATGATTATCTCAATCATCGATATTATTTCCTATTAATTCAGGTTTTAGGCTTTTAAAGTCAACATATTAAAGGAATTTATCAATCGCTTATTCCGAGAAATAAGGTTATATAATAAGGCCTATAATTGGTTTAAGCGTATGAATGTACTTGTTGTAAAAAGCTTCGATTTGAAGGATTTGATAATTCTAAGGTAAGAATTGATAATCTTAAAGGAAGGATTTGATAATTCTAAGGTAAGAATTGATAATCTTAAAGGAAGGATTAAGGGGTAAAGGGGACTTAAATATAGGAAATATTTCGAGGAATCTGACAATATTTCTTATTTGACCGAATAAAGCCAACATCAATTCCTTATACCACGTTAGAAACCGCTACTTTACGCACTCTGCCACCTCTAAAAGCGTACTCCGAGTTGTCACGTATAGTTACTGAGTTTCCGAATAAATTAAAAAGTCTCTCATCATCAGCATATAGAAAATTGGTACTAGCACGGAGTTTAAAGGTTAAAATTAACTAAATATTGAAGTCAAATACCCTAAAACATCTATAAAAGTGGTAAAGATCCTTAACGTCCTTACGTTTTCCTTAAATATTCTAAAAATTGGAATTTTAAAAAGAGTTTTCACTTTAATTTGTTTTTAAAGTGATTTTTTATCAACTCCAATATAGTTTTTTCCTGGGATTTAAATCTCACGTCGAGTAACTTCTTTCTTCTACCCAGCCTTAACCGTACGTTAAATCATCTTTCCCATAAAAAAAGTCCAATATTTAAGAAAATTACCAAATTCTTAAAAAGCGTGGGTATCGTAGCCGAAATTTTTCCTAAAATCTATGTAAAAAATATATTAACCAACGTAATTAGTTAGGTATTATTCAATTCCATATTCATCAACATCCTTTATCTACAAATTTTAATCGAAATACTTAGCAAAAATAGGTTCGAAAGCTTTTATTACCTCTTTTCTAATAAGATTGATAATAGTTTTGAAGTAAACACTTATAGTAGCTATATTGACGTCTTAGTTGGTATAAAAGTTGTTGCTTTTGGCGTGTTTGATAGTGTAGGAACTCGGCGTTTTTACTTAAAGTCATGCAACGTGGATTTCCTTAGCACAAATTGATAATTTCTCGTATTTTCGCTTAAAACAACAATATTAACGATTTAATTCAAGATTTCGGAGTAAGGGGGGAGAAAAGGTGAATGTAAAAGGAAAACTTGGTATTAAGGAAAAATTTGTGTAAAAGATAAAGTCGAAAGTTGTTTTCTATAGTTATTTGACATAAAGATCAGTTGTTTTTAAAATAATGATGCTTGCAATAGTAGTACCCGCAGAAGTACTAACTTAACTATTTACCAACTTGACTAACTTTGAAACTTTTAATGGTCAATTTTAAAGTTTTCAAAAAGGATATGATAAAGATTTTTTGGTATTTTCGAGTAACGATATCGTTGCTACCTCCAAGCTGTTGTAAAAATCGACGCAACCTAGAAATCTTCTCTGCTTACTGCCGTGAAAACTGACGTAGTTCTTAGGGGACTTTCTCAAAATTATTTCCTTTAACTTAGTATTTTACAAAGAATAACCGGAAAGTAGCTTCGTTTTCCACTTAGATTATCTATGCTTAACCTAATAAGCACTAATAAGTGTTGGTAGGCCTTACCTGGTAAGCCTTTAGACGTTACAACGTTGTCGATTCGATTAGTCGAAGAAACAATAGTATTACGTGATCTATTAGAGGATGTATCATTCTAAGTTAGGCAGACCACTAGCAGGTCTGCACAGTAATTTGTATAGTTAATTACTAGTCTTGTGCCCTAGTCTGAAGTCTGTACATACTGTATTAACATACAGTCAATATAGTAAACCTATAAAACATTATATTTAATTTTCAGTCAATATAGTCAACTTTATTGTTCATAAAGTTGACTTACTGGACTGCAATTAGTATTATTCCAACATAAAAGCTATTTTTAACACGAAATCATTTCAATGAAAAACTTTGTTTATTATCGGCTTCCTTTATATATTATTATGTAGCCGCTATTATGACTTATACAAATTCTGTAGCGTTGTGAATACGTTAAACAAAATGCCCAGTTTTTATATAAGCTTTTGTAATCAGGATGACCAAACGTTAGATAGTTGATATAAGGTCTACATAATAATTATAATTTATGAAAAATAAGTTAATAGTGATAATTTTAATCTCTTTGTCATTGAACGTAAATTATTACCAAGGTAATGATCTATTTAAATCGAATTATTTGTAAATAACAAAAGAATATAAATACGTTAAAACTCCCTAATTGGCACGCTCGGTAGCATCGTTTGTCTTAAGGTAAAATATGGTGTTTAAGCGTTGTTTTACCGTCGTCAAGTCGTAAAAACGTTTTCAAAACCTATTTGTTTAATTTGAACCCCAGTTATTAACAATAGCATGGGAAAAACCGTTAAACTTCAAATGGTGGTTTAGGAATCGCTATACGTAAACTTTGGCGTTTATGATTTTAATTATATTTAATGTAATAGATTCATTTAATCGTTTCGTGATATTCATAATGTAACGCAAGTATTTTACTTATCTATTTTAAAGAGATCTATTATAGTTTCAATAAATAATTTGTTTTGAAGCCGTTCGAGAATTAGAAAGGATTAAGGAAATCCTTTTCGATTATGTAATTAATAAATCATCCCATTGTAAATATTATAATTATAATAAAAATGTTTAATCGTCTGATATTACCTAGTTTAGAAATACAACCTTCATAATATAAAGATAGTAGCGTTGTATTCCGGGTGGCCGATAAAAAATAAATCGTGTATAATTTGAATCAACACGGTAGTATATGTCCTGTGAACGGGGATCCAAATATGGTTACAAAACCATAAAACGTTATTATCGGTTACCATTCATTTTGAAATAGAAACCTTAAATATTTGGTCTTTGTTCACGAGAATATTAGTTCGAAACCCACGATTACCCATATATATCTAGCGGATAAAGCGGGGGTAAGTAATATCTTGGGTAATAGCAGCGTCCCAGTTGTTTTGAAAGTTGGCATTGATAAAAAATTCGTAACTTTTAGTATAAATTCTGATAATATTCAATCCAAAGATATACGCATTTGAGAACAACGTTCAAGTGATTTATTTGGGGAGAAAAAAGGGAAAGTTTTCGGTTAAGAGGGCAAGGTTCAAAGAGGCTTTGAGGGATATTTCAATTTTATTGAAATTTTGTATCGGATCGTATATAGTTTATTCTTTCGTGATGAATTAGTTTCCAAAGGTCATGGGGAAAGGCATTTCCATTAGCGGATTAAATGTTTGGAAATTCGTCGAGTAATACTAAAGTATTTAAGGTTTTTATGATTTATCAAGAAAGTAAACGGGCGTGTTGTACCACAGAGTTTAGCGTTTCATACTGTTCAATATTTTATAATCCTTAGAAATTTCCTATCGTAAATTTCGTAATTGTAGGAATAGTAGTAATTGCAGTGCAGTAGTTTGATCCTCCTTACAGTACAGTTAACTATACTGACTGCAAAATTGAATGTATTTTTCATGGGCCTACAGTATTAGCTGCAAGTGAAGTACAGTATGCGCTCACTTCATACTAGGGCACGAGCCAAGCAGTTAGTCATACAAATTACTGCGCAAACTGGCTAGCGGTCTGCCAAACCTAGAACAATACATCTACCACTTGACCACGTAATACTACTATTATTTCGACTAATCGAATCGATAACGTTGCAAAGTCTAAATCCCTATCAACACTGATCAGGGCTTATTAGGTTAAGCACATACAATCTAAGTAGAAGAAGAAACTACTTTCTGGTTACGCTTTTTGAGAGACCAAAGTAAAGGAAAGATTCTGGCGAAGAGCCTCTACTGCTGCATCGGTTTTCACGTTAATAAGTAGAAAGAAATTTTAAGCTACGTAGGTCTTTATGGCAACTTATAGGTAATGACGGTATCGCTATTCGAAAACACCAAGAAATTTTTACCAAAGATACTTTTTAAAGAACGTTGAGATTAACCGTTAAAAGTTTCAATCGATAAGTTGGTAAACGGCTAAATCAGTACTACTGCGAGTGCTATTACTATAAAAACGAATAATTCCTACGACCAAACAACAAACAATGTTTAAATTCTATCACCAATAAACGACCTCCAACCTTACCCTCTACACCAAACCTTGGCCTCTACTTTACCATTTTCGCTCTTGCCTTACGTTAATTTAATTGCCAAAATCGCTGCCGTAAGCAAAAACACCAAGAATTGCCAAGTTGCGCCGAAAAAGCTACATCGCGCGACCTAACGTCAAAACACCAAGTCTCTACACCCCCAGATTTTCAAGTTTCTCGCCCACCAAACCATCTACAAGCCAAAACTTGAAGAATTCACCAAGTTAAGAATATATAAAAGCAGTTAAAGCCCTTGAAACTATTTTTGCCAACCACTACAACGAACAATTCTGGACTACAGATGTTAACAAAACCTTGCCTAAGGTTTCTCTAACTAATTAGGTTAGCTATTATATCCTTGATACGTACTTCGACGACGACTACAGCCTTAACACCCGCTTTTTCTAAGATTTACGCAAGTTTTTTAACCATTGTACTCTTAATATATAGAATATGATTGAACACATGGTTAGAGCCAAATTGAAAAAAGAGTTACTCGCCATAGCATTTACATTTTAGAAAAAAATCAATCAAGATTGGCCGAAACTTTCTTTAAACCGGTTAAAAGAAAGAAAACCTTTTAAAATACTGATTTTCAAAACTTTTAAAAGAAAGGCAAAAGCGTTAAAAACCTTTAATACCTTTATACACGTTTTAAAAAAACCTCCTTTTCACATTGGATTAAGTTAAGCCTTTTTATACATTAACAATTGAAAAAAAAAACCTGTTAATCTATTCGGAAATCTAACACCTCTACGTAATACCGCGAAATACGTGTTTAGCAGTGACAAAACACGTAAAAAACAGCTATTAACACGGTAAATAGTATTGAAACTAACTCCCTTTACTATTTAATTAAAAAAACAGTTAAATAACTCAAATTATTTCCTATAGCCAAGTTTTTGTTGCCCTTTAACTTTTTAATCGAAACCGTTAAGCCCTTTAAAAACCTTCTCACGGAAGGTATACTTAAACGCGTGAGCCTACTAAAGGTCTTACTATAGGACTTAACCCCTTGGGCTATGCGACTATCAATTACTCTTAATACCGTGGCTTGAAGGCTTCAAAATTTAAATTATAAGGAAATACTCATAAATATGGGTACGATCATCGCGATCTTTCTCCAAAACCTATTAAGATGGTTAATATTAACTACAAAACTTTTACGGACTTCGCCAACATTTGGAATATCGTAAAAAAGTATATCGAAAACCCTTATAACTTTTTTAATACGAAGATAATACCTTTTTTTAGATATTATAAGTAAATGAATGTTTCTTCTTTGGATTTTTACTTATTATTTACCGAAATCTTTGAGAGATACGTTAAGGACTATTATCAAACATTTCTAAATGGAATAATTAACTTTCTTGGGATTAACGATAGTATAAAAAACTACTTCGAATATAATATCCATTTAGCGCAATATTACATGAACTGAGCTAATACAAGGTAAACTACAATAACCGAGAAAGAAAAAAGGAAATACTAATATATATATTAAATTAGATGTTTCATAAGTTAATATTATATTAAAAGATAATAGAAAAGATCTAATATAGCGAAGCCACACTTTGTGAATAGGTAAGGGTAGCCGTTACCGGCGTTAAAGAGTTCAAATACGCCTTATAACACCTAAATACCCCTTACGAAGGGTTTTTTAACCATTTACGATCCTCGTTTAAAACCATAATAACACTAATACTAAACTCGCTCAATATATACCCATAAACTGATACCTTTCCTGATGTTAATAAAAATATCACGCGATAATTAACTACGTTAATCGTAAATACAGTTACTGACTCTCCTAACGTTTAAAATCTGGTCTGATAATTTTCGGATTGAAGGTTATAACCACGTTAACGTTAATAAGGGCAAGATTTATACGAACTTGTAAACCGCAAGAATTATCGTCGTGAGAGTAGCAAAATATATTAAATTTATAACAAATTCGGCTATTAGTTGACTTGAGACCCTCCTACCTAACATAATAACAAATAGGTAATATATTAAATTTAATACATTATTGCCTCCGCATAAGATTACTTTAACTATATCTTTAACTTCAAAGATGAAAGAAAGGTTAACTAAAAAAATACCCCTAAGAAAATTATATATTATAAAAATATTACTCATAATACTGTTTAATAACTAGGCTACCACGTTTTTCTGTACCGTTTAATCGGTAAAAACCCTCATCTTTACCTTAACTAATCCCCTAACCCATTCTATACTTTTAACCTTGCGATTGTGACGAGAACCGTATGTTTTGGGGTATTATACCGAATATAGGGGTAGCAAGGTATTTAATAGGATGATATTCGCAGTGCGTAGTATTACAAAGGGAAAATACCACTATTATTAAGATTAATTGTCAAGATATTAATAGGGTTAATGTCGGCTTCAGCACAAGCGAATGACTATTATTACTAGGGATAACGATGATTAAAACTATTATTAGACGGATTACTCTTTACATCCCAAAATACCCTAATCTTTTTTTATTTTATTTAAAGAATATAAAAACCCTTGGAGTTAACCTTAATAATAACTTTGATAAACTAGTTAAAAACGGCTAAAGATTTCCCCTTGCTTTTAAGTAAAGACCCTTAAAATTTTATCTTTAGGACCTATAGGTAACGGTATTAAACCTAACGAAGTTAAAAATACATCAAGTATATAGTTGTTTTCATTACCCGGCTATTAACAGGCAATAGAAAGTTATAAATTTAGTAAGGTAAAATAAATGGAATATTTTACTTTAAAAGCTATCGAAAAGTTTTATCACTACTGTCAAACACATACCCAATCCCCCCGAAGATTGAAATTTACATAAAAAAACGATAAGTAATTTAACTACGAGGTCTTCATTAATATATTTTACTTGGATAATAAACTTATTTCTATGTTATTAACTTAACAATGTTTTTTAAATAAAGCTAAGTTTCTAAAGTTTTTATTAGCAAAGTATATTAGAAAAACTTTGAAAATGCTATAAATTAACATGTATTTAGGCCTACCTAACGTTGTTGACTATAATATCGGTACCAACTTTACGGCAACAAAGTTCCAAAATAATGCCAAAATAATATGGATTTAGTATAAAAAAGTGCTTGTAAAGGCCTACTAAAGCATTAGAAAGATGAAAATGGTATACATACTACTCCTTCAAATTTTTAATATCTTTACGCTAGAAATTAAAAGCTTTAAGAAACTAAAGGCACGCCTTTAAATAGCGATAAAAGGTTTAAACAACACTGTGGGCCTTAACAGCTTACTTCTCTAATACTACTGGTCTTTAGAGCGTACCAACATTTAACAAATAAATTTACGTTATAAAAAAGTACCTAAAAACGAGCTATAACTTATGGAAAATTACTACTTTAAAAGGAATCGGCACGGCGCTAAGTTAATAACGTACTTAATACTTGAAACGGTCTTATATCAATAGACTTACTTACTTTTCCATTATAAAGTAAAATCTTCGTATAACGGAAGCAAGGTAAATAAAAGGGCTTATATAAAACTTTATATATCGCTAAAATTAAAATGATTATTCAAACTATTAATGGCTATGTAACGTTCTATACTACTCAGTTTAAACTTTATATTAAGGCGACTAACGATAAATATCTTTAAGTTAAACGAACGAGTTAATACGATCCTCCCCTATCTGTTATTGACAAGCTGAAAAACCTCCACCCGCGCGGAAAACCACCGAAAAGAATAAACGTTGAAGAGGAGGAATATATACCGGGTTACATTTATAATACTACTTAGATAAGAAGGAAAAATAAGGACAACAAAAACTTGGCATTGAAACTTTAGGTATATGGTATTATTAAACCTTTTAATAAACCCTTTAAATAAAATGATAAGGTCAAGATTAACGGCCTTATAACTCGAAAAGTTATATAATTTTTATTTCAAACTGTTTTTGACCTTTAAAATCCAAATATCACAATTTTCAGGTCAAGGGTTATATACAAAGTTAAAGGTAAACCCACAGGGCAGCTATACATAAAATCACATCCAATTGCTTAAAGATGCGGTAATAAAGGCAAAAATTGGATCTTTACGTAGTTGCAAACGATTTGAAATGTTATTTGGCATTTTGTGGCTGCTTTTATAACAAGTTTACTAGCGAAGAGTAAAGGTGGGTTTCAATTTACTAACGAAAATTTAACGTAAATACATATGTAATTAGTAACCAATTTACAGCGGATCATCTTACTTGCATTGCTTTAGGTATTACGTACCATATACCTTCCGGAAACAGTAATTTAATACGTTAATTTATTATAATCACTAGCTATAATAGGTGTTGATTGGTTTTTAACCTATTAGTTATACTTCAAATTACGGCTAAGTATAAGGTTTTTTTGATATACAACCCGTATTTATCAGTAAGGTAAAAAAAAAGGACTTCGTCTTAATATGTATGTAGATTAGCAATACCCTCTTCGTTGAAATTACTAGTTTTGTAACATCTGAACAATAGAGATTCAAAATTTTAAGTTTTGGAATTATAAGCCGGTTACAACTTTGACGGAAGATAATTAGTTTTATTTTAACGGATCATTAATCCGTATACTTAGTATTAATATTAGCCTTCGTTTCTACCAAAATGTTTAAAGCGTTTATTTGATTATAATCAACAAACCTAAAGTAGCTCAGGCTTAACGGTATCTAAACAACATGCTCGTGGCAGCTACATCACCACATCATACCAACCGGAAGCCTTTTACGATTTATTTATTACAACGTTAACATGAGAGCTCATCGATAAAGATTTCAACCGGTGAAATAAAAGGCTTGAATAGTTGATGTAAAATATGAGCTGAAAGGTAAATATAGTTTTAATTAACTTATCGAGAGCTAAGTTAATAATCATTAGAAATATTTTATTTACAAATAACACCGACTTATTTGTACATATCTACTGCCTAATAACAATAGTTAATAAAGAAAAGAGTGAGAACTATTTTATCATTATCAATAACCTAATTTATTAAATTTTTGTTAAATGTAAAAGAATTATACGTAGCGTACTGGCCTTCGAAATCTACGACATAATAGCTAGCTTTTATATAGGAATAACATTAAGCGAAACCCTTAACGTTATTATCAAGCAGCTAAAGATTCCCCCTATTCCGGTGGTAATTTATACCGATTCGAAGAGCTTGTTCGAATACCCTTTGAAGCTCGGAACCGCCAGTGAAAAACGTCTTATAATCGACGTAATGGCACTTCGCGAAGCCTATAAATGCATGGATATCGAGGATTTCCGATAGATCAATAGTAAAGACAACTCTACAAACGAAATAACGAAGATGTTGTCCAATAAAGCTATTGAAAGGTTTGTAGACAGTAATAGACTAACTATATGTATCGAGGGCTATGTTAATAGGCCATATAGTAAATCCAAGTCACGTACCAGTAGATATGGATGCACTGGCAAACTGGAAAACTGTCAAGGAACTAACGATGACAACCTCTTTGATTTATATGGCTAAATTGAAAGTTTACATAGGCCTGTAGGTAGAGAACCTTTTGTTGGAACCGATGAAGTCGGACCTCGAAGCCGTGGGGCTTTCAAATCCAAATAGGGTCTGTTAGGGTGTGGAAGTCAACTGGAGTTTATAGGGGTCTGGCCAGTTAATGAGGACGTAATTCAGCGGTTACCGGAAAATATTAGTCAATCAGATTGGAGTACGCGCACAAAATAAAAAGCCGCTAGTGTTGGAATAATATTAATTGCAGTGTAGTAGATCAAATTTACTCATAGTAAAGTTGACTATACTATTTTCAAAGTTGAATGTATTGTTTGTAGGTTTACTATATTGGCTGCAGGTTAGGTATAGTATGCACCCACTTCATATTATGGCACGGGCCAAGCAGTTGGCCATATAAATTACTTCGTAGACCGGCTAGCGGTCTGCTAAACCTAGAACAATACATCTACCACTTGACCACGAAATACTACTGTTACCTCGACCAATCGAATCGACAATGTTGCAACGTCTAGAGCTCTACCAACAGTAATTATATTCGGCGGGTAATAAACGACGAGAATAATACGTTACAGGGTTAAGAGTGTTATAATTGTTACGTTACATTAAGTAATCTATGAAGGCCTATCCGGATTTTTTTGTTCTTAAGAAGTTTTTTTGTTTAGGGTTTTATTGGGAGGGAATAGATTTTAAATGAAACGAAAGCTTAAGCTATTCAAACGCAGTTTTTGACTTATGTTTTAAACGAAGAGTAGGTTTCTCTCCAGTATGCCTAATTAATGGGTCGGTTATTATGAAATCAATTGAAATATATTAACAGTAAAATGTACCAAATTAAAAAAATTCCTTTTTGTTTTGAATATAAATATAAAGGCAATTTATTTCCAGAAAACGCTTAAATTATCCGGGTTTATATGTATTTCGATCCTCGTTCTGATAATGAACCACAAATATTTAGTTTTCTAAACGCTGAACATAAACTTGAATATATGAAGGTCGAATTCAATAGCGTTCAAAACGTTTGATACACGTTTCGCCTTAACTTTATAGTTTTCTAGGGTGTTATTCAAGTATATTAAAAGGTTGTCAAGGTAGTTAAAATGATGAATGTCAAGAAATTGGTGTAACAAGTTATAATATATCGTTAAAAGGCGGCCGAAACGTTGGAGAGGTCGAAAAGGGTCATTAAATATTCGGAAAAAGCGAAATCAATACGGAATATGGTTTTTTACTTATCGTTTTCCTTGATAATAAACTTGTAAAAATAGTTTTTAACGTCGAGTTTGGTTGATTAATCAATTTTTTAGATGTTAGAGAGCTTTTATTTGATAAGAAAACGAGGGATTAGTCGTCTTTCATTGTAGTATTAAGTTTTTAGTAATCGATATAAAAACGTAAGTTGTTTTTGCGTTTGATAATAAAAACTATGGTGGTATCTATTAAGGAATTATTCTTTCGAATATAAATCTTGTGTAATAACTTGGTTATTATTTTACGTAACAACAAGAGATTTTTTCATAATATTCCGTAAAATAGGTTTGAAACAACATATAAAAGTTGGTTTAAAATATCAATTTTGAAAAATGTTATGATCGAATATTAAATGATAAGAGGTCAGCTTATCCCCGAATGGTTTGTCGAATAAAGGTGTAATTTTCTTCAAGACTTCCGAAAGTTCATCATCTATAACGATGTGTTATTTTGGGGTTAATATTTTGTTGATATATTTAAGAAAAAGAGATAAAATCCGCGTAGTAGCGGTTTAATCCTTCCTAGTTCAATAAACTATAGTGTAAAAGATAGCGGTATTAATAACCTTAAATGGCTTTTATATTGGTATAAATCCCTATTCCTTCACATCGTGATTACCCGTTCTTTTTGAAAGCAATACATAATTTAGGATAACGTAGGTTACCTATTTGGATTTGGTTTAAGATATACTTGAAATAACGTCGTAATATAAGTAACGAATGGATAGATATTTATATATAATATTGATACCTATTGAAGTTAACGTTTAAATAATTTATGGAACATATAAGTCGAATATTAGTATTAATGGCGTATCGAGTGGTTTTGATAAGTGTTTAAAACGAAAGAAAAATATGAGGTAATTATAATTTGCGGTTAAACTATTTATTAATAAAGTTGTATTATTCATAATCTATATTTACTACAATATTTATCAATGAAATGGAATGATGATGTAAATTCATTATGAATAAAGAGTTTTTCAAAGTCATAAGTAATTCATTGGGTTAAATTCTAGTGTTTTATCTCTTGTATGTAATCATGTTTAAAAGTTATACTTTTCCCTTTTAAAGGTCGATAAGGCTGTTGGTAACAGTAAGGTAAATGTTGGTATCAACTTTGACATTAACGTTGTTTAGTTATTAGATAGCATTTAAAAGGCAAGTTCGAATTCTATAACCATTTACGTTATATATTATATATAAGTAAAGGGTTTTACAACATTAAATTTGGATTTAGTTAACCTATATAATACGCCGTTAAATACCGGTTTGAAAAGCATTTACATCGATTATAATAATATCCCTTTAGCTATTGTGCATTAATATGTTATGATTATTAATTCCGCCGCAAACAACACCGCTATTACTAGTATTAACAATATAGTTAACACCAATTTATCGAGTACAAATGCTATAAAATCGTATACTAATAAGTTCAATGAGGGCGATTCATTCTTTATATTTTTGGAATATATTTTGGGAGAGTCACGCGTTAATTAGAGTGTAATAATTATTATCTTCGAGGACGGCGAGTTTATTGGTAACCTTCTAGGATATTCTGCCAACTTTAGTTAATAAGGTTTCTCAAACGTGGAAGAAAACGTAAACCCTTTAATAAATTCGTTATTTTAAACTTATAAGCTGAATAAGAATAGTTTTCATCGCGTTTAAGTTATAATAATACGTACGAAATATTGTCATGAAAACATTGGGGTTGTCATTATCATTATCATCGCCGCGGGCGTAATAACCTTACATAAAGGTTTTTATTATATATTTTCAAGTTGTGAAAAAAACGAAAAATGCGTTTCTATATTAATAAATTTCCAATTTTACGTATTTTATGTAAAATCGTATATTTGAAGATAGTAAAATGATATAAAGCCGGTCTATTTTACTGGTTTATATCAAGGGTTGTAATTAGTTTCTTTTAACGGCTTATATTATCAGGTTAAACGTTAGTATTGTAATTAAAATCGGAGGAATCCAGGGAGTTATTATCGTTTTTGGATAATTTAAAGCAGCTTTTAGTGGCGAAAGTCGCGGAAATAACATTGATCTTGTTCATTGGTAACGTAAAATTGGTTCACCATAAAGTGAAAGATCATTTCGAATATGTAGGCGTGTTGGTAACAGTTCCAAATTATTGGATCCTTTTTATGGACGTAATGAAGGGATTCTCATTCTATTATTTCATATGTATAATATATCCTTAAACAATTTGATTCCATTCAACAAACTCCATTCGTAAAGTTTCGATGAACCATTCATATTAAAGAGTCATCTTTTTTTTATTACGTTATTAATGCAACTTAAAGCTAATTCCGTACGTACGCATTAACAAACTGCTTTAAAGCTTGAGAATACAGGTTTAAAGGGTCGGAAAATATGGGCTTAAACTATAACCGCTTGAAAGCAATAAAAACATCGTTGAGAAAAAAAATCAAGAATTATATATAGAGGGACTAGGCCAAAACTATCGCTAGAAGGGATAGGATATTGTCTATAATTCTCAATGAAGAAAGAGAAACAGAAACCCTTTTTAATAAACTATTATAGAACTAGTGATAAGGAATGGTTCGATTACATAGTTAATTACGTGGCATAGATATATTTAGGCGTTATATTGCTAAGGGATATTAATATTGGTACAGAATTTCATTATACGAATACCAGTAAAACTAAAGTTAACTTTAACCTTATAACAACTTTTTTTTTGGCAGTAACAATTGTTATTACCATTGTTAAGCTAAGTATTTTTACATTTAAGAACATCTTACCCCTGTATTCATTTACCTTAAAATATGAGAAACCGCGGCATTAACGTCGATATTAAAATTAATGAATCAATCAAAGTTAACAGTGATCAACAATTCCTATTTAATTTGAAATAGGAACACATCTGGTTCCGCTATTAAAAGTTATAGGCGGTAATATTAAATTTCACGTAGTTAAAACTTCATTAACTATACCGACAGTTTGATTACACGGCGACCAATAATTTATATAAAAACCTTAAGGAAGCTGCTTATAAAGATATGGATTTTATAGCGTTGAAAACAATTCAATGATTTTGCTATCATTGCTAAATACACTTCCAAACTACTTTAAGGTTCAAATTTACGATGAAACCGATTAAGAATTTAACTTGAAAGTCTTTTCCTACATGTATTGGTTGGACGGTAAGCTAATATTTGATGTTATTAACTTTGACATAGGGTTTTACAACGCTTAGCACCTTAAAATTATTACAAGGAATGAAATATAAGACGCTTTATGTAATTGAAAAATTGACACGTAACTGGGATCTCTTAATATATTAATCTTTGTTACCAATACCAATTTTATTACAATACAGTTTTAAGTTAATATTAAATCGATAAGAATCCAATATAAATGAGTTTCCGTTGAGAAATTTTGGGGTATTGATAAAATCGAAAGTCTTTACGTACTTTTAAGAAAAATATATGATTTTTTTACTTTGTAAATTAAAGGTTTTACAAGTTAAGAAACATGGTTATAGTTATCTATGAAGACTTTAACCACAATATTTGCTTCAACGATTTTATACTAACTTTGATGGTATTTGAAGTCTGTTTACGTATATTAACAAATTCTCCTCTTTTTCTAAAAAAAAAGAAAAGTGGGTTATAACATATAGTAAAGCCCTTGAAACCCTTAAAAATCGGCATGCCGCGAAATAAAGAATACTATCAACACGAAAAACGAATTATTAACAAAAAAGTATTATTTTTCTCCCTTTAAAGTGAGGTTTTTACGTGACAAAAGCTATGTAAATATGATAAACTTTATAAAATACTAAGTATTACGAATCTAAACTCAATAATTTAAATGATTAATATTCCTGTTACCTTTTGTATCACATAAATAAAACAGTATGAAAACCCCTTGAAATCAAATAAATATTTTTGTAATAAAGGCATTCGAATCAAATAGATAAGCTAATGAATTCATTTTGAACCGATCATCAATACATCTATAAAATGTTAACGGCGTAGAAAACCACTAAAAAAGAGGATATATCTATTGAAAAAGAGGACGGTAACAAGGATTACAAGCCTATAAACGCATATCTAACGGTAGGTGTATCTTAAAAGAAGAAATCTAATTCAAATTTAGCCTTTGAAATACAAGTTCAAGAAATTATTAATATATTAGGTAAAACCTTTAAGGAAAGTAATCGAGTGAAGATTAACAGTTTCCGTATACAAGAAGTTATTTAACTTATACCGTTAGCGTAATTTGAAAGGTAGAACTTTATAATTTTTAATTCAAATATAGTTTACTAAATCAAAGGTAAGATTATGGACCGGCCATACGAAAAAATAAAGCTCATTGTTTGATTATACAATAATAAAAGTAAAAACTAGATTTATACTTAATCACCTATAATGTAAAAGATTAAATAGCGTTTAATCATCGTAATTTCTGCTAGTTTCACGGTTGGAACGAACATTAAATTCATCTTTAATGGACTTGATATTACGTAAACGTAAACGCAATCCGCTACAAATTTTCAACGGATTATGTTTTTGAAATTATCAAAAAAAAGGAAAAGGAATACATTTTTGGCTTGTATGATAATACGATGCGTTCAACCTTTGTACGAATCGGTCAAATCAGATATTTATTAGTTTTTAACATATTTAATTCATTTTATAAATAGGCTGGGTATCAAGATTTTAACTTTTAACTCGTATCATTAATTACTCAAGGAGAAGACTTTGATATCATCGATATATA
This sequence comes from Anisogramma anomala, assembly GCA_038502455.1. NCBI lineage: Eukaryota > Fungi > Ascomycota > Sordariomycetes > Diaporthales > Gnomoniaceae > Anisogramma > Anisogramma anomala. Next base: position 10,526,949 of record JASMMZ010000001.1, read on the forward strand.
AATTAAAGATACGTTTTTCTTCGGAAATTTTAGGTTCATATCGGCTGAATAACGTGTTATCGAAGATTAAGGTTTTTGGAAATATAAGCCGATGAAAACGTTGATTAACGGTATATAATTTAAATTTAATGGTTTGTTCATTCGTATCAATGGTATTGACTATTCCTGTAGTATATACTTTAACTTACAACAAAAAAGGTAAGCTATTAGTTTGGTGAAAATTAGTACGACTGATAAGGTAAAACTATAACGATACTTAAAGAAAAAAGCTTAAGTAGTATATATTGATACGTTGTGCTAACCGGAGGTAGTCTACGATCAATCGATTGTATTATAGAGATAATATCTATGAAATGGGGATTTTGAGAAATAAAATAACAGTATTTAGTGGTAAATGAATAATTTAGAAAAAGGTATCAATATGGTATTGGTAAACTTGTTGACGGAAAATTTAATTTTTTAAACCGGTTTTTCTTTTCGAATAATATTAACATTATATTCTAAATTGTATTTCTTATAATACTCGTTAACGAAAAGAGATCCAAAAGACAATTTACGATCACCGGTAACCTTGTATATTTAATATTCGTTAAATATAAGCGTATAATACGAAGCGTATGAGCGTTAAATATGTACGGAATAATAGCAAATTTTAATATTGATATAGTGGTTAATGGTACGTTGAAGGTTATTATCGAATAATTGGAATTGGTTTCGATACCTATGATTGTATATACAAACATTCGAAGCTTTTATGATTATTTATTAAAGTTAGATATAATCAATAAGAAATATTTCATGATAAATGTAATAGCTTTAGGAGAGAGATATAAAACCCGGGAAATCGATGAGTTCTAATAAATTAGTAATACAGATAACCCCGTTAGTGTTATAATTAAAGTTACGCTTAATGACGCCCTAAAAATGTTTATAGATAGTAATACGCTAACCGTTCGAATTGAGGGTTACGTAGACAACCTAGAGCGTAACGCGAAAGAACAGGGATTCCTTAGTAAACTAAAATACTGCTAGAGAAGCAGTGGCAATAATAGCGTGTAAAAAAAGCATATTCGAACCCATTGGTAAATGGTATGTAATTAGTAGCGTATAAATTTGTAATGTATACAAATTTGTGGCGAAAAACTTTTGTACGAAAGTTAAGGAATAAAGGACTCAAAATGTAGTGTAAGGAGCCGTAATTAAAGTTAGTTTCGATGCAAATTAACTGGAATTCACAAAGGTCTGTTATACGGATTGAGATGGAATTTAGAGATTACTACAAAAAAGTTTTTAGCCATATTAACGTATATACATAAAAACAAAAAGTCGCTAATATTGAAACAGTAGTTGATTACAGTATAATCTAGTTAGCTATACTTACATTTAGTTGATTGTATTGACTGATAATTAACTATAGTTTGTGGGATTTGACTGCATTTACTACAAATTAAGTGCACTAGGTAGCCACTTCAGTTTGGGGAAAGGGCCAAAGTAATTGTCTATACAAATTAGCATGCAGACCGGCTAACAGTCTACTAAACTTAGGAGTAATACATCACCATTTTCAATGCAATACACCAGTTACTTCGACCACGATTCTAATCGACTACGTTGTAACAATTAAGGCCTACTAACAAATAAACTAATTGTATAAATTAAGGGATACATAGATTAGCCGGCATGTGAAATGAATTAATAGGAATATTTAAGTTAATTGAAACGCTATTACACTAATAATATACAAAAGAGGTGTACTTAAACCTATTGGCACAGAAAATGTAGTTGGTATTACATAAGTTCATAATAAAATACTTGCATATGGGATCTAGAGAACTGAACGCCTAGAATTATAGGGTGGAAAATTGTAATTAAAATTCATTTAGGTACGAAATAGATTGGAATTCATAGGGGTTTTGCCAACAGAAATAGCAAGGATTTTAACGATTACTGTTGGTAAGAATGCCTATAGATATAGGCCTTTCGTTGAAACGTAGTCGATTCGAATCACTAAGGTCGAATTAACTGGTGCTGCATTGAAATTGGTTGTGGTTGAGTTCTAAATTCTAAGTTTGACAGACTGCTAGCCGGTCTACACGCTAATTTATATGGCCAAATGCTTTGGCCTATGCTTCACTTTAAAGTGTGTACCTACTATACTACACTTGCAGTGTAGTTCCACAAATTGTAGCCAATTTTCAGTAAGTACAATCAACTAAACTGATAGTTTGATTGGCTGGACATTACCGCATTTGACTGCTATTCCAAAAATTACTATATATTGGTAATTAACTTCGTTAACTTGTACAAACAAAAACAAAAAGTTCTCATTGTTGAAATGATGAATAATTGCAATATAATCAAGTTAATTGTATTAATTTTAAGTTGAATACACTAAATATAAGTCGATTACAGTATTTTTTAGTTCATTATATTTACTTTAAATTAAATAAAGGGGATACCCAATTTAGATCAAAGTATAGGCCAAGTATTGGCCTATACATATTAGTGTATAAACCAGTTACCGATCGATTAAACCAAAAATTAACCTTATCATCAATTCTAATGCAATACATCAATTAATTTAACCACGATTCGAATCTATTACACCGTAACGATAAAGACCTACAAACAATAGTAATATTAGTTTTTTAGGTTTTATATTAAAATACATCCATGTATTCTTTCATCCGAAACTTAACAAATTTATTACATATGCAGATTATACATGAAAGATATTTTCAAGTCAAAAACAGGTAAACAACTTTCTTCGAAAATTGAAAACAACTAATATAAAATACTAACCAAAAACCAAGGTCTAATAATATGAAAAATGTAAATAGTATTGATATATATTATTTTCTATCTATTTATATAAACCATGATGTATTATAATTATTAATGGGGTGTAATCATTAATAATGAAAACAATTGTTTTATAAGTTATTAAGATTAATATATTTGGTCTACACGTATTACATGTAATATCTTGATCTATATTTCACAATTTTTTACAATATAATTAAATTATTATAATATATGGTTGAATAGCTTTGGAACTGGTGCAAAGCGTCTATTTTGTAGAAAAGGCTCAGATAATTGGAGCTGCTTGCTCTCTAGCTTTATTATCAAATGTTAATAGAACGTTACAGCCTTTGCATGATATACATCATTTGGGATGATATTTTTACAGTTGAATTTGATCCTTTTTTAGGTTCAGTTATATTTTTGAAATTATACCTTGATTTATTTCTTCTATATTACTTCAAAACCGATATTTTGTAATATATATATCCTTATAAACCCGTCATATTTGGTATTATGTTTTTATTTTCCACTGTTTCTTTGTTGCGTTTTCAATGCTACATTCACTCCAAGGACTATTAATTCAATTCATACTTGAAATACAAAATTTGTTAGATCATAATTAACGTATCGATTAAACTAACTTAAAATTTGTTTCGTACTTTCTGTTTTTAATTGAATCTTTAGTCAAGCTCGTGAAAAAGAAAGTACCAATAGGTAAATATATTCTTGGCCCAATTTTGGAATATTGTTTAGAATTTTTGTCGTTTCTTTAACTTATTAAATTTTAGTTTTCTTATGTTAACTCATGAAAAAGCAAAAGTAGAAAATCCGTTCAGTTAAACTTTTTCAATGATGCGAGAAAAATAATTATAGTAATATATAATATAATCCAAAAGTATTATTAATATAAAGGTGTATAGATTTTGTTTCATCATGAAATGATAGGAGTGATCAAAAACATTTTATATAGGTTTTGTATTGTAATTATTTTTTAAGTGAATACTGTGGATATTATTATATACCTTCATAGATAGTATATTTAGGTCGCAATATATTACGCTGTAAGGTACACTCCTGTAGCATACACAATAATGTGTCATGCTGCAGGCTGTACTCTTGCAGCGTATATGATAACGTGACACGCTGCAGATTAACTCTCATGCATGGAGCGGTCTAGAAGGGGCGTTCTAGAGTGGTTAGTTCTAGGTGAGGGCTTATAAGCCCTCACCTGTAGCATGCACCTCTGGATGCTTCTTCTTGGATCATCATCTTCTATTATACTCCAATAGCAATCATTCGATTACTCTTCAAAGACTTTATGTTCACGTGAATATTATAGGCTCGAGACCTTACCAACAAATACAATATATATATACTAGTTTTTTTGGTAGGGCTTTGGACGTTGCAACTTTGTCGATTCAATTGGTCGAAGTAACAGTAGTATTGTGTGTTCAAGTGGTGGATGTATTGTTCTAGGTTTGGCAAACCGCTAGCCGGTCTGCACATTAATTTTAATAACCAATTACTTGGCCCGTGCCCTAGTATAAAGTGTGCGCATATTGTACTTAACTTGCAGCTAATAAAGTAGGCCCACACAAAACAATACAATCAACTTGCAGTCCGTATAGTCAACTTTACTATAAGTAAAGTTGACCTACTGCATTGCAATTACTACTATTTTAACATTGGCGGCTTTTTATTTTATGCGCGTACGTTAATGTAGTTAACCAATTTTTTCCGATAACGGCTAAATTACGTCCTCGTTAACTGGTCTAACCCTTATCAATCTCAACGGATTTCTATACTAACTTAAACCTATTTGTATTTAAATCAACCCAATTTGCCTTTAATTGTACCACGGCTTCGAGGTCTAACTTTATCAGTTTTTATAAAACATTTTTCTTTTACAGGCTTATACAAACTTTCAATTTAGATGTGCCAGTTAAAGAGATCGTTATTATTAATTCTCTAACAATTTTCAAATTTGCTAGCGTATTCCTGTCTGCTGGTTGGTGGCCTAGCCTTGCTACTTAGTCTATTAACGTAACCCTCGATACGTATAGTTAGTTCATTACTATCCAAAAACCTTTTAAGGGTCTTATTAGGTGAAGCCTTTGTTATAACATTAGTAGAGTTGTTTTTTCCATCGATTTATCGAAACTCCTCGATCTCTCTGACTTTATAGGCTTCTTGAAGTATTATAATATTAATTATTCAGCGTTTTTTCACTGATGGTTCCGATCTTTAAAAGATATTCGAATAGGCTCCTCGAATTGGTACAAATTATTACCGGGATAAAAGAAATTTTCAACTGCCTGGTAATAACATTAAGGGATTTTTATAATGCTATACCTATATTGCAGCCAGCCATTATACTGTAAACCTCTAAAGCTAGCATGTTCATTATAATTCATTTACGTTTCACTGATATTTCATGGATTAAATTGCTACTAATATTAAAATGATCCTCTTGATTATTTTTACAAACGAATGTCATTAGAAAGTCAATTAATAAAAATAAGTTGGCGTTGTTTACAAAAAAGGCTATCCGTAAATATTATTAACTTGGTCTTCAACAAGTTAATATAAACTATATTAATCCCTCAATCTAAATCTCGTATCTGTTATTTAAACCTTTCATTTAATCGGTTAAAATCTTTATCTATTAAGTTTTATACCTATACCGCAATGGATAGGTCGTAAAAAGCTTCCGGTTGGTATAAGGTGGCGATATAACTACTACGGACACGTTATTTGAAGTATCATTAGGTTTTAGCTACGTTAATCCTATCGATTATATTCAAATCAGCGCCTTAACCTCTTTAATGAAAATTGAAGCTATTTTTAACATCAAATATACCGATTAACGATCCGTTAAAATTGAATTAGTTACACATCACCAACGACTTAACTGGCTTAAAGCTTCAGAATTTAAAGTCCTTAATCGTTTGTAATTCTAATGCCATAAAACCAACCGTTCCAATGAAAAATGTATCGTTATTTCATAGGCCTATAATGCCGAATTCCTTCTTTTACGTTACTAATAGTCACGGATCGTATGTGAAAAACTTGAAATTTAGTTGTAACCTGTAATACGAACCATAAAAGAAAAATTGATAAATATTTACTTTAACTAATTCGTATACTGGTTTAATATATCGTATTACCATCCTCTAATGGTAGGTGATACATAGTTCCTATAGTAATTCCAATAATACGATCCGTTATAAATCGGTTACTAATTACGTATATGCTTATGTTATATTTCGGTCATTTCGTGTAAACTTTCCTTTAGTCTTCGTGAACAAACTTATTATTGAAGAAACTACTAAACGCTAGCTGATTTCTTAAATTGTTGACAACTACGTAAGAATTTAATCCTTTCCTTTATCACTGTATCTTTAAGTAATTAGACGTGATTTTTCATACGGATGCTCCGTGGTTTTGCCTTTAACCTCGTGTATAATCCTCGACCTAAAAATCGTAATATTAAGGTTTTAAAGGTTGAATTCGGTTCTCAATACAAATTGTATAATTTCTCAATTTAAAAGGCTATTAATCTTAACCTTATTACTTTTTTTCAAAAGTTGATCGAAGGTTTTAATAATACCTTATATCCGAAATTTCAATACTAAGTCTTCGTCGTCCTTCTATTTTCTATTTACCCAAGCAGTATTGTAAATCCATCCCGGTATATATTACTCCTTCTTTATATTCCTTTTTTTTTAATATCGTCTCCGTCGACGGTGTTTCATTGGCTTATCTATAACACGTAAAGAAAGATCGTATCAAATTGGGCGTTTGACTTGAAAATCTTTATCATCGGTTACCTTAATATAAGGTTTAACCTAGGTAGTCCGAAACGTTACGAGGCTGTTAATAATCTTAATAATTACTTCAAAATTAGCGATACTTAAAATTCTGTATAGGTCTTTTCATTTACCTAACTCCCGCTATACAAAAACTTCGCCTTATAACGGTAAAGTAAGTACGTCGATTATCGTAAAGCCGTTCCTACTATTAAGGGTGTCGTTAACTTAACGCCGTGCTGATTCCTTCCGCAATTCCTTTAACGATTTACCGTAAACCACAAGTTGCTTTTATTTACTTATTAATAGCAGATATTCATTTGTCAGGCATAGATACGCTCTAAAAATCAGCAACGTCAGCACTAAACCGTTAAGTCTCATAATATGATTTAGAACTTTCACCAAAATCTAAAAGCGTGCCACTAAATCTGTAAAAAAAAAAAAAATCCCTAACTTAAAGATATTGTACGTTTAGCGAAATAGTAAGTATACCTTTTTAATCCTTCCAATACTCCAGTAGATCTTTACAAGCACCTATTTACACTAAATCCACATTATTTTGGCATTTTCCTAAAAGTTCGCCTTCGCGAAGTTGATTCTAACATCTTAAACGAGAATGTTAGGTAAACCCAAATACTTGTCAATCTATAATATCTTTAGTACTTCCCACGTATATTTTACTAATAAAAACTTCAAAAACTCAGCTTCGAAAAAGAAGGCTACAGGGTCAACTACATAAAAACTAAGCTTGTTATTTAAGTAAAACATATTAATAAAGACCTGGTAATTGAAATCATTGTCGTCTTTTAGTATAAACTTAAATTTTCGAAAAGCTGAAGTATACGTTTATCAGTAATAGAAAATATTTTCAATAAATTTTAAAACAAATTATTTCACATCTTTATACCCTGCGAACTTTAGGACTTTTTCTAACGTATTAATAGCTAGGCTATTAAAATGTCCGTATAATTAACGTATCTTTCATTCTGTTAAATTTTATACCGTTACTTTTAAACCTTAAAAATCAAACCATAAGTACCTGTACTTAAGAGCGAAAGGAACTTCTAGCCTTTTTAACCAGTTTATAGGCGTTACCGTTAACGTTAATGCTAAGGGTCTTTCTATCTCCCAAATAAGGTAAAAAAAGGTATAGGAGACTTAAGTATATAAAACTTAATCCAGTTAGTAATAATTTAAATTAGTGTTATCAATAGCAAAGATAGTTATTTTCCTAAAACAAGGTCTATTTTAGCTTTGTTAACATCTTAAAGATTAATTTTAGTAACAGTAGTATTTTCCCTTCGTTAATGTTACCTACTACAAATAAGCTCCTATTAAATACCTTATTACTCCTATATTAAACATAATACTTAAAAAATTTAATTCGTGTAATGATTACGAAGGTTTAAGACATATGAGGGGTTAAGGGCATGGTTAAGGCAAAAGTGAAGGTCTTTACTATTTAAACAGTACAAAAAGACATAGTCGACTAATTACTAAGCCTTATTAAAAGCCTTATCTTCATATCACCTAATTAATTTATGGGTATTGTAGTTGTTAATAGCCTCTTTACCCTTAAATTCTACGATATAATCTGACTAATCCTACCTGAAAATAATAGGGTATTAAATATGGTACATTACCTGTTTATTATTACGTTTGGAAAAAAAGGTGACGAGTTAAACAATAGCTGGACTTACCACAAATCTAATATTTCTTACTACTATTACAACGATAGTTTTTACGGTTAGCATGTCCCCTTAAATCTTATACTTATTAGCGCTAACGTAGCTATAGCTTTTAGTTTAAATACGTTAGACCAGGTTTTAAACGTTAAAGCCGCATATAACCGTACTTGCGATCGACGTAATTAACTATCGCGCGGTCTTCTTTATTTACATCGCGAAAGTTATAAGCTTAAGGGTATATATTAAGCGAGTTTGGTATACGTTTTGTTAAGGTTGTAAACAAGAAACGTAAATATATAAAAAAGCCTTCACAGGTGACATCTAGGCGCTATAAGGTGTATTAAAACTAGTTAACGCCCGTAAAATCTACTTATACCTATTCGCGAAATGTATCGTCGCTAACATAGGCCTTCCCCATTACTTTCTGGTATAATATAAGCTTATTAAATATTTGATTTAGTATATCTATTGGTATTTCCTCTTATTTTTTTTTTCTTGACTATTATCATAGTTTACCTTATAGTGGCTCAATTAGTATGATATTACGAATAATAGATATCGTACTTGAAATTTCTTTTCATACCATCGTAAATCTCGCGAAAGGTGGTTAATTAGGTTAAAAAGGTTAGATAGTAATTCCTAACGTACCCTATAATGATTTCGGGAAATAATAAGTGAAAACCAGAATGGAAAACCTTTATCCACTTACAAATATTTTAAAATGGAATTAGGTTCATGTCAAAAAGGTTTTAAAACTTCTAGTCGTACTTTTTTACGTTATTTCAGATCTTGGCGAAGTCCGTAAAAAGTTTGTAATTAATATTAACCATTTCAACAGGTCTTAGAGGAAGGTTGCGATAATCGTCCTAGTCTTCGTTAGTGTTTCCTTAGAATTTAATATTTAAAGCCTCCGAACCACAGTGTTAAGGGTAATTACTAGTTGCTTAACCCGAGGGGTAAAGTCTTGTAATGATACTAATAGTAGGCTTATGCGCATAAGTATATATACCGTAAAAAGGTTTTTGGAGGGCTTAGTAGTTCTAATAAAAAGTTTAAAAGGAAATAGGGGCTTAGAGGTTTTAAGAAACTAAACGATTTTGTTTAATTAATTGGTTAAAGGCACCAATATTAATACCTCTTATCGTATTAGTAATAGCTGCTTCGTGCGCCCTTCCGCCGCTAAAAAAGTACTCTGCGTTGTTACATAAAGGTGTTAGGCTATCAAACAAATCAATAGGTTTCCTATCATCAACGTATAAAAATTCTTAACTTAGCTAAGGGTAAAAGAGAGGTCTCCTACAATATATATAAGGGCATTTAGGTTCTTTAATACTCTTTCCCCTAAAACGTGGGTTTCAAAGGTATTCCTTGAACTAGGCTAAGTCAAAAAAGTTTATGCTACCTTTGCGAAGCCCTATATTAACACTTCAACATCTCATTGCTTAAGTTTTAACTTAAGCTTCGATTTAACCCCTTTTTCAATTACCTTCTACATATTAATAATCCAGATATTGAAAAACTCACAATACTTGCGAAATGCGCGGTCGTTACGGCGAGGGTTTTCACCGCCATCTTGGTTTATAATATAGCTGTCTACGAAGTTAACTAAATGTTTCTCCTTTAAGTCTTCATCGACTTCTGATCCCCAAAACTCTTTATTGTAATACCTTAAGAAAAGGGGTTCGAAGGCTTTAATTGCCTCTATTCGCTTTTAACTAGGTTATATCTTAATGTTTTGTCCTATATAAGACTTGGTGTCGTGGTGTAAAGTTAATTTGGCGATTTAAGAGCGTAGGGACTTGTTGTTTTGACATGAAGTTGTGTAGGAACTTGGTAACTTGGCGTAAGGTCGCGCGATGTAGCTTTTTTAGCGCATTTTGGTTTTCCTCAGTAGTTTCGTTTAAAGAAGCTATTTTAACGATTAAATTGGTGAAGGGGAAGTAAAAAGAGTAATGCAGGGGCAGAGGTTTAGTGTAAAAGGTAAGGTCGAAGGTCTTTTATTATTATTAGTAGAGGTTAGAAGTTGCAAGTTGTAAGCCGTAAAATTTAGTCATTTTTATAATAGTAACATCCGTAGTAGTAATAACTTTAGCTGTTTGACAACTTGCCGTTTTAGGGCTTTGAGCGGTTAATATTAACACTCTTTAAAAAGGATCCATAAAATTTTCTTGGTATTTTTAATAATGATACCATCGCTCAATTCCAAATTGCCGTTATGAACTAATGTGACCAAAAGTCTTTTCTAGTTTCCTGCCATTATAAACTGGCGAAATACTAATAAAGGATCTTCACGAAAATCTTTCCTTTACCCTAGCCACCTTTTCTAAACGTAAAGCGTAACTAGAAAGTAGTTTCTTCTTTTACTTAGCTTATCTGTACTTAATCTAATAAGCACTGATTAGTGTTAGTAGGTCTTTAGACTTCGCAACATTATCGATTCGATTAGTCGAAGTAATAGTAGTATTAAGTGGTCAAGTGGTAGATGTATTGTTTTAGGTTTGGTAGACCGCTAGTTGGTCTGTACAGTACTTTATATGACTAATTTCTTGGTTCATGCTTTAGTGTGAAGTGAGCGCATACTGTACTTGACTTGAAGCCAATACAGTGGGCCCACACAAAAGAATACACTCAATATGTAATTAATATAGTCAACTTTGCTATAATTAAAGTTGACCTACTGCATTACAATTACTACTATTCCAGCAAGTTTTGAATTAATCGTCTAAATATGTCGATATAAAAGAAGTTGAAAGTTTGAACACAATAATATTATTAAGGTTTCAAAAAAGAAATCAAAATATTTATATCAAATAGATTCAGGTTTAAATACAGAAATATTATTAAAATTGAGTGGTTTAATATTAAATTCCGTTGATATAAAAATTCAATGTTTCAATATACTAATATTAATGATAAATTAACATTTGAATAAGAAGATATAGTTATGGTTGGAGTTTAAGTACAGCAATATAAATAAGGTTTTACTAGAGGTAAAATAAAAAGTAATATTATAGGTTATGTTATAATAGCTTTGAAATTGGTTTGATGTTTATATTCAATTAGAATAACGCAGCTAATTCCACTTTCCTTTTCTTTTCATCTTTTTTATCAAGTTTAATAGCAGTATTTTAGCCTTAAAATAATTTATACCATTTAGGATGGAAAATAGTGAATATAAATAATCATAATTACAACATATTCAGTTAAAGTCGATATCACAATTATTGTTGGAATAGTAGTAATTACATTGTAGCAAGTAAATTTTACTTATAGTAAAGTTGACTATATTGACTGCAATTTGAGTGCATTGTTTTGTAGTTTTACTGTATTAACTTCAAGTCAAATACAGTATTCGCCTACTTTACACTAGCGCACAGACCAAGAAATTAGCTATATGAATTACTATGAAAACTGGTTAGCGGTCTATCAAACTTAGAACAATACATCCACCACTTAACTATGTAATACTACTATTACTTAGACTAATTGAATTGACAACGTTACAACGTCTAAAGTCCTACTAACACTAATCAGTGCTTATTAAGTTACGAAAAGATTCGCTTAGGAGAAAAAAAGGCTGTTTTCTGATTATTAAGTTTTAAGTAAACACAAAGTAAAGTAAAGACTTTTGAGAAGAGCTTTTACTACTTTGTTAATCTTCATGGCTGTAAGTAAAAAAGACTTTTAAGATGTCTTGGTTTTATGGCAGCTTAAAGGTAGTTATAGTATCGTTATTGAAAACATTAAGAAATCTTTACCAGATCCTTCTTTAAAGCGTTAAAATTAACCGCTAAAAATCTCAAAGTTTGTGAAATTCGCAAACGGCTAAATTAATACTGTTACGGATACTACTATTGTAAAAATAATAATGTTACGACCCAAGCATGATGGCGGGTCAGGAAGCAAGCCAGTGTGCAACTGAGCCACTTAGAGCCTCAAATCCAACACATCAGGTGGGGAACACCTCTTTTTTGTTAGCAGGGAAATGACTAAGCAAATCACGTGATTAGGATTAGTGGGATCAGTACTGATCCAAGGGATCTAGTACTGAAGACGGTATGAAGGCACGGATATATAAGGATACGGTCATTCCACATAGATAGTATTTCCTTCATAGCTCTTCAGTTTTCAATCTAAGTATTCAGTCTCAGTATATTCTGAATAGCCTTACGCCTTTTGATCATTACTTGCACGGTTGCAATATTGTTCACTTAGCACCTCTGCTATCTTCTTGATAACATAAATCCTCTGACACCTTCTACATACTCACGGGTATTTAGTGTGATCATTACAATAAAGTCCTACGATATTTAATCACTAATAATGAAAGAAATCCAACCTTACCCCCTATAGCAAACTTTTACCTTAAATACTAAGATTTGCCTCCACTTTACTCTTTTCCCTTCCCTTATACTACTTAAATCGTTAAGATTTTTACACCGAACGAAACCGCTAAATCGCGTCATAAAAGCCACGTCACGCGACTTCATGTTAAATTACCAAGTTCTTACGCCCCGAATTACCAAGTTCCTCGACCACCAAGTCCTATACTAACTGAAAATACAAAGATTACACTTATTTAAAAACTACTAAAGGCAATTGAAACTTTCTGATTCCTTATTTCAAAATATTACAACGAAAACCTTTAGAGGTAAAATGTCGACAAAACCTTAACTAGAAGGTATTCAGTTAACTTTGTTAATTCCTATATTATTAAGTAAAATAGTGGCGAAAACATTCACTTCAACGACCGCGTTTTTCAAAAATATTGTGAGTTTTTGAACGACTAGACTATTAATATGTGGAGAAAGATTTAAAATGGTGTTAAATTTAAGTTCAAGGTGTAAATTGAATGAAAAGTAGTATACGTGCTAGATTAAAACTTCACTAGATTGATAAAAACATTTTTCGAGTTGATTTAATTTAATTAATGCCTTTAAGACTCACGTATTAAAGGAAAAGGCGTTCAAGACCTTCAACGCCCTTATATATGTTCGTAGGAACCTGTTTTTAATCTTGAATTAAGTTATACTTTTCACCTTCTCTTTAATACCTTTTTTTATACGCCGACAATAAAAAACCTATTAATTTATTTGATCGTTTATCAACTCTTTATGACAAAGCAGAATACGCTTTTAGAGGCGGCAGAACGCGTAAAACAGCAGTTGCCAACACAACAAGAAAATTTTGCATTAACATCATCCGGTTAATTAAATAAAATCAATAAGTCCATTAAAACCTTTACTATAAATAGTTCCTTTTACCCAAATTCCCCTTACCTCTTGACCCTTTCCTTCAAATCATCAAGTTCTTTTAGGCGAATCCTTTTACGGCATATACATTTATATACACAAGCCTATTACAAGTCTTAACATAAAACTTTACCTCTTAGGCTAAATGAGTAGCAATTAACCTTAAAATTACGACTTAAAAACTTTAAATCTTAAATTGACAAGAAATACTATTAACGACTAGGATGATTATGGGGACCTTCCCCCTAAATGTATCCAAATGGTAAGTATTAATTACACGTTTTTTACGAACTTTATGAAAATTTAAAATAACGTAAAAAAAATATAAAGTGAAACCCTATAATTCTTTCTATAAGAATATAATACCATTTTTAAATATTTATAAGTAAATAAAGGTCACTCCTTCTTATTTTTACTTACTATTTTCTGAAATTTTTACAAGGTACACCAAAGACTATTACCTAAATTTTCTAACGATAATAAAAACCTTTCATAAGATTAACAATGTTATAAAAAGTTGTTTCGAATAAAATATCCACCTTAAGTAATATTATACGGATTAAATCATAACGAAGTAAACGACTATAATAACTAAAAAGAAAAATGAGAAAATATTAATGGATATTCAACAACGAAATACTTAACAAGTTAATATTATACTAATAAACGATATCAAAGGTATTTTTTATTAAATATAAGTTTTACAAGTAAATAGGGACAATATTTCCAGGCGTAAAAGAATTTAAATACGCTTTATAACGTTCAAATACCACTTATATAGGCTTTTTTAACCAATTACGATTTTTGTTTACAACCGTAATAGTATGTATACTAAACTCAATTGATATATACCCCTAAACTGATAACTTTCAAAATATAAATTAATAAAACCGCATGATAGTATATTATATCGATCATAAATATAGGCGGCCTTAGCGTTTAAAATTCGTGTTAAGGCCTTTAAATTGGAAATTATAATCATATTAAAGTCAACAAATATAAAACTTAAACAAACCTATTAACCGCAAAAACTATCGTCGTAATAATGGCAATGTTTATTAAATAAATAACAAGTTCTGTTGGAATAGCAGTCAAATGCAGTAAAGTTAAGTCAACTTTACTTACAGTAAAGTTGACTATACGTACTGTAAATTGACTTTATTTTGTGAGATTAAATACACTACAATGCAACTGCAGTGCAGTAGGTGCCCACTTCTAAGTAGAGAATAAGCCAAAGCCTTTTGCTATATAAATTAGTATGTAGAACGGCTAGCGGTCTACCAAACTTAAAACTTACAAGTTACACCGATTCAATCAATATTAATGCAGCACCAGTTACTTCGACCACAATGATTCGAATCGACTACGTTGTAACGATAATGGCCTAATAATACTAATTAGTGCTTGGTAGGTTAAACACAGATAAGTTAGGTAAAAGAAGAAGCTATTTTCCTGTTATTACGTTTTGTTTCGGTAAGGTAAAGGAGGGATTTTTGCGTAGGGCCCTTATAAGTTATATAGTTGTTCGCGGCAGTAAGTAGGGAATGTTTATAGGTTGCGCCACTATTCGCGGCAGTTTATAAGTAAGCGACGGTATTTTTATTGAAAAACTAAGAAATGTTTATTAATTTCTTTCAAAAGCGTTAAGATTAACCGTTTAAAAGTCTTAAAATGTTAGAATAGTATTACATTCAGTGTAGTAGGTCAACTTTACTTACAGTAAAGTTGAATATACTGAACTGTAAGTTGAGTGTATTTCTTTGTGAAGACTTACCGCATTGGGTTTAAGTTGAGTGCAGTACGCTGCACTTCACACTAGAGTACGAGCCAAGCAATTGGCCATACAAATTACAGTGCAGACCGGCTAGCGGTCTGCCAAACCTAGAACAATACATCTACCATCTGACTACTGCAATACTACTGTTGCTTCGACCAATCGAATCGACAACGTTGCAACGTCTAAGGCCTACCAATATAAAGATTACTAAGTTGGCAGGTTGGTAAATAGCTAAGTTAGTATTATTGCGGCTATTACTATTAAGAATTTCAAATTGCAAGAACGACTAAGTTTTACGACTTTCAATCTATAACAATTTTCACAGCAAATTCACAACCTTCTATTCTATATTATGCTATTGAAAAGGCCAGGTTATTAACTTCAATATAATTGACAAAAATAATACAGCCAAAGTTTAATAGTATATAAAACAACGTGCTTATAGTAGTGATATCACCACCTTATGCTAACCGGGAGCCTTTTATAACCTATCAATTATGGTATAAATATAAAACCTAACGAACGAAGATTTTAATCAACTAAATAAAAAACTGGAGTAGCAAATACAGAATTTAAACCGAGAAATTGATATGGTTCCGATTAACTTGTTTAAAGCTAAATTAATAATTTTACGAATGGATTTTTCGCAAATAATATAAACCTATTGTCGCAAGTTGGGTTCCTTATGAATCTCGTTAACGAAAATATGTAAAAAGAATCAATTCAGTATTGTTGAAAGCCTAATCCATTAAACTTTTATCAAGTTTAAAAAATCATACGAAACGTGCTGGTTTTAGAGGTTTGCGGCAAAATAACTGGCTTTAATATAGGCATGGCACTATGAAAAACACTTAATATAATTACCAGATAATTGAAAATTCCTTTTGTCTTGGTGATAATCTATACCAAGCAGAAAAGCCTATTTAAATGCCTTTTAAAGGTCAGAACAATTAATGAAAAATACCTAATAATCGATGCAATAACACTCCACAAAACCTACGGGAGTAGAAAGATTGAAAATTCCGATAGATTGATAATAAAAACAATTTTACTAATTTCATAATAAAAACGTCGCTAAACAAAACCCTTAAAAAGTTTATAAATAATAATAAGCTGACTATACGCATTAAAGCTACGTTAACAGGCTACCTAGCAAAGTCAAGTTACATACTCGAAAATAAGGATACCCTAACAAACTGGAAAATTACTAAGGAATTAAGGAAAATGACTTGTTTAATTAGCACGGTTAAATTAGAGGCTTATACGAGTTTGTAACGAAAGATTTGTTTGTGGAAATTGATAAAGCTGGAACTCGGAACCGTAAGGCAAATAAAGGCAATTAAAGTCAATTTAATTGTGGAATTAGCAGGGGTCTAACCAGTTAACGAAGGCGTAATTCAATAGTAACCGGAAACGATTGGTCGACCACACTAACGTGCGTACAGAAAACAAAAAGCCGCCAGTATTGAAATAGTGTAGTAATTGCAGTGCAGTAAGTCAACTTTACTTATAGTAAAGTTGACTATACTGACTACAAGTTGAGTGTATTGTTTTGTGGGTCTACTGTATTAACTGCTAGTCAAGTACAGTATACGCCCACTTCACACTAGGGCACGGGCCAAGCAATTGGCCATACAAATTACTGTGTAGACCGGCTAGCGGTCTGCTAAACCTAGAATAATACATCCACCACTTGACCATGCAATACTACTGTTACTTCGACTAATCGAAACGACAATGTTGCAACGTCTTAAGTCCTACCAACAATTATATACCATTATAAAAGAAACTGACAATCCTTAGTACAGAACCCTGTTATGTGTAACAACTGTTACCAAGCAAGGTACCCTGTATTGCAACCATCTTAGGCCTAGCTAAATAGGGCAAGTTTATATACACGACTCTCAAATGCACATTCTCTACACCCTCAGGCTGCGTCACGTGGAGGCGCCCGCGGGGCCACCGCGACTTCGCCCCCGTCTCGCACCACCACGACCCCTCCCAGCCCCACGGCTTTGATGGCCCGTCCCACCCTCAGCAGCACCAGCACTCGCCGCGCCCGCGGCTGCCGTGCCTGCTGCCCTCGCCTTGGGACCTCGTCCCCTCCGGCCCCGGGCTTTGCCCTCCTCTCTCTCCTTCTGGTTCGCCAGCCGCCTGACCTCTTCCTCCTGTGTGCGGCGCGACTCTTCGTCCCACCACTCCTGGAACTCTTGCTCCTGCTGGATCTCCATCAGGCTACGCTTGGCAGCTGCCTCCTTGACCGCCTCCAGTTTGCGCCTTTCCAGCTCGATGATGTCGGACATGCCGAGGCCTAGAGTGGATTCGGATTTGGGGGCCGGTTTGAAGTATGATTTGGAGTGCGGAGTGATGCGCTTGGTCGGGTCGTCGGCTGAAAATGTGGACGTCATAGCCTGTGTTGGTACGGATGCCATTTTCTTCGGGGCAGGTCGGACTGGACCTGCTGCAGTTGGCGTACGGGACTGGCCTGAGTGTCTGGTATCAGGAGACTGAGTGCGCCAGGCGATAGACTTTGCCGAACTCTCAACAGTTGCGGTAAGCTTTGGATTTGGTGGAAGTTGCTCCATCACAGCATCCTTGACCATGGGCTTAGGCGCTCTCGGCACCGTCTGCCACGGTGATGACGTGGTCTCGGCGC
Organism: Anisogramma anomala; assembly: GCA_038502455.1. NCBI lineage: Eukaryota > Fungi > Ascomycota > Sordariomycetes > Diaporthales > Gnomoniaceae > Anisogramma > Anisogramma anomala. The sequence continues at coordinate 10,544,936 of JASMMZ010000001.1, forward strand.
ATGGCTTCTCCCAAGGCGTCTTGGGCTGTGCTGTCTTGGCTGCTTGCTGAGCCTGTAGCTGCTGCTGCTTCTTGCGCTCCTTCTGCGACATCTTTGCCTGTTGAGACTTGGTTGCATCCTTGGCCTTTTGGGCAGCTAGTCCCGCAGAGAGCGCCGAAGGGCCGCAGGATGATTCGCCCATGATCTCGCGAAGATCGAGTTTAGCAGTGGGCAATGCAGCTGGGGCCCATGGGTTACCCGACTTGCCAGGCGGCGGAGCCACGGGTTGACCGTCGATGTTGATCGACGCCAGAGTGGCTCCGCCTGGAGACGGCACGCAGGGAGACCTGCTGGTAGCCTTTTGCTTTTCATCGCGATAGGAACCCAAGAGTGAGGGAAGCATATCAAGTTCCGAGTGCTTCTGGATAAAAGGGATCATCTGCGGACGGGTCGATGGGCTGTCAACGCGATCTTCTTCGTCGTCCATATTGAACATGAGATCAGCCTGGGTCGACTTCGGCCGGAGATCGGGGCTGAACGGTTCATTTCTGCTGTTTCTCCGCCTTCCTGAAGGCTTCTCAAGCGATGGTGAGAAAGGAGTCAAGTCCTCAAGACTGCCAAACCTGTTCTTGAGTGCAGATGACACTTTCCTCTCCTCTTCCTTTTGGTTGGCCTTGAATGCCATTGCCTTGGCCCTGCGTTGTCTTTCCTCTTCAATGTCCTGAGCGAGGTCGGGGTTTTGCTCATGAAGTAACTGCTCAGCCCTGCCACTTCTCACGAAAGGATAATGAGCAAGTTGATTCTCTTTCACAATCGCGTCTAGTTCCTCAATGACTTCCCTATCAAGACTTTCTAGCAGATTGTTCTCCAGGAAGTTCTCCGCCTGCAGAGCGATGTATTCCAGACCAGCATCCTTGAACGCCGTAACTGCACAAGGGCTGATCGCATTCAGATACTGAGCCACGTTGCGTGTGTTGACGAACCGAGAAAGGACTTGTTGGCAAATTTTTGATAACTGTACATTGTTAGTGGTTCCCATCACAACAGCGCATAGCAAGGGCAAAAAGGATTGGGGACGGGCAAGCATGAGAATGAGAAATGACGTGCCCTCGAAAGCATCAATTCATTCGCAACGCTCAAGACGTCCATGACGAGGTCCGAGAAGTAGTCAACATTGTCACAAACTACGTCATCAAACAGCTCGCTGCCCACGTCGGCGTACAGGTAGCGCATGACATACTGAAATGTTTCCGACTCAATATGCTCCAAGTCGACGGGAATGACGGCAGCTGGTCCCAGTGCAGCCCGACGACTTCCAAGCCAAGCGCCCTTTGAGCGTCCATGGAAAAGGGCTTCAAAAAAGGCACATCTTTGGCGAAGTAGCCCACTGTGTACCGGGACGTCCTCACCATCGAGATTCAGAACCGCATCTGCGTTGTCGAAGAACCCTGGATCTTCGATAGCGGTCCGCAGATCGGTGTCTAGGGACCTCTCCGGGTGGATCTGCTTCTGGGCGGCAACTTCCAGCTTGCTCATTGCAAGCCTCGAGGCGAGTTTCATGACCTCCGTCCTGACCTGGCGATACCGACAGACGAGCGAGGGCTCCTGTCGCGTGAAGTTCCAGGCCGGAATAACGCGATCTTCATATATGAAGTGGACCAGATTCAAGAGAGAGATGAGGTCGATGCCCAGGAACGTCAAAATAGTAGTTCTGTCTGCCATCTCGGCGCTGAGGCATTCTGCAACCTCCGAGTTTCCGCACATACGGCATTCGTTGCACGCTCTCCGTAAGACCGAGCTACGTGCCCCTAGTAGCCAGCCGTGAATGGGTATTTGGATTCCTGGACATGATGAGGTACAGACAACAGTGTCCAAACCTTCCTCTCGTCCGTAATGCCACGTCAGTAGGTAGTTCTGCATATCCGTGTCGAGATCTGGCGATTTGAGCACCTCAAAAGCCACAGAGCCAAGCTGCGTTTTCAGTTGGGCACTGTCCCAGTGTGGAAGCCTGTCCTTGTTCTTGAAACTGGGATTAGAAGACTTGAAGTCTTTGAGGCTGTTGAGCGGTGCAAGGTCGTCCCAGAGTGTAGGCGGATCGATCTTGATTCGATCGTACATGACCTGCGCGTCTTTCCGGACGGCAGCAAAAGCTCCAAAGGCTGAGCTCCGCACGCTGACGATGTTGGTGATGCCGGGAACACGTTGAAACTTGAAATCCTTGTGCTTAGCATGGCCGTCACCCGTGATGAATGAGTCCTTGGCTTTAGCTCGCTGGACCCGCCGCCAGACCGCGCCTGACAAAGTTGATATGATCACGGATCCGTTCTCGCCAACATCAACAGAGCCAACACCATCTTTGTGAGCAGTCCAAATGCACACGGGTCGACTCACAGCACCCCTGATTTTGGAAGGGTTCGTCGTCGATGCAGAAGAGTGTGTGACGTCTGCCTTGGGAGTGAGGATGTTCATGTGAAATAGATCCCCTCTGCCAGTCAAGGCGACTATTGTGTCTCCACCAGACGTAACGGATTGTATTCGGTTTCTCTCATGGTCAGATCGCGAGGACATGTTGAAGTTACCCAGGTTTTGGGTCGTCAAAGTTTCACCGAAAGGAAACTTGATGACGTTGTATCCGTAGGCCGTGAAGACTGTGACGGTGTGATTGGCCAACAGACACGTCGTTGCTTTGTCTACGGCTGAAACCTGAAGGATTTGCTCCGAGAGCATAGATGCTGCCACTCTTCTTGGGGTCGACTGCACTTCAAGCGACCTGGAATCAGCGTCCATGAGCGCCAGTTGCCCGACATTCTTGCCCCAACAGTACAGCGCAGTGCCGGTATGCGCGACCGAGTGGATAGTCGAAGCAGCGATTCCAACAATGACCTCCCTTTTCAGAGGACCAAAGACCTGCCTCGGCATAGCGATATAGGGTTCCTCGCCCTTGTTCGCGGAATCAGGCAGAGAGTAGCCAAGCACCGAGTTTGCATTGGTTCCCCAGTTCCAGAGCTCACCACCATCTGTAACAGCCATGGTGTGGTTTTGGCCGAGGGCAATTTGCACCACTTTCTTGTTGGCGATGCCTCCTTGGACTGGAGTGTAGGCGAACCGAGTATTCTCGTCTCCAAGCCCTAGCCGGCCGCCGCGTCCCACGCCGCACAAATACAGGTTGGAGACAGGGTCTGTCGTCAGGATGGCTGAATGATACTTGGAAAGCACCACATCCTGAACGAGCAGGTCTCGATACCGAGTCAGTGTTGGTACATCGCCTATACTGAAAGATGATGCAGACGCGAGTGTCCTCGCGCTCTCCAAATACTCTTGGTAGAACTTCTGCAGTAAATGAGCCGGCCGCTGGAGATATACGCGCTCTGGGAATTGCCTGTCGTCCTCATCTCCCAGACCGAGATTCAAATTCTTGTTACTGCCAAAGGCGAACAACTCCGAACCAAGAAGTGTTTCGTTGGAGACAGGGAAAGCATGTTGTCCGTCGTCCTGCCCATCCTCGCTCTCGGATACATTGGACTGCGCCCTACTGCCCCGCGGGTTCAAATCTCGTTTGCCGATCGTTGAGTTGTATAGGTCAAATGGAGACAATCCTTCATGGTCCTTGGTGCGGATCAGGCGGCCGGCCTTTACAACTGGTGCGCCAACCTGGCCGGTCAGGTCCCGGCGCTCTTTCTCCAGCAACAACCTTGCAATGGATATGTTTCCTGTGTACAGCGCGCGGTGTAGGGCATTCCAGCCACTTTCGGGGTCTTGCACATGAACATCGATGGCGGGGTGCTCAAGGAGCACCTGAACGAAGGTGAGGGCATTCTCGGAAGTTGAGGAGGCGGCGCGCAGGAGAATTGTCAGACCAGCATGATCGCGGCTGTTGACCTCTGCCTTGCCAAAAGTTGCGTGGCCGGCGCGAGCACCACCGGTCGCAGAGCCAAAGCCTGAGGATTTGCGTGTCTTGGTGAAGATCCTGGGCGACGTCCCGAACGCGTCAGGACTGCCGTCACCGCCTCCAAATCCTATGTGGGGGCTCTTCGAAGCGCCCTGGGCGCCGTGGGCAGCGGGCGCCAGCAGGCGGCGAAACTTGTCGACATCTTGATCGACCCAAGCTTTCCAGAGGCTGCTCATAAGACCTGACGCGGCGCGGGGAATATCTGAGACTCTCTCACACTCCGCAAGGTGCACCTAGCTGTGACCTCTGTGAATCACGGCTTGGTGGAAGACACGGTGGAAGCGGAGGAGAGCCTCGTTGGGAGAGGAAAGAGGATCTTGGTGTAAGTCGCGCAAAGGTCAAATGATTATGCGGGGCTCGGTTTGCGAAATTGCCAGTTGGAAGGAAGTCGAGGTCGTGGGTTTCGGCGATAACGTTCGAGGCCGTTTTCGTACTCCCGGACAGCCAGATTTTGCAGGGTCACAGTGTTGTCAATGTGAAAAATGTGAAGAGCAGTTTTTTTTTGTTGTCGACAGCAGCAGTCTCAGAACGGGGGCAGCAAGGGTATAGTAGAGAGTTTAGAGGCGTTGGAGTGATAGCAGTGCTGTGGTGGAAACCCCGTCTCTCAGCTTGGGTTGTCGACACGTCCACTACTTTGTAGCACCAACCCTAAGCACCAACCCTAATGTGTTAAGCAACCCCTAAGCAGCAACCCTAAGCACTATCGCCAAGCACTAACCTATCAGATGTCAAGGCTACACATTGTGCTCTTCTTGTCGCGCTCCGGCACCGGCAGACTTCGGGAGTGACACGAATGCAGTTAACAACAATAGTACAGGGCATTACTCTGACAAAGACTTCTTTGACTGCCATGTGCTTCATTTCTCAAGACGGCACGCCGAGACATTGGAACGGGACCTCGGGTACCTCCTACCCCCTGCCCAAAAGATGCAGGCCTGACTGATGTGGGGCGTTGGGCCCATGGAATTACGCGTACGAGTACCACCGGGGAACAATGCTGAAGTAGGTCCTGCTCTTAGTAAAGGAACAAGTCTCGCAGCCTCCTGCAGAATCGTCAAGTGGTGTGTAATGCGAGTGGCTGTGAGGAGCAGCAATAGCTTCACTTCTGCACCAGGCCTAGCGTAATATTTAATGGGACATGACATCTATGGTCTGGTGGGCCAGCTTTTTGACCACACAAGATACTGTCAACGTCTTGTATACATGCCGTACCCTCTGTAGCGCACTTTCACAACATGACATATCAACAGTGGTGATGCAATACCAAGATCCGACTGGCAGAGAGCCGATATCTACAGTCCAACAAAGGCCCTTGGTGGCTACACATCCAGTCAGTGAGAGGTCATTGCCATTGTGCCACTCCACTACGGCAGAGAGTCGGTATCTTTCCGTGGCTGAGGCTTTTCAAGTCGCCCACAACTTTTTTCTCATATCTTGCAGCATCTCGTACCGTTAACATCACGAGCAAGAGCACAAGCACGCGAGAGCATGCGAGAGCACGCGACTTCTTTTGTGCTGGGCAATTCGCTTTGTTGTGCTGGGGCTGACCATCATCACCATCCCCGGAAATCGGCCTGGGCCAAGCAGTACACTGTGGTACTTCCTCGATGCTGGCCACTGCAAGCTTCTCCAGTGCCAGATGACGATAGACTTGCAACCTCATGACTTGCACTCGACACACCCTTCTTCCCCCGTCTCTTGTTTATGCACATGCACAATAGGTATCTGGCTTAGCGCTCGAAGCACGTCAGTGCCAATGACACAAGAGACAGACCGCCTCTTGCGTTCATGATAAGTCCTAGGGGATCGTGCTCATTGTTTTGCCGGACTACGGTTCTCCTTGTTGCTACCTCGTCAGTACGCAGACCTGGTCGACTAGGGGTGCACTCTTATCTGCTATCTTTCTGCCGCTGGTGACGACCTCGGGACGTCTATTGAGCTCTCCCACCTTTCTCTCCCACATTCTTCAACACCCAAACGAGAAACCTGACAACAGAACTTCCCTGCATATTTCAGAGATGCTTGCGAATCTGTAGCTGCAATTGCAGCAGGATTCTGTTACAAGAGTGCCCGACTCTTCGCTCGTGCTGGCACGATTGCTTCGTTGCCTGGCTCTGGCTCTTGAACCAGCTACCAGCAACCAGCCTCGCTGGCTGCGATATCCACCTGCAACCTCGAGATAATCCCCAGCCTGTACCTGAAACTCCTCATCAAGTGTAACAATGGATGCACATGTCCGCTGGAGTCGAGAGTGATCCCTGGCAGCCTTGCTCTTTGCCCACGCCTACACCCACGCCTAACACCACCATCCCCTCCTAGCAACGCTCTCTACTTGCCGCGCGCTCTCGACCTCGAATCCGCTCGTCGCTCACTTGTCTCGGCGACTATTCCTTTCCATTACAGTCCGTTCTAAATCGGCCTCGAGATTGCCCCCAATGCATCAGCACCCACGGCAACCCTCAAGAGGGTCGTCTCCTGCCTCCTCCCCACAGACGAACCCCACGAGAACAAATAATCAACGGGATATCGATAGCCTTCAGACATGGACTCCTCCAGGGACCCCGCGTCGAGAGGGCGGGAGCTCTGCTGGGAGCGGAGATCTGGGCGCTTCTGGGCCCAGTCGCGAAAGTGTCAAAAAGCTGGATCAGATAGTACAGGTTTGTTAGGCGGCTATCCTACCGTCCACATGTCAGCTAACGTGGACCAGAACTATTTCGTCAAGGCTGGCTCAATCGTCCTCGAATCTCGCATCAAGACGACCCATACAGAGGTGTCCAAGTCGAACAAATGGGTATGTACAATACAATACTGATACCACGGACTGGCCCTGATTGCTAACATTGGCATGAAGTTCTCTATAGAGACCGACGAATTCGACGAGTTTCAGACAGAGCTCCAGATTTGGAGGACCTCTACAAGTTTCGGCCGATCCTTCCCCCCAATGATCATCGAAACATACCTGGACGCTTCACGGATCCCTGCAGGCCAATGCCTCGTGGTTGTGGACGACAATGCGAGGAAGTGGGACGTTCTCCAGGCTCTCAATTCACCTGGTGGCAGTCCGACAGCCAGGACTAGAATGCGCAACACCGAGATCATCCTCGAGCGTTGGCGGTTCGAACTTGCCCCTGTCCCTATGGAGGAATTTGAAGAGTTTGGACACACTCTTCCGACCAGCTATAAAAAGGCTGTGCCTCTGTTTCGCTCCCTTCTTACCTTCACCAGGCTCATTCCGGCGTACAAAGTCTACAAGCAATTCGTCAAGGAGAGACGCCCGACTGCACTCGAGGTCAAATGCCGCATCTTGACTGCTGACACCGAATCCACAGGCATTGACCCTCTGCGGCAGCCCATCAGCGATGCTCCAGAAGCCGTAGGCAACTACAGCTTCGGGGACCTGGTTGTACCCACTGGACGTCTCTCTGCCTCGGTGATGTACCGAATGGACAGCCAATTTAAAGTGGTCGATACCGAGTCCCTGCTGAGTTCTCGCTTCACATCTATGGAAATAGATGAGGATTTTTTTAAGCCATCGTTGCCTCAACGAATGGCGCCCACGCGCCGCGAAACGTCTGCTGACGTAGGCTCGCTCCCGTTGCGACGACGCGGAAAAGAATCGATTCTTGAGGACGCAGCACAAGCATATGGCAGCATGTCTACTTTCCATGGTGCTGGAGTCATAGGAACTAGCCCCATATCAGCTCTCAAGGCTTTGAAGCCAATGGGTTCCCAATCTAGCTCGCCTCCTGAGTCAAGTTCACCTCGTGGATCAATGCCCACGAGCATAGAATCACCAACGCACTCCCTACCGATCCGGCCTTCCGCTCGTGAACAGGGAGGTCTGGCTGGTCGCACTTCAGTCTCATTCCAACCATTTAAAGCAGGTTCCTTATCGGGCTCACCCAGAATACCAGAAGGAATTGTCTCGGCATCACCCTCGAATGCACCGCGGCGGTCGGAAGTGGCTGCTCTTGCCCGGGCCCAGAAGCGTAACTCGCTCACGGCCGGGATGCCGGCCACGTTACGAGGTGGTCCTCCGCCAGTCGAAGCACCTGTGAGCTCGTCTCCTAGGCCTAGTGGCAGCCGGATCAGCAGCAGCTTCAGCCATCGGCGCGCTCGATCATCTTTTGGTGGTCAAAGTCGAGGCGATGACGACCAGATGAGCAGCGGAAGAGGGAGCTCATCCTCCTCTATAGTCCAACCAGGTTCTGGGGTCTTGGGTGAAGCAGGTGGTCAGTCACATTCGGGATCTTTAACGACAGATGGTGATAATATTTCCGACTTCTTGAAGCTTCTCGATAGTGGAAAGACGCTCCGCAGCTTCGCGCCTAAGAAGGGTGAATCGGCCACCAAACGAACGGGAGCACAGCTGTCGAAACTGCAGGAGGTGCGCGAGTCGGCCAACGCTCTTACGGAATCCATGGCCATGTCTGTCCACTTGCACCGTTCGTCAAACGCCTCAAGCCGCCAATTGGCGAGTGTCCCTGCAGCCTCTATGTCGGTCTCTTCGTCTCCTGGCGGGAAGCCACCCTCGCCTCATACACCTCATACCCCGTTAGTCCCATCACGGCTAAGCGAGAACTCGATCATAGATTACGCATCGCAAGCTTCAGCTGCTCGTCGAGCCGCACGCGTTGCACCTCAGGTCTCGCCCACTGAGGAGGAAGAAGAGAACGGTTTGACAGGCAATACTGAGGGCACTAGAGCCATCAACATTCCGCGGCCGCTTTCGCCAAGACTCATACAGACTAGTCGTCGTTCAAGCTCCGTGGCGCAACAACAGCGCAACATTGCACAGGAAGACGACAACGACGGCTTTGGCAGTCGTCGCAGTATCAGTCTCGGTGCCGAACGTGAGCCTCCCAGCATCAGCACGCTCTTCCCTATGGAAACAGGCTCTGGTGAGGACTCTGCCGGCTTGCAGTCAGCAGCGCACATCCGATCACGATCATCAGGCGTGACTGACTCCCCCAGCTCCGCGGAGCATGAGAGGGCCACCCCTGGAAGCCTGCTGACCGGAAACGCTGCTGACACGCCAGGCCGGCTGCGCTACATAAGTAGACGTGGACGACCAACCCCGCCCCACTCGTCGCGGGGCAGCTTTGCGAGCAGCTCGCGTGGCGGCTACGGCTCGGGCCGCGGGGACAATGATGCAGATGACGAGCCACTCCTGTTCGACATGCAAGTCAGTGAACACGTCCGTCGCAGTCTCGAGGAAGTACGCGGTGGTGGCAGTGGCGGGAGCAGCAGCACGGGGATGGAGCGCAATCCTGAGGAGAAGCCTCGCGGCGTTACGAGACGCGGATGGTGACGAACCTTTTCGGGCGACCATTTATTCGCTGCAGCACTCTTGTCTTTGGCCTTATCAGGCGATACCCATCATCACAGACGAGGTGTTGGTTTCGGCACATGCGGCGTTTTCATGCATTGCATCATTTTGCCCAAGGAGTTCCAGGGGCTTCTTGGGCTTCACTTTCCTTAGGGTCGAACCTTTAGACTGGACATAATGGGCTCTCCCTCTCGTACTACAGGAATTGGAACCGGCATTGGATGGGTGAGCACCTCGGGTGGACCGTGACGGCTGCCCTTCTTCTAGACACGGTACAGCCAGATAGATAGATATATGGCGAGTTTCCGATCGAGTTCGATGCAGGGTCAACGGAACAAGGGACGATGGACAGCAGCGTGGAACGATCTGCTGCGGGAAATCTGTTCAACAGTCCACCGCAGGACTGGCCATTGATTACAGCCCAGGCACAATGTTGTCAGCCAACAACGGCTTGGCCTCCTCAGCGTGGGAAAGCATATGTGCATCACAGAGGGCCGGGGCGCGTCTCCGTTGGAATTTGCACATAGAGGCGCGGGCACATATGCGTCGCTGGACAAGACGAATATTTGACTAGGACATAGAAATAGAAGATATCGCTTCTCACACTCTATCCTCCCCCACGGACCACGGAGTAGGTTCGGTAGAGAGTGCCATGCCGGCAGGCTTCACTGGACTTGTCAGTCTCTCGACTAGGCATATTTGGCTTGAACTTGATCCGTGTGAGCAACCATTCGCATTTGATGGCCGTCCAGTGTTGGTTTGCAGAGCACAAAACATCAGAAGAGCTCTCAACCGTCCAATTGCGCGCAAGTCGTCACGGTGGGCAGGGCAGGCGACGTCGGTAGTAAGCAGGTGAACTTTGGAGGCCGTCGCTCGGGGCAATGCAAGTAGTACATAGTACATGTATACCTTATCTATATAGTATGGTATAGTATAGTATAGTATACAAAGACTCCACCGTCAAGCGGCCTTCCAGGGGCTGGTCAGTGCAGCGGCAGGGTTCCTTCGGCGGCACGCGAGGCTAAGCACTGGGCTTCGTCATCGCCTGTTGCATCCTTGCTCGTCGCTTCCCAGAGATCATCGCCAGCCTGTGACTCTCCAACGCAGCCTTCCAATCTTTCCGACCGACGAGTCATCACATAGCCCGACCTACCAACGGAAGCCGCAACCCGCTGCCAACCGACACAAAGCATCAGCATCAGCATCAGCATCAGCATCAGCATCAGCACGCATCCAGCAGGTTGCCAGCATGTTCCGAGCAGCGGCTCCGGGCCCTTACGATGAGGCCATCGGTATGTTTGCCACCGTGCAAGTGATGGTCAGAGAATGATGGACCGAATAACAGCAAAGAGCATGATTTCGCTGACGATGGGAGGAAACAGCCAAGGCGACGGACGAGAACCTCACTTCGGAGGACTGGGCCGCCATCATGGAGATCTGCGATCGCGTGTCTGGCGACGCCAACGGCTCTCAGTCCGCCGTCCAGGCCCTGATCAAGCGCCTTGCCCACCGAAATGCCAACGTCCAACTGTACACACTCGAGGTGCGCATCGCCACGCCGCTTCGGCGCGAGCTGCCTACTGCCTACTTCGCTATGGACATATGACCATAGTCAGCTGACCCCTCCCAGCTCGCCAACGCGCTCTCCCAGAACTGCGGCAAGCCCATGCACCGCGAACTCGCCTCGCGCGCCTTCACCGACGCCCTTCTCAAGCTGGCCAACGATCGCAATACCCACAACCACGTCAAGGCCAAAATCATGGAGCGCATGAAGGAGTGGAGTGACATGTTCAGCAAGGACGCCGACCTCGGCATCATGTACGACGCCTACTACCGCCTCAAGCAAAGCAACCCTCAGCTCCAGCCGCCCTCTGCCCCGCAAAAGACTGGCCTGACCGACCTCGACCGCCAAAAGGAGGAGGAGGAGCTGCAGATGGCCCTGACGCTGAGTCTGCAGGAGGAGGAACGCAAGAAGCAGCCCGCGTCCGCGGCCGGGCCTAGCGGAAGCAACGCGGCTTCGCACGAGTCTGCAGCTGCGGCGCCGATACAGCCCATGCCGAGCGGGACCACGGCGGCGACGGTGAGCCGCGTGCGGGCGCTCTACGACTTTGTGCCTAGCGAGCCGGGCGAGCTGGACTTCAAGCGCGGGGACGTGATTGCCGTGCTGGAGAGCGTCTACAAGGACTGGTGGCGCGGGTCGCTCAAGGGCAAGACGGGCATCTTCCCGCTTAACTATGTCGAGAAGTTGACGGACCCGACGCCCGAGGAGCTGCAGCGCGAGGCGCAGATGGAGGCCGAAGTCTTTGCCGAGATCAAGAACGTGGAGAAGCTGCTGACGCTGCTGAGCACCAATTCGGCGCCGCGAGAGGAGGACAACGAGCAGATCTCCAAGCTGTACCACCAGACCTTGGCGATTCGGCCGAAATTGATCAAGTTGATTGAGAAATATTCCCAAAAGAAAGGTAGGTCGACGGTGGAGGCTGGATTCCCATATGCCTCCAAGATAAGTGGCTGACCGCCTACAGATGACTTCACACAACTGAATGAGAAGTTCATCAAGGCACGCCGGGACTACGAGGCTTTGCTCGAACAGAGCATGTCGCACCCGCCCCAGCCAAACTACCAGCAGTACGCGATGCGGCCAGCCGCACTTCAGGGGTACGGCGGTCCGTCAGGTCCTAGTTATCCATCACAGGGACTGCCTCCTTCGCAAGATGCCCACGCTGGTGGCTATGGAGCGCCGCCGGGTCCCAGCTACCCACCCCTTTCGCAAGCGCCGCAAGACCCTCAGAGATTCTACACGCCCGCACCCGCTCAAGGTCAGATAACACACTCTTGCAATGTACATACCTGTGTCACAAACATAGAATCAAAGAACGCCTGACCGATGAGCCTTTCTTACAGACCTGCAGCAGCAGCAGCAGCCGCCGTACAGTCCGTACCCTTCGTCCCAACATCCAAAGTCTACCCCCTCGCCCGCTTTCCAGAGACCTGGCCCGGCCGCGCCGTTCTATATGGCCGGCGCGGAGGTCCCGGCTGTACAGCAGAAATACATGCAGCGGGATCCAGCGCACAGGGCCCCGAGTGGTGGAAAACCGCAGGTCGATTCTATCCAGTAAGTGGCTCGGTTGGAGGACAATGAGACCTCCCAGTGTGTTGCGATGCGCTGCTACTCGATCGCCCTGTGGTCTTCATTCAAGCACCTCGAAACCCAGCCCGAATGGCAGTCCGAACTTACTAACTTCAGCCATAGAACAACCTCTTCTCCCCCACCTGCAAACCCGTATGTTCCCTACTCGCGCCCCTCGATCTCTGGCTCTCAAGCCCCCTCCCAACCGCCCTCAGACAACAACAGCCACCATCCCCGGCACCAGCAGCGACCGTCCTCCGCTTTTTACGACAACACCAGCAATCTCCACACGCCACCACACCAACACCAACCACAGCAACAACAACAACAGCAACAACAACAGCAGCAGCAGCAACAACAACAACCACCACCACCACCACAACAACAACAACGTCTCCAAAGCTACGCCCCGTCCTCCAACACCAACAATCCCCAAGAACTTGCCACCTCCGTCTACGACTCGCCCATTGCCCCGCAGGCCTACGGCTCCTCGCTGAACGTGTACCCCTCGCCCGACGACACACCCAACGAGCCCAGCGCGCCCCGCTACGCGCCGCCAGGCGTGCCCTCCGCCCCTCCCGCTTCCGAGCCGCCACGCCCGAGCGGACCTTCGTATGACGCGCGCCAGGGGTTGCCGAGCCAGGCCGGCGGCGGCGCGGGTGGTGGTGGTGGTCGTGGGGCCGGCCAGTATAAGGCGTATGCGCCGCCCAGCTCGGCCTACTAGAGTGCATTAGCTGGAAGTGACATCGGCATCAAGCGTTGAGGGAGGATTTGGTAACGGTGGTTCAAGCCTTGCGAATAGGGCTGAGTGGGGTGGGTGATGTGGGGTGATGTGACATGACCGAGTGGACGTTGTGCAGCACCAAGCACGGATGGCAGAAGCAACCGGATCGGATCACATTGAATGTGCTAAAATATTGACGTCTTCGTGGGAGTCATTGTTGATAAGACGCAGTGCCGAGAGATGAACATAGTGATATTGACACTGCGATTAATACCCTCTCATTCCCCGCTCTGGGCAGCAGCAACCTTGTGTCGGCGTCTATGCATTCGAGGTGGAGGTAGTACCTGGACTCTTCACCATTAGTGACAGCCTGTGGATATCAACCCCGAGCTCCAGTCCAACAAGGCAAAACGCTCTCCTCAGGAACTGTTCCCATACCCAAACCGCCTCATGACAATCCTAGTGACAACAGACATGTTTCAGCCAGTGCCCACTTGCGGCATTCCCACGGGACCGAGGCAGCCAGCGCTTCCGTTATCATGGGCCCATCTACCACTGCCATCCCTCCCCCCCATTACGACCACCGGCGACCGTAGATCGGATCCTCCTTCCCCTCCGCAGGCTTCCTCCTGCGGCTCGGCTCCACCAAGCCGCGCATCACCTCGTCCATGTCGTCCGGCGCGGCCGCGCGGCCGTCCACCAAGGCGCCGTCGCCACCACCACCGCCGCCGCCGCCGCCACCGCCGTGGTCGTCGTCCTCGGCGCCGTCGTCGTGCCGCGGCCTGAACAGATTCAGCAGCTCTTGCAGGTCGAGCCTGCCGCCGGCCTCCTTGCTCCTCTTCCGCATGCCGCCCTCGATGGCGTGCCGCGCCAGCAGCCGCTTCTTCTCCTGCAGCTCGAGGATGCGCTCCTCGACCGTGTGCGCGACCGTCAGCTTGTAGACGACCACGTCGACCGTCTGCGTGAGCCGGTGCACGCGGTCGATGGCTTGCTCTTCGACGAACTGGGGGTGGCAGAGGGGGGGGGGCCATCAGTTCTGTACCATGCGGGAATGTGGGA